>OX243816.1:17169114-17754114 GCA_945859605.1 Lumbricus rubellus | reverse complement strand
TTGTGTACAGCTGCACGTTAAATAAAGTCCTGACATCCATACATGTAGTTTGCATACGCAGACAACCGTGGTTGTCAATCTACTGCATGTAAGTAGGCTATGCATTGAAGTAGACGAGATGTCCATCTGTCAAACTCACATGAACATTATCGTTCCATTGAACGATATTCAAAATCCATAAACTTATGTGAAGCGAGCAAATAACATAGACATAAATGCACCGCTAGACTAAATGATGCATGCCTAAAGATATTATTGTGTCGAATTCTGTATACATGTATATTGCGCATCACACTAACGCTGCTGACATTGACCGTCGCATTGTATACTGTTAATCAAAGACGACAAACACTATTCGGCGTATAGTATACATATCACGTGTTTTGTTTAGAAAGTCACCCTAGGCTCATAAATTATTACAAATGACTTAATCTCATCAGCATAACATGTGTATGTATCATGTATGCACGTGCACTTGTTATAGCGCCCCATCAAGATTTCTACTCAGAAGCGCTGCCTAATACAGCGAGGACACTGAATCGAAGTTTGACGCCGAAGCGCTGAGCAACTGCGAGAGAAGGACTTGCCCAAGTCACTACGCGGCGGCTTGAGGTGGAATCGAACCTGCAACCGTCCTGCCACTTGTTGGCCAGCGTTGCCTGGAAAAGTAAGGGGCATCCAGGCAGTTATTTTTCCCACAATTTAAGCACTGCTTCCATGTCACCAAGAGGTATAATAGTGGCATAGGACTAATGTTCTGAAACCTGTGCATGGTTCTCTCTGTGCAAACGATCAGGTTTTCAGCTCTTCCTAAACCAGCCTATTTGCCATCTTTTCAGAGCTGCGTGTAGATTTATGTGAGGTCATGTCTCGGAGATCGAGATAAATGGAAAAGACGGAGGAATAGAAGAGACAGACAGAGAACGAGACAGAGACATACAGAGACAGACAGAGACATACACAGGGAGATAGACAGGGATACGAAGCACGATGCAAGCGTCTACAGTAAACATATCTATTGGATTGGAATATGGCTGTCTCCTGTAGTAATCAAGTTACTCTGTCAGCTGATCTCACAGTATTATACCTCGGAGTAAGACAGAGACATGAATGTGATTGATTCGCAGCATACCTCGTAAGTAAGTAAGTGAACGCGAAAATTCACGAGCGGTGAGTGAGCATGCAATTAGCCTACGTACCGTATACTATACGCGAGTAGAGAAAGCGAGCAAGAGAGTGAGTAGGAGAGCGAATGAGTAAGTAAGTGAGCAAGCAATAATTAGAAGCAGCAAATAAGCAATAGTACTCGGTGACTTGTGCGTGGAGATAATGACTTCTGGTAATTGGAAATGCTTGATCTAACATCCGTAAACATTGTAGTGACAGCATCGAAAGTTCGGGGAACCAGCGTCCGTCCGTTGCGATCAATGCTGCTTTGGGGTCAACAGTTCCCAGGACCGCCTTAAACAAAGTCGATTTTAGAAGATAGGACGGAAGGGTCGAGATGTAAAGAGTGTGGGACGATCTAACGTATAAGGTGATAGGTCAAAGGAGAGAAGAGAAAAGAAAACACAGACAGAGGCCGATACTATGGCGAATATTGAAAGAGCAAGTCACACATACATGTACAACATCACAGATTGAGATACAACAGAGTGATACAGGATGCGAAGGAGAAGAAAGAGGAAGAGGAGGAGGAGGAGGAAAGACTGACCGACCAATAGGCCTAGGCAAACATAGATAAAGGCATTCTCAAACTGTAAAAGACGCAACTGCATGACATACATACAGACATATTTTATACAGTCAGTAGACAGACAGAGACATGCAGACAGACAGATTAAGAAGTGTGCATGGAGACAGGCAGAAAGCCGGACAATTTTAACCGTAGAATAGAAAAGGGATTTCAGATACCCCTCCGCAATCCACTCCAAAAGTAGGCCTATACCTTTAGCTTTTACCAATCACGATTTTAAGTCACGAATAAGAACAACTAAATTGTCCGGGAGCACTGCAATGTCTTCGTCTAAGTTATGCCTATCATGAATAATCATAGCACAAAATTAGGGTTTTCCATGAAGGCGCTACATTAAAAAAATTCGGATTTGCGCACAAATGCGACAATATAGGCCTACTAAATATTGAAAGTAGGCTATTGAAAATCGCAAGGATCATAAAAAACAAGGATCTGCTACAAGTAACCACAGAAGTTCTGTCTTTGTGTCTGTCTATCTGTCTGTCTGTCTGTCTGTCTCATTTCCCCTGGAAAAACTAAATGTGTAACAACCCCCAGAAATCGCCATGCATGGGCCTAGAATAATTAACGGATTTTTCGTCACCATCCGTAGGCCTATTGTTTAAAAAGAGGAAATCCAATTTAAACTGAAGATGTATAGGCTAGGATATTTCTAAAATTATTTGAACTGTCGCTTGTATACTAGCCTACACACCCTTTTTGTTTATATGAAGCTGATTATCTTTGTCTGTTGTTAATTGGTATTAGGCTAAGATTAATTTTAGCGGTCTGCTAAGTACAGTCATTAATAATAATAATAACCATAATTAACAGATGCGTGGTTGGTCCATCTTACACAGTTCCAGCATGATTATTCTGCTTTTTCTTTGACCTGAAACGTTTACACAACCTTTTGATTGTAGATCTAAGATAAACGGATGATTATCTTTTAATTGCCGAGTGCTGAGGAAGAGAACAGGAAGGAGAAGGGAAGAAAAGAAGAGATGATGGTGAACCGAAACGACGGTAAAACCGCTTCCAAATGCCGGATGTTTCGTATCGTTTTTCAAGACGCTCCTCTTACCTGCAGAAGGGTTATAATCGCTGTATATAATATGTATACGCATGGATCCGAAACTCTATACAGAACCGTTTCTCGTATAGCTGCATTGCATGCATCCACTGAAAAAACGCCAATACGTTATCTGTTTACATTCGTGTGTACGGTGTGTCATGCAATGTCATCCGCATATAAACTCCGTCGGCGAGATCGTCATAAGTAGGGCTACGTGTCTCTCAGTTTGTCTGTGTTCGCTTCTGACTCTCTCTCTCTCTCTCTCTCTCTCTCTCTCTATATATATATATATATATATATATATATATATATATGCACGCATCTTTACTTACCTTCTCGCTATAGGCCATCTATTATACGCGCACACATACATACATACATACATACATACATATATATATATATATGTATAAATAGATTATAGACCATAGGTAATGCGAGTATTTATTTACATACCTGTATCAAGAGTTCAAGACATTTAATATGGCGACTTCAAGTAGGCCTACCTTTCAAGCGCGATGCGTTAACCTATATATACATATATATATATACGTACATGTATAGGCCTATAGCCTGTAGGTTAGTTTACATGGCAACGCCAACTCAAATCGAAACCAAAACGTACGATGACTCTGTATTCTTTCTTAGGAAAGTAAAAATTCAAGATTGCACTAAGAATATAGTTAATTGGGCAATTTTGAATCACGAACCGTCTACATTATATGAACATTTTCCACATTTCTCCACTTCGTATTAATTTGCTGTTGGCTTACTAGAGGCGATCGCTGGAGGTTTGACCACCATATAGTGAGCGCCTCTGAGTAGTTTCCTGAAAGAGGCACTATATATATATATATAAATACTTGAATGACTGGATGAATGAATGAATGAATGAATAGTGACTTAAGACCACACTGGTGGAGTGCACAGTTGTATGCTGTCACTAACTGTGCTGGTAGGCCTATTGGTATCGAGACAAATTACGGACCGCATGACACAAGGGCAAATATAGTAGCTCTCAGATACGGTGCGCAATTTCAATTTGAAAATAGTTTCAAATTAGCTTCTCTAAGACTTTAATAAGTAGGCTAAAGTAGAGACTACTTGCAGCACAATGAACCTCAGTTTTGAAGGCGGCCCGCAACTATAAACAATGATGTGCTTGGTGGATCGGTGCACAGCGCTGTCATGGATCGGTGAACAGCACCTTAGTTTGGGTATCGGTGCACAGTACCTTGGTGGATCGGTGCACAGCACCTTGGTGGATCGGTGTACATCACCTTGGTAACGGTTCACAGCACCTTGGTGGATCGATGCACACCACCTTGGTGAATCGGTGCACAGCACCTTGGTGGATCGGTGCACAGCACCTTGATGCAGTGTTATTTCAGTTATGGTTTTTCAGTTACAGTTTCAGTTACAGTTATCTATTTTATTTTTTTCCAGTTACAGTTTCAGTTACAGTTAACTACGATGAGATTTTTCAGTTTCAGTTACAGTTATTTCTTATTTTCCAGTTACAGTTTCAGTTACAGTTAGTATTTTCAAACGTTACAACTACCAAAGTTGAATAGGAGATCAATCTGATTTTACATTGTGGGGCGCGGTGGTCTAGTGGTGGCGTCGTTGCCTTTGAGCCGGAAGGTCCGAGGTTCGAATCCACCTCCCCGCGTAAGGACCTTGGGCAAGTCCTTCACTTACAATTGCTCAGCGCTTCGGCGTGAAACTCCAATGCAGTGTCCGCTCTGCATCGGGAGCGCCTCTGAGTAGAGAGAGAGAGAGATTGAAGGGGCGCTATAACAAGTGCACATACAAACAAACAAAAAAACATATTGCCGGTTGACTTTAAGGAACACACGACGCTCCAGCTTTACACTTAATCTGTTTCGCTTTCTCGCACACCAGTCCCCACAAACTGAGAAGACGCGCTCAACGTATGCTTGAGAAGCAGGCACGGATACGAAGTCTTCTGCAATCAGGGCCAGAGATGGATATGATCTCTGTCGATCCACCCAGAAGGACAGTCCATTATCTAGATTCTAGGTCACCGTTGAAGATGGTTGCTTCCGTCAAGTACCGATCAAGCTCCCCATCGATACCGGACGTCCTTAATGCTGAACTGAAGGAACTTCTGGTCCGGTTATCCTACGATAGGAGCTTGAAGCGCTTCAATGGCGGTGTCTGGTCTTCTCTCGACGGTCGCTAAAACGATAGATCATCCATAATTCACTATACCGTGACTTTGAGCTTCGATTGATTGCTTTTGACTTTGTCAGTAGGTTCTTTCTTTTGTTTTTCCTTGACCTGCAGCATCGCATACACATCTTTATGCCTGCTCTTTAGATGATTGCGAAGATTTGTCGCATTTTTCCCGTTAAGTAGCGTACCACACTCGCGGATTTCCGCGTCATTTGTATCACCAGTCCAAACGCAACAGCGACTTTTGTCTATTGCCGCTTCAAAAACAAAATGTTCCTAAACGCCGCTTTCTAATTTTCTACCGCTACTTGGCTTAAACATGGTTCTAGTCGAGGATTGTTTAACAGTTTACCGCCGAAGCCTGAGCAGGAAAGGAACCGGAAGTGAGATGAACATAGAGAACTTAACGTGTAGTAGAGTAGAATTTCCGTTCAATAAGTAAGTAAGAAAAAAGCTGTTGTGTTATTTTCAAGTTAACTCCTTTTGATTCTTCAGTTATACAGTTATTGTTTTTCAGTTTCTATTACAGTTTCAGTTTTTAAACATTTTTCAGTTTCAGTTTCAGTTGGAGTTAACTCACAACGATTTTTCAGTTATTCTGCTATTTCAGTTACAGTTTCAGTTAATATAAATAACACTGCCTTGATGGTCAAGTGCACAGAACCTCGGTGCTGGTCAGGTGCACAGCACCTTGGTGGACTGGTGCACAGCACCTTGAAAGAGCAGGAAAGGGCCCACCGCATCGGGCGCCCATTGGCCCCACCGCCCTAAATCCGCCCCTGGTCTATGTCTGTATGTATACTCCATCGGAAGTTTTCGATAGAAATTTTGATCGAAATTTGTTGAAGTATAGCTGTCTTCGACGAACAACAAAGCTGGCTGTAGATGACGAACTTCTTTCTTACATACCGTTTGTAAACAGTCTGCGAAGTTTCAATCTAGCCTACATAAAGCTTTAGCCGTCTGTGAAATTTTAAAAATCCCTATTAGGTTTAAATTGTCGAATTAATAGCCTATTAATTAATTAAGGTTTGCAGGAAATTCTTCGCTCCATTCTGACGCGCTATTGCAACTCGCGACGACAAAATGCAAAATTTCGATATTTTGTAGATGGCGTAACAATACTGGAAAAGAAACTATATTAAATTTTATTTGAGGTTACGTCATATTTGCGTCATATAGGCCTATCTACGTCACAGCAATTTGAAATATGCTGCGACTCTCATGATATAGATTAGAAGCTATATTATTAGAAGCTAATATAGTAGCCTAGAGTTTGTTGATAAGACGGTACTATAATTTTAATTCACCCGAATTAATCCCCCCTGGAGAATTTAAATAAAAATTACATAAATGAACGGGCGTAGGGTCTATACTATACTTATTGACGGAATTGGTAGATTATGTTTTTGGGAAAATTCCAATAGCCTTGCTTTTAATATTGGCGACAGTGTGGATAAGTGCATTAGGCTCAAAATCTTTATTATCCTTAAATGAAGTAGAATCACACAAAAACATCTCCATAAACATGCTTTATTTCATTTGCCAGCATTGAAATCGTTCTTTGCCCGCTGGTTTCCTAGTAAAAACCCTCTTACTCCAATATCCTTTACAAGTCCAAATATTGACTACTCTTGAACAAGATGCTACCAAAAGTACGGTAGTTGTTTGACTATTTATAATTATATACCTACTTTTTCATATCACCGATATCTAGTAGGCTAGGCCCTGTAGCCTAATTAAGTCTTAGATTGTAAAAAGCCTTCAAATGATCGTAAAAAATACAGAAAATTCTTATAGATCATATCGGACGTGACTTAGGCCTAATAATAATAATAATACGAAATTATATGTGAAATGTATAGCTTTATCCACCTAAGGTCTGTACTTGGCAGTGCTGCACTAACAGTGTCTAACACAACATTTAAACACTTTAAATGACATTTAAGCTATGTTCTCTGAAAGCGCGGTGCATTTGGCCTTATGAGTCATCATGTTACTATAGAGAGCAAATCGCTTTTCACATCCACTGCAATCGAATGGTTTCTCACCCGTGTGACTTCTCATGTGTCTCTCGAGATTTATCTTTTTCGGAAATCTCTTATCACAGATATTACATTGAAATGGCTTCTCACCAGAATGCATTCTTATATGCGTAGGCATATTCCAAACATTCTTACCACACACTGAACACAGGTTTTTAGCAAGTCTCTTCTTTCCACTGTGAGAGTTCATATGAACGTGCAGTAACTGCCTCACGCGAAATTGTTTTCCACATAGCGTACATTTGATCGGCTTTTCTCCGGTGTGGATCCTCATGTGCTCCTTCAAATTAGTGGCAGCACTAAATGTCCTTTTGCAGATGCTACATTCTTTCCGCTCATTGTCGTTGTGACTTTCCTTGTGCTTTGACAAAACATTATAGGTTTTGAATGACTTGCCGCATTTGTCGCAAGGGTAAAGCCTTTCCTCAGAATGCGTAAGTTTATGAATGCGAAGTGATCGCTTAAGACGAAATTGCATGCCACACTGGTCACACGTGAATGGCTTTTCCTGCGTATGCATCGTCACATGCCTCAACAAATCACACTCCTGCACATAACGCTTACCACAAAACTCGCACGAGTAATGTTTCTCGTCATGCTGCATTTTGATATGGCCATAAAGAGAACCTTTTAATTTGTAGGTTTTACCACAGTACCCACAGGCAAAAGAGTTGTCTTTATCCTTTATGCGAAACAAACCACGCACGTTAAATAAAGTCGAACCAGAAGGTACCTTTGAACTTATCATCGACTCTATGTGACTACAATACGCAGAAGACGTACGACGATAATCATCTGCCAGACCAGAAAGTGGTGCCGGAACACCTTTTGTCACCTCTAAACGGTTAGACGAAGGCGATGGTTTGGAAATGGAAGAGCTCCCTAGAGTATCAACTTCCGTATCACCTTCATGTGTTGACGATTTCTCGCTGGAAAGAAACGTAAAGAGCCACTTCAGTGAAGACGAAATCCTAAACACTTTCTTACAGATGTCGCAGACGATATCTTCCCTGCAACCCTCGGGATGATTGGAATGGATGACGAGCTCTTCTCTTGTCCCGAACGACGTCTTGCAAGTACTGCAAGAGAAGGATCTTTCCTCCAAATGCGTACATTTATGATGGTAAAGATCACTCTTCTGGCGAAAGCGCATATTACAATGAGAACAGGAGAATGGCTCTTCTTGTGAAGGATCTGCACTCCTCAAGTTCTGTGACAAATGACGTTGTTCTTTGTGTTTTGTGACAACACTGCCTCCGTTGAGAACTAAAGTAGAACCAGAAGGCAGGTTTGAAGGCACAAAGGGATATGCGATTTTCAAAAATGAAGTGGATGTACCAGGGTTACTAATACCACATGGTTGAATCGAGGGGAGACTCGAAAATGAAGTGGGTGTACCAAGGTTGCTAATACCATTTGGCTGTATCGTTGGGCGACTCAAAAATGAAGTGGATGTACCAAGGATCCTAATACCATTTGGTTGATTCGATTGGACTTTTAAACACGAAGTGGGTGTACCAGGGTTACTAATACCATATGGCTGTATCGTTGGGTGACTCAAAAAAGAAATGGGTGTACCACGGTTGCTAATACCATGTGGCTGTATCATTGAGAGAATCAAAAATGAAGTGGATGTACCAGGGTTACTAATACCATTTGGTTGAATTGTTGGGCAACTCAAAAATGTAGTGGGTGTACCAGGGTTACTAATACCGTTTGGTTGAATTGTTGGGCAACTCAAAAATGCAGTGGGTGTACCAGGGTTACTAATACCATTTGGTTGAATTGAAGGGAGACTCGAAAATGAAGTGGGTGTACCAGGGTTACTAATACCAAATGGCTGTATCGTTGGGAGTAACGTTTGTTTCATGGTAGACGATTGTGATCCAGCGAGAGATGAAACTTCGTCCTCATAATATACAACACCAGCTGCAATTGAAATTCGTCTTTTCTTCACGACATGTGACGAACCATCATTTTTACTTTCTCTTTGATTGGACTGCGCCTTTGTAGTACTTGCTGGCATGTTGCTTGTAGAAACACTTTTATTGTACAGCAGCGACAAAGAATTATTTGCTGCTGATCTATCTGACTCTGCTGTGACACTAAGTACTTCCTGAGTCTCGCTGTTTTCCAATTTAAAGAGACGTTTGCTAGTTTCGACATGGCCTGAATTGTTTGATAATCGCTTCACAACATAACTATTTGAAGAAAGATCAATGTCTTTTGATGTCTTCTCCTGCATAGAATTCGATTTCACTCGACACTGAGAACGAACATCACCCGATGCAGATACGTTAATGACATCTCTTTCAGCAACCACAGCCTCGATTTCATCTTCGTGCATCTCCATATCTTCATGTGCTTCTTCTTCTTTCATCTCTATGTCTCGACAGTCAGCTTCTTTCAAAATCTCTGTGTCCGATGACGAAATGGAAATGCATTCATCGTCGTAAGTTGCCACTAAAAGAGAATATCTTAAATATATTATATATAATTCGCAACTGATTAGCATAGAATTCGTTAAGATCCTCCCTAATTTAACTTTTCAAAGATGCTTAATTAATATGACAAGGACATACATAATATAGCGATTGTATAGATTTCTCCTGAAGTGCAAATACTTGAAGCGGCAAGGCCAAGGACAGATGTCGTGAGGTTGAGGCCATAGAATTTGGCGCTGGGAGTCAAAAACAAACATCATCAATAAACACAATTAAAAAGATATTGCAGACTTTTAATTGAACCTACCTACGATAATTTAGGAGGCTCCTAAATAGGTCAAAAAATAGAAATATGACACAGTGCTTTCTCCATAGAGCAAGTATAGAAATAATGCACAGGGTATTAAATGTATAATCGAGATATTTTACAATAGAAACTCTTTAAATGTGTCAGAGGCGGACACAGAAATTTTTAAGAAGGGGGGCCAAATTTTTTCGTCTTGAGCAGATAAAAAATTTCTTTCACCTGAAAAAACTGATGACCTTTTTTTAGTTGTTTGGTGATTTGGTCGGAGTTGTCTTGAAATATATACAATTTTCCCTGCCAAAAAATCTTATGACTTTTTTAATAGTCATTTCGTCGCAACTTCTGAAACAATAAACCATTGGAGGAACCTAATGGGTGGGCCTTTGTTGAAACCTAATGGGGGCCACATTCTATGGACATTTCTGAATGGGTGGGCCATGGCCGGATTTGCCCCTGGATTCACCCCTGAACTGTGTCTGCTACATAAATGGACACATAGCAAGATTACTACGAATTGCTCTACATAAATAGTGGAGACAACACTTCCAAAGTCTGTTGTCGTGAGGTTGAGTCCACCTAATTTAGCTTTGAGGCTAAGTTTTGCCACTCAAAGTCTAACGTCATCGATTAACACAGTCAAGAAGGCATTGCAGTTTTTTAACTGCACATCCTAATCATCGAGGAAGTTTTTCCATGAGGCAAAGTGCCTTTGAGATCCTGCGCTTGCGCAACAGACATGCTTACAAATCACCAAAAAAATGATTGCAATCTCAATAGTTTTTCATACCTGGCTTAGGTCCGATCTTGACTGAAACATCGTCTATTTTCTCAGATTGACTTGCTGTTGAAAGTTCGACATCAGTTGGTTTGGTATCGACCAGCGGAACATTCAAATGCAACAACTGCTGTTCTGAATTCTGACTTGATTTATGAGATTCTGAAAAACAAAAATTACCTGTGAAAAGTAATGGTAACTTGCTTGTTTATATGCCTTTACAGAAACTACTGAAGTATAATTAGTATAGCAGTATAAGCAATGCACTGTGTATATGCCTACTAAGCCTAGCTTTCATTTCCCGCTTTGTCCAGGTATCATTCCCAGGCATACATGTATTTCTACCCTTCTATATTGCTGTCCAAATCATATAATAAATCAAATAGGAAAAGAGGCAACAACAAAAATTAATCCAAAATTCTCCTATCCCGATTTTCATGATTTCAAAACATTACTTTTGTTCAAGTGCATTTTCTAAAATATGAAATATCCAAAAAATTTCTACAATAGAATATAAGCCATAAAATTAATCATCCCATACCTTCCAGATCATTTGTCTTTGTAGTGACGTGCAGCGTATTAACATGGTCCTGAAACACCTTGTCAAAGATGCTAGTTGGTGCCATAACATCCTCTTCAGTTATGTCATCCTTCAGACTCCCATCAGCAACTGCTTGTAGACTTGTATTAAACTCAACTGGACAAACACCATTGGTGTGAATTTTGGCATTGGGCGAACTGCCCTGCCCACATTCAGCTGTGGAATCTTTCTTTATTTCTGTCTCAATACCTGATGAACAACTCCGTCTATTGCTGGTTACCATGTCAACCTCTTCTTTTCCATTCTCTTCAGTGCCACAGAAACTGTTGTCTAAGTTGTCTTTGTCTTCAGTAGTGGCTCTGAGAGTCACTTGAAGATTCGGATGCAGGGCGTAATTCAGGGTCTCATTCGGATCTGTTGTTGGCGAATCTTCAGAGACTTTCTTATGATGAGAGTTATGATCGTTGATCTCTGGGAACTGCAATTCTCTCTTGCATCCTACGTCTGGTGCAGGAAGACATTCACCTGTTAAAACAAGGACATTTTCTACCATGAGCAAAACACCATGCAGCAAAAAACAGGATCTAAGTACAATAAAAGTAATATCATCAATCATGATGATTCTGAATAATAAAAATAATAATAACAATAAAAATAATATTGTAATAGGAGGAGCAATGAAATATTACCGCTAATAAAAAAAACAATGAATAATAAATGATAGAAGCACAACTGAGAGAGTTTATATGACCACATTCAGTATTTTCTAAATCTTGAGAAAGATAGGAATAGAAGAAACGAATTAAGCTATGGCCTGATTAAAGAAACGCAGAATCAAAGAACAAAATTCGTCTAGAATAAATGCAGATGTTAAGTCGCATTGTTGAAAATGTTGCATTTAGGTTGCACAGAACACAGTGGCACACTACCTTGGGTTTTTTGCACTTTCATATCATAATTTTGATGCCCTTTTTCTCTGAAACAGTCCAAAAAATACATGGATGGTTAGGCCTACTGATGCATACATTGGATGAAAGTATGTAATATATCAATCAACGCATCAATTTATGAATTTCAAATGTCAAAAGTTTGGAATTTAAACTCTGCCGACAAGCAAGTGCATTGCTGCTATGAAGCAAGTTGCAAAATAAAATTCCATAATCAGACATGAAGAATGAATATGGCGTCTGGATAGTTGGATAGAGCAGCAGCAGAATGCTTTACAGCGTTTAGCAGAGCGGCCATGAAAACAAGAAGAATGCTAATTTTACAGCCAATGGATGACACAGATGAAAACAATACATAAGCTTACCGAGTTTGATGGCAGTTGTTGTCTTTAGATTTCTAAAATACACAAAACACAACTGAATTCTATACTTATCCACACGTACATTGGCACTATTCATGTTATGCTCTCTAGAGGGTGGGTGGGTGGGAGGGAGGTACGGACGGAATGGGGTGAAGTGAGGGTGGGCAAGTAGGGGATTGGCCGGGAACGGGGCGAATCCTAAAATTCCCGGGAAACGCCAGGTACCCCAGCTAGTAATGAATATTAATGATTATAACTCGACGACATGATTATTGTCCAGTTTCGCTCTGCCTCTAGCGAGAAGCTTTTGGACCCTCGTGTTGAAACCTTAACCTGTCAGCGTCGTGCTTTCTCAGTTGAAGGTAGATCTGTCTGTAATTGTCTCCTGTTGGATATTAGTCCCAGTTTTGAACGAAGACTAAAAATTAAAGTCCTAATAAATTTTCAAGTGCCAAAAATAAAAATCCATGCATTTCCAATAAAAATCCTCAATCTAGCTTTTTCTAGCCTCTTTTCGACCAAATCTGACCTTTTTCAAAATCAAGAGTGGCGTACCTGACTGGGAGCGCCTCTGAGTGAATTTCTTGAAGGGGTGCTAAATAATTCTTGAAATGAATCAATCCGTGGAAAGACAGAAAGGCCTTACCGTATGCGGTAAAAACGGCAGAAAGTTCCGAAAAAATTTGGACGCTGACATCTTTGCGTGACCAACCAGAAAGAAAAGAAAAAAAATACCTAATCAGCTATTTCAAAGCGACTAGAGATCACGCTTTACTGGCACTAAACAAATAAATAGACATCGCACTTGATCAAATTGCGAAACATTGCAGGGTTGCCAAATTTTGAAAAAATTTCGTCGCGAGATTTTGAAAAAAAGTCGCGAAAATCGCGAGATCATCGAGCTTTTCTATTTCGGTCGCGAAATTTTCTTCTGACGACCAAAAAAAAGGTCGTCAAAATTTCTGACGACCGTTTTTTAGTTTTTCGATCGAAATCTCGTGGAAAATACCCCTTTTTTCGCTCAAAAACCCCAAAAAGTCGCTGTCACGACCGCGAGGCAATTAAAAAGTAGCCCAAAAAAGCGCGTGTCGCGAGCAATATACGTCGATGGTCGCGAGGACGAAATTTTTAGTCGCGAGCGATTTCAAAAGTCGCCCAATTCGCGCTTTTCGCGACGACCTGGCAACCCTGAAACATTGCTATTTTCAAACAGCCAATCGGCTTATAGTTATCTATGTCAGTTTTACAACAGCCAATCGGTTTATAGTTATCTATGTCAGTTTTACAATAGCCAATCAGGCGTAGAGGTCCACTACTTTGTTATGATCGTGATCTCGAAATTTCTACAGCGCCCAAATTGAATTAGCGAAGTCTCGGGAGCCAGTTTCTTCACATTATTCTTATAATAAGAGGTCTTTGCTCTGATACGCTGTCCGAAGATGCTTTAAGCGCAGGAATTTCACACTTGCAAGCAACTCCGTCGCTGGTTGCACTCCACCAGTGCCAGTCCCAAACCTGGATAAAGGAGGGCGACACTAGGTTAATCATCTTTGAAATATAATATGGCAGTGTTGTTAAACAGCAATAAGCAGGCAATAAGACACTTTTAAGCAAAGACTCGCTACCTCGTAACACACCTTTATGAAAGAATGCGGATATGCCAGCTTCAATCTGTCCTCAACTGCGCTGCCCGAGTCGTCGCTGATATGCCCAAATGCTCGCATTATATCAACATAATAATATGCGTGACACGCTGCTCTGGCTCCCAGTCGTGGACAGAATTACACTCATCGAAAGTTGTCGGAGATCACTAAATATATGTAGTCTTTTGTTGTGGTATGCACGATGTTTTGAGAAATAAGAGTCCGGCGGCAAATCCAGCTTTAATAATAAATCTATTCAAAAATGAACGAAATCGATGATGATTTAACTATTTCTTCCCTAGAATTTCTTCCAGGAGATCTCCGCCAAAAACTGATGCCATTTCAGAAAGATGGAGTATTGTTTGGCATACGAAAGAATGGCCGGTACGATAGGCGGTAAACACGAAGACTGAGTCACCGTACTCCAAACAATATGGCTGCCAACGAATGCCGTAAAATTAGAACGCGACCGGTCGACGACATCGCAACATGTATCTCAACATGCAAAGCGTGAGGGTCGGTTAGGGCTCAGGTTAGGCGCCGTGAGGGTCGGTTAGGGTTAGTTTTAGGGTTTAGTGCAGTCATTCTGCTGAAATTGAAGCGTCCTTTAATTTTCGCGGAAATATTAGGCCGCATGTCGCGCCGCTCTGTTATGCACGCATCTACGGTGGCCATATTGTTTGGAGTACGGTGACTCAGTCTTCGTGTTTACCGCTATAGATATAGATTGCTTATTACTAGACTCAGTCAGAAAAAGAAACTCGTTATTCAGATGGGTAGAGGTTTACATCCGCTGGGTCGCTGATATGCGACATGTAAACAATATGGCCACCAGGGTGAGAATTGCCGGGGGGTTGGGGGGGGGGGGTTCAACCCCCCAGTCTTTTTTAGAGCCCCATGTTAAAGTATGTTTTTCATACCCCAATTTCAAGTTTATCATAGGCCAACCCCCCCAGTTATTTTTCCACAATTCTCATACTGATGGCCACAGCAGATTGGAACAGAAATTACAGAATAGAGCGCTCTTTACCTTACAGCCCAATAGTTCCGCGGTATGATTCGGTTTCTCCGGGTTGCTCACCTGATGATACTCAAGACCAAAATGGTTGTTGAAAAAATATCGCTTTATGGAAGTCGGATTGATGAACATATTTTCATCTAAATAGAAGTGGGATCGATAAAAAAGATTCTTGATGAAATTGAGCTCGATAAAATAGCATGTGTTATTAAGATACAACCTGGACTGATAACAATTTGTTGCTTAAGTAGAAGCTGGACTGATTAATCGAATTTTTGTCCAAATAGAAGCTGGATCAATGAAAAGGATTCATGAATACCAAGGTAGAAGGTCACCATGAGGGTTTTTTGTATTTAGGGCGATGATCATAATGAAACACCTTATTTAAGTCGCGAGTAGCCATATTGCTTTGTAGCCAGGCACTCAGTCTTCGGCTTCAGGATTCAGCTTCGAATCTGCTATTATAAATATAGCAGATTTTAAGCTGAATCAGGTGATCATGAAGACTGCGCGCCTGGCTGTAAAGCAATGTGGCTGCCCTGAACTTCGCTCAAGCGTAAAAATTGTTTTGATTGAATGGTCATTCTGCTGAGACAGATGGTTTAGCATTACAATGATGATATACCTCAAACTGAAATAATTAATCAGTTGGTGTTTATTCAGTTTTGCAAATCTTTTTATGTATTATGCCTTTCTTCGAACTGCTGTATGATGTTAAACTTTGTGTTTCAGGTGCCTCATTGGGGATGAGGTGAGTCAACTAATTTATTATTACATAAAATTTTCTAGTTGTAATTATTTCAGCATACATAGGCATTTTATCACTTTAGGGCACACAGCTCCAAACACCACAACAACATTCATAGAATAAAGTAGTAACAATCAAAGCTTGTTGAACTGCACCGCACTACCAAAAATATATGGTAGTACTAAAAACAACAGATAGTAAAACAGTTAAGGGTCTGCAGCTTCAGAAGCACTGGTTTACATGAGATGAGATGTTTAATACAAAGAAGCTCTTATGTTTGGTCATGTTTTTGAATTTCTGAAGTTAGAGCTATATAAATACTGAATTGGATTACAATGCATCACTGTGTCTTTGATCAGATGGGGCTTGGAAAGACGGTTCAGGCTTTGGCGCTGGCATATCGCTATCGCGTGGAATGGCCGCTGCTCATCATTGTTCCGTCGTCACTCTGTTATCCATGGGTGGAAGAGGTGGAAAAGTGGTTTCCAGACATCCTTCCAGAAAATATCAATGTCATCGAGACTGGTTCTGATGTTGGGTTAGTTGCTGTGTAAACATATGATCTTCTCTTTAACTCTTTGCCAACCGAGGGTTTAGGATTTCCCATACCATCTGATACGCTTTGGTTTGTAAAGGTTTACTGCAAAATTAGGTAAGTAAGTACTTACTTGATTGAACTGCCTGCTAAGACACGGCAAAAATTCGATAAGAACTTTCTAAAATGTATGTATGTACGTACGTATGCAAACCTTAATATAGTGCACTTTAAGTAACTGATAAATACACTGTGCTCATGACTATCTAAGTGCCTATAATGGGAGGTCATTATTATTACATTTGTTCTTTTTGTTTCTACTGTATGGATATGGGATTCAGTGTCCGCGCTGTAGTCGGGAGCGCCTCTGAGTTAGAAATTTTGAAAGGTTGCTGTGGCAAGTGCTCATACATACATAGAGATGCATCTATTTAACATCAAAGTGGGTAAACATTGCTGACCAGTGTAAACTGTGGCAGCTCTCTCTTAATCGTTTACCCATTCATTTTTCCGGTTAGGCCCATGTTTTCAGCGGATATTCTCAGGGCAAACGGGTAAAGGGTTAAAGACAGAGCCATGTGCATGAACACGCGAGTGTGATCAGTTAGCTCGTACCGTCAGTTGTAAGACCACAGATCAGACATGCTACTGGTAGGCCGCTGTATTACCCAGTCATGTTGTATTGGACAAATGTTAGATTTCTAGTGCACAGTATATTGCGCTAAGTAAATGTGACCAGACAAATATGACCAGACACTACGGTCATATAACACTATGCAAATTTTGTTTTGCTTTTAGGAAGATCTCTTCATCTCTGATAACCATCGTTACGTATGGTCTTCTACGTCATTCAGCGAGTCGCATCGTACAGGAAGCTCTGTGCAACCAGAAATTCAAAGTGAGTCAATGAAGTCAACAACTTACCTAAGTTTTGCAAAATTTTACATAATTATATTCCAACATTTATTCTTATTCGTTTAAATCATTTTGTTTGCATTTGCATCTTACATTTACTTTAAATTTGTTGACCAGGCCTTGAATTTCCTCTCAGTTGCCCTAGATGTCAAGGGTATTAATTTGTATATTATTGCTGTTGGTATCATACTCATTAGTAGTAGTATTTTCTGTCTTTATTAACCCTTTACCAACCAAAATGTAGTAGATGGTATGGCATATCTTATACCCTCGGTCGGTAAAGGGTTAAGCACCGCCATCCATTGGTGAAGCGTCAAACACTCAGCAACTTTGTATCACCATTCTCTCATGATCCCATCACAGCAGTAACTTTCTTTGGGACTTTTGAACCGATGAATTCTGAGAAGCATTTTCTGGGAATGGTTATGCTGTGTGTCATTTTTTGTGTGTGCTTCTCTTCCAGGTGATTATTGTAGATGAATCTCACTACATAAAGAATCGTAAGGCCGTGTCTACCAGGTACATTGTGCCACTCGTTCAAGAGGCCAACCGCAGAATTCTTCTAACTGGAACTCCAGCACTCAATCGCCCAGAAGAGGTGCCATCTTATCTTAACCTGATCATGTTATCCATTATGATCAAAGCTGGTACTGACCCATAACTTCACAATTTCTCCGATGGCAGCAGATGGTATGATGAGGAAAACTGTCATTAGGATGTTTTGTGCGATTTTGGATTTAGGATAATATGTTCTTTTTATATTATTTTTGACCGTCTTTATTAACTCAATGGATAATTATATATGTTTACAATGGATAATTAATTAATTAATTATTTAATCATATATGTTTACGTCTGTGTACCAAAGTGAGGATGGCAATGGGTCAATTAAAGAATATTCTGATCTTATTTTAAAATCTAATCTTCTATTCCTATGTTATTATAAATATAATTATAATTAATAAAACTCTGATCCATTTTAAGCTTCTCACTGGGAGCACCTCTGAGTGGGCTTCTTTAAGGGGTGCTATATAAATTCTTGATATGAATACATACATATGCAGTTATGTTGAAAGCCTTTCATATACTAATGTAATTGAATTAAATTATATGTTTCAGTTGTTCTCGCAGTTGGATGCGTTGTGTCCTGGAGCATTTGGTGGATGGATGCAGTTTGCGAAACAATACTGTGATGCGAAATTCAAGTTTTTTGGTCGACAGAAAAGATGGATTACCGAGTAAGCAGTCACTTTGGTAAAGTAAAGAAATTATGGTTTCCTGTCATCTTCGTTAAGTTCTTCATCAAGTTCTTCTTGTCATATATTCAATAAGGCCTTCCTATTATTTACATGCATGTGATTTTCAGAAGCCTTGTGGATTTTAACTGGATTGTCCAATGGATTGTGACTTTTACTTAGGAGTGAACATTGATCATTGCCTTATACATTACACTGAAGGTGCTGCAAAGTTTCTAGATTACTGTAGACTGTAAAGTGTAGAGTTTCATTAAGTTCTTTGTTAAAGTCTTTGTGTAATCTTCATTAACGTTCTGTCCTCATCAATGTTTTCAACAGAATAGGGTCTTCATAATTATAACCGTAATTAAATTCTCATTTTTATTAAGATAATATTGTATTGCCTTCATTAGCATCCTCTTTATTACCTGCATTCAGCCTTACACCATAGTTTTGCTATAATTATCCTTAAGGTCTTGATTAATCTCTAACGAACAGTTTTGTAAAGGTCTACAGTACGGTGCTTGTATCATTTCATTCAGGTCTTCAGTAAGGTCTTTCTTAATTTTGTGGTCTGTTTCCTTTCTTTGAGTGGAGCAAGTAACGTTGAAGAGCTGCAGAGTCGACTCTCAGAGATGGTGATGATTCGGAGGCTGAAGAAGAATGTCCTTACTCAGCTGCCTCCGAAGCGGCGCCAAAAGATTACGTTCAAACTAAAGGAATCAGATGTTAGAAAGGCAAGAATGATACAAAGATGAATAAAGACTTAACAGATTTATCAATTGTTGATTTTATTATTGTATGTATGTGAAACAGAGGACTACAGAAGCGGTATTGATTGACTGTAGCAATGATTGACAAATTACGGGTATACTGTTAATTAAATTCATTTGTTAATTCTCGTACTTATTAAGTGTTTGACTGATTTGTTGTTTGGATTTGACTGACTATTCTCTTACCATGTTACGATATTTGATGATGATGTTAACTCTTTAGGAGCTGGATGCATTGTGGGAGCAGCTTGAGGCGGTCCTTCGGCGCAACAAAACTACGATTGGTCAGGCATTTCTAAGTGACAGCTCCAGCAACCAATCAGCAATGGGCAGCTCTTTAGAAATTTATCAACTTTTATCTCAGCTGTATACAAAGACATGTGCAGCAAAGGTCAGTGTTCAGTGTGGCTGATTCGAATTGGTTTATTCAGTGTGTTTAACCCTTTACCGACAAAGGGTATGGGATTTCCCATACCATTTCCTATACTTTGATCAGTAGATGGTTAACAACTTAACACATAAAATGTATTTTTTTATGTTAAAGCAAGATCCTGGTTGCAAGAAATACAGTGAATACTAGACGTGCTGGAGAAACTATGAGTGATGTTAAAAACCTTAATTGCATATAGAATGAATGCTGACTCACTTCCTAGATGGATGGCTTGACAGATAGATGACTGGATGGTTGTGGTAGTGTAACTATGGTTCATGGGACCTGCAACTGAAAAAAAAGGAACCACTCAGGACATGGTAAAGTGCGATCAGTCCACAGAGGGCCCACTTCCCAAGTAATCTGCAATTTTATGTGTCTGAATATTCTCCAGAAAATCTAAGGAAATGCAATTAAACATTTGCTCAACACATCTTCATGGCTGTCTCCGTCAATCCATAAACGTGATCCATGCGTCAGCACATTAGAGACATTCTTAAGAACTGTTGTACAGTATATTCTTGTATCCAAAATGCTCTATTACCATTACAGACTAGAGTCTAAATTCCGATTGATTGAAATATTAGGAGTTTCAATAGCTTCATTCTTTTTTCGTCACCGTTCGACCATCAACTTCTGTGTTTAAATTGCAGATCGGTCCAGTGAAGGAATACGTGCGAATGCTTTGCGACACCGACGACGTTAAGTTCATCATCTTCTCTTACCATCGATCGATGACGGATGGAATTGTTGAGCAGCTCATCGAATCCAAAGTCAGATTTATACGCATAGATGGCAGCACTGTCGTTCACGACCGACCGGTGAAATTCATTTGCTCATTCTCTGACAGCATATATCTCTTATTAATAATTTATTACATGATATTGTCACTTCAATTAAGAATGTCATAATTATTATAGCAACCCTTCTTACTCAAAAATGCTTCCAATCTAGTCAATGTGAATGAGAACAGTTGGATATGTTCCTAAAAAGACTTACTAGTAGTGACTTTGATTATGCGTAAATTGTCCACTGTAAATGGAGATTTGTTGGTCGATTTCTAAGTATCGGCTCAAAACATCTCAGCTGGGACTTTCTCCAGCTATAAAGGCATAATTTGTGTAGAATTCTGGAGCATCTGTTAAATTAAATATTGATAAGTGCTTTTGAGAGAATCTTGAAATACATACCGTACTGTACATATGAACATACGTGATGTGGTTTCGTATGGTGAAGTAAGGGTTTTAATATTTTAACCCCTTGGCTGCTGTATTGACGAGAGGTACTCGTCATGAACTATGTGTATGCTGTGTGCCTTGTTGACGAGAGGCACTCGTCAATATATAAGATTATGTATGTGCTCTGTCTGGCACTGAAAGCACTGCTTATTATTCAAAATCTAGGCACCTGACGGTCAATAGTAATTTCTGCAATGCTTTGGGCTATTTTTAGGCTACTTTTTGATTAGTTTGTAAAGCTGCTGTTGGAGTTAGAACATGCTAATGGTGAGCGTTATTTGGCGTTTTGTTACAGATGTTTGAAAGTAATTTGAACGTTCTGTGTGATAAATTTTAACATTTTGTGATCACAATTGACAGTTTGACATGGCCGGATTTTTTGTACTAGGAAACAAGTTTTTGGTATGTTAGAAGACAGCAATTATAGTGAAATAGAGAGCTAATTCAGCTCAGGTGAATCAGGCGACGAGTCCGTAAGCGGTGATTTGGATGAAAGTGGTATGCCGTATTTGTTAGAAGAAAGTCATATAGTTGGTTCTAGTTACAATAAATAAGTAACAAAGGCATTGTTCGCAATGATAATATGTGATTTGTATTGATATAATCACAAATTATAATCATTGCAACAGTTAATGCACCTCAGAAACTAAAATTGCAACAATACATTTTTGCCCAAATTTACATGTTATGTGTTAGCACACGGGGTGACGTTTAGCCCATGTTGACGTGGCAGCCAAGGGGTTAATGACAAAGTTGACTAAAAGCAACTGGGAAACCAATGCAGCTCATCATTAAAGTGCTAAATAGTTTACTATAAAAATTTTAAGCAACCCTTTTTGTTCATGCTGCAAACATTTGTAGAATATGAATTTGAATTCAGTCTAAAAACTCTAGATTGTATAAATTGTACTATATAATCTGCATGTACTGATATTTCAATAGTGTTAATTATTGTTTTTTAACTTTTATTTGTAGCGTTTGGTGTCAGAGTTTCAAAATGACGAGACAACCCGTGTAGCTGTTCTCAGCATAAAAGCGGCTGGAGTGGTAAGTGAAATTTGTTCTGAAAAATTTATATGTCAAGCAATTCTATTATGAGGCTAGGTATCGGTACAACCAGTCTTGGTTATATAGCAGCCTCTTTTCTGATTGAAGTTTTGAATGTTTGTACATTTTCGCTGTGTATTTTTAAAATTCTCGACAGCAGTGATATTTGTTTCTGCTTGTTAACACGTTGGCCACGAGGGACGTGTTAACACATCCCAAATTGAGTCATTTAACACAGCAAATCAGCGACCAACGTGTTAATTTGGATTTTCTTCTTCTTGTCAATGGAAGTTTTCATCTTTGGGTGAAATTGACATCCTGGAAATGCTATATTTCGTTGTGCTATGGTACTGTGTAATGTTCTAGTATGGTATAAAATTTGTATCGTATAGTTTTGTTTGAGTTTAACTTGTTTTGCTGTGGCAGGGTTTGACGTTGACTGCTGCCAGCCTCGTTGTGTTTTCTGAGTTGGATTGGACGCCTGGAACGCTGGAACAGTGCGAAGACCGTGCGCATCGCATTGGACAGACGAGCACGGTTAATGTCCACTATCTTGTGGCCGCAGGGTCGCTAGACGAATGGGTCTGGGGTGCTCTGTCTCGGAAGGTAAGTAACGATTTGACAGTATGTTTCTATGTCCCTCTGTTTCATTCATTCGTCTCTTTCTGCTGTCTCTCTTTCTCTTGTGCCCAATTTTCCATTGTTCATTACGTTGCAGCATGTCACAGTACTGTGGAAAACATAATTTTACAGACGACAGTTGTGGCCGCTGTGTTGAATGGCGAGAAGAAGGTTCTTCGAATGGAGAGAGGAACGTCGCAGCAAGTCGACTGCCTCACGAACGCCGATGCCTACGTTCCTGCCGAGAATTCGAAAATGGACTTTGACGCTCTGCTTCAATCACAGGTTTCTGCTTTCAGTGTTGTTCTGATGTCATCAAAAATTATCCAATTGTCACAGAACTCAATTTTGATTTGGTTATTTGTTCTGTGTTTTTAAAATTAGTTTGTTGTTGTTGTTGTTGTTCGACTGCTTGTTTTAACCAGTATTTCTTTAAATTTTATTCTTTGTTGAATTCTTGGTTAATTTATTCTTTCATTTGTGATTTATTTTTTCCTTCTTTACTTTTTTTGTACCCTCCTTCCTTTCTTTATCGTTCCTTCCCTACCTTTCTTCCTTCCTTTTATCGAAGAAGAAATGTCCCAGATGCCAAGTGGCAACTGTTGGTATGAAGTATTAGCAACTTGCTTAAATAATTGATTTAAGTAATCCATTCATTTATTCATCCTCTTATTCAGTGCTCTTGTTTGCTTTCTTTAACAGCCAACAGGGCAGAAAACCGTTCTTGACTATTTCTCATCTCAGAAAGACAACTCCTCTGTGGACGATCTTGAATCCTGCACAACTCCCAAATCATCTGGAGTCCATCCATCTCAATCCTGTACTTCAAGTGGAACTCGGCAACCTTCGTCATCTTCAACTCCACTTTCCGAAAAGAAAATCATCATCATTGAATCGAACGACGAGTCAGTGGCCTTCGAGAAGAACACCTGGTGGCGAAAACGGAAACTACCAGAGACGTGCTCCTCCACCTCTTCCAGTCAGAAGCAGAAGCTTTCGTCAGGTTCAAATCGTAAGAACAGAACGAGGAAAGGTTCAAAAGAACAGCGGAAACGGTTGGACATGGATAGCGGAGAGGAAGGCAGATGGAGTTGTGAGTCTTGTACGTTCTTGAATCTGGATCTGATTTCGTCCTGTGAGATGTGTCTTACGCCTCGCTGCAAGCGAGCGAAAGATCGCACGGAAATGTCAGATTGTTTGAAAGAATCCCGGCTGGAGGCAACACTGGAAAATACAAGCGATTGTGAAGTTGTTGTTGTTCGTGTATCGGAGAATTGTGGCATCTCCTTTTCAAGTAAAGATTTAGTAAGCGGAAAAACAGTGAATCGTGAGATTGAACTTGAAACCGATGAAGTTGTTTTGTCAGATGATTGCCACACTCCAAGGAAAATGGTTCTGGAAAAATTATGTGATAATTTATCTGAGACCAGAAATCGCGGTGTTACAGAAAAGAGCCATAAAAAGTGTCGGATAAATGACGACGACAGTGACAGCGAGAGTCTTTTTGAGGCGTGCTGTTCCTACTTATCAACTGCAGACGCGTCATTGGAGGAATCGGAGGAGACCATCCATCCGTGTGAAGGGGTTAATTCCAG
The DNA here is from genome assembly GCA_945859605.1 of Lumbricus rubellus. Lineage (NCBI taxonomy): Eukaryota > Metazoa > Annelida > Clitellata > Crassiclitellata > Lumbricidae > Lumbricus > Lumbricus rubellus. The sequence continues at coordinate 17,729,886 of OX243816.1, read as the reverse complement.
TGGAGAGACCATCGAGGAAATGGATCAAGGAACTTCATCATCCAGAGAAGCATCTACGAATGAATCGGAGGAGGTTGGTGAAACCACTGGAGAGCTAGATGAAACACCTGTACTTGCTCAGAGTTTGGATGATGTCGCTTCTCCCAATTCAGATGCTAATCAAATTCATAATTTGGATGACATACCAGTTAGCAGTTCAGAGAACATATCTGTTCGTAATTTGGATGACATACCAATTAGCAGTTCAGACAACATACCTGTTCATAATTTGGATGATGTACCTGTTCACAGTTTACTCCAGTTCAGCTGCAGTCAATATACGAACAGGGTTTATGTTTATGACAAGGTATGTTTATATGGTATGCTTGTTTAGGTTTAATTATGGTGCATTATTGTAGTCTTTCAATTACCTATTGATTTGCTAATGAATGAATTTATTCATGAACTGAAGGTTGTTAAAGTCCACCTGAAAACTCATAGGACGCTCATATAGAGAATCCTTGCATTGGTGTCTATAAGTTTACACTTACACAGCACCTTTTAAATGATTCATTCTAAGAATTTTATATATTTATAATATATGTGTATATATTATATATGGTATTATAGTTATATAATTATGTATACACGTGAATTCTACATTATATACTATATAGAGTATAATTTTTGGACTGGTTCTTTTCAAGGGATTGGGAGTTTGTTTTGGAATGCAGTTTTTGCCTGGAAATGGCCATTAATTGTGACTTGTGTCTTACAACAGTGGTGCCATAGAAATTAATTTTCATATTGGATTTAATAAAAATGAAGTTATATTTGCGTTTAGGCTGGTACCCCGCTGCATGTCAGCTTTCTTCCGCTTGATGTGGACTTAGAGAATTATGCAGAACTTCCAGATCTTCTTCTTCATCCGCAACATTTTCAGCTCATCCGCAGATTCGTTCGTGAGTGGAACAGGTAGATGATTATTCATCTGTTCATCTTGAAATAAAGAAACTTATGTTAGAAATTTATCTCTGTTTTTTAACTGGATTTGCCCAGTCGCTGACTTGAAGAGGAGCTATGATATAATTACTGTAATGATAACTGTATAGATGTTTGTGTCTTTGTAGGTTTGTTTCTTTCACTTCTTAGTCTCTCTTTCTGTCTTTCTTTCTGTCTGTCCATATCTCTGTATCTGTGTATCTGTGTCTTTTTGCCACTGTCTGACTCGGTTTGTTTCGTTTGCTGCCTATAAGCGGCTATTTCTGTCCTTTCTTCCTGTTATTGGGGTCTCATCGATCGTGATAGTTATGTTCAAGGGATTGTGATTTCAGATCATAGTTTGTTTAGAAGTGCAGTCTACGGTGATTTTTGTAAGCGTCTTGATAATAGATTTGACTGGATTTTTTAAAAGGTTTTTGTTTTTTTATTAGATTATCGCAGACGAAGAGACGTCTGATTGTAAGAAGTGGACAGATATTCGTCAGTCCTTCCATCGTCTATGATCAGCTGAAGACAGGAAGAGTTCTTACGAAACAAAGATATGCCACTAAGGTAGTCAATCTTTCTAACAGTAAGGACATTTCTGTAGCTCAGTTTCAATTTTGCCAATTTTTTACTGTTTATTAACTGTAATTTTTCCAGTATTCATTTTAGTGCACTGGTTGTTATGATATATGTTTATACTTGGTGGATAATTTAATATATTTTCGGTTGAATGGTATTCATGAGTTAAAAGTTAGATCATATTTTATCAAACTTTGAATGCTGTAGGATTTGGTTTCTTTCATTTAATCTCGAACAATTTGTCTCAGCATAAATTATGATGAGTTGAAATTGTAGTTAATTATGGTTAAAGTGAATTTGTTGATTTAACTATTCTAAACAATTTTGTGTGTTCGAAGGCCGATGTTTCTGCGATGTCCTTGAGTAAAGTTGCTGAGAACGGTGGATCTCTGAGGGTTATAACCAAGACCAATGGACCTTCAAGGGATGGCATTGACACAACACCTGCTGTTGATGATGTCATGAGTGTCCTTAAAGGATTCGTTCAGGTGAGTTCTGAATATTGGATGGGCTACAGTCTTTAATCTTCTGATTTGATTCAGAATACGTTTGAGTTTATATTGCATTCAGCGAGATATGATCTGGTTTCTGGTTGTGTAAAATGGTAGCCTGATCAATTTCATGCAAATTAGTATCTGCTACTACCAAGACATTTAACTGCATGATGTTTGATGTTCACTTAACCTGAAGATTGTGCCAACCCTAGTGCAGGCATTAGTTGCAGATCACCTTAATGTTTGATGCAATGGCATCCTTACAGTTATGCCAATGTATCTTTATGACAATCTCTTCTGCATCCTGTTGCACCTCTCATGCGTTGTCTACTTGATGTAAGGTAGGCATCATTAGGAAAACATGTGAACACTTTGAATTTATTACGTATATTCATTCATTCATTCAGAGCATTTATATAGCGCCCCTTCAAGAAACTACTCAGAGGCGCTCCCAGCCCAACCACAAACAAAGACAAAAGACTTTAGGGACTTGTAGAACGCAGCCGGATGGACCACAAGTAGAGAGCGAAGCGTAACCGGGAGGTCGTTCCAGACAGTAGGCCCCACGACCGAGAAAGCATGGCACTGCTTAATAGCCAAGCGAGCCCGCGGGACCAGAAGCTCACCCCTAGCCGAAGAGCGAAGTACACGACGCGCTGCAACGTCAGAGACTGGACAGCACAGATCACGCAAGTATGACGGAGCACAGCCAAGGACACAGCGAGAGACCACAGCAGCAATGCGGTATGAGATCCGCTGGGACACAGGCAACCAGTGCAGCACATCACGCATATAGACAGATACCTTTCCCAACTTGCTCTGCTCTTTCCTCATATCACCTTTTCCCTCACAGTTCGTGATCTGGGTCTCACCCTCGATTCTGAACTTACTCTGTCCCAGCATGTGAACTTGGTTGCGAGGAGTGCCTATTACCAGCTTCGTCAGCTCCGGGTGGTCTCCCGTTCTCTCTCTCACGATGCGGTCGCCGTCCTTGTCCACGCCTTTGTTACAAGTCGAATCGACAACTGTTGTTCCTTACTTGTTGGTCTTTCCCTTGGGGTCCTGGGGCGACTTGATCGCGTCTTGCGCTCAGCTGCTCGTCTTATTGGGCGGCTTCCTAAATTTAAATATTGAGAATGGTGTGTTTGTTGGATATAAAGTTTGGATGTGTAAACTTCTACTAACCTGTGTAGGCAGTGGACAAAGATGGCAATCCTCTTTGTCTGAATTGTCAGTCCGTGTTCGAGACATCGCTAGTTACCAAGGCAACGCTTGATAAGCATCCATGGCAAACACGACTCTGCAACCGAACCTGCTTCCAGGAATTCTGGGTAATTTATTGCTCTGTATTAATTTCTGAATCTTCAGCTAATGTTTGATCTCAGTTTATTCGTGTGAGAATATTTATCTAGATATTTCTTTCGATAGATTTTGTGTAATGTTTGTAAGCTGCTCACTTTAGATTTTTCACATGGTTCTGTTTGTTTTAATGAATACGCTATATAAATTTCATGATGCATCCATACATGTATTTATATAATTATCAAGTACAACAGGACTGGTGGTTTTGTTTAGATGGTCTATACAACTTACTGTTAATATGTCTCTTTTCAACAATACACAGTGAACTGACTCTTACTTGTCTCTCACTCTGCTTTGTTATTTTTTTTCAAAAATTAAGTGCATTATTATGAAGCACTGCTCAAAGATAATCTATGTTCAGATTGGCTAGAGCGCTTGGCCTGTAATTTGTAGAGTACTGGGTCAAACTTCACCTGAGGTCATTACTGTGTGCAGGGTTCATAAGCAAATCCATTACTCATATATTATGCCTAGTGCTATGCACTGATGTTTATTGTTTAATCATTAGATTTTGGCAAATTTTTATAAATGCAGAAATAATAATAGAAGTTCCCATTTTGGCTGATATTAATTTTGTGGATTCCGAGTATCATCATTTGTGTGTGTGTTTTCAGACAAGACATAACCGTGGCTACAGCGTCCAGCAAGTTTACAATCTAGAACATGGAGTCTGTCAGATGTGTCAATTCGACGCCCATCAGTTTTGCGAAAACATAAGGTAAGACAAATCACAATAGCTGCTACAGAATTAGAGCAGTGTAATTGGTTACTCAAGTACATTGCAAGTAGTTGAACAAGTACCCGAGTCTCTGCAAGCTTTCAATGTGGTAACTTACGATGAACAATAGCTCTTGGAGTCGATTGTTTTGTGGTGGCCGTAGATAATAGATTCTGGACAAGTATATTTGGTAGTGAAATTTTTCTCAAACACCATGACATTGTGTCAATTTTGTTAGAACTGGAATTCTTTATCGTATTCTGGTCTTTCAGGAACATCTATGAAGCATAATTCTAGTGTTTGAAGTTTATTCAGCAATAATTATTAATTATGTACAGAAATTTCTGTTTCTGTTACAGATCCATCGCTAGTTTCGAAAAGAGAGCGAAAATGATCCAAGGAAGCAAATATTCCATTCTGACGAGAGATTACAAAGAGAAGATGATTCGACAACCAACCGAAGGACTGGTATAAATAAACAACTCTCTTATAAATAACTTTGTCATTTAAATGAATTTGACCTCAAAACAATGTTGAACATCATTGAGGATGAATTTAAATGTAAGACACTTGGAAGAAATTCTGTCATCTTTAGTAGGCAGCCCAAAGCATTTTGTATTTAGGTTAGGTTTCTGTGAAAACTTTCAGATCGAAAGGGTTCTGTAGACTAGAATGATGATGGTGATGATATATTCATTTTGTTGAGTTCTTGCTGACATACCGCAGCCAGTTACAATTTAAGAGATGATAAAGAAAATCATAATAATTCAATCAAATGGGTGGAAGTCAGAAAGAGGGGCAATGGTCGAGTATCTGTAAAGTACTCGAGAAATATAATTTCTTTCGTCCTTAATCGGGAGAACTTCATTTAAGAAAGGTTGAGAAGCATGGTTGTAAATGTCAGGGACAATTATTTTTGGTTAAAATGTATTTGTGCAGCCTGATTTATTTGAGCACTTGATGCCAGGTCTAGAAATTTGTCACTGGCAGATCAATTTTAGTTGTGTGCCAGTTTTGGAATGTCAGACGCTTTAATTTGTGTTGTCAGTTCTGGAATGTCGACCACATCCTGCCAGTGTCAGAAGGTGGCGGTCAATGCGACATTGACAACCTGCGTACACTCTGTACCATCTGTCACCGAGACGTCACGCGACAGCAGAACAAAGACCGGCCAAAACAGCGACTGCGCCAGGCAGCTGCCACTTGTCACGACATCAAAAATTTCTTTCGGCCGGTCTAGTAGAATTTATTCAAAACACTGTAGGAAATTGTGGTACTGTTTGTTTTTCTGCAATAATTGTCTCAACTTCTACTTTTATTATTCTTTAACTTCTAAGATAGAAAATTAATATTAAATATGTACTTAAACATTTTTTGGGGGGAATAAAATTGTTTAATATTTTTCAGTTGCAAATCAAGAGGAAGTCAAACACAGGTGCTAGATTTTTCAGGGTAATATTGGCTCACTTCCTGGAGTATACCAGTAACCATATACGGAGAACAATTTCTGCAATTTACTCTGATATGTTGTTAACTTCAATGCAGCTGTATTACATTTCTCACACTAGAACAGTATTACATTTCTCAAAGTAGAACATTTCTCACTACAGCAGTTTGACATTTCTCACATTAAAACAACATGATATCTCGCTACAGCAATTATGACACCAAAAGGCACACTGACAAGTACAACAGAAACTCATTATACCACTGAATTTAGGTAGCATATCAGGAATGAACTTGACCTTGTAAGGAAGTCATGTTATGAGGTTTTTTTTGTAGAGTCTATTTTAACTCCTTGTAGATGCATGTTCTAAAATCATGTTCTATCAAATTTGTGGTATGATCAAGCATGTTATAATAGCATAAAAAACTCAACAAGAGTGAAATCATGTGGTGCGCTTGGCTGTAAAACTGTGTTACGAGTAAATACTTGAACACCCTGTATTCTTTACAGTTGAGTTTTTAAGACAACAGTATTGTTAGCAGTGGGTTGAAATTTATGTTGCACTATGTATTTCGGCAGTTTGCATATTCATCTCAACATATGTGGCTCCCCACATCAAAATCAGGATTATGGTGATTTTGAAAAATATGAAGTTTCATACATTGCAGATCTTGCAGCATGCTTCAAAATAACACTAACAAGATTGTTTTAACTTTATCCTAACTCAAGATAAAAGGGAAAAGAGACCTAAATAATTTTTAATTAATTAACTTAATTAAATTGAAACAATAATTTGTATCAAAGCATTAAAAAGCATTAGAACTCTATTTTTAATTATATAACATAAAATAGATTTGAACCATTTTACATTAAATTCTGTAAAAAGAAAATTAAAACGCAAACATGATGTTTTCCTAAGTTACTCTGACATGCAGCTTCTGACATAATTCTGATTTCAGTCCGGCCTGCCACAGATGAGCTTTGGCAGCATCACGTTACCATGTACCAATGGTTCAAAATATAGTAAATATACTTTATGAAAGTAAACAATTGTACTAAAATCACAGTCGAGTTCAATTCAAACAGCAGTGTCATAATGTCATTGTGCAGCAGTTAAAACAAACGGCAGTTTCTTTTTGCAATCGGTTGATCAATTTTGTAGAAATTGAAAATCTTCGTGACTACCTCAGCAGAACTATACAGTGGTCTGCACTATTCTCAAAAATGAAATTGGGTGGCCAAAATATGTTGGACAAACCTTTGCCACATTCTTTGCTACCTACCATGAAGTTTTGTACCAGTTTCTTGCCTCAAGTTTCTAGTGATTAGAACGGTTTTTCACCATATGGAATAACTATGTGGTAAAAGTAGCGATAAAATTTCTTCCCAAGAAAATTGGGTGTAAGCTTAACATATCATGTAGCTAACATAATTATCATGTACGCAGAATTGTACATACCGAGACATTTGCACGATAAGTAGCCATAAAATTTCAAAGAAAGTTGGGCATAAGCGTATCATTTCAAGTATCCAGAATTGTACAGACCGAGAGTGATTGCATAGACTAATAAGCTATCATTAATACACAGTTTCAGTAGAAATATCCCTTCAGACAACTCTTTTGTTTTTGATTGTTTACATTTCCCTTGACGTCTTAGGCTTTGATAAGGACCTTTGTTGATTTAGCATGCTTATCTTTCTTCTTTGATTTCTCGTGTGTGTCAAGGTCGTACTGGAACCCTTGCTTCTTTGTCGTGTTCTCTCGTTTCCTCACAGACCGCAGCGCCTTGTCGAGCAGCTCCTCTTTGGTCAGCGGTCGGTTCTCATCTTCCGAATCAGAACCATCGTCATCGTCAAATTCATCCCTGTGACAGTAATGTAACGTAACTGCAATTGTTTATCTAGTGCCACTTCAAGAAACAATTCTAAGAGAGAATTCTGACCTGACAAAACAAAAGTACTGGTTGAGCAGAATAGTCAGAGAATTGCATTAGCCAAGTCTTGGCAGAGTAAGGCTTTCAGTGCAAGTTTCATTTGTGCGGAATCTGGAGGTAGAGTACGTAAGTTTTGTTCCCTTGTAGACATCGCAATCCCACAGAAATTTTGCAAGGTGGCATTTCAACTTGTGACATCAACACTTAGATTCAGATCCCACAATTTATCTGAGTGAGGGTGATAGGGACGGTTTCAATTTCACTGATTCTGACTTGTCTTAATGGGATTTATTCATTTACTTTACATATCTAGAAATTTACTGTATAATATATAGAAATTTCGTTGTTGCTAGTTGCAGTTTTCACAGAAGGCCATAATAATAAGTGCTTACATAATAATCTAGTCTAGAAACTCTTACAGTGTAGTTCATCGAATAAAAAGAGAAACTGAATTTTCCAAAAACCAAAAGTTGACTTACCCGACAGCAGGCGGATAGATAGAAGGTGGAGGGTGCTGCGGGTGAGGTCCTTCACCCAACAAAACTGGCTGATGATGTCTTGTATACTGTTCGTAGTCCTTTGACAAAAAAGCACATCAACTGATAGTAATAATTTTCGTTTATTCAACAATCCGGTTGACAGACCGCAACCAGTTACAGTATACAGTTATCTTAATTAACATCGACCATAACTACTAACAGAATAGACAGCCTGCAATACAAGGGCACTAACAGCAACCTACAAATCACATCTATCTAACTGGAGGGGTGCTTCGAGAATCGAACTCCGCTCCGCTGATCTCCATGCCAGTGCGTTATCCAATGCGTCATCGAGTCCACAAATTCGATTTAGCTTTATATTTGCAAACTAAAGGAAAACCCTGAGTGGCAGTGAGTGCAGCAAAAAGGATTTTATGGTTGAGGATACAAATTAAAATTATGATGACAGGTCAGCTTTCCAGACCGATGACACAAAAGATTTCAATTTTGGTACCACCCGTAAATTTATATCTCTAAATGGTGATTGGATATCTCCAGGAGGGGAAGCAGTAAAACGAAGCAAATTTCTAAATAAAAGCAGCTTAAAAACCGCAAAGAACATTAAAAGTTACAAGAAGGCCAGTTTCACTGAGTTCGTAATTGGTTCATTACACATATCATTATGGGGCGTGGTGGTGGTTTCGTTACATTGGAGCCGGAAGGTTCGAGGTTCGAATCCACCTCGCTGCGTAAGGACCTTAGGCAAGTCCTTCACTCACAATTGCTCAGCGCTTCGGCGTGAAACTCTGATGCAGTGTCCGCTCTGCTTTCGGGAGTGCCTCTGAGTAGGGAGAGAGCTTGAAGGGGCGCTATAACAAGTGCACATACAAACAAATCATATCTACTGCATTTTATTTTACCAGATGGAATGAAAATGACTGTGAACGTACATTTTGTTTGAGTACGTATGCCTGTGCAAGGAGCAGTTCATTCGTTCTTTCTTCGATCAATCCAAGATATTGCAACATGTTGTTGTCCGTTATTCCTTCGTTTGCGCCGAGCATGTCGTCAATGGCTGAACGGTCGCAGCCGATGTTTCCAAACAGCGAACTGATGCCTGGAAAAATTAGAGTCTAGGTTTTAAACGCCATGTAATGATGTAATTGTAATCGTAACCGTAATCTCAAGACTTTTACAGCGCCCACAAAAGCGAAGTCGCGGGAACCAGTTTATTCACAGGCGCTTAACATGTATGAACACATCTCCTTGAAATGCAACTTATGCCTAACTTTATAACTTCGTTAGCCTTTCTTTCGATTGATTCCTAAGCTAAACTCGCATGCTTTTTATATGTTGCTTAAATCCTACTTTTTTAGCTCTGAGTAGGTCTCTTGACGAGGTCTATATAAATTCTAGGAATGAATGGCTGAAATGACAGAACAGTGTGTCGTTAAATTACTATTAAATTTTACCTGACTTCAGTTGATCCAATACTTTGCCGAGTTCTTTGTGCCTGGCATCAAACTCATTTGCCTGCTTCGCAGAAGTTGTCTGTCTCTCTTCCAACTGCTTCAGGATCATCTCTCTCTTCGATTCCAACTCCACTCCCTGACCTTGGAAACGTCGGACGTCACTACGCACCTACGGTCACGATAAATGTCACCAGTGGCATATTATAGAAATTAATAAACAGATTCGATTTATTAGATTAGATTAAGTAGTTAATTATTAATCAATTAATTGATTGACTAATTAATTAATTATCCATAGAAGCTACAGTTCTGCTTAAGTTGTTATAGATTAGATTGAATTAAGGTTAGATCTCGACTGAGCTAGAATATTATGTTAAATTCTTTCAGATTAGAAGGAGTTAGAATAAGTTTGGTTGGATTAAAGTCAGACAGACTACAATTTGTTAGATTAATGTTCAGTATGCTAGATTAAATATGATTAAAGTAAGAACATGATAAGAAACAAAGGTCATTTTATCAGATTAGATTGATGCTGAGAATAGATCAATCTTACTAGGTACATCAAGGCATCCGATATTAATAATAGTAATTTAACGGCACAGATAATTGGCTCGTCAAACTATCCCTTTGCCGAAAGACGTTTTATAGTGAGAATGTTTTATGACTGAATAAATGCTTCTATTATTTATTTCTTCTGTAAACTACTGTGAATTTGCTGATAATCTAATAAAGAATATTCATACTTCTTACTTAAATCCACCACCCTTTCCATGTTACCTACCTTTCCATGCTACCTACTTTTCCATGCTACCTACCTTTTCCATGCTACCTACTTTTCCATGCTACCTACCTTTTCCATGCTACCTACTTTTCCATGCTACCTACTTTTCCATGCTATCCACTTTTCCATGCTACCTACCTTTTTCATGCTACCTACATGATCTGCTATTGTTAGCCACCTTCTTTAATCTGCCAACAACCAACTTGATCTCATGTCCACCTCTGCAGTCTGCTACCAGCTGTTTTGATACACCAATCAATAATTCCTCTGATCTCCTAACAATTTCTTTGTTTCTTTGTCTCCTAAACTACCCACCTGTTCGATCTGTTCCTGCAGCAGTTCAACCTGATTGTTCTGATCATTGACGAAATTGAAGAGAGCGAAGTTCTGATCCTCAACTTCAATGAATTGATTGACGATCAAATGAATGTCCTCCTCTTTAGTTATATCCTTGATGCGAGCAAACGCCGCTTCGTATGACTCAACAGAGTCCGTCTGACCTGCTTTCTTCTTCTCCGCCGTCATCGCCTCTGAGCAGAGTCACATACCACCCATAGATTACTAATTAATTAATAAATTAATTAATAAATAATTAATTAATTACTATTTGATAACAACCAATCAGCCATGTCTTTACTTAGCAACAACAGAAATTTCAGGAAAACTTAGAAATGAAACAGAAACAAAAAGTTCTTAGATAAATCTGCAGATCTGTCGTCAACAGGATAATCATAAAGGATAAGAAAATCCGCTAATGCAGAGCTGTCACTTTTTCGTTCACGCAGTTATAGACGGCTAAACAATTTGTTATGATCAACGTGATTATAAACGTCAATGTGATTATAAACATACATAAAATCTAACTAATTAATCTATATATAATCTATCTTACTTTGGTTTATGAATATTTCTAATGTATTAATTAATAAATTAATTACTCTCTGATATCATATTTCTTATGCAGATAGCAGCTGCAACATTGACAATTGGACATAGTGCTATTAGTCATAAAGAGAAGGCTGTTGCTTACCTTTCCTATCTCTCCAGGTAACCAGCTGTTTATCTTCATCGCGATCTTTTCCTTTCGTGTTCATGAACTCTCGAAGTTTATAGTCATGATCGATGATGCGAATCAATTCTTTCATCTCCGCGTTGTGCTGCTGGATGTCCTTCTCTGATTTCTCACGAAGCAACACCATTTTCTCCTGCGCCTCTACCCTTTTAAACACAACCGTCGAATTCAACAGAATAATATGGATAACTGACAAAGAATATCGCAGTGATAGAAAGTTCTGAATTCAACTCAAATTCCTTCCTGACTGGTGCACAGAACTTGTGTCCTATGCGTGATAGTTATCAATGGCTGGTCAACCGAATTTACATGCTTCTACCTGAAACTGTCAGATTATGGTCATATGATTTCAAAAGATTTCTCCAAATGATGATTTTTTGGACTATAGTGTTTTGCTTAAAGTCACCATTGAATGAAGCCTTGTGCATTATGAAAATGGACTAAAGAAATTATTTAAATATTAGATTGTATTAATAATTGCTTAAATAGTTAGTTTTAGGTAATTAATTATTTTATTTTAATATCACTTTCAGATTACCGTTGGTCATATGCTTGTGTTGATTGGTCCATGATGTCGTTGGTTTCTTGTTGCAGATCTTGCTTTTCTTTGTCCAACTTCTTGTACAAATTGTCGAATCGCTGTCTCTCCACTCGCAGATTGTCTATCTGCTTTCGCAGTTCTTTGTTTGCTTCCAGCGCCTTTCCAAACTTATTGTTTGCCTAGCAAAGAGACAGATAAGGAGTTTGTTTAAGTACTAGAATAAGAATCAATTAATGAATCAAACATTCTTTTCAACCATTAAATTGTACTGAATAAATTTATAACACCTTTCCAACTTGTTGTTTGCCAGCAATGTGACAAAAAATTCTTAACAGAAATAGGAAATGAAGTCAAACAATTGTTTTTATATCAAAATAATTAATTTTTCAGGACTTAACTATCTAAGTACGATAGATAAGATACTCACCAATATGATTACCTTTCCTTATGTTATCATACCTTAAAACTAACTGCATATAACCCTACATTACCTCATATGATCTTATATCTTCTTTTACTTTATCTCAGTTTTACCTTAACCTGCTTTATTGGACCTTTTCTTGCATTAAAACTAAGAAATAAAATTGGAAGATCCCACGTGAAATGTAATGCATTCATATCAGAAGATGGGGAAATAGAAATCTGAGAAAAAGAAGATAGCTAGGCATAAGGGATTAAAAAATTGAAGAATATAAGAATATAAAATGGAGAAATGAGATGGAGAAATAGAATTCGGAAGAAGAGAGAGGATGCCAGAAAATTGACGGAGAATGAGATAGCATATATCCTTACCAGCTGAAGTTGGTCCTCCAGCTTCCGTATCTTCCTCTTTTCTTCGCTGCCCTTCTGAGCTCCTCCTCTGTCTCCATCACCTCCTCCTGCACTACTTCCTCCCGGTCGCTGCTTGTTCCTCTTCTCCGATTCCTTTGCTCTCTCCTTCTGAATCTTCTTCTCCGCTTCACGAATCTGTACATCAAGCACTTTCTGTTTCTCCTTCTCATCCTCAATTTGCTTCTCAACATCCTCTGGAAATATTAAAATAGCCAAACAGTTATGTAGAGTTATTAACATTTTAGCAGAACAAGACAGTATTGTGGTTAGTTCCCTGATCTATTGGATTTCAACTTGGCACACAGGTCATTTTTAGCAAGAATTGACTACTATAAAAGCACCTTTAAAAATGAGTTCTATATGTTAGTAGGAGAGTCATTTTTAGCCCTTTACCAACCAAAGTGTAGTAAATGGTACGGAGAATCTTATATCCTTGGTTGGTGAAAGGTTAATTAACTCAAATTACTGAAAGCATTTTCTAAAATGTGTTAGAATTATTTTTGTTGATTGCTACGACTGATATTCTGGTTGATATAACAGTTTTCTACTGATTGCTATTAATTGTGAGATTTGATTGATCCAATGATGTCAGAACTAACTCTTTTGTTTTCCAAGGTCTTCCAGATTTTCCGATTGCCTTTCGTTCTCTCTTTGATTGCTTCGACTTTCGATCAGCTGCAACGTCTGCGTCAGTTCATCATGCTCCTTTTCTAGTCGCCCGATCTGAATTCTGCATCAATTCATAGACTCCAATGTAACTGATGAAGATGATAATAATGATGATGATGGTGGTGATGATGATGGATGATGATGGTGAATGATGATGATGGAGGATAATGATGATGAAGGATATTAATGTAACTGAAAAGTTGCATAGCACCTTGGAAGAACCTGTTTTAGTGGACGGCTGTCATGCAAATGAAGAAATTGTGAAAATAATTATCAGTTTCACTCTTATGGTAGTGGTTTGTGATATAATATTATGTGGTGGTTGCAATGATGGTGCTTGACATGGTGGTGGCTTTAGTAATGGGGATTATGGAGATCATGTTGTTCTTGGTGATTGCCATGGTTGTATTGTTGATGATGATGGTGGCAAGGATGACGGTGGTGGTGGTGGTGGTGGTGGTGGTGGTGGTGGTGGTGGTGGTGGTGGTGATGATGATGATGCTTATATAATTATCGTGCTGGCATCCTCACTTCCGACTCTTGATGTTGTTCTGGCTCTCAGTGCTGTACGCATGCTTGTCATTCTCTAAGATGCGAATCTCCTTCTGTAACCGCATCAGTTCCTGTTCCTGTTCCGCCGATCCATCCCCTTCCACGTCACTTCCATCCGATCGCGCAGAATGAGGTCTCTGCATCTTCTCTCAAGCCACACGTACTGGTCTAAAGAAATCAAATTTGCGCCACAATTAGCCTACAAAGAAATCTAATACAAAGTCAAGCAAATCCAAAATTCCTATGAAAATGTCATCCCATTCTCATCGATCATCATTTTCATGATAAATTGTCTCGTGTATAGTCGCAATGGGTATCTTCGTCAATGTCATTATTATGCTACCCCAAATTAACATGAAGAAAAGGCTTAGTTTACGTTATAACGTTGACAATAAAATAGTCGACTACCGCGCGACTAATATAAAGCCACTGTGTTCAAACCAAAATACGCTGCAGCTTTTAGAGTTTTCAAAACGCATCTAATAGAAAATTAAAACATACTGATAAAGAAAATTCGCAAAATCTGCACAGAATATTAACTAAACAGAACCCGCTATATGGAAATCAAGTCTTCGTTGCTATAGCAGCGCAGGTGGTTGTCATCTCGTCTGCAAATGAGAAAAGACGATATTTCGACTTTTGTAGCACTATAGTAAATCGGAGTTGTTACTAATGGGCCAATTGGACGTAGGTGGCTAGCTTAATTATCCCACTAGCCTCTGAACCCCTGATTATAACTTCGCCCATGTGCATGAGCATGATAAATTTGTTCTCTATTTGTAGGCTACTGTGGTTTGCATTTTCTCTACGCTCAATTTTGTCCCATGTTACTTTGTAGCCCTGTAGCCTAGCCTACGTATGCCTAGCTACTATGTATATCTATTTTTGTGGCGAACAGACGTGATAAAAAATTATTAGGCCTAGCCTAGGCCTAATAATTTTTTTATTCCTTATTTGCTTAATCCAAATAATTAGCCTATTATTAGGCTTAGGCCTATATTAACGACTTAGCTTAATTCAGAGTCGCCGGATAGCATAATTGCATATGGTCGAAACCGGTTACATAATATTATAGGCCTATGCATTTTGAAGCCTATAGGCTGTTCGAATTGTGCCCAATTTTTCTGGAGTCACTCGCGCGTAGGCCTATCAGCCCTAGGTCCTTTGGCTTTGTGTGATGTAGCCTAACCTCGGTGATAGCCTTTATTTATTATTGGGCCGTTTGTGTTGTTGTTTCTTCCCTCGATCGGTCGAGCAGGTGTGTTGACGTTCTCGTTAGCGGCTGCCATCGACGCCTGCAGTCAAAATACAAAGTCGCCACAATGTCATGCCTGTTGTGCCCAAAAATCGTGACTCACAACCCGACTCACCGAGTCAGACACGAGTCCAGGCCATTTCCATTACGTCCGACCCAGTTCTGAGTCCGAAGCATGCAGTCCGAGACTTAGACCGAAATATCGGTCTCGACTCGAACTCGAGTCTTTGGTTGAACTCACATAGGTAGGCCTAGGCCTACCTCACTGGGCCTCTGAATTATATGGCACACACAATTATTATTAGGCCTAATAGCCCGCAGGCCCCGCGAAGAACAATTATATGCCTAAGTGTGGTAATCGAGAAACAGCATAGCCTAATTAAATTGGCTACCAGACCTCATAATTTATGCCGAGGATAAGAAACTGAAATAACTAAACTCATATTGGTGGCTGCCATTATGGAAATGAGAAAATTTAAATCTGCGCATTGGCAACAACAGTCATTATATATATATATATATATAATATATATATATAATATATATATATTTGGGGCTACCATTATGGACTATGATGATCTGCTTTAACCTCTATGGTCACCTGCGCCTCGTTCTGGCAGTTGCTGGGGTCACGTGGGTCTCCTTGCTCGTCAACAAACGAGGTACACAGGTGTGTCAATTAAAGTATATTATGTATACGGGAACACAACAAGTAGCTAGTATGTGTACAACTGAAATCAAGTAATTACGAGTAGATGATGACGTCGTCGGCTGCTGGTAAAGTTCGAGGCGGTCGTCGGATGGACGCGTCTTACGAGACGGACGGCGAAGAGGCAGCGAACGGAAAGGGAAGAACAACAGCAGCGCGAAGGAACAACCAGAGTTTTCGGGGAAATCTTTCCGTCGACCATGCCCACCTGCAACAGTACGACTACAAACCGATCGTCGACCAGTTTGGGAACGCGTCTCTCGATCGGCGCGACAGTAAACACCGCAATCCTCTGCGCAAGGCCGTCGACGGTATGCGAAACATGTTCCGTAACATTTCCAATTCGTCGCCGAGTCTCCATCGTCGAAGTCCAGGAACAATTCGCAGAGACGAACAACCGACGAATGGTGGAAGTTCCCACCATCATCCGCCGAGACGAATCCGATCCGGATCGTTCTCTCAGACCACGTCTGGGAACTCGATTCCAGCAGCGTCAAACATCGTCAACGTTGGTCCCGTGCGTTTGAGACCGACGCTTCCGAATGGAAAGCAGCCAGGCGTCATTGGAATCCACAATCACGGAAATACGTGTTTCATGAACGCCGTGATTCAGTGCCTAAGCAACACGGATCTGTTAGTGGAGTATCTTCTCAACGACGAATTTCGGACTTCGCTTAGCGGTCTCGGGCACAGCTGTGTTCTGACGAGACAGTTTGTGACTTTAGTCGAAAGTCTTTGGACCGGTTCTTACCGTTCTGAGATCTCGAGCGCGTTTAAGGAGACTGCTGGTGACATTGCGGAACAGTACAGCGGATCAGCGCAGAACGATGCACAGGAGTTTCTGCTCTGGCTGCTCGATAAGGTCAACGAGGAACTGTGCAGCACTGGAGACAAAGGGGTCAGTGTAGCAGATCATTACAAGTTCCACTAGGTCCAATCGATTGTTCTTTTGGCACTGGACTATATTAATTCTGGATGGCTTTTGTATTTGTCATGGTTGGACTGGGAGCACCTCTGAGTGGCCTTCTTGAAGGGCTGCTATATAAGTTCTTGAAATAAATAAATTCTTGAAATGAATATAACCAAGTATGTATGTATGTTTACTTGTTATAGTGCCCCTTCAAGCTGGCTACTCAGAGGCGCTCCCAACTACTGCACGGACACTGATTCAGAGTTTCACGTCGTAGTGCTTGAGAATTTGCAAGTGAAGGACTTGCTCAAGGTCCCTAGGTGGTGGCTTGGATTGGGGGATTCGAACCTGCAAAACTTCGTCTGCAAGGCAATGAACATACCCATTTCACCACCATGCCCCATGCAGCACTATAATTATTAATTCTTGATAGCTTTTGTGGTTTTCATACTGCTCTACCACTGCATATCCATTACATGCAGATACAGACAACACAATAATAATAATACTCTACAGACCATTCTGCAACCAAGCAATGCTAGTGAGAGAGCGGTGTGGATGGTAATAGTGGTAGGGTGAGTCACTGCAATAGTTATCACAAATTGTAAACTGAAAAGATGCCAACAGAACAGTCAGACAATACAAAGATGAAAATCAACAGTAAAAGTCTCTGAGATTACATCTATGTCATGATGTTTAGTTTGACCTTGCTCAAAACTGTGAAGAATGACTGTTTGAATTTGGCAAATTAGAAAAAATTCCTATGTAACACCCCAAGCCTCTGGGTTCCTATAATAATAATGAAATTTTTAAAATTTAATGAACTGGTTGACAGTCTGCCTGTATACTCTGCACTTCAGGTGCAATGAAGAAAAAATTTGAGTGTGTGCTTGATATAGAACTGCTTGTGAGAGTAGAGAACCTGTATACATTTGTGCTTGTCTTTATTTCCCACCTTTCATGAACATAATGGATTGACCTTTAGATTGTTTGCGTCAACTGTTTGCTGTAAGAATTTGTGCATTTCACGAAATATTTTGACAGTGCTATGTTTAGGGCTGTCAAAATTGTAGAAAAATGTGACCTAATGCCGGAGCAAATTTTTAATGAGGTGTCCATTAGGCTGTGATTATAAGAAGACTTCAATTGAAGTGATCTCAATGGAGGAAGTTCTGTCTTGTTATAATTATATCAGAGGTCCTTGCATCAAGGCCTAATTTTAAAGTCATCATTGGTCTATGCGTCAGCTACAGGCGGCTTGCTGATCTAAGGACTTCTGTGTAATAACACTTATACTTTATGATAGCCCAATATTAAACAAGCTACAGACTACAGTATAACTATTACCAATTGCCATGACTAATCAGTTGCTTTTGCTGGCCACAACTACGCAACTTCATTCACAGGCAACAATTGAATTATGCTATAGGCATACTGACATAGCTTTTAAAACTTAGGCCTACTTCTCGTTCTAGCTGTTCCGCCCTTCTGATCCTATGGTAATTCGACCCGAACCATCATGGACTACTCTTACGGACTTTCCTTTTGACTCAATGCAACGCATATGAATAAACTGGTGCCTTGCGCTTGGCTTTTGAGTAGCACTTTAGAAATTTTGAGATTACGATTACGTATTATGTTCTCTAGCCGGGCTTCCGGTATTGGGCCCGCATTGACAGCCCTCACTATGTTTGTTATTTATGCTGTAACTTTTCGCTTCTAATTTGTACTCGATATCTATTTATGCAGGTTACTTTGAAAAACCAACAGAAACAGAGTGGACTTAAAGGAACCAACAACAATGGAACGAACAACAATGGAACCAACAACAATGGAACCAACAACAATGGCAGCATAATCTTCGATCTCTTCCAAGCAAAGTATCGTTCAACTTTGACCTGTCCGAGTTGTCACCGCCAGAGTGACACGTACGACCCATTCCTTTCGGTGTCACTTCCAATACAGCAGAAGAACAGGTTACCAGTGTCTGTGACGGTGCAATATCTGAAGCCGAACTATCGTCCAGTTATGTATGGACTGCTGATGAACTCATCGGATACGGTGGCTCAACTGCGGAGGATGTTGGCGAGGAAAGCGGGTGTCCACGAGAAACAGGTGAGACGATTGCGACAGGTGAGATGATTGTGACAGGTGAGATGATTGTGACAGGTGAGATGATTGAGACAGGTGAGATGATTGAGACAGGTGAGATGATTGAGACAGGTGAGATGATTGTGACAGGTGAGATGATTGCGACAGGTGAGATGATTGAGACAGGTGAGATGATTGTGACAGGTGAGATGATTGCGACAGGTGAGATGACTGTGACAGGTGAGATGATTGTGACAGGTGAGATGATTGAGACAGGTGAGACAATTCTGGCGTCTGAGGGATGGGTATGAATGAGACGAATAATGGAAGTAAGGTGATTTCTGACAAATTATATATATATATATATGTCATTGACAAGGTGATTATATGATGTTAGAAAGATTTATATTTGACATTATTACAACAGGTGAGATGAGTATGAAATCAATAAGATTAGCGTTGAAATGGATTTTAATGTGCGCCTCTAACACCAAACCATCCATTCAAATGTGTTGCTGCAGCAGATTGTTGCACAGTTACTCAGACTTATACTGTACTAAACCTCTCTTAACAAGAGATATTCAATATTACAGTACTCGCTGAAGTTGCATTGTGAGGAAAAGGAGGTTGATGAAAATAGAGTTAGATGAGGATGGAGCTTTATTTGCTGTTATGAAAAATGGGATATCAACTGTGCATATATCTGTGTGCATGTGTGTGTGGGTGGGTGCGTGTTTGTGTGTGTGTGTGTGGTGGGGTGCTTTCATGTATTTGTTCCTTCACACTTAATGACCTAGCGTTGTTAATGACCTAGCATTGTTAATGACCTAGCGTTGTTAATGACCTAGCGTTGTTAATGACCTAGAGTTGTTAATGACCTATAGCTGTTAATGTCCATGCGTTGTTAATGACCTGGCGTTGTTAATGATCTAGCGTTGTTAATGACCTAGCGTTGTTAATGACCTAGCATTGTTTCATGTTTCAGCTGCTTCTGACACAGATCTACGACAGTACGTTTCAGTCGACTCTTCTCGACTCTCAGTCACTCCACGACTTGCCGAATCTCGACTTCATCTACGGAGTCGAGATGTTTGCCACGCCCGAAGAAGAAGTCGTAACCAACGGCAACAGCCCAGACGGGCAGTACGCTCCGACGGAAATGATCTGCATCGTCGCCATGAACCGAGTTAGCGAGATCGCGAGACGCTGCAGAAGGTGAGAGGAAACCAGAATAGTTAATAATAATGTTTGCATTCAATTTCAAACTGACACAACGCAGTATGATTAAAACCGGTAGAGAAATGGATGACCAGAAACTGTTATAGGAATTGAATTTAACTGTTGGCAGCCATGCAAGGCGCTCATCACGTCCTATTGCTCAGTTTACCAGCGCCATCTGCTGAATGGAAGGTTATGGAGGGAAGTGATACCGTATCCTTGCGCTGTTTGTGCTTGAGTGTTTATCATTACCATAAACTCCTTCCATTGATAAAGAGTAGGACATATTTGTTCAGTTGAAGGTTCAACTGTTTATTTTACTATCCAAAACACCTCTATGGCTTGTTTTATCCACATGCTTTATGCTGTGATTTGTTTGCTAATAGGTTTGCTGGTCCATTTGTTGTGAAAGTGTGTCGTGACGCAACAATCGTTCAACTGCGAACAGCAATACTCAACGGCATGCGATCCATGATCATACCTGGTCGCTTGGAACAGGTCTGATGCTGCCAGCCAGTTGCTATAACTTTTGGTTTTTAATTGTTTTACATGAGGGAGAAATAATCCCCAAAAATTTTGAAATATCTTGTTGACTATTATCATCATTGTCAGTTTTATTATCGTTGTTATTGGCATTTCTATGATTTCTTTTGTGACTGTTACTTTGATTGTTACGACAATAATTATAATTATTATTATTTTTATAAAAATAATTATAGTTGTAAGAATGTCTCTGGAAATAGTTTTAATGGCCTGAGGGCACAGAACTGCTTTTGGTTTTGAAAATGTGATAATTATTATGATTTGTTGATTAAAATAATGATCTTTTGTTTGGTTGATTTGGTAGATGGTAACGGGGAGTTGGTTTCAAATGCGTGTTGTCACGGACTACGGTAGTGAGGCGTCACTGCGAGACTCAGATGAACTTCCACTTTACGCTGTCACCGTTGACGAGTAAGACCTTTGTCCTTAAAGTTTACAATCGCTGGTTGTTTCATCAAACAATACATTGTTTCTTTTATTATAAAATCTTAAAACCTGTGATGAAAGAAAATGTTTAGCCACATGATGCCCTAAGTTCAAATGGAACTCTGTTTTGGTCTTTCTTGGTTGCTAGCTCGAGAGTCTGTTAAGTTGCTTTGGTGAGAGCTGAACCCCTCACTAATTGGATTTCTACCCTCTATGGTCGGGCATCCAGTCTCAGTAGAGAGACTTTGTGGGTTTTGACTTCTTCTTTGGTCCAAAGGATCATACTTTTTGGAATGTAGTTTTGCTTAGAAGCAGCCGTTCATTGCTAAGACATATATTCTTATTCATTCATTCATTGCTTAACATAATTTCTATAAGCGCTATATAAATTCACTAGATAGTCATCAGGTTCTGTTTGTCTTGCAGCGCTCTGACTTTGTGTACTCATGATTCCACCTGTCCGCCTCATATCAAGGTCGTCTTAGAATGGACGTACCGTGTCTACAAAAGGTACTGTAGTCTACTCACTGTTTTCCAGAACGCACCTCTATACAATGCAGCAAAATAAAAATTAAAATGATTTGTGTTAACAGATTGCATCAGGTGCAGTAAGGAGTAAAATGTTTAATAGGTTAAGAAAAGGTGAAATAGTGCTCTTCAAATCTTGTAAAAGGAGCTTTTTTGTATCTTATTCCCATGGCAACATGTCAACATCTGAGTTGATGGTGATGATGGAAAATGACAAAAAATGCTGATACCTGTGAAGATGCTGGTGGCTACGATGATAATAAGGTTTCAGTTATACACGTATATTATGACGAGTGTTTAATCTAGATGTCTCTGAGGGAACCCAGGAATAAATACTGCCTCCCCCCAGGAAAAATCGCAAGGAGTTGTATACATGTAAATACATACCATTTGCCCTCAGAAAAAGTGAATGCGTAACAATTTTCGCTCCTCCCCCCCCCCCCCGAAAAACTGACCGCCCTTGCGAACATACATGCATGGCTGTGATGCTTTATTTTGGTGAAAAAAACGAAAGACTAAAAAAGCTCATCAGTTTTTTCAGTAGCCATAAGTGGTATATTTTTCGAAATTTTTTACCAAGTGATTTTTTAAAAAAAAGGTCGTCCAAAAATTTGACCAATGAAGATGTCTTCAATTTCTCAGCCATCCGCCCGAAATGTCTGCCCAAAACAGACATTTTCTCACCTCACCCTCCAGAAGCCTGAATCCCCCACCCTAACGCAGGGGGACTAGATTAAACACTGATTATTGTTATGTCAATTATAATATAAAATGAAGCTTAAGAAGAAAGCAGTTTTAATGACATCGTTTAAGTGAGGAGGACGCCATTTTAAGTGATTGCGATGACTGCAATGATTATGCTGGTGAAGATATAATGATAACATAGATGACTATGT
Organism: Lumbricus rubellus; assembly: GCA_945859605.1. Taxonomy (NCBI): domain Eukaryota; kingdom Metazoa; phylum Annelida; class Clitellata; order Crassiclitellata; family Lumbricidae; genus Lumbricus; species Lumbricus rubellus. The sequence continues at coordinate 17,707,413 of OX243816.1, read as the reverse complement.
ACAGTGATGCAGGTGATGATTGGAAAACTGTAATTCATTATAATGAATATTCAGAACTGTTAATTAGTTGCAAATCTTCATCGACAATTGATATCAGATGATGATCGTGATGATCATGGATTGCAACGTTGTGTTTTAGTTGTTATGATATATTGCTGTGATTTCTTTTGGGATTTAGTTTTCTTCACAATACTCATCCGGAGATTATGTGCGATGAGAGTTATCGAGAGATTAAGGATTTGGGGCGACAGACGGATGCCGCCGAACTGCAAGAATGCTTCAACGCCTTCACCCAGCAGGAACAGGTTCATGCATATTCATCATCTCTTTGTTTGTATGTGCACTTACTGTAGCGTCCCTTCAAGGTTTCCACTCAGAAGCGCTCCCGACTTCAGCACGGATACTGAATCGGAGTTTCACGTCGAAGCACTGAGCAATTGCGAGTGAAGGACTTGCCCAAGGTCCCTACGATGTGACTTGAGAAGAATTCGAACCGGTAAACCCTGTGGCTGCAAGGCAACATACATACCCACTACACCACCGCGCCCCACTTATATATCTTAGTCTTGCATGCTAATTGTATTTGTATTCGTACATTTATATAGCGCCCCTTCAAGAGAACTCTTCAGAGGCGCTCCCGACCTGACACCAAACCACAATCAAAGAGTATGGTTTTCAAACGCTAATCACCTCTTGTTATGCCTTTTCATGATGTTGATTTTCCTCGTGAATTCTTCATTGCCTGAATTCTTCTCGAGTATGTTCATCACTTCACCTGTGAGTTCTCTATGTTTGCAAATTTACACATACCGGGTATTCATCGTTGCTTTGGTCATGCATATTCATTATTTAGTCCTAAAACTTTATTATATACACTTGTATTAACTTGATTTCTTTACACCTTCCTCATTGCATCATTTTGTTTTCTTACTCATACGTGCAGCCATAGTCAGGTAGATTTCAGCTGCTGACTCATATTTTGCGCTTGGAATGTTGAGTGTTTTCGTGCATGCATTATTCATTACAGTACTTCACTTCATAGCTGCATAAAATTTGCATACTGATATGATGGATTCCTCTCTTTCAATTGGGTCATTGATTTACAGCTTGGTGCTGAAGACACTTGGCTTTGTCCGAACTGCAAGAAGTGCCAACGTGGAACAATAAAGTCGCTCAACCTCAGCACGCTTCCAGATCTGATGATCATTCACCTGAAACGCTTCAAACAGGTATGACAAAAGCAATAGAATTTTTATCTAATGACTTTTATGATGCTGCTGTCATCATGTTGCATTTACAGCAAGGATGGTCAATTCTGGTGAAGACTTAATCTATTCTAATCTGACCTAATGACCATAACACCAATGAATCTCTTTGGCTTGACCTGGCACCGGAATTGAAAAAGACATGAGTTGTTGACCATTTTTAAAGCATATAGTAAAAACAAATCGTAGTCCGGTGATGAAGTGTGGTCAAAATCTGGCACATCAAGTACAACCTTAACCAGGTTACAATGAGCCGATAAGTTATTGTCATTGTAAAAGATGAGTTTGGTTATAATTTTATCATCATCATCACCAAGATGATCTCAGTAGAAAAGAAAGAAGTTAGGAGGTTGGACTGTTGACCCATCAGTTGAGGGTTCAAATCTACATCAACACAGAAAGGTTCAATGGTAGTAGTGTAGTAATGTACAATGAATACATCGATCATAGGGATTGTTGGTTGGAAAATCAAGCAGTATGGGAATGGACTGACCCCTGCAGCCAACCTCCTTATACATTGGCTAAGAAAAAAACCGGTGAAGCTGCCTACACTTTGTACCCATATCTGCCTCCTGGTTTAGAGGTTTAACCCTTTACCGACCATAGTGTAGTAAATGGTATGGGACATTCTAAACCCTCGGTCGATAAAGAGTTAAGATATTGTGCCATTTCTGTCACTAATATGAATGAAAATGAAAGAGGTGTCATCACTATTATCATCATCATCATCATCAAGATATTTTTTAAGGTCATGTTTCTAATTTTTGCGATTTTGATTTTTCATTAATTCATTCTCTTAATTTTGCTTTTGTGAAATTTCTCCAAAAAGGAGGGCGAGAATCGAACAAAACTGAACACGCTGATCAAGTTTCCCATCCGTGGCCTTGACATGACCCGTCACATGACCCAGGGTCAGAGTTCAAATGACAACAGGAACGAAAGAATCAAAGATGACGATTGCATGTACGACCTCTACGGTGTTTGTAACCACGAGGGAAGTATGTCACAGGGACATTACAGAGGTAGGAAGTTCAGAAATTCTCTTATGATATTTTATACTAAGGATCTATGTAGTGTTGTGCTCTACTGCTAGTAATGCTTTTCTGTAAATAGTTATTGTTTTGTAGTAGGTTGTAGGATGACTGCCTTTAGGAGGAGACTGGTTGAAAATGTTGTTACTTTGCATTACTTTTAAATTTAAAACATTTAGGATGGTTATGGCACCATAGATATAATTAATACAGGTGTTCTCTCCTAATTTCACTGTAGAGCAAACTGAATGTTCAAGTTAACATTCCCACATAGAGTAAGTATGTCAACATCATGTTATGTAATGTAAATGTAATGTAATATAAATCTTCGAGAATTTCTCAGCGCCCACAAAAGCCACGTCAGGGAGACCAGCTTATTCACCGGCGCTAAAGTTAACATTCCCACATTATCCTTCAAGATTGAGAACTACAGAGATCTTTTTCTTAATCAGCATCATTGTCATCATCAACATCCTTAATAGTATTGATTGTTTTTTATGTCAGCCATCTGTAAGAATCCGTTGAGTGGTCAGTGGAATCTCTTTGATGATTCCAATGTCAAAGAGGTGCGAGAGGCGCAAATCGTCACTCGTCACGCCTACCTGTTGTTCTACAAGAGGCGCCAAGCACCATCCAGGTGTGCGTCATCTCTGGAAGACTGCATCACTAGAATGCTCACCAACTGTGGCATTAACACTGACAGTATCACCAACTTTAACCAAAGACGAGGTATGCACCCCAGGTTGTTTATAGACGTTTTCTCGGCATTAGAGATTTATTTTTTTATTTACGAACATGTTTTAAAACAGCTTTTTGTTTACATGTTGAAAGACCTACCTTTTTAGTTTCCGTTTTAGGACTTTTATTTATGTGTCTGAATACACTGCCTGTTTATTCACCTTTTAATAAGCCTTTTATTTTTACCTATGTAAGAACTCATTTTCTTTTTACACCTATTTATTTTCTAGTTTGAAGACCTCCGTCTATTATCTTGCTGTTTAAAGAATGCCTAACTATTCTATCAATTTTTGTGACTCTAGGAACATTTATGGTAATGATTTCAAAAATGATCTTTTATCTAGAAATGACAGTCTCCAAGTCCGTGCGTTCTGATCGCAGCCACTCCAACACTCGGCCATCCCAACCAACGCGTTCCACAATGGACTCTTCCACGGACACCGCATCCCATCTCAAAGCTCCAGCATCGTCTTCTAATCTCCCTCCTGTTCACAACTCTTTCCACGAATCCCTGCGGAAACCAATTCGCAAGAAGCCTCCGATTGCACAGCTCGAGTTGGAGCCGGGGCGCGCAATTGCCGTCAGCACGCCTGTCATGGACCGTTCCACAAGTTCCACTACAATGACCCACTCGAAATCTCAGCTCTTGAACAAATCCGCTCCTTTAGTGGACACCACCGACGGCCTGCTCAACGGAAATACTCAGGAGCAGGAGCAGCATGATAGCAGTGCGGACGTTGCTCGAGCGTCTGATGCCTCCTCGGCTGCTTCCGCTTGGCTCGAGTCGGCGGCGCGATTAGCGAACCGTAACAAACCCAAGATTGTCTTCGAGAAGGTGAATGGCACCGACTCAAGTGATGCTGACGAACAGAAGAATGGAAAGGGTAAACAATCGTTTGGCGCCTGGAAAAAACCACTCGATAAGTTCATCCAGGAATCTAGTGTCTGAGTTTTGCCGATACGTCTTCTACTCGTCTGCTCGTGTATAGTATTTGGATTGCAATTTTCATTCAAAGAATCCATGCACACGCAATGTGTTCCAGCTATCTGTTTTGATTGCTCTGCGCGTATGCAGGGCCCAGTGACTAGCAAGAATGTGAAATTGCTGAAACGAGAAGTGATGTCGACAATTGATTGCAGATAATGCATCATGATCATTCCATGTAATTAAGTGCAATCTGCATAATAATGAGGCTCAGTATGGACAGATTTAAGTTACCATGGTCTGCTGGTAATACTAGATCGTGGATTATTGTCATACCAGTGGTGCCACATCTGTTGCGACTCGCATTTTGTGGTCGCAAGAGTATATAGTATTATGTAATAATTTAAGAGTGCTGTGTAAAGTATATTTTTATTTATTTTGCCTGAGTGAAAAGAAATCCATTGGAAGAATTGTCGTATAACTTTTATGTTAAGTTTTATATCTGAAGGGCATATTAATGTTGTCCAAGAACTTACCAATGTCTGTTGAGCAATTTTCTTATTCCCACCGATTACCAAAATGTCCAAGACAATGCAGCAGCAAGTTTTTGTTTTGCCAAGCATTAATTTGACTTCCTGTCAAATATAATTGGCTTTGAGGACAGTTTTTCAAATACATTTTGATTAAAGCAAAGACGAACTTTATTGTAATTGTCACCTTGTTATTCGAGTTAGACACTCATCCTTGGTGCACTTTGGAGAGACTCTTGAGATGCACTTTATAGATGTCAGAATACTTTTCTGTTATGTTTTGAAAAACAGCCTGGAATTCTTTGCTCAGCATTCTTGAAAGATTTATTATGTGATGAGCTGCATATGCACCGCCTGCTTATGTTTTGAATGTTTAAGATGTAAACTCTAGTTAGATTGCACTTTACTTCACCGTCTTAATGGGTTTTTTCCTCAGAGAATGCAATGTTTTGAATGCTCAGAAAAACTAGTGCAGTAGAACATGATGTAGTTGAATGATATGGGAAAAATCCTACATTTCTGTACCTTAGAGTATCGCAACGAAAGCCCCTTTAAGAATTCCAGCTCTGATCGGCAATTTTTATGGGGAAAATGTAGAATGGAACTGACTCAACTGAGTGGAGCTTTGGATGTGGAAACTAAAACCTTTGGTGATAATCAGTTCAAACAAAGAAATCCATCTAAGTTTTTAGCATATTGTAGCAGCTACAATAGTGACTCGTACTGTGCACAGTTTTACCTCTCGTTAGAGTAGTAATGTAAAAATTATATATTCACGATTTCTACATTGTGCAGCTGATTCAAGTTGAAAGTTGCTGCTGTTGTTTTTATTTTAATCATTGTGATGGTATGGATGGTATTGTGGATGACGAGATGATTGTTATTTGAACAGAGTTAATGATTTCATAGATATTCAAAAGAACTTGAACTTTTTCATCTGGCTTTAGATTTTGTAGTCTTTTAACCCTTCCAGAGTTTTCACCTACGGCTGCTGTCACTGTGTGTGTTCGTTGGTATATAATATGTTCTGCTGAGGTGTTGTGTTTCAGCGTGTTGTGCTGGGCTAATTAAATCTGCAAACTTTGTGTGAATCAGCATTTTGTACCTGCGCAGTAAGTTTTTTCAACCTTGGTTCTCGGTATTCGATTTCAGTGTTCTGGGATTTCGCCTGTCTGGCTTTCAGAAGGTGCAGCATAAATGATAAATGATTGTCTACAATTGAACATTCTTTACTTTTTCCTCCCTGCAACTTGACTGAATATGCTGAAGAGAGGTTTTTATCGTTGCCTTCATTTGTCTGTGTGAGAGCACAAATGTCTTTGAAATCTACAATGTCGGCATGTAACATTTGACCTTGACCTTGATGTGACCTTAATTTGGCCTTCCTTTACAAGGGGGCTTGTTACAACAACAGGCAGGGTGAGCATGCATTAACCTTATAGGATGACGTCACATAGTTGTCGATCAACATGTTCTGAAAGTAGGCCAACTTCAGAGACCTACATCATAGTGTGCCCTTCCCTGCGGCAACATGAGGATTGAACACAGTGTTAAACACAGTGTTGATTACAGTTTTTGCATTATGTTGCATAATTTTAATTAATTGTGTTTGGCGATGAAAATGATCTGAAGTTCTCAATTAAACTATACTTACATAATTATTCAGATACGTTGCTGTTGTGATAATTAATGACCATGATAATGATGATGTCGTTGCTGATGACGATGATGATGATCTTGATTATGGTATTGCTGCTGATGATGATGATCTTGATTGTGATGACATTATGTTGCATCAATGGAGCAAGATGTTATCAAATGGATCTGGTCAAATATAGTTGGCACAAGGGGCCCGTTTAAAACGGTAAAATCGTAAATTCCAGGTAAAAATATGTCTGAAAAGGCCTCTTAAAGAAAGTTAAAGGCTCACGTCATTTAATATATTCGTGATGAACCATTATCTTTTTGCCACAAAATGCCCATTATGTCTCTCTTTGTCTTCCATTTATAAGCCTCTTTTAAGACCTGGTCCCGTTTCACATATTTGTCTCTGTAGGCCTACGTTCGTGGAACGAATTAATTAATTCTGATACTTACAGATGTTATTTCTCGGAGGTGTTAATTATTTTGTGATGTGAAATGTTTTGTACATAAATTAATATTTAATTGCCCTTAAAATCTGTCGTTTCATTGATGTTCTGTGGGTTTAACCGTTTTTCAGCTCGATTACAGGTGTAGTTGTAGTCTACAGATCAATTAACAACTGCCCGCCACACGCTGCCATTAGGCCTAATGAGGGGCTCCTTCAGAAGTTCAGAGACCTAGCATAGAATAGCCTATAGAGTATTAGTATATTATAGGCCTACTGCAGGTCTATAATACGATTGGGTCGAATCACTAATGTTTTATTTATAACTGCTTCAATCCTTGTGGTCAATCACAGAGTGGTCCATCTTAGGCGCTGGTCCATCGAACGCAACCTTCCCCTAGAAATGTATTTCGACCTTTGTTGCAAAGCAAAGCAAAAAGCACCAAAAATGCCGTCGTTAGATTATGTCTCCATCGATTCGTCAGATGGCGCCACTGAGACGTTGCTCTGTCTAACCGATCATCCAGCGATCTTAGACCTATAATAATAATAATAATAATAATAATAATAATAATAATAAATAATAATAATAAATAATAAAAATAATAATGATAATAATTGGTCGCTTTTAAAGTAAGTATCTCTTCAAACTCTGAAGACGAGGCGTGACAATTCGATCCATACTAGTTTTTAAACAATAGTTAGTTATGAAGTCCCTGAGGGATCCTAAATAGGCCTACCTTGGGGCAAAAAATAATATAGGGCCTAATTATACGCAGGTGCTAAAGCGTTTTCTAAGAGGCAGTGGTTTATGAAACACGGCGTGGTTATAATATAGGGTCTCATAGTTAGGCCTACTGATGTCATTATTTATTTTAGCATAGGCTACATAATCTTATATATACACAGTAGTTATGTATAGGCCTATATATATATATATATATATATATATATATGGCCTATATATCTCAGAAACACACCACATATAATTTCACACTGTGTCGACTAGAGCGATTATCAATTCTATTAGGCCTACAGACGCTAAGCTCTACGGATTTTGATATACGAAAGTGCAAATAGCAATACCGAAAGAAAAATTTAGCGCTCTATAACAACACTAGGCCTATATATAGCTATTACATAATAATTATATGCTTGCACTTCAAGCACTGCCTAAGATATACTCTAGTGCTTTTATATAAAAAAAGTGCCTGCAGTGACGCCCTTATAATTACCTTTCCAAAAGAAGTGCCAGGACGCCCTTATAATTACCTTTCCAAAAGAAGTGCCAGGACGCCCTTATAATTACCTTTCCAAAAGAAGTGCCAGGACGCCCTTATAATTATCTTTCCAGAAGAAGTGCCAGGACGCCCCTTACATTTTCAGGCGTGCTGGCCAAATAAGTGGCAGGACGGCACAGAGATTTGAAAATAAGTGCCAGGACGCCGTCCATGACCGTCCTGCCACACTTTAAGCCCTGGCAACAAGCTGGAAAGATGTTCATGTTGGAGAAGGTCAGGTGACTCAGGTCTTGGCCTCCCATCCTCAACTGTGTCAGGATCGACATCGTTAGGCATAGTCCACATCTTACAGAACGGGTTGTAGCTAGCCTATTAGAAAATTATGTTTCATTTTAAAGTGTCGTATAACCATGGGCGGAGTTTGGTTTCCGTTCTTGGAGGGGCTAATGCCTTCTTAGGGGGGGGCTAAGCCCGAAAAAAGATATCATTTTCATGGTAAAAAAGCTGAATTTGGGCCTTCTTGGGGGGGGGCTTAGCTCTCCCTAGCCCCTGATAAACTCCGCCCATGCGTAGGCCTATAACTTACAGCGCATATTCATGAACATGGTGATTTGACCTGACAAAGAGGTATAAAAAATTATTAAAGACATTGGCCATGCTTGCATGTGCTGCCACTGCCAGTGCCACCGAAAGTTCAACATTATTGCATAGACCTAGTAGGCCTCAAGTGTAATGGTCATGTAAAATGTCTTGTTTTTTCCATGCACCTATCTAGGCACTGATGACATTGTGTGATCACGAATCCTTGTTTGTCGTGTAAATAAATTCAAAGTGGAAACTAAAATATCTGATGAGTCATAGGCTATCGGTCAATGTTTCGTGTGCAACATATCATGCTAACATTAGATTCTGACCTGCATGTTCGTGTAGGCCTATAAATTATTGGCCTAGGCCTACTTTGGTAGGCCCTAAACCTAGATGCCAAATTGTCGACCCCCTCCAGCTACTTTTAACCCAGGGGTGTCAAAGAAAACCGTGATAAACTAAAAAAACAACTTAAAACTGATATAACTTAATGTAAGAATTTCTTTGCAAATTACATCAATTATAATTTATACGCATTGGCGGAGTTTATCAGGGACTAGGGGGCCCGAAGAAGGCCCAGATTCATCATTTTACCATAAAAATTGTATCTTTTCCGGGCTTAGACCCCCCCCAAGAAGGCATTAGCCCCCCCTCTCAAGAACGGAAACCAACCTCCGCCGTTGTTTATACGCCTTTATTCGATAGACACAGGTTATTCTATAGCAATTTCTGGTCTAAGGTCTAATTGCTTTATTATTTTTAATTCATGGATTCGATCTAGGCCATAGCCTGTGGCCTGGCTTAAATTTACAGGGTAATTTTCGGACAGCTTTACATAAAATTACATCAAAATTTCCCCAAAAAACTTTTCTTTCATGACAACTTGAATGTTTCACATCGGGAATTTTCTTTCCGCCGGAAAGCTATCAGCCTACACTTATGCCTATGCTTATGCCTATGCTTATGCCTATGCCTATGCCTACGCTTATGCCTATGCTTATGCCTGAGCTTTCAGTTGAACATTGGATTCAGCCATTCACTAAGCTTATAATGATATGTGCTAACAGTGCTATGCTACGTACGTAGGCCTATACGCCTAGGCTACTATTAGCCTAGGTGGAAGCTATTTGTCTATCAGAAAATATTCTTCTCCAGTGGTTTCCCCCGTAGTCACTGGTCAGGAAAGGTTTTTTATGTGGTTGACATTTGTAGGCTATAGATGTAGGCCTATAGGCCTAGGCTACGTCTATAGGTCTAGATCTCTCAGCCTTGACGAACTTGTTTCGAAACAATGGCATGCAGGCTAATATATGATAACGGCAACGTCTGGCCTAAAATGCAGCTTAAATCTAAGTTCGTTTATGTCCAGTTATATAACCCAGTCGTGGATTTTCGACACACATTAATTTTCCGAATGAAATTTCCGCAAAAGATTTCCATGCGGCGAGAAAATTTCGAGCGTTCGCCGGAGATAATATTACCGCGAGTTAAAAATAGAGCTGATGTTGACGCGACTCGACGTAGGACTTGTGCGTAGGCCTATACGGCTGCACCGTTTAAGTCAATATCATACTGCAAATTGCGATTTATAAACGTGTGAACCATAATTTATAGAGCTAAATTTACCACCAAGTGTTCTGTTTTCAACGAAAAATCTTTGGACCTAACTGAAAAATTCATCTTACATCAAGTTTTGTAGAACTGATAGCCATAGCATCTAGTTTTGAGAAGCGGGTGTGTAAACTCTCGTGTGTAGCCTATCTAAAGGGTTGAATGCTAAAAATAATCTTGTTGCGGAAAAATATAATGCCTACGTCAAATAATTTCGTTCATAACTGTCTTTTGTAGTCGAATGCTTGCATGGACGGACATAATAATGATAATTATTATGAACTCTTTAGAATCTTCTAAAACTCCGAGCTTTTAACTCGAACTGGCATGGCGTTAAACAGACTCTCGGCGGTTGCATTTGGAAAATGGGAAATTTGAAGAGGGAAGGTTTTGCCTCGACTGTGGCGCTGCACTCGGAGCGTAAGCAAGCGGACCAGAACACACTTGGAAGAGCAGTTCAGTATGTTATGAGGAAAGGCGATGGTTCATTCTGAAAGTACTCTCTTTGCAGCCACGAGTACTTCGCCAGTACTTGCTCAACGACTGCAACTGACGAGTATGTATTGTGGAAATGGATTACTTCTAAATCTTAAGCTCGAATAAAGGATTTAAGGGTGTTGCGTTCGCAGATTTTTAGCCGTCTGTTCCTGTAAAAATACACTTGGTGTAGGCTAGGCGTACAGGCCTAACAATCTTTTAATGCAGTATGGTCTAATTCTTCTGGGAGTATGCTACTCTATACGGATACTCAGTGTGAGAATTGTGGAAAAATAACTGGGAGGGTTGGCCTATGATAAACTTGGAACTGGGGTGTAAAAAACATACTTTAACATGGGGCTCTAAGAAAGACTGGGGGGTTGAACCCCCCCCCCCCAACCCCCGGCAATTCTCACCCTGCGGATACTATAGATGCATATAAATATATGGGGCGATTCCAAGCAGCTGACCGATTGGAAATTTAGATGTGAAGAAACGTTTAAGGCAGCTGTGTTTCAATTGATCACCCAGATATGGTGGATCACCAAATCTCTACAAAGCTAAAATTCAAGCTCATCTGATTAGATGCTGGAGCCGATATATTCTCTATTTTTTTATTCGGATAACCATGAATTGGGATGGTTAATTCAACTCTTTTATTTATTTATTGGATCTCATAGTTCAGGTGGCGGTCGGATTTCAGATCCGGCTGAAGTTTTGGCGCTCAACTGTAAGAAGTGCATGGTTAAAGCGGTTTGGGTGAGCAGTGGGAACACCGTGAGCAGTACAGTGGGAACGCTGAAGTAGAATTTTATAGGAGTGCATGTGTTTCTGTCGCGACCCCCTTTTTCGGAAACTGCCAGGTGTTTCCAAACGAGGTGCCACGCTGTTGGAGCGGCGTCCGTGAATTGAGGGGAACCGAAGATAATGCGAAGTAAGCAGGGTCAGCAGTTTCTACGGTATGCGCCAGGGCAGAGTCAATTCCTGATTGGCCGTAAGGGAGGGTAGCTTCCACCACTTCAGGCCGGGGTTGTCTTACACAGGTACCAAGGATAGCTCGAGTGGAAGGGACATACAGCTCAGCGGCTCTCGGTCTGAGAGCAACGACTTCATTTGCATAAAGGTCGTCAGGGTTCGAATCCGCTCCAACAGGTTTTTGGGTCCCCCTTTCCTTTAGTGGTGTTACCACTTCCCTTAGCCGTTCCGAAACTACCTCACCTTCCTTCGAAGAAGGGATAAACTGACCCGGGCGTTCATGCAATTGACTTATCTCGTTATTTAGGTGCTCTGTTTGAGAATCATGGCGCTCCATAAATTCTGCTAGTGTGCCTGTGAAGGACTGTAGAAGTTCAACGACTCCTGTTTTACTCATCCCCTCGGGGTCATTATCATCCGGGGTTTCTCCTTCCTCATTCTCTTCCCTATTCTCCTCCACCTCGTCTTCATAAGATACCTCGGACATTTCAGGGTTATCTTAAGTCAAAGTTATTCAATACTCGTTTAGATTATTTAATTAAGCAAACGTATCTTAACTGCAGTTGACAAACTTTGTCAATGTTTAACAATAGTTGAAATTAAAAGCAACGTTCTCGTACGCTGTACAATATTCACTATTCAGAGTCTGTTCCGTAAGATTTAACTACACGACTTAATTATTACACGTTTCTAATACATGTTCTAACTTTACTCTGATTATTTAAGTAAAACACCTTAGGCTTATGAAGGTTAAATCTTATATCAGTTTTACAGGCGCGTTTCTCTTCTGAAAGAATTGTTCATTATTATCTAATCAATTTATACTCAATCAATTATCTAATTACTTATTGCACACAATCCATTCGTTGCTAATTATCTATCAACACTGCACACAGCCAAAGTATTATTCACAGATTACACTTATTCAATTTTCTCGGTTAAGGAATCAGATAAAAACCACAGTGATACTTCTCTACCCCTCCAGTAATTGTTATCGCAGCGATCGGCAATGACGACAATGGCGGTCACAAGGAATCGTCTACCAGAGAATTTACCACGGAAGAATTTCGGTTCTATTTCGTCGACAATTTAGCGTAAAAACTTCCTCCAGACTCTACGGTCTTAACCAGAAGTATCTTCAATATCTCGTTCGTCCGTTGAATTATTAAACGAATTATTTCAGTATAATTTCAGCCGCAATTCTTCTTATTTTTATCAACAATTTCGTCGGCACGAGCACGGAGATGTTGCACCCTCGAAACCTTTCCTCCGTCTGCCGATCTAGCTGTTTCCAGCCAACCAGAGACGACGTCACGTGACTCGTGAGAGTCCCGTGACCGAGGAGGTCCAATCAAAACGGTTGCGTTGCCGCCGATCTAAAAATAGAGTGTCGCAATGCAATATTCTCCGCTAAAAAGGATTACTGCTCCGGCGGTCAGTTCCAAAAAGGGGTTAAACTCCGAGGACCGCTCGCAAATTTAGCAAGGCCGCGAATCTAGGCCGCAAATCGTTTTAGGCCGCAAATTTATAATTAACGATCGCAATTTCCACGATCGTTACACTTCCCCCCACTTAGTCCGAAATTTTCCACCATAGAGGAAAATTTATCAGCTCCTGCTGATCATAACCGAGAAACATTATGCACACGGTACCGTAGAGGATACCATTATATCACAAAACTTTGCAAGTCATTGCACAACTAAGAATTCGCAAAAGGCATCTCTCTAAACGAAACGCATGAACACACAACAGCTTCTATCACAATTGCATCGAGTGATTCTACTATCAGTTACATCTTAAGCGGTACGAGATGGCAGCAGCAACTGATCAAGGATAATAGCAAAGCACGACAGGTTAATCAAACAATCATATTACTATGATCATTATTTTTCATCCAATACCATCACTTGCTCGGGACCACTTACAAGGATAAATAAATGTCTTCCTAAAGCACTAAAAGGTCATGTCCCGGCACCATATTCAGTAATATTATCAATTAAACAGCACAACATACCAAAGCATATCAAGAACTACAACACAAGACATCTTAAATGTCAAAGCGAACATTCATCCCATCACTCTGACAATTCATTCGCACACAGCATCTGCAAATCCTGTTCCTAACCAGTCAGACTACACTACTGCTCAAGTATTACTCAGGGTTAGGAATTGACAACACTTTTAACTAATGCTGTATTCCATTTACACCACCCTTTCAGATACCACATACAACCACCAACGATTGCAACAAACTCCTTTCTGAGCATTCATAAACATGGGCAGTCAGCACATCATCACAGACAGAACATATTACACTTAGGCTGAGACTACTAAACAAAGGCTTTCTGTTTAGCTAAGCATTATCAATACGCACTAGGGCGGCATTATCCTCGACCTATGCAATATTTTCTCCACGTCCCCCTTCCAAGACGGAGTATAACAGAGCAGACCACCCGAGACAAGTTAAACAAAGGGATTTACTGTTTAGTAAAACATACCCAAGAAACTAACGGGTTTCTCCCTCTGACCTATACGCTATGACCTCTCCACGTCTACCTTACAGGACGGAGTACAACAGAGCAGAACAGTAACGCTAACTAGTAAACAGAAGGATTTACTGCTTAGTAAAGCATACCAAAGAAACTAGGCCGTCTACAGCTCACAACTCTACACCAGGTCATCTGTCTCACCTCTCATATAATCTAAACTGACTGCGGAGACATTAGACTACTCACAAGTCTACAATCTATCTTACTCACAAACTACTCGGAGCTTACACATCACACAGACATACTAGTTCCTTCCACACATTCAACCAATACAACTCACTAGTCAACATCCAAAGACTACTTTCACCAACTGCTACTGTACTAAAGCTACTCATAATTCAATATGCTAAATAATACCTTCCTAACTTTTATGATTATGCACATTCAACTTTAAAGTACATAGAAAACAGTTGCCTTTCTTTCTGTGGCAACAACAACAAAAATGCAATGAAACACGCAAGTAAGCAATCTTATCCCTAAGCACGACTGTCATATGCATATCAATAAACATAACCATACTGAACCACAGTGTATCATCATACATCAACCAAAAGAGAGGGGACTCTACCCTCTGATCTATTATCCCGTCGCCATTACGCGACTCACATCAGCATATTCGCTACCTATACCTTACAGGTCGGACGATATTCCGACGGGGCCGCGAAAGGGGCAAGGTATCTTCTACCTCTGGTTCATCCATATTAACCAGGGCCTCCAAGTCTCTGGGTCCTTCCAGATCCATAGCGGGGCTCAAATCCCAGTCCTTAGGGGGTTCCCCCGTGAATGCTTTGAGCTTGTCTATGTAGACTAACTTGGCTTGGGATCGGGACGACTTTTGAATCTTATACAGCACAGGGCTTAATCGTTCCACAATACGGTAGGGTCCCGTGTAAAGTTTACACCATTTTTCTTTCAACCCGACTCGTCTCCTCGGATAAAAGTACCACACCCAGGTACCAACGGCGAAAGTAGCCGGTTTAACTTTCATGTCGTATCGGAAGTTCCTAGTGGTGGCCTGGCGCTGCATAAATTTTCTGGCGAGTTCAAAATTACTCTGCACATTGTCCAGTTGGGCAGCCACGAAATCATCAGTATTTAACAAAACATCAGCAGATTGTACATCCCCTAGTACTAGATCTATTGGCATACACAACTCCCTAGACAAAAAGAGACGATTAGGGGTGAATCCGGTGCTTTCGCTCTCGCTGGCTCGATACGCGGCGAGGACGAAAGGAAGATGCACATCCCAATCTCGTTGGTTCTGGGCTACCACCTTGGCGAGGAGGGTATTTAGTGTGCGATGGAACCTCTCGACGGCCCCGTTGGTGCTCGGTTTGTAGCGAGTAGTGCGTATTTTGTCGATCTGTAGGCGCCGGCACAAATCTTTGAATAGGGCCGCCTCGAAACACGGCCCTTGGTCCGTCAGAATCTGACGCGGACAACCAAAACGGCAGAAGACTTGCTCCACGAGGACTCGGGCGACTGTGGCGGCCTCCTGGTTCCGAATCGGGTGAGCCTCTGCCCAACGGGTGAAGTGGTCCACTGCCGTCAGGATATAGCGATGCCCTTTGCTGGAGGTAGGATGGGGTCCCGTGATGTCTACTCCAAGGCATTCCATGGGAGCCCCAACAGTCATGGGTTGGAATCGTCCCTGCTTGGGAGGTTTCCCTCGGAAGTACTGGGCACAGGGGACGCATCGCCGCAGACTCATCATCACGTCTTCTCTCCAGCTGGCCAGTAAGCCCGTTTCTGTAGTTGAGCTTGGGTACGACGAATGCCCATATGGCCTCCAGTGATTCCATCATGGGCTAACTGGATTAGTGTTGAACGGCGTCTACGGGGCGGGATGAGTTGGCGAACCCGGACCCGACTATCTTCGGAGTCCAGCCAGTTGCGGGTCAACAGATCATCGTGCAGCTCCAGCTGTGGCCATTGAGCTACCAAAGTTTTCACGAGTCCACTCTGGCTTCTGAGCTCATCAGGGAGAGGCGGGTCGTTCGAATCGATTTTCTTCTGAATAACCCAGCCCAGCTCGGCGTCAGCTCTTTGTTCGTCCCGGATGGCGTTCTTGTCCCAGTCAGACGGTAGATCAGTTGGTTCCACCTCGGCGTTCCGCATTTCTCTCACGGCGTGAACCTGATGCGGAAGACGGGACATAGCGTCGGCGTTTCGATGGGCGGTTCCGGCTCGATGTTGTATGTCAAACTCAAATTCTTCGGTGATGGCCAGCCATCTTGCTTGCTGGTCGATGGGTAGAGGCGTTCTTCGGAGCCATTGCAGGGCGGAATGATCGGTACGCAGTAGAAAACGACGTCCTAACAGATATTGTCTGTATGTCTTCAGGAAATACACAATTGCTAATAGTTCTCGTTTAGTAACGTCGTAGTTTCGCTCGGCCAAGGAGCATAGTCGGCTCCCGTAGCAGACGACTCGTTCCTGGCCGCCTTGGACTTGGGATAGGACAGCTCCTACAGCTTCCCCGGAGGCGTCGGTGTCCAGGATGTAAAGGCCGTCATCGTTCGGCAAGGCGAGTATAGGTGCTTCGGTTAGAAGTTCTTTCAACCTGGTGAAGGCAGACTCGCATTCTGTGGTCCACTGGAACCGGCACCCTTTTCGTGTTAACGCATGCAGCGGTCTCGCTACTTTAGCAAAGTCCAGCACAAATTTTCTGTAATACGAGCACAACCCGATGAACGCCCGAACGTCTCGGAGGCTCTTCGGGGTGGGCCAGTCTCTAACCACAGCGGTTTTCTCTGGGTCCGTCGTGATGCCTTGTTCACTTACTACATGTCCCAAGAACAACACCTGACGTTGAAGCAGGTGACATTTCGTTGGTTTCAGTTTTAGCCCTACCGTTGCTAAGCGTTCCAATACCTGCGTCAGTCGATCCAGATGTGTTTCCAGATCCTCTGCGAAGACAATGATATCGTCCAGATAGATGAGGCACACAGCGAAGTTTAACCCGGCCATTACTAAATTCATCATACGAGAAAAGGTGGCCGGAGAGTTGCAGAGGCCGAAGGGTAGGACCTTGAATTGGAAGCTTCCTCTTCGGGTGATGAAAGCTGTCTTTTCTCGATCTTTCGGGTGGACCGCAACTTGGTGATAGCCGGCGCGTAGGTCGAAGGTACTGAACCACTTCGCCCCAGCCAGAGCGTCCAGGCTTTCACTGATAAGAGGTAAAGGGTAGGCGTCCTTCCGGGTCTTAGTGTTAACCGCACGGTAGTCCACACAGAACCTCGGCGTACCATCTCGCTTCTTCACCATCACCACATTGCTGGCCCACGCGGAAGCGGACGGTTCAATTAGTTTTTGTTGTAGCATCTGGCTCACTTGCTCATCGATGACTGGCAGCAGTGTCAGTGGTTGTCGGCGGAGCGATTGTCTGACGGGACTCTCGTTTCCCGTCTCAATCTCGTGCTGTATCACCTCAGTGAAACCCAAGTCCCATTCGTTCATCGAAAATGCATTTACGTTTCTCATAATGATCTGCCGGAGCTGTTCTTGCACTTCTCCGGGCACATCATCCGCAATTTCTTTCCAGAGGGGCGAAAGCGTTTCGATGATTGCCTCTTCAGTTGGCTTGTTTTCGGCCTCGGTTACTGTCGCACAGCCGGCCGAGGTTGTAGCGGGTTCGTCCTCACCCATCACCGTAACCGGTTCTGCTATGCACTGAACACCCTTCTTGATCCAAATCTGTTCAGCAGTAGGGTTCATGACACGAAGCGGTAGGTCAAGTATTCGATCGGGAAGTAGTGTGCCTGCCAAGATCAACCCCGAGTCCAGCAATCGAGGGTTAACCGCCCAGCAGGTCGCTGATGCCTTCAAGCTAGGCACCACCGCATGGGTTTCGACGTTCATTTCGCTATTGGGTGCAATTAGGGTGTCACGAGATACCACAATTCTCCTACACAGTCCGGAGTGCGTTTTACCATGAACGGTGAACTTGTGCCTTCCCACCACAATCCAGTTATGACCCACATGCCATAAAACGTTTTCGTCCTTCATCCACGAGAGACCCAGAATTAGTTCGGAAACCTGTTCAGTCACCAAACAGGGTATCTCGAATGGTCGGCCTTCAATCTGCAACTTCAGTTTCGTTTCGCCGAGTACACGGATGGCTGAACCGTTTGCTGCTAACAGGGATTGCTTAGAGTGTTGGATTTCGGCAGGGTCTACCAACGAAGCAGGGCACAGAGTCATTTCACACCCCGAGTCCAGCAGCCCCAGCAAATGTTTACCTTTTATGGTTACTGAAAGGTAAGCGTCATTTCGTCCCTTCACATGTCTCGCATTGTTCACCGTGTTCGATTCTGGTTCTTGTTCCCTCTGCCATGTGTTGTCTGTCCTGCTAGGGCAAACTCGAGAAAGGTGCCCGGGTTGATTACACTCGTAGCAGCGTCTGTTGTCTCGGGCTTCTCCTTGGAAACGGTTATTTGGACGGCGATCCCCCGGTTGATTTCTGAAGCCATTGTTCTCCTTTGGTTGAAACGGTCGTCGCGGTTGCCACTGTCGAAATTGTCCATCAGCAGAAGTAGTATTCGGTTGCGGGGACCACTTCTGAAGCATTTCTTCCATCTTCCGGGTCATCTGTTCTTGAAGTCGGTTCAGCTTTTCGTCAAGGTCAAGTTCGGTTTCTTTCACATTCGAAATGCGCCCAGGACGACGATCACGACGGTCGGCAGCGTCTTCATCCGACCAGCGATAGCCTTCCAGTCTCATGGCGATTTTGTAGGCGTTGTCTAAGGTGGCTGGTTCTCTTTCTCGTACCTTCAGGGCCAGATCTTTATCTCGTAGAGCATCCAGGAATGCTCTGATAGCGATGGTCTCGCTGTGCGTTGATGTTGGTCCCGGAAATGCGAGGATCATCAGTTTCCGGATATCTTGAGCCAGTGAACCAAGGTCCTCGCCCACCTTCTGACGACGAGTGTTCAATTTAGTTTGATACAGAGCAGCTTGATCGGTGCTTCCGTATCGCAGTTTCAACCTACTGACCAGATCAGCACTGGTCACCAAAGCTTCAGAGTCAAATTCGTGTAGCAGTTGATCGACAGGTTCAACCAAGGCACAGGTCAGTTGGGCCAGCTTCTCTTCTTCAGTCCATCTATTGTTCTTCGAGCATACCTCGAATTTCTTGAGGAATACTTCCACCGACGTCTTACCATTGTAGCGGTCCAGCTTCATTTGCGATTTCATTCTTCTATCTGGAAAATTTGAAGATTCAGGTTGTAGTTTCCCAGCAGGTTCTTTCTTTTCACTAGCAATTTCTTGGACTGCATTGTCGATTGTCGTAGATGGATTCTGTGGAGGTTCTCTGAGTGTCTGCAGCAGGAGGCGGAGCAGTTCTTGTTGATTGAAATTCTTACGATGCTCATCGGATCTGATTTCGCTTGCACTGTTCAGTTTCACAGCAGTAGCACTGTTCGATTTCACCACAGAGTTTATCGGAACTGTTTGTGTCGCTGACGATTGCACAGATTTATTCAGTGTCGAAATCTGTTCACCATGAGCGGTTGGATCAGCGACCAGATGCTGATATGGCGTGTAAGGCATGTACGAAGGTTGACTTGCCTTCCACCGTTGATATTCGCAGCTTTGTGTCACGTGGGTTTCCGACGACAGGTTCGGTGTCGACATGAGCGGCTGACCGGAAGGAAGGGTGAGCGTAGATATTCGTGGAGCGACGCCAGGAGGTATGAATGGTTTTTCGGAAGCCATGACGTTGAGCGACGACGGGGAAAAGGTGGTAGCCCACGAGATGGTTGTCGTTGTTTGACCGGGATGTGCACCTCGAAGCACTAGATGATTTTCCCTCAGCGATGATGGATCCCCATTATCTGAAACTAACAGTCGTGAGTTAGTAAATGCCTTAACATCATTTTGCCCTAGAGCTACCGCATGGGAATCGAGTACAAGATTATGCAAAGGCCGCATATCTTTTATTTCAGAATGCTCGCTATCAGATAGACATTTTTCAGTTAATTGATTTCTTAATTGCATTTGTTTACTTCGCATGTAATAGTCAAAATCAAAACCTTCATATGCAGTTCTCATATCATGATCATATATCCTTTGAGTGTCTACATTAGCATCATCAGTTGTAGCTCTGGTGCTAAATATCACTTTTGGTCGGGCGCCATAGAAATTTTCTGGGTTATTTAGTTCATCTATTCCTCCAAGAAAAATTCTCTTTCCATCAGCACCTGTACTAATTCTGATGTCACTTGCTACACCTGAGCTTATCTTAGCAGGACCCTCGGTATCCGAACTCAATTCAACCCCGCTTACTCTGGTATCACTTGTTATACCAGCCCTTAGCTTCATCCCACCAATGGTACCACTTGTCGCGACCCCCTTTTTCGGAAACTGCCAGGTGTTTCCAAACGAGGTGCCACGCTGTTGGAGCGGCGTCCGTGAATTGAGGGGAACCGAAGATAATGCGAAGTAAGCAGGGTCAGCAGTTTCTACGGTATGCGCCAGGGCAGAGTCAATTCCTGATTGGCCGTAAGGGAGGGTAGCTTCCACCACTTCAGGCCGGGGTTGTCTTACACAGGTACCAAGGATAGCTCGAGTGGAAGGGACATACAGCTCAGCGGCTCTCGGTCTGAGAGCAACGACTTCATTTGCATAAAGGTCGTCAGGGTTCGAATCCGCTCCAACAGGTTTTTGGGTCCCCCTTTCCTTTAGTGGTGTTACCACTTCCCTTAGCCGTTCCGAAACTACCTCACCTTCCTTCGAAGAAGGGATAAACTGACCCGGGCGTTCATGCAATTGACTTATCTCGTTATTTAGGTGCTCTGTTTGAGAATCATGGCGCTCCATAAATTCTGCTAGTGTGCCTGTGAAGGACTGTAGAAGTTCAACGACTCCTGTTTTACTCATCCCCTCGGGGTCATTATCATCCGGGGTTTCTCCTTCCTCATTCTCTTCCCTATTCTCCTCCACCTCGTCTTCATAAGATACCTCGGACATTTCAGGGTTATCTTAAGTCAAAGTTATTCAATACTCGTTTAGATTATTTAATTAAGCAAACGTATCTTAACTGCAGTTGACAAACTTTGTCAATGTTTAACAATAGTTGAAATTAAAAGCAACGTTCTCGTACGCTGTACAATATTCACTATTCAGAGTCTGTTCCGTAAGATTTAACTACACGACTTAATTATTACACGTTTCTAATACATGTTCTAACTTTACTCTGATTATTTAAGTAAAACACCTTAGGCTTATGAAGGTTAAATCTTATATCAGTTTTACAGGCGCGTTTCTCTTCTGAAAGAATTGTTCATTATTATCTAATCAATTTATACTCAATCAATTATCTAATTACTTATTGCACACAATCCATTCGTTGCTAATTATCTATCAACACTGCACACAGCCAAAGTATTATTCACAGATTACACTTATTCAATTTTCTCGGTTAAGGAATCAGATAAAAACCACAGTGATACTTCTCTACCCCTCCAGTAATTGTTATCGCAGCGATCGGCAATGACGACAATGGCGGTCACAAGGAATCGTCTACCAGAGAATTTACCACGGAAGAATTTCGGTTCTATTTCGTCGACAATTTAGCGTAAAAACTTCCTCCAGACTCTACGGTCTTAACCAGAAGTATCTTCAATATCTCGTTCGTCCGTTGAATTATTAAACGAATTACTTCAGTATAATTTCAGCCGCAATTCTTCTTATTTTTATCAACAATTTCGTCGGCACGAGCACGGAGATGTTGCACCCTCGAAACCTTTCCTCCGTCTGCCGATCTAGCTGTTTCCAGCCAACCAGAGACGACGTCACGTGACTCGTGAGAGTCCCGTGACCGAGGAGGTCCAATCAAAACGGTTGCGTTGCCGCCGATCTAAAAATAGAGTGTCGCAATGCAATATTCTCCGCTAAAAAGGATTACTGCTCCGGCGGTCAGTTCCAAAAAGGGGTTAAACTCCGAGGACCGCTCGCAAATTTAGCAAGGCCGCGAATCTAGGCCGCAAATCGTTTTAGGCCGCAAATTTATAATTAACGATCGCAATTTCCACGATCGTTACATTTCCATGGTTCCATGTGGCGAGCAGTGGGAACGCAAGCCAAGAATTTCGATTTTCGAGAGCAGTGGGAACGCGTTCCCACACGTTCCCACCCACTTTCAACCCTGACTGTGTGTATCGGTAAATCGTATGGTTGTGGATCCACCATCCACGGAGTTTGCATCCGCAAAATATTTGTGCCTAGCTGGTTCTAGTGTGTAGGCTAAGGAAGCAGTTGTCCATATAACTTGAGCAGGTCCTGTAGGCTACAGGCTAGCGTATACTGTGCACTATGGGGTTCAAGGACAATTGGGAGCTGGACAATTCGGAGCTGGACAATTCGGAGCTGGACAATTCGGAGCTGGACAATGTGGAGCAGCCAAGAATTATTCTCATCAATCCAAGTTCTATATAGGTCTATTAGCAAGAATTATTTTCTTTTATCAAACCTTTAGGCCTATTTGAGCAACAATTGCTTCCATAACTCCAGCTATCATAAATAATTTAACCAACTTCTATTTAGGCCTAAGCGACAATATTTTAATCAATGCAAGTTCTATAGGCCTACGAGCAACAATAGACTACTTTAATAAATCCAACTTCTATAAATTTAAGCGACAATATTTTCCTAAATCCAACTTCTATTTAAGCGACAACATTTTCATAAATTTAATTTCTGTTGATTCAAGAATTATTTGATTTATTTCCACCAGTCCAACTTCTATTTGAGGAAATATATTTCATCAATCCAACTTCTGTTGAAGCAGGGATTATTTTCATCAACCCAACTTCTATCTAAGTAAAACATTTGATAAATGAAAATAATTCTTGCTAATTACTAAAGAACTTGGATTGATGAGAATACTTCTTGGCCACTCCGAATTGTCCGCTCCGAATTGTCCAGACATGCATCGCACATCTCATAGCCTAGGCCTATAATTAGGCGTCGTAGGCTATAGCCTAGAAGTTATTAGATAGCATAAGAACATAATGCTATTGCATTGGATCGGATTAAACAGCATGATAATTGGCGGGTTTTGGAGGGTTTCAGACCCCAGTCTTTCTTAGAGCCCCATAGTAAATCTGTTTTTCACACCCCAATTCCAAGTGGATAATGGTCCAACACCCCCAGTTATTTTTCCACAATTCTTACACTGGGATTAAAGGAGGTTAGTTTAGAAAATAACCTTATACTTCGTTATCATCTATACTTCGGCAAGATTACTATTTACTAAGCTATTAATAATAGTCTAAGATGCTCTTCTTGGAGACATCTTGAAGTTCGACTGCAACTTTCCAACAGATTGGGGATCGTATTCCATTGCTCGGAAGTCTCACTCCTTGTATGCTATGCTGCAATTGCTGCACCATCCAAATGTTTTTCTCGCCGGATGTTGAAGTTCAACTTCACCATGAGGCTATAGCAATGCTCAATGTGTGGAAAAAGAAATGGACGCCCTTACCTTCCCAAAAGTAGTACCTGGACGCCCTTATACCTTTCAGGCTGTGCTGGTCTAATAAGTTCAGGACGGCGTTCAGATTTTAATAAAAGTGCATGGACGCCGTCCGTGACAGTCCAGCAACACTCTAAGCCCTGGGGTATAGCTATTATAGCCAGAGCTGTAGGCCTACTGGTAAATGTTTAGGTGAGTACACGCCAGCCTAAGCAATCGACTTTTTTGGTAAACCATAATATTATTATGGGTTACCAAGTGTACTATACGTGGGTCTCCCCCAGTATTATACCAGACACCGGAACACTGTCATGTCTATTGTCTCGTTTTTTTGCGAACGTTCGTCTGACCTTACATCCATTCAAGCGAATCAAAGGATGGTTATCTTCTGAATTGCAAAAGAACTTTGAAAACCTGAGACGATCCCCAATCAACAACCACCTCTTAGTTGTTATCGATCTCTAAGCTTATATAAAACGTCTTTGTTTAATCCAATCGCAGACGTGGCTTATGAATAAACTTTAGGCTAAACGGTAGAAAACGTCAGCGTAAAACACAGCAGATAAGCCTAAAAAGCACAATTGTTGACCGATTGATTTTACTCACCTAAAACTTTACCAGTACAGCTCTGGCTACACACAGACGTGATTTTTAAGATCGTCTGGCAGTTACTGTTACAATACCCCATTGTTTTAACGCCAGTATTTGCAAGAGAGGTTGCCAAATTAATTGTGTCGGTAAGCTTAATTATAGTCGCAAGTGTCGCATCTTCAATTACGAAAGCATTCATTATGGAATCTGATTTGCTCCCAATGCTGACTTCAATGTTGCACCTAATATTATTATTTCCTAAGAATAATAATATATTATAGGCCTAAGAGTTAATCGGCGTTATAGAGTTATAAATTAAAATAATGGAATGTGATCATGGCACTGACTGGGCCCCCGCGCACACGTACAGCTATAGCCCAAACGACTGAGTCTTGTCGAGAATTGACAGTCGATAGCATGTCCTATAGGTCCCTGGTCCTAGGTCCATGGTCCTAGGTCTCTGGTCCTAGGTCCTTGGTCCTAGGTCTCTGGTCCTAGGTCCTAGGTCCCTGGTCCTAGGTCCCTGGTCCTAGGTCTCTGGTCCTTGGTCCATGGTCCTAGGTCCATGGTCCTAGATCCATGGTCTTATAGGTCTCTGGACGGTGTTCAGTCGAGACCATGGAACTACGACGAACGATGAAGTCCACAGCACGCGGTAGCCTCATCGTCCGGCACTGCCTCGCAGATATATTAAGGACTCTTTATATAGCGCCCCTTCGTGGCAATCCACTCAGAAGCACTCCAAGGCCAACCATGGTTAAGCAAAACAATTGCTAAGTTCGTAAGGAACATAGTGGTGTGGCCTCTAATGCACCAGGCGTAGCTACTAGCTCAACTCAAGGTTATATATAGGGCCACTGGGCCAGCCACTGAGAAGGATCTCCGCTGCCTTATAGTAGTCCGCGAGCGAAGGACTATAATAAGAGTTCAGCTTGATCAGCCCTGGGTCGGAGGTCAGATCGCCGTTGAACAACAGAGGTGATACAGCAGAGCTCCTCCTGCAGACACATGGAAGCCAGACCCACAATACAGCCCTAGACCAATACAGAAACCATTATCCGTTGAGGAAACGGAAAGCAGTGGAGTACATTCCGCATGTATACTATTGCTCCATGGATAATGAGGAAATGTAAGCCAGTGGAGTACATTCCGCATGTATACCCTTGCTCCGTGAGTTGACCAAACTTAGATGGACCTATAATGACGAATGCAACGCGTCGCTACGCGCAAAACCCGGTCAAGTCACGCAATACGGAGCCCGAAATGGAGGGCGTTACGATAGTCGAGTCGCTCTAGGTGAGAGACCACAAAGGCATGGATGACTTTAAAAAAATCTGTTTGTCATTTCGTTTCAGTTTGCTTTCGTTTCATGTGTAACATGTTGTTCTTTGCACTGTTTTACAACAGCCAAATGTTATTGAGAAAGGAAGGGTCAATCCAGCCTCAGCGGGTCCATACGACCTTTTTTGATTGATCCTTTGACTTACGCACCGATCAATCGAAAGTCATTGAGTTTGTACCATAGGCGTAGGAGACGGGGGTCCAGGGGGGGGGCAAATGCCCCCCCAAATTTCGGGCAAGTCTGATTTTTCGGGCAGGCAGACCCGGAAAAAAAAAGTTTTAGAAAATTTTTACTTTTCTTATTTTTCCGGGTCTTCTTGCCCGAAAAATCAGACTTGCCCGAAAAAAAATGGAGATTTTGCCCGAATGACTAAAAAAAGGTCGTCAGAATTTTCGGGCAAACGTAACGGAAATTTTTCTTAAGATTTCGGCCGGAGGGAAAAAAAATTTCGGGCAAAAGTCTAATTTTTGCCCCCCCAACGTTGAAATGTCCCCTACGCCTATGGTTTGTACTGATTACTTGTATTTTGCTTTTGGTTGATGCTTCGTCAATAAAGGGCTACTACAGTGGCGGCATCAGCAGTAGGGACTAGGGGTAGGCCTACAGAGAACGAGATGTCATGTGAACCCTAATTATAAGCCCGATGCAGATGGTAGTATAGCAATCAAACAACTGGTAGAAATGCACTGAACGCAATTAATTCAGGGTACGAAAGCCTATTGGAAAGGTTAGATGCAGTGGTGTAGTGGGGAGGGGGACGCGGGGGGACGCCGTTCCTCCACTTTTTTCCAGGGATAATGGAATATTAATAGTAACACTACTACTAATATTATTATTATAAAGAGCGTCCCCCCACTTCATAAAGAGCGTTCCCCCACTTCATTTTTTAGGACTACATCACTGGTTAGATGGTAGGTGTGTGTTGAGGTGAGTTCAGTTAAAGCAGGAAGTGATCAGGTGAGATGGATTTGCATTACTTTCCGCAAAGTGAAACCGAAACGGGTTCGTTGTGAAACTCCTAATCTTTGCATGCATGGGCCTGCCACACTTAGGCCTAGAGGGCGTATAGGCTGTAAAATGTGAAACGTCGGCGCTAAGTAAATGCGACATGGTAAATGTACAAGAATTCACTTGTTCCAATGCAAATCAAATCACAGTAGGCCTATGTGAATATGATGTGAAGATATCCACATTAGTTCACTAATCAATTCCGCAAGTAGGCTACTAATTGAGTAGATATATATGTGTATATATATATAATAGGCATATATAGGCCTATATTATATATAGGCTTATGCCTACAATGTAAATATAGGCTAGATTAGACTACTTATTCAAATTCGCCTTGGGTCTAACGACTCTAACCCAATGGCATCTGCATATTCGGTTAGTCTGACATAATTAATCAAATCCTCCAGTGTCTGCATAGGCGTAGAAGACGGGGGTCCAGGGGGGGCAAATGCCCCCCCCCCCCAAATTTCGGGCAAGTCTAATTTTTCGGGCAAGCAGACCCGGAAAATAAAAAAAGTTTTAAATTTTTTAATTTTTTAAAAAAATTTCTGGTCTTTTTGCCCGAAAAATCAGACTTGCCCGAACAAAAAAAGGTCGTTAGACCTTTCGGGCAAAACGTAACGGGAAATTTCAGAAGATTTCGGCCGGATGACTAAAAAAAGGTCGTCAGAATTTTCGGGCAAACGTAACGGGAATTTTTCTTAAGATTTCGGCCGGACGAAAAAAAAAATTTTCGGGCAAAAGTTTCATTTTTGCCCCCCCAACGCTGAAATGTCCCCTACGCCTTTGAGTGTCTGTTTAGTCTAACTAGATCCGTTTTGGCTTAGCTTTCTACAATCTAATTAGAATCAAAAGCGGTTGTGAGTTGGCAGTGTAGACCAAGTAAACTCTTTCTGCTGTTGACACATCGTCTCAAGTTAATCTTTTGGCTCTATTCGACGTATCTGCATCCTTCGATATAGTTGACCATGAAATATTCATTATATTCTACTATTATAGGCTACAACACCTTGAAACCTCGTTCGTATAATCAGTGTTTCTCTTGTTCTTTAATAATTAGTTGATCGGTCCCATCAGTGGTGTTGCCACGTGATGGTTTGGGTGGTTGCAACCACCCCTCTAAAAATATAAAATATAACCCCATATGTTGTTAAAATCCGTTGAGCTCTCAATCGGGTGCGGGGGGAGCAATAATGAACTATAATAGACTCCTAATAATTAGCCTACCACCACACTTTCTAAGGGCTGGCTACACCCATGAGTCCATAAAGGTATGTCTGATCGCACCCAAATGGTGACTCTATAGGACTCAGTGGGTTCCTGTTGTGTTGGGTGTTCCTCAGAGTTTTGTCCAAGTCTCGCTCCTATAGACAGTTATCTATCCTGATAATTATCAGTCCCTCTCTTTTCCGTAACTATTCTGCAACTGGCCACATTTTTCTGATGACGTTGGCAGGGTGCAGGCCTATGCACATGGGCGCCCTTCTACACAACTGCTTCTTGAAAGTCAAATTGAGACCCCATAAGCCTCCCTTTAAAGGTTATCATCTTTCGATTCTTCTATAGATAATATCTATAGAAGAATCGAAGGATTATTATGCATAAATCATAATCGTCTTTCCTTGAACTCTTCCAAACCCATTTGATTTGGTTTTTCGCTCTCCAACAGTTCCAAAAACTTGGCTCTATTACTTTCTCAATATTTTTGTCACTTCAACTTTTCGTCTAGTGTTCGAGACCTAGGTGAAAGTGGGGGCTACTTCTCTTACCATTAGAGAGCACATTGCTAAGTTTTCTCGCTCCTCCTACTTCCAGCTAAGGCATCCCGGGGCTATTCGCAAAGCTGTTTTATCTTCGCATGGGCGGAGTTTGGTTTTCGTTCTTGGGGGGGGGCTAGTGCCTTCTTAGGGGGCTACCCGGGCTAAGCCCGGAAAAGAATACAATTTTCATGGTAAAAAAGCGAAATCTGGGCGTTCTTGGGGGGGGCTTAGCCCCCCCTAACCCCTGATAAACTCCGCCAATGCATCTTCGACCTTTGCTTAAATTGTTCACGCTTCTGTTCTCGGATTCATTCCTGTAGTTCTCTACTCGTTGGTCTCTCTAAATATATCTTCCCTACAGTTTGTATACTCAATACTGCTGCATGCCAAACTCGTTGCCCGTGTTCCTAGATTCCTTCAGATTTCTACATTCGTGGTTGAACAACTTCACTGGCTCCCTCTCTCTGCCCGTAGGCTATACAAATGCATCACAGTAAGAATTGTAGCTCTAAGTATTCTGACTATTAAACCTCAGTTCACACGGAAGTTGACTTTGCTGTTTGTTTGGTTTTCTCTTCGTTTTGTCCGACAGGAGGAGATGACGATGATGGAGTTTGCGTTGCTGGAACGACGTCGAGAGATCAACCGGAAGGCAGCTCGAAAGTCACGAAGTAGACAGAAGGAGTTGGCCAATCAGATCAGAAAGGTCGGCAGCTTTCTGACCTTCTTTCCCCATGCCTGCTGGACATCGTGACGTCATATTATATCCAGTGCTTAAAGACAGTGTAAGCCTGTAAGGCAGCGGTGCGCAACCTGCGGCCGTACGGCCGCATGCGGCCGTGAGAGGAATTATTGGCGGCCGTGAAAGCAAATCTAACTAATGCATACTGGCGGCCGTTTGTAGATAAATTCATAAATATTTTTGTTCCATTGTTTTGAAACTAAGGTTATGTGAAGCAGTTAGTTGCATTTGTGCCTTTTAGTGTAGGCTATGAAGCACACACATACGCACACACATACGTACATGAACGCGCGGCCGCACCCACATTATGTCCGTCGTATCTGCACGTAGCCTATCTTAGAGGTATCAGCTGCGTATACGTGTCCTCCAGGTATAGCTCAAAGAACCCGTCAAAGTAGGCTACTAATATTTCATACCCAGCCCCGGATGCCAATCATTGCATACGATATGGACCAAGATTTCTCTGCTAGTGAGTGGAAAGATCTTGATAGGCCTATTGTACAAGCAGGGTCGACCCTCAGCCATGGCCGCCGCTGGCGGGAGAGAGTGACCAATGAAACTTACACCACAGAACAGATCATTTTCAAGGATATTAGGTTACAATGTAGGCTACAAATGCGTCTGTGTAGGGCAGAATTCAAAACAGGTGGTGTAGAAAGCTGGGTGTGGCTCATACCTTGATCATGCGTTTATCTGATTTCATGAATAGGTCACCCACTCACTTCTGAAATTGGAAAAGTTCAAACCCTTCATTTTCCTTCTCAGCGTCACGCGTCACAGCGATCATCTGCCGGACGCTCCTTTGCCCCTCCCAGAAACCTCGATTTCCCCCCCCCCCGCCCCCAGAGGAGAGGACTAGATTAAACATTGGCGGCCGTGGTAAGAAATGTGAGCCTTTGATGCGGCCGACACTGACGAAAAGGTTGCGCACCCCTGCTGTAAGGGAAGTTCGAAGTGCCTGGACGCGTCTCAACTTTCCATCTTGTGCTGACCTAATAAGTGGAGGGACGGCATTCAGATTTGAAAATGTGCCCATATACACCGTCCATGCCCGTCCAGTCACACTTTAAGCCCTCATTATATCTGCGTTTATCAGGGCCGGATTAAGAAATGTGGGAGCCCTGTTCGGAAACTTTTTTGTGGATCTTCGGCCGACAAATCTGATGACCTTTTTGTCGAATGGTACAAATTTCATAAGAATATAATACCCATTTTCCCTGCCAGAATAGCTGACTACCGGTACCTTTTTTTAGTCGTTTGGTCAAAATTTCTTCAGAACATACCAATTTTTCCCTTAATTTTTTTCTGTTTGCATGTGTGGGGGCCCCTGTTCGGTCGAACATGTTGAACATGCCTTAATCCAGGGGTGGATCCAGGAGGGGGGCCAATCCGGCCATGCCCCCCCCCATTTAGAAATGCCATGTATCGTGGCCCCCCCCATTTGGTTTAAGTGGCTGCTGAAATCGTATGATTTTCCCGAAAATTTCGCCGGATGACTAAAAAAAAAAAAGGTCATCAACTTTTTGGGCGGATGCGAATTTTTTTGCCCCAGACCCAAGGTGTCAAGAATTTTTTTGCCCCCCCCTCCAAAATTTCTGTATTCGCCCTTGCCTTAATCCGGCCCTGGCGTTTATTAAAACCAGAGTGACAAACCGCAATCATTAACAATAGAGACGAAAAAAGCCTAAAAATGAGAGTCAATCAGAAATTATCGTCTGTGAGTCACACATTGGTAGGCATATAATACACCGTGATTCAATAAAAAGTAAGCCAAATTGTTTTGCATATATCTCTAATACCTGATGACATATCACGCTAATATTTTCCAAATATCTAGAGAAGTGGACCAAGAATATGATCCCAAAATTTCATGAGAAAATGTTTAACGGGTAAAATGATATGAATATTTAAACTTCATATACCGAAATTGCAGTTTACAAGCAATTTTCTGTCAGATTCAATAAAGTGTTTCCTTATTATCTCTACTGCCTGACAATTAATCGTTCTAAAAATTTCCAGACATATAGAGAATTGAAGTAACAATATGACCCCAACAGCATGGTTTCATTATTTAATTTAAAAACATGCTCAAAATGTCCTCCTCCTCCTCCTGCTTGCACGCCAACCTGCAGGCGCTGGCGCCATGCATTGGGAAACGGCATCGTCGATTATCCTCGGGTCCAGGGCCCCAGGCCATCTCCCACTTCCAACAAGCGTTGCTTCATACCGTTTATATCATGGATTGTTGCCTGCTAGACTCGGTCTTACGGCATGCACGCTTCACACTTTTAGTCGACAGGATTTAAATCTGGGCTGTTCGGAGGCAATAATGTGGGAGAAACGAAGTCTGGCGTCTCTCTTTTCAGCATTTCGATGGTTTTCTTGGCTCTGTGGGCTGGCTCTATTCTGTTGAAAAAGAAAACACCCTTCTGGGGTTATATATTTCTGATAACAGGTGGAAGATGTTGTGACAGCCCTACTTCGTTAATTTTACCCAGGATCCCTGAAGACCAAAATTGGGAACTATCAAGCATCGAAACCCCAATGAACACCATAACAGTCTTGCTGAAAACTGAATTTCTGGAGATGACGTTTAAATATTCATATCATTCTATTCGTTCAAATATACGACATGATATTTTGGAATCCTATTCTTGGTTCAATTCTCTAAATATCTGGAAAATTGTAGCTTAGTTAATTATTAGGCATTGAAGATAAAAGAAAAACAGTTTAGCTTGATTTTTATTGAATCTGACAGAAAATTGCTTGTAAACTGCAATTTCTGCATATGAAGTTTAAATATTCATATCTTTTTACCTGTTCAACTTTTATCATGAAATTTTGGAATCATATTCTTGGTCCACTTCTCTAAATAGTGGGAACATTTTAGCATGATATGTTATCAGGCATTAGAGATATATGAAAAACAATTTGGCTTAGTTTTTATTGAATCACGGTGTATAGTTAGCTTGAATGGTCGTTATAGCAAATGAGGGAAATAAATAAATAAATAAAATTTGCTTTAGTAAGCTTATCCAGAATCAAACCACATATCAGTGCAAATAATAGGGGAGGGTGCTCCAAGATGCCCACTTTAAGGAAAATTGGACTTTTCTTCCTCGTGGATTCCAAAATAAGTACATAATTGACACCAATGTGAAGAGTGATCATTGATAAAACAGTATCAGCAATTATAGACCTTTATTCAATAAAATCAATTGTGTAAATTAAAAAAGGTCGACCCCTCCAAACTGGGCGTCTTAGGAACCCTATGCTCCAAGACGCCCATAGGATGGGCATCTTGCAGCAAGGGGATTTTACTAAAAGAAGTAGTATTGCAACCATGCATTTTAGACTAAACTTTACTTAGCAAACTGTATTTGAGCTAAAGAAATGGAACCAAAACTAAAACATCTTAAAACTATAAAACGATAAGAGGCAAAACCTTCAAACTTGTGTTCACAAGTCAGCTAACGACAAAAGTCACAATTGAATCCTTTGGATGTCTCTCCATCTGTGCATTCTTCATGGCACCAACCCTTGCACTTCTTGCATTCTATCCATCTCTCCCCCGCCGCACTATCACTAAAATGTTCACCACACAGCAGACATTTTCCATCTCTTTCGCGGACAAACTCGCGCTTCCTTCCATTTGTCTTGTTTGGCTCTGAAGCCTCTGGTTCCAGGACATCACATTTTTCTTTTCTCCCCTTTGGTTTGTCTTCTCTGCATGTGAGTTTCTGCTTATTCTTATTCCTTCCATTTGTCTTGTTAGGCTTTGGTTCCAGGACATCACATTTTGCTTTTCTCCCCCTTGGTTTGTCTTCTCTGCATGTGAGTTTCTCCTTATTCTGTAGCTTCTTCATTTTAGGTTTTCATTGTAGCGACTGGGCTGTTTCACGGCACCATAAAATCGTCGTTGTGATTAGAATAATTTATTAAACATCAACAATTAACCTGCAGATGCATTACCAAACTCACACATCTGTTCAAGTCATTTAGCCTAATAGATGATCTTGCTCTAAGGTGCTCAGTGTACCCTATGCCTCCAATGTATTCAAGACGCCCATGGGCATCTTGTAAACCCTATGCCTCCAATGTATTCAAGACGCCCATGGGCTTCTTGTAAATTTCTAGCCATTCTCTACTGACGCCATTTTCATTAACGACGTAAATATTTACGAACTATATAAAACCACTAAAACAACGACAAATGAACACAGAATAAACGTTAAAATGCGCGAATTGCTAGTCCATAAGGTCAAAGAGAAATTGAAGCTGATTCATAGATGTATACTTACAAAAAAGTGGTCAAAAATTAGAAAAATGATTTTTAGCTACAATATTTCGAATTCCGAAACGCCGCCGCTAATGGAGGTTCGCAAGATGTCGTTACATGCGATGAGGCAACTAAATTATGAATTTGTGTCTATTCACGAGTTTTAAAGGGGATGGGCGTCTTATCCACCCTGGGCGTCTTAGAGCACCCTCCCCTAAGAAAGTATATTTATGTGATGATGAATGCAATAATTTCAACTGTAATATGTTGACAGAAATACTACGAAGCCCAGAGTGCGAACACGAAGTTGGTCTACGAACGCAAATGTTTGGTTCGCGAGAGAGACGAACTGAGTACCGAAGTTCGAGAGCACAGACGCAGCTGTCCCAACTGCACTGTTCAAAGTTCAGAAGAATGTTTGGATGATCTACCAGATGATGACGATCTGCAGCCAAGAGCCGGGATTCAAATTCAGACGAGAAGGTCAACTTATCACAAGATACCATCAAGTGTCCTTGTTGCCTCTCCTCCGCTCTCTCGCAGCATCAGCTGCCCCGAGACATCTGCAGCCGCAAGCTTGTCACAGTTGCATGATACGGAGGACGCAGAAGATAACATCGTGCTGTCAAGTACTTCTGATGAGGATGAGGATGATGATGACGAGGAGGAAGAAGAGGATGAGGAAGTGAAGGAGGAGGAGGAGGAAATAGAAAAATATGATGAACCGACAAACGTTGTATTCTCTCCCGACTACTTTAGCTTCACAGATCTGGGAATAGCAGAGACAACAAGTGGCAGTGCAGTTAGAGACGCATCATCATCAGACCCAATGGCCTTGATCGGTGATGAGTCGCTGAATGTATTTCATTTCGAAGATCAAACGGATTTCTTAGTAGAGATTGAAGGAGAAGAAGATCCTTTTTCTCTTCTAGACGATCTGTTGCCTTCATCTTCGATGCCAGTTTTTGGCAGAAGCGTCGCAACCGATCCCACAACTTTTTCGAAGCCATCATCAGCTGGCGTTGAATTCACCCGAATTACGGGGTTTGGTTCCAGTCAATCTATCTCAACGGCAACAGTAATTCGTGAATTGGATGGCGCTACGGGAAATTATTGCGACGATCAACAATCTGAGGCCATAGATTTATCGAAGCCTAGAGCGAAGTTACCAACCACAGACCCATCGTCAATTAGAGCGGCGACATCGATAGATGCTAAATTGATTAATGAACAGAAGACGGTTCCCGAGCCATCAGCGATGAATGCAAACGTTGGAAACATACCACTGCATGTACACAATTTTATAGTTGGAGAGAAATAAGGAAGCAGATTGGACAAACTAGCTAAGTATAAGCTAAATAAGTTTTAAAAAATAATTGTGAGTATGTAAATGAGATCAATGCAGGCAAATAAGCTAGGATACTATCAGATGGAAGTGAATGTAGCGGATGTATTCTTGCACAGAGGGGTCGACTAACCCAGTCAGCACGCAAAGACTTAGTATAGGCCCACAAAGAGGAATTGTTACACGGACAATAAGTATACGGTATACGGCAGCGCTTCGCAATAAGTCATTGCCCTTCAAGATACAGCAGCTACAGGCATGGCTTAAAGTGTGGCAGGTCGGTCATGGACGGCGTCCATGCACTTGTTTTAAAATCTGAACGCCGTCCTGCCACTTATATTGACCAGCACAGCCTGGCACTTCTTCTGGAAAGATAAGAAGCGTCATGGCACTTATTTTTCCACCCTTTAAGCACTGTCTACAGGACAATGAATAAGTGCTAAGTATAGCCTAATGATGCAGGATCTATACCAATGCATCGGTACGCTTCAAAGACTGGAAAGTCTCAATCTGGTACAGTGGATCTCGATGGGGAATGCTTCCCTCCTGTTGTCCTAATTGTGCTGTATGGCCTATTGTAAAATTACTTCAGGAGAATATCCGTTGTTACAAGTTAGAAGCATATTATAATAGGCTATGGCCTACTATCTAAGTCTACTACCACCATTAGGCAGACACGGTCATCACCATTAATGTATAGCTGTATTGCTAGTGTTTGTCTATTATAGTCAGTTCGACCGCGTATTGCTTTATTTTACAAGATTATAAATTAATGTACATGTAGCTGGTCATTTAATTGCGACTTTTGTAATCTGTGTATGCCCTATATAATTGTCTGACATGCACCTTTAACCCTTTAATGCTGAGATGGTAGTAAATGGTATGGGAAATCATATACCCTCCGGCATTAAAGGGTTAACACGTACGTGCATAGCCTGTTAAGCGCTATTATATACTATAGGCCATACAGTTAAATTACATTTACAAATTTTACACTATATACTGTAGTGTGGTCTACATTAGGGGTCTGCGGGTACAGCATTTTTGCTCTCTGACTCGTAGACGGTAGACCTACGCGTAGGGTATACACAGGATCGATGCCCGTACCCGACCCTTACTGAATATTACGACCCGAGTCACCCGACCCGTACCCGCGGGTATACCCGTACCCGTACTGTATCCGCCACATCATTATTCGGACTTCATAAATTATGGTTCCATTCTCTACGAGGCAAATACAGGGTGCGCCAAAAAAAGTAATCCCCTACGGGCTACGGATTTTAGCCCATATCTTGGCCAAACATATGAATTTTTAAATGAAACTTTACAGTCTTAAAGGCAATTCATATTTACGTACAATGGCTCTAATTTCAACAAAATATTTCAAACAGAACAAAAGTTACATCACTTTCAGTGAGGCCACCCACCGTTTTTTGACGATTCAAAAACGCGACGTAACAAAAAGTTACAAAAACCAATTTGATTATTCTGGCCAATATCTTGGCCGCAAGTAAGAATTTCGAAATGAAATTTTACAGACTTAAAGACAATTCATATCTAAAGATGATGGCCAGATTTCAGAAAAACATCTCAAACAGAAAAACAGTTATGCCACTTTTAGGAGGCCACCCACCGCTTTTGACGATTCAAAGATGTAACGCAGCAAAAAGTAGCAAAAACACGATTTTTATTAAGTCTCATCTCAAATAATTGTTATCAGATAGCCTTGCTATTGCCAGATGATCATTATTATTACTATTTAAAAAAGAAACAGGGCACCAGCGTAGCTGCGCGTCGCTGAGAAGTCACTTAGCAAGGTGACGCTCAAAAAATTAATTGGTAAAAAAGGAATCTGTCAGATTGATCAACAGGTCCTTCAAGAACTTTGCAAAGAGACTCAAAAGAAGTGATGGCACTGGTGGTGGGCACATTGAACACAAGTTGTGAAACACTACCAAGTTCATTTGACAACAGTTATTTGAGATGAGACTTAATCAAATTGTGTTTTGTTACTTTTTGTTGCGTTTCGTTTTTGAATCGTCAAAAACGGTGGGTGGCCTCTCAAAAAGTAGTGTAACTTTTGTTGTGCTTGAAATACTTTGATGAAATCTGGCCATCGTGTGTAAATATGAATTGATTTTACGCGTGTAAAAATTCAGTTCGAAATATTTATTTCTGGCCATGATATTGGCAAAAAACCTAATTTTCTTAGCGTTTCGTTTTTGAATCGTCAAAAAACGGTGGGTGGCCTCTCAAAAAGTGGCATAACTTTTGTTCTGTTTGAAATATTTTGTTGAAATTGAAACCATTGTACATACATATGAATTGCCTTTAAGACTGTAAAGTTTCATTTAAAAATCATATGTTTGGCCAAGATATGGGCTAGAAACCGTAGGGGATTACTTTTTTGGCGCACCCTGTAGATTTGCAACTCAGCATATAATTCTAATAATAAATACGCTGAAGAAGAAGATGATGACGACGACGACGACGACGGTGATGATGATAGCAATAGCAGCTGCTGTTGTCGTAGCAGTGGTTGTAGCAGAGGTGGTGGCGGTAGTGATAGTGGCAGTTGTAGCAGCAGCAACAGGACAATTGAGAGCATATATTCGTACCCATATCTCTTCATATGGCTGTTCAGAAACGAATGGTGACGACGATGAAGATGATAATAATAATATTATTATGTGTCCATGTATAAATGAATATTGCGTATTAAATTGTGTGTATGTGTGTAGGCCTATGTGTATGTGAATATGTTTGCAGTTTATCATAATGAGTGTTCTGACAGTGCAAGACTCACTATAAAATAATATTTCACGTTATCACGGGTAAAACCGGATATAGGCTACACGTGCCCGGGACGACCATACCCGTACCCGACCCGACCCGTGAAATGCGTACCCGACCCGTGCCCCACCCGTACCCGACCCGCGGGTACGGGTATACCCGAAGACCCCTAGAAAAATTCGTCTGCACGGTTGCACCTTTTAAGTGAGTGCCTGCAGTAGGCCTTACATCAAATCTCGGTGAAATTGCATAGCTGGCGCGCAGCCACTGACACGTAGGATATATAATGACCAGCCAGCCCAGGCCTAGGCTATATTATGCCTACAGCTTGCATGCTCTCGTGGTGATCCGATTGGCGATCCGAAGCTTCTGTCGGTCCAACTTCCGATTCCTGGAGGGCCTGGAGGGCGGAGGCTAATGGATCACATTGGATCGACGTCTTCGGCAGACGTCCATCCGGCTCTCGAACCTGGTTAAATGCTTCCGGTCGTCAAGAAAGTTTTGTCGCCTCGAGCCTCGAATTCATTATGTAGTCTATAATTTTATAGTAATTTCTCGATTTGGCTACGTAGGCTATAGCTGCAGTGAGCTGTATCTGATCAACTGTCAAGTCAAGTAAGTAATTTTTCATCGCAACAAATTTCACACACAGCGCCGTAAAAACATTGCCAGGGAATTAGGGCCACAAAGGTAGGCTATCAAAGTCCTGCTCGGAAGGACACCCACGGAACGAAATATTACCAAATAAATCGAAAGATGGAAAAAAATTATGCACAGTGGAAAACAAAACAGTCGAAGTATAGAAACTTAATTTATATAGGCCTATGAGCAGATAAAGTTCATAATCCATAATTGACCATGAAAGAATTGTATTATCATAGGCCTATAGGCCCTATAGCTAGGCTATCAGTTTAAAAATTGAGTTTTTGACTTAAGATTAACGCATCTATGATGTGAATTCCTACGATGAGAGTAGGCCTACATCATTCTTAGGCCTACATGCTCAACGACGTTGCGCAACATAGAAAATGTTCAAGTGACGATGTAACACGTCAGTATTTGGGATCTTTTGCGTTGCATCAATAATTTGTGAACGACTCTCCGCCTCCTTACTTATCTGACGTACTGCCTGTACTTTGTGACGCCGACATTTTTGTAGCTGCCATTGAATTGGTGCCATCTTATTTGTAGGCTTTCTGAACTTTATTTAAAATTTAAAGTTAAGCATTGGGTAATTAAGTTCAGTTTGTCGCATTCAGGTTTGCTAATTGCTTAAGTGAAAGTTTATCCTGAAAATTCGGTATTAACTTGCCGATGGATAAAGTTGAAGTCGAAAAGTCGCGTGGATCACCAAGCGACGATGGGAATGGCGCTACAGAAGTCAGAGAAAAGTATGCTATCAAGAAAGTTAAATTTCATGGTTAAATTTATTCGCTCTGAGTTCTGAAGTTGAGTAGTTTATTCGTAGACGTAGGGACCTGTGTAAAGGTTCTGCAGAACCATACCGCAGTTATGAATAGTTAATCGGTTGGTCGACGATATTATAAGAAATGTCGCGAATATTGCAACTTTGAAAATTGGTTAAAGGTAATCCAGAAGACTGAGTGCCTGTTTACACAAAAATCTGGTTGCCCACGACCGCGATCAAATAGAACGCAGCGACCTACCGGCCGAATCCCACAATGCAATGCTCCCTGTAATTCAAACAAACTGGGTAAAATAAATACACATATTTGGGCAGGACCCTGCTTATACGTACAGGGAAAAGAACAGTGTCTATTAGTGCAATTTCTTAAACTACATGAAGTACACTGAAGTTTATGTATGCAAAAAAAGTTTAAATAATGCGGAGCTCGTTGCTATTCCGATGTTTGTTGGTAGTTTAATCTATAATGCAGTGCCATATTTTCTGATAGAAGATTGTTGGACGTTTTGTTTGTGCAGAGTTGCTTCTTTAATTAATCGTTGCTGCCTCTAGTCTTGATAGTGTGCAGTATTGGACATTATCAACAGATTAGAAGCAGCATCAACATTGTGCTAATGGACCATTGCTTTACTCTAGCAGAAATAGTACTTAAATAATCTATGGCAGTTCATGGCACTCTTTTTATGCAATTTTGGGTGCCTATATTGTTTATCTTGTTAACAATTTTCATGGAGCCTCCACCATAATCTTGACCATTAATACGACACCTTGTTGTAATATTGTATAATAGTATTCCAGTGATGCATTGAATATGAATATGTTACTGTTCATTTTTAAGCAGAACATTTTCTTGCAATCAATATAATCTATGATTGTTGGCTTTTTTTTAGTATTTCTCGTGACAACAAAGGCCAGAATACAGCCATGGTAATACGCTATGTTGTCACATGTTGAGACATGCATCACCTTATGTTGTATGCTGTATTGTTGCATAAATCATGTGTGCTTTCTTTGTCGTTAGTTTGTGCTTGAGTTGATGATTATCGTATAACCT
The DNA here is from genome assembly GCA_945859605.1 of Lumbricus rubellus. NCBI lineage: Eukaryota > Metazoa > Annelida > Clitellata > Crassiclitellata > Lumbricidae > Lumbricus > Lumbricus rubellus. Next base: position 17,667,576 of record OX243816.1, on the reverse strand, counting down.
CAGCAGTGTCCAGTGTGATCTAATGACCTGTTGAGCGCTGCTATCATCATGTGCGCACAAAGTTTTGTCGACTGCTCAGTGTGTGCAATTTATGGGTGTGCATCTATAGGCTATTATGCAGCATGGTGTAAAAACCATAGCAAGGCACTGTAGAGGGTTTGTTTGTATGTGCACTTTTTTATAGCGCCCCTTCAAGCTCTCTCTCTCTACTCAGAGGCGCTCCCAAATGCAGAGCGGACACTGCATCGGAGTTTCACGCCGAAGCGCTGAGCAATTGTGAGTGAAGGACTTGCCCAAGGTCCTTATGCGGCTGAACCTTCCGGCTCCAAGGCAACGATGTCACCACTACACCACCGTGCCTCCGAGAGTGTAGCATGGCTTTGTAGTAGATATTAAAATGGGCATCTTGGATTTGCTGAAAATGTTTCTGAGCTATTTGTTGTTGTAATTTCAAGTGGTAAGACTGCTTCATAAAGACAGTCTAAAACATGAGTAGATCCAATAGATGATGTTGCGTGAATCACGGCACATATTTTTCAGTGCAGAACTGACACGACCCAGTGTGCTGCAGAGTGTGGTGTTTGTTGACCTGTCAGATTTGATAGTTTGATACAGGTCTGCCTGATATAGGTCTTCCTGATGTAGTTTGTTACAGGTCTGCCTGATACAGGTCTTCCTGATGTAGTTTGTTGTCTGAAACATTGAAAAAATGTTGGCAGATTGGCCATGACTTGAGCTTTGCTGTTATGTGAAATTTATCATAGTATCATTATCTATTAGAGAAACGCAGTAGACTAGAGGTCTGATGGATCTGGAAATTTCAGTCAGACTTATTTATGACTAGTGTACACTGTACACTGATGTATGTGAGAACTTAACTGATTGTAAACCTTATCTTAAAAAGGACTATTTAAAAAATATTTAATACTTAGACATTTTCAGATTAATTCATTACTGCTCTGTTTCTGATTTCAAATGATATTTAAAACGGATATGCTGAAATTAGAAATTATTGCAAATTTCTTTTTGACTTTCAGCTTCCGGATGGCACTAAAGGCCGCTCTTCTCGAAGGTATCAGTCTACTTAATTTGTTTAGGGCAAAAAAAATTAACAAAATATACAAAACATATACCCGGTATAGAAATTGGCTACGTAGCTATAAGATTGAATATCGCGTGTATTGCGTGAACTTCGGTGTTATGCATCTGTTGTTGACGATGGTCTGTTACAGGAAGCCAAACAAGACGCACAGAAGAGTCGATTCGGAGGATGAGGATGAAGACGACGATGGAGAGGAGCAGATGAGGATTGAGGAATATATGCATGAGAAGGAGGTGGAAGAGGGTTATGCACTTGCCAGTCACATGAAGACTTCAGCAGCCGACTCTGGAGCGGATGATGGAGAGGAGGAGATCGAGGAAGAGGAAGACGTCGATGAGGATGAAGATGAAGAGCTGGAGAGGATGGAGCTGGAGGAGCATCCTCCGCATCTTCCGGACGGTGAGTTGCTGGTTCATTGGCTTTAAACCCATTGTTCAAACGATGAATCCTATTCTATTTTTTAACCTGAATTTATGAGAGCAAAGAATTTAGTTGCTGCAGGAAGTGTGGCTTCAATGTTCTTGAATCAAACTAGAAGTAATTCTAAGTAGATGTCTCTATGCACTGCATTTTACAAGTGAATGGGATTTGGTGATTGCTATTTTGTTATAATTACGGTTTTGTTTTAACTTCGCTCTCATGAATGAAGTTGTGTAGCTTGGTTACCTGATAATTGTTGTCATCACTCGCATCTTCCTTGAATCCATTTTTGAGGGTTTTGGATTAATACAAGTAGTGTTAGAAACGAATCACTGATTTATGGATGTGATTTAAAAATAGTAAAGGTGTCTAAGAGAGCATTAATCAATTGTAGTGAATAAGGTAAGATGATTGCTATTTTATTATAGATAGCTATTTAATTGCTATTTAATTATAATTGGCTCTGAAGGCTAATAAAATGCTTTTTCATAACACATATTCTGATTTGTGAAACGTGGTATTCTGAGCATTGAAAATTATAGATCTCATTATAAAGTAGTCCTTGACAAGACAGCATTTCTGATGAGTTTATGGTGTGCATTGTGGAAGATAACAGTTTGCCAGGTAGTGTAAAGCATTGTTTAAGGTGAAGTGATTGTTATTTTGTTCAATTGAGCTAGGGATTCTAAATTTAATGTTGAAGAGGTACAGGAGATAAATAATTATATGTAAAGTATGATGGTGTAAAATAAGGTAAGGAGAGAGTTATGTAAATTTTGTTACAGTGAACTAGAATGGATTTGTAGATGCAGCTTATGTGTAGAGAGTGATAGGTATGATAAGATAAGGCTATGATTGTTGTTTTGGCACTATATAAAATGGAATTTGATGCATGCAGGTATCTTGGATGAATGCGGCATGCAAAGCATTGCAGTAAGGTGGGTGCTTGTTATTTTGTCTGCTGATTAAATGTTATTACTTGCCTTTGTTCTTGAAATTTATATTGTTATCTGTGTATTTTAGGGACAGTGGTTGTCCAGCCAGTTGCGGTGGAAGACAGTACTCCAGCATTTCATCCAATTGATTTTCCATACGGAAGAAAAACGACGACAGGTAGAGACGGTAGAAACTAAATGACTAGACTGTTATTCCGTTAAATTATCCTGGATCGGCAGTATAATGCACTGTCATATTATAGCTCAGATTCTGGTCTGTTATGGATAAGAATACCGAGCATAGTGTTCAAATTTTAGGACATGAATATATTGAATAACTTATAGAGCATTACCTTTTGAATATCTTCGTTATACGGTTCTTTGTCTGATTCCCGATTGCAGCTGAAATCTTAACACATTGTTGCCTGCCAATTTTGGGGGGGGGGGAATCTTAGGAGGGAATCTGCATGTGTTTGAAGCTCACCACTGCTGATATTTCTTATCAATGTAGTTCTTACTTGCTGATCAAATTGTTTTAAACGACTTTGACTGCATCATTGGACTGGTGTAGACCATGAGTCTAAACCTTTTTAGCGTTTTTATAGTAGTGCTATAAAAGTGTCTAGATCGATTAGATCTGATTAGAGACAATTACTTGCAATTTTTTTAATAGCCTTGCTGAGGTAACTATTCTTATATAGGCAAACTGCTTATTACCTGTTAACTTGTTTAACTTTATTTGCACAATGCGCTATAGTATCCCAATTTCATATAGTGTTTTCTGAATTTCTATTGAAGGAAACCGTGTTCCTTTTGGATTTTCGATATTTGCATTGTGCTTTACCAAATGGTCAGCACTATAGAAATTAACCTGTTGAATAGATTCTGACATTGCTTATGAATTGCCATTAAGCAGAACCTAGTCAACCTTGTTTTAGAGTGTAGACGTAAATCTTCCTTGTTTGAAGCCGTTACCGTTTGAAATTCTTCTGTTGCAGATGTTATTCCGGACTACGTGTCATGCACCGCGTGCGAGCGACGAATTCTAACAAATAGCATTGATAACTTCTTCCGTCATCCAGAGCTTAAAGTTCTTCTGTGCAGGGTAAGAACGAGTTTATTTCATTTTTTTTATATTTGGGCTCAGAATGATTAAAAATTCCGTTTACCTGCCATTCGCAAAGATATTTCATGAACTGAAAGTATTCTGAGCAATTCCCTTGTGGCAAAAAAGGGCTTGAAGTGTTAAAAAAATTATAAATCTGAATCTACATTTTTAAAAGAGAAACTGATTATAGATTTATTTCTAGGTTGTCCATGCAAAAGCGTCTTGTCATTTTCGTATATCGCAACGTGTCTTTGGAGGATCATTCATTCATTGATGCCACGTTGATTATACGCTGGTGCAGTGGTGCTATAACATTGAAATTGGCTTTCTACCGAAGGTATGGTGTTATAAATTGACACCTGGTCGAACAGTTATTTCTGAGTATGTTTGTTTGCCAGAGACATGGTTTTCATTATGGTGGTTCATTCAATCATTCAGAGCATTTATATAGCACCTCTTCAAGAAACTACTCAGAGGCGCTCCCAGCCCAACCACAAACAAAGAAAAAAGACTTGAGAGACTTGTAGAACCCAGTGGTTGTGATTGGTTGCGACAGGGATGCTTTGCGGTTTATCAAACGAAATCGATTCGAACGGGTGACGATGGAATCGACGACGCGTGTCGCTGGTGTGCGGAGGGAGGCGACCTCATCTGCTGCGACTTCTGTCATAACGCCTTCTGCAAGGGATGCATTGAACGTAACCTCGGCCGACAGGAACTCCACGCCATACTCAACGCTGGTAAATGCAGTGTCTTTAGTATTTTCGCCGTATATCAATATTATTATTGTTGTTTTTCATTAGCCTGAATTAAATTAATCTATTGATATTATTATATTTATTTTTGTTTGAGTGAAATCTTGGACATCGGGAACTCCTATATTAAATATCTGGAAATTTCTGAAAATCTCTAGTATGTTTTGGTAGCTATGTGCAGACATTTTTATTTATCAAGTATCCTTGTTTATTTGAATATGTAATTTGTGTGCAGTTTGTTAGCCAGAATCAAGGAATCATTTTTGCAAATGTGATATTATCGTGGATTTTGGGTTTACCTTTTGCCAATGTAAACAAAACGAAATTGCCTTAGTGTTTCACAATCCTGTATTATGTAGTTGATAACTTATTTATCCTATCTCGTTTTATTTCATCTGTCGAACTGAAGTTTTATTTGATGTAGTATATTTGAATTGAGTTGCAGTGGGTTTTAGAGCTTTGTAGGCATGCTGAATTAAATTGCAGCAACATTGAGACAATTTCTCACTGATTAATTATTCTACCTTAGGTACAGTTACGACTTGCAGTACTTATTTTACGAGACAACTACATTAAAGATCATTTATCTTTGCTGCAGGCGACAACGAGAAGTGGCACTGTTACGTCTGTCATCCTCAGCTGATCGGCAAACACGTTGAGGCTTGCAACGCGATCACTGCCGCCGTCGAAGAGCGCGAGAAGGTGGCACGCCGTCGCCAGAAACCGGGAGCGACACGATCCCCGCGACGCAATCAGCTGATGCCGAACAAAGCGACGCAACAACAACAGATGCCTGACACCGCGGCCCTTGCGAGCGCAATCGCGTCCCAGGTGATGTCCGCCAACGCGGTGGCCGTGGCCAGCACCGTGCGTCGAGGGGTCGGCCGACCGCGTGGCTCGCGCAGCGGGGCGTCTTCAAGCAAGGGCGACATCCTGTACATACGCACGCCATCTGGCGGAGTCGTCGGCATTCCAGCCAAAGGAATGGATCAGCTGGCAAACGTTCCATTGCCTCCGGGCGCGTTAGAGTCGCCGGCGAAAGCGCGGCCGACGCCAAAGGCAACGCGGTCGCCGAGAGCCGTAGGTCCGCGGCCGCAGTTCGCCAACGTGCCGAGCCTTCCGATGACGAGCGTCACGCTGAGCAGCACCCCACCGAACATCAACGAGTACAACGTGTGGGCGGTGCTCGAGAAGCTGCTCGCCGCCACGCAGTCGATGGGTATGCTGCTCGGGTCGCTGAAGGACGACCTGCGACGGAGCGGAACGACCGTCGTCGCGATGGAGCAGCTGAAGAAGCGACGCGAGGTCGCGATGAAGCTGTGGAGGGCGTTCGTCGCGTACAAGAAGTCGTTCCTCGACATCGAGACGTTCACGAGGGCGGGTACCACGGCGAGTCAGACGACGCCACAGCCGGCACGAGTAGGAGGAGGGGGAGGGAGCAAGGTGAGCGCGACTGCTAAGAGCGGTGGACCAGCGACGGAGAAGGGTGAAGCAACGGAGCGCCATCATGCCGAGGAGTATGAAGACAAAGTACCGGATGCAGAACAGTCATCAAAGGCGGCCGCCAAAAGAAGGAGTTCGACGGAGGAACAGAGCCCGCCGAGAAAGGCGGTTCGCCTCGACAGCGACCTGGCGGCTGGTCACGAAACGGAGGCCAAGATGGAGGCGGCGGCGGAGAGAGGCCAGTCGAGCGAAGGTGAGGACAAGTCCGAGGACGAGAGTGCTGCTGCGGAGAAAAAGCCGTTGTTCGGTTCGTTGCACTTTGAGCCGCTGTTCGAAATAAAACCGATGGCGAAGAAGGACTGAAGAACTGTTTGGAACATCGTCAGGGGACCTCTTGGGGGCGGGGGGTCGGTAGATTAGCGAGCTCTGCGGATAATGGATGGCAGTTTCCATGTAGTGAGTGAGCTGTCCGAACTGGATTAACCGGCTTCGAGCTGGTTGGAAAGATTGAATTGTTAGAATTGATGAGGAACGCATTGTCATCGGAGGATGCTGCATTGATCGTTACGACATAATTTTCCAGGTTCATTAACTTTTAATTCTTTGCTTTAATATTAAGATTTCAATTCATTTGAACTTTGAGAAGTATCTATAAGTTAATGTTACACTACTTATATAATTATATCATGTATATTGTACATACGATATGCATAGATATAATGTAATGTTATCATAATTATGTATCATGCATATATTATATAGATGTATGCTAGATATACATAAAGTTTTGTGATTGTCTGATATGCATGTATGTAAATTTGTAGGGGTATATAAAATGTGTTGCATGTACTTCTTAGTATTGGTTTAGATAATTATGCACTTGGGCTTCATAAATGCTGGTTCCCAATAGAAAGTCAATAACAGCCACTTTTCAATGGAAGAAGCTACAATGAAATTGGGAAGGTGGAGTTTCCTTTTACCAATCACCTATGGTGGCCTATTGAATTTTTAGCCTGGTTTTGCGAATATCTATATATTAATTTAGCCAGTTTCTGGCTACTTCAGAGTCTCTGCAAGAATCACAAAATACATGTAGTAACATTTTTAATCAGTCATATCCATACATTAGATGATTACAAAATGACAGAATCACAATACCAAACATGGAAGTGCGGCAATTGTAGCAAATAATTAGAATTCTTGTCAAAATATGGTTATCTGTTCAAAATATTCATCAAAAATAAATAGTCCTTTGCTACTCAAATAGCTGACCATTACAAGTTGCAATGCCACACTTTAGGATTACTACAGTGTGACAAAATGTCTTAAATGCAACTGGTACCTTCTTGTACTATGTTAACTGAATTTTGTGGTAACATGGCACAAAATAAAATTAGCCAGTAGCCACATGATACCCATCAGATGTGTGGAGGCCACAGTCATTTCATTAAATGAAGACAGTTTGTGTCGTTGAACGTTATAATTATAATAGCCACTAAAGTGTAAGATGTGATTAGACACTGCTTTGAGAACACACTAGACATGGGCTCCCGCATATATATTTTACCAGGAGGGGCAAAACTCGATGGTCACGGTAAAAAAAGTTTGCACTAGCTGGGAGCAGGAAAAAGAGGACATTGAGCATGTCTATCATAGTGATTAATAATTGCAAAATTTATGTCAGTTTCACTTTTGTCTAACATTGGTTAAAGGGCAAATAGATTTGTCAAAAAGCCAAGCTTATTTTTAAAGGGTGTCAATTTTCCGGGGAGGGAGGGGGAACATGTGCCCCACATTGCGGGATCCCATGATACTGACGGAGGAGTGACATCTAGATAATTATCTCTGATCTGCGTGTATAATATAGCGCGACGATTACGAGTATTGACTGGATGATGTACTGTGCCCGGTGCAGTTGTCCGTTGCTGCTGTGGCTGTGACGTTGTTGGTTGTGGGCATTTTCCACCAGTTTCTCCGTTCGTCGGTCTTTATCGGTGCTCGTCGGTTTGTTCGGATGTTGAGGATCATTGTGATGAAACGTACCGTGCTCATTGCCATCGAACTCTGCAGGCTCCTCCTCGTTATCATTATCCACGCTCAACTCTGACTTTGTCGTTGCTAGCTGGCCACAGGGGCGATCGACGTCAGCTGCAGAAAAACAAATCCGTGCTGCTGATAAATCGTGTGATACTATTCCAACGGATATGTTTGGATTAGTTATGTCGGGTGTAAGGTCTATATCGGGCTTACCTCAGTATGAGAATTGTGGAAAAATAACTGGGGGGTTGGCCTATGATAAACTTGAAATTGGGGTATGAAAAACATACTTTAACATGGGGCTCTAAAAAAGACTGGGGGGGTTGAACCCCCCCGGCAATTCTCACCCTGGCTTACCTTATTCCTGGTCATGTGCATACCGGCCCTGGTACATAACGTACATACACAGTCAACTTAGTCAAGGCCGTAGATAGGATTTTGTTTCGAGGGTGTTTTCTTAGATCTTGAGCAACCCGACAAGCAACCGATTCAACTGACTATATATAGGCCTAGGGGGTTTGGAGAAGCGTTGTGAGCTCTCGTGGCGGCCAATGCATTGCTGTAGGCCTACATTGTACGTAGTACAGTTTTTATTATACTGAAAACCGAACTCTTCAAGCTATCATTATAGTTTTATAGGCCTATCCCGATTCTAATCAAGTTCCACCGCACGACGACCACCATCCAATTACCGAACCGACCTGTGTCAGTGCCGAGTGCGATTTGTGCTGAGCTGAGTTCTGCGTCATCGAAGTTTCTCATCGAACCACATTGAGCCGTCGACAGTAAATAGATCTCTCGCCAGGGAGCGTATGGCATTCGCATCGAATACGTCTTAATCGCCTACATCAGTAAATCAATATTTTAAAAAATTAATTAATTCAATAGTTAATTAATTAATAACCAACTCTTGGAGACATAGGCGCAACCACCCTATGGGACCCACGGGACGCGTCCCCCCAACTTTTGAGTGGTCCCCTAACTTTATTATTATAGTCCCCCCAACTTTTAGGACGTGAATCATTATGGTCCCCCCCAACTTTTAGGACGTGATTGCACCTATGCTTGGAGAGCGTGCATGGGCGTGGCAAAGGTTTGTCTGCCGTTTCATTCCTGGTTAATTCCAATGCTTGCATCATAATCATGTGGGGCACGGTAGTGTAGGCCTAGTGGTGGCGTCGTTGCCTTGAAGCCAGAAGGTTCGAGGTTCGAATCCACCTCGCTGCGTAAAGACCCTGGGCAAGTCCTTCACTCACAATTGCTCAGCGCTTCGGCGTGAAACTCCGAGGCAGTGTCCGCTCTGCATTCGGGAGTGCCTCTGAGTAGAGAGTGCTTGAAGGGGCGCTATAACAAGTGCACATACAAATCAAAAAACCACACACGCGCACATACACACACACGCACACATTCTGTCGTGTTATTTGTTACATTTATTACTCCAGAGGTGGAGCAGTTTGAGCTACGGAGCGAGTATAATTACTTTGATGTTAGGGATGAATGAATCTGAAAACACTCATGCATGTCAAAATGATGTGATGAAATTCGTCAGTGAATCCCTACCCAGCACAGATAGGTTTCCTTAAGACTGGATGATGTCTTCGTAATCAACAGAGCGTGACCATCGTCAATTTGGATGTATGAAGAACAAATGTATTCTAAGAAAAACAATAACTGCGGAAATCATTCTGAGTCTGATGTCAATGAAAACAAAAAGTCATGATTGGATCTTTTACACTCTGTTTCGCTATGGTGATGATGATGATGATGATGATGGTGGTGGTGGTGGTGGTGGTGGTGGTGGTGGTGGTGGTGGTGGTGATGATGATGAGGAGGAGGATGAGGAGGATGATGATGAGGATGATGGTGATATGGTGGTGGTGGTGGTGGTGATGATGATGATGATGATGATGATGATGATGATGATGATGATGATGATGATGATGATGATGATGATGATGATGATGATGATGATGATGATGATGATGATGATGATGATGATGATGAATTGATGATGGTGATGGTGATGGTGATGGTGATGGTGATGATTGATGATGATGATGATGATGATGATGATGATGATGATGATGATGATGATGATGATGATGATGATGATGATGATGATGATGATGACTGTTAAGTCGACGATGGCGTTACAGATAAAAAAAATGATGCAAATGTTGTCTCTTCTTCTTGTATAACGGCGCGGAAAAGCAAGCATTGAAAAAACCTCATCAGTCCAGATGGATGAAGGATGGAGGATGAAGAGGAGAAGACTGTAAGAATTATAATTATAATATGAGTATGGTGATGCTATCGCAATTATTCTGATCGTAATATCCATAGGGCCTATATTAAATTGTATAAAGCGCCGCTTGAAAGCCAAGTGCAGGGCACCGACTTATTCACGAGCGATGGAAGCGAAGTTAGTCGGCGTATATGCCTATACCTTGATGTATGAGACCATAGCTGGTGGCATTCGTCTCCTGGTAGTGGCATCGTCCAATGAGTGTCATTCTCAGCCGGGCCACACTGCCACACATAGCGTCGCTCCAGTCCGTCAGGTTCCCTACGCAACTCCTTCGTTCACCGTCCATCCGACTAAAGACCCGAATGACGCCGTGAAGTCCACACGTATCACTTCGCACTTTCGACTTCGCTGAAGATGTAAATTGACGTCATACGAAATAGAGGGTTAATAGCTTAATTATCAACGACTGTAACAGTCACCATAACCTATGTATCCAAAGTCTAAACACTGGATAGGCCTAATTATACAAAGTCCGCCAATATCAACACCACCACCACTACTACTAGTCTACTACCACCGCCACCACTGACACAACTACTAACACCACTACAACCAACCACAACCACCACCGCCAATAACACCACCACTAGCACTACCACCACCGCCACCAGGGTGAGAATTGCCAACCCCCCAGTCTTTCTTAGAGCCCCATGTTAAAGTATGTTTTTCATACCACAATTTCAAGTTTATCATAGGCCAACCCCCCACCAGTTATTTTTCCACAATTCTCATACTGCAGTACCACCACCACTAACAACACTACCACCACCAACTAGCATCATCTTCATCGACACCTTCACCATGCATCATAATCATCACGATTCACGAACCACAACAACAAACAAACAACGATAGCTGTACTAGAATGATCACTATTATACGACCAGACAAAGATGATGATGATGATGATGAGTCTTGATGACGACGACGACGATGATGATGATGATGATCGTGATGATGGACTAACGTATAAGTATCTTCATCTGAGCGCTGTGGATTCGATTCCCGAGAGGAAATTGATCGTCCCTGAAGACGCACAGATCAAACGACTGATCGACTACAGAGCTCGAAGCTACAACCACAATTATTACTACCGGTAACGATTTAATTTTCATAATTATATAGACTATACTAGCTATACCCGGCCACGCGTTGCTGTGGCTGAAAAGACCTTCCTCCTCTGTCCCCATCCTCCCTTCCTCTGTCCCTCCCTACCTCAATTCCCCTGCCTCCCTCCACTCCCCCTCCCCTCCCCCTCCTCCTCCCCGTCCCCGCCCCTCCCCTCCCCCTGGAACAATTGCACAACATCACCATACGAGATACGGTATCTTAAATGCCAAACATTCCAAAAGCTACTTTGAGCAAACAACTGGAACATCCTCACTTATATTTTAAAAAACATTATAAAGATATAGGCCTACACATGCATATGTAGGCCTATGCACGCATTTAGGGCAAGTATTGCATTTGCTGCCTGCATAGAGTAGCCTAGTCTATGTATGCGTAACGTTCATATAGGCTATATATATATAGTGCTATTTATGAACTAATGATCACGAATAGGCCTAAAGATAATTATTTTATCGTATTAATCATAGAATTAAGACTCACACATCTGAAAGCGCAAGATTCCTTCGTTGTCTTTCTCCAAGTGTAGACACGTGTAGCGTGGTCGACTAAAACATAATTATTTGGTCAAAGAGAGAATTCCTGAGCTACAATTAACGTTTAAGCATTCCATAGAGTGTAACAATATAGTGTGCAATTAATATCATCAAATTTAAGACACTGCATGAATATCAGACGAATAAGAGACTGATGTACATTCCGACTAGACATTTTGCCCTGGATGCGCTGGACACAGGAAGCCAGAGGACGGTGGCCTGATTAAAGGCAAAATCTCATTCAATACGGCTCTACACTTCGTCAAGCATTAATTATCTGACCTGGATCGAACTTAATTTTATGGGGTGCGGTGGTGCAGTACGTTAAACGTGGTGGGTTCGGTGCCTTGGAGCCGGAGGGGAGGGTTCCAGGTTCGAATCCACCTCAAGTCGCTGCATGCGTAGGCTATATAGGGACCTTGAGCAAGTCCTTCACTCGCAATTGCTCGTGCGCTTCGACGTGAAACTCCGATGCAGCGTTTGCCCTGTATAGTCGGGAGCGTCTCTGTGTAGATATCTTGAAGAGGCGCTATAGCAAATGCGAGAAATAGATTAAATGAAATAAAATAAATAAAATTATATTGAGTTAGACGCAACTATTATATAGATTAGGCTAAACAGAGCTAATATTATAGCGTGTAAATTGTACCATCCGTTGGTGTATACGGAGAAGAGTTTGTAGTAGTTGATGTTCCAGTGTTTGCTCTTGCAGATGAATTGTCCGAGAAGTGAGAAGCTGATGTTGTCTGCGCTGATCGTCACTCGCTCCTTCCGGTCAGTCTCGAAGAACAACCAATCACCGTGCAGATCAACCGGAAACCGACATTCAGAACGAGACGAAGGCAACAGATCTAGACAACAGCAATCATCATCATGATCACGTTCAACCTCATTGAATTTGATCCTGTCTATAATAGTGCCTCTCTCTGTCTGTCTGTCTCTCTCTGCCTATCTCTCTGCCTGTCTCTCTCCCTGCCTGCTTGCACATCGCTCTGCCTCGCGCTCTCCTGGCCTTATGCCTATATACACATGACATAGTATCTCCCTTCTTCGCCATCCCTCACTGCCTCTGAATTATCTACCGGGTACCTCTGCTGTATACATTGCCTCCTGTTCCCATTTTTATCCTTCGCATTCTACCATAATAATAATTATGAATACGAAATATGAATACGAGTGAAGAAACGAAAGAGCATATTATGCTCTTTCTTTTCTTCATTCGTATTTGTAGGCCTATAGATATATAGATGTTACTATACGGGCCTGCATGCAGCCTAAGTCATTTTCAGATAGGGATTATGCAAAATGTTCACATGCATAATAGAGATCATTATAAGTGGAGGCGATCTGTAGGCCTATACTTACTGCAGAGTCCACAGGAACGCTTGCAGTAGTTGGCGTACTGGTATAAGGCACTGTTGACACAACGACCTTCTCTCGCGTACTCGGAACAATGGTAGCTGTCGTCGTAACACAACCCAGGCTCTGATTTTGTTTCAGAAATAAACATAGGCTAATTGTAAATTACTTGTCACCATGTTATCTCTACGAAAATTGCAATAGAGAGAATTATGATCTCATCTTGGTAACTACAATATAACCATGATGATAACAATGATACTCACGATATAAGAAAACACTGCAGTGTTACATAATTCATATATATATATATATATACACAAATATATATATATAATAGATACGATTGAAAATTAGGCCTACAACTATGGAAATCTTTTAAATACTCAGAGCTATAAATTATAGGGATTGACTCTCTCCCATGCAGTAGTGTAGTGGTGCAGCCATGTAGGCCTACGGAGTTTATCAGGGGCTAGGGGGCGGGAGGCTAAGTCTACCCCAAGAAGGCCAGACTCAGCTTTTTTACCATGAAAATTGTATCTTTTTCCGGGCTTAGCCCCCCCCAAGAAGTCACTATAGCCCCCTCCCAAGAACGGAACCAAACTCCGTTCATGCGGTGCAGCTATATAATTTCAGCAGGTCGTGTCAGATCGTGGGATGATGGGAGTTATATCAGGTCAAAGAAATTTAATGCAAAGAAGGTAATTATTGAAAATTCGAAAGAATTTTTGGAAGATCATAATTAAGACATGCAAGGAGTAAAATCAGATCTGCTGTTGCAACCGCCACTGCAGCTCCTCTGTGCATTCAACTGTAACTTCGTTATTGATCTAAGCTACAGACCGCTACGGTTGACTGCCAGTTCGAGTAGTGCGACCGGAACGGCGTTGGCTCCGCTTGGAAGACCCCGTTTGGTCGTCGGACAGATGGGACTGAAGTACCATGACAGCCGCATCGCTGCTACGATCGCATCCTGTGACTGATGACTGCTGCTGCTGCTGGGAATGCGCTGAAGAAATAAACAAACAATTCACTGTTAACTCTTCTTCTTTTCCTTCAGGCTAGAATTGATCCCTCTGCATGGCGATGGGTCAGCCACTCGGATTCTTCTCATCCACTTGTCTCTGTTTCCAGTGTCTTATTTCTTCATTTTGAGCAGCTTCAGATCCTGTTGTATTCAATTCACTATTAACACTGATGTCGATATTCATACGAAAGATTAGTTTGATAAAAAATCTGATTTGTCGCATATTAAATATTTTCAATATTGCGGATTTCAACAGTAATTTTCAATCAGTTATTCATATCCAAAGGGCATGCCGAAAGATAATTTTAAAAGAAATCCTATCTGGATATCTCAGTTATAATCATGCTTTATGAAAGTGCATGTAGGTCTAGTATGAACGTAGGTTTGTGTGGATTGATGTAGGTTTGAGGTATACCAAAACAAACTGAGGATGTTCTCCGGGCAGTGACGCCACAACAAACTGGAATCCTTCCTCTTCCCAGTTGGCCCAACACAGAAGTCTCGTCTCTACAATCGATACATTGCATGTATAGTAGCTAGTAGATGGATAGACGAATGAATGGGATGACTAACTGACTGGTTGACTTATAGAATGATAGATGTCTGAATGGACGGGTATCCACTATCCACTCATCATGATTGTGATGACTGAATGGATGAATTGACCGATGCATGTGATATAGGCAATTATATATTATACATGCACAATAGAGATTTAAGCAAATAAATATCAAAGTTGATTGATGGATGGAGCGATTGATAACCAATTCTTTTGTCTTGGAAAGGACTGCATTCCTGGCTTGCGAAGACGAACCAAAGACTTTCTCCTTGAACGCATTCCGACTCCAGACGTGAAGGACGCCATTCGTCAGGACACAGCTGAGCAAAAAACCAACCAATCAGATGACGCATTGTTCAATAATTATTAATTATCAGTCAATTAGGTCTTTTACAACAAAAATTAACGCTAGAGCGTTCCATTGAAGAAGACATAGGCTATGTACAAACAAAACAATCAAGAAAGACAAACAAAAAGAAAGACAAAACTTTCAGACCTATATTAGCCCTAGGCCTATAGGCCCCCTATATCAGATAATGCAATGTTTGAAACAACTAATCGTAATTATGATTCGGCACTAAAAAAATCGACAAATCAGAAGATCAACATGCATCAATGGTTGTAGTTGTATAGATGAATAATGGCCAGATATATTATGTGGATATATTGATCATGGATGGGTATAGGTGAATAGCTTATAAGTAGATTCTAATCAATAGTAACTTATCTTGAAGAGGTGCTAGGCCTATATAAAAATTCCATATAGATAGATTATAGCCTATTATGTTCTCTGCAAAGGACCTGTAGGCTAATTTAGGAAAGCTTATCAAGTTATCTGTAGAGTTTATGACAATATGTCTGTCTGCTTGTAGGTCTACTTCTGTGCATGTTTAACATGTCTGTTTGTATGTCTGCTTGTATAGGTGTATAATAGGCCATTTCATTTATGTATGGGAGAAAAATATTTTTAAAAATTACATGATGCCCCCCTCCTATGTTGTTTCTAATGGCAAAATATGAATGTATACCAAATTTTAGTTCAGTTCGTGATGTTTTGACCTCCGCCCAACACGATCAACGGATTTAGTTACAAATCATTGTTTTCCTGCACTAATAATTATGACGAACAACGTCGAACATGTTTGTGATATAAGACGGTTTATGATACAGAGAAGACAAACTACATATATAGTAGTTTGGTAATAGTGTACACAGTGCACACAATCATGTCATAGACTATAGTTTTACTGGATTAAAGGTTTTGTGGAGGAGAAGGTTTTATTTCTTTAATGTCTCTTTTTGAAAGTTGGGAATTTCGTTGCGTTGATATTCGACTATTTGCAATAAATCTGTTTTTGTGTTTCATCATTGGCAACACTAGTTGAGAAGTCTTGGATTAGTGTCATAGCCCATTCCGACAGATCATTCACCACTTTGACATGCCGCACACAGGGGCGGATACAGAAATTTTCGATGGGGGGCCAAAAGTTTTGACCTGAGGTCCGAACAATTTTCGTTGATTTTTGACTCGAAAAACTGATGACTTTTAAAAAGTCATTCGGTCGAAATGTCTTGAAATACCAAATTTTCCTGCCAAAATAGCTAATGACCTGTTTTTTTAGTCATTTAATCGACCAACTGCCTTAAACATGTACCATTTTTCCAAGCCAACGTTACAATGAACATCTGTTTTTCTTAGTCTTATCCTACTTTTGCCTTTGTCCCCTCCATTGATCAAAAACTTCTTGAAACCTGACGGGGGCCACGTCCTATGGACATTTCTGATGGGGGGGACCATGGCCGGATAGGCCCCCAGGATCCGCCCCTGGCCGCACATATGCCGCAGCTTCTTGGTAATTGGGATCATTATGCCATTCACTAAAAGGTTTCATAGCAAGTCGGCGATAATTCCCATGCTGTGAAACAAGAGCCTGCGGGATTTAGGCCCACTAAGGGATGACAGTTTTGTAATGTGGCTCAGAATAAGAAAAGTTAGGTGGCTCCTTTCAAACTATCTTGGTCTAGGAATTCGGAGCAATGTTCGAGCAATCCGCTGTCGTTCTGAATAGGAAAGTCTGTTTAAAAGTAGAGACAACACAGCACATTCTTCTGTTAAGTACCAGAAGTGCCTTTCCATGACTTGAATGGCTGCATGGGCGGAAACCTAGGGTGACGGGGGAGACGGTCCCCACCAATAAAAGTGTTGGGGGACGGCCCATGCATCGGTCCCCCCCCCCCCAATAGCTGGGCGTCAAGACCCAAAAAAGTATCTGAAATTTTGTTGGTGGTGAAAATAGACATTTTTCTAGACTTTTTGGTCAGAAGACTTAAAAAGGTTATCAACTTTCAACTGAATTGGCGAAGAAAATATAAATTTATACATAATCATGACATTTTCAGGGCAGATGACTAAAAAAAAGGCCATCAACTTTTTTGGCGGTGAAAAGAGAAAATCTTTCCTTGAAAAAATGTCGTCAGAAATTTTTCGCCCGCCAAAAAATCTCACGTCTTTCCTTCGGCCACTCGTTCGTCCCCCCCCCCCCCAATCTCCACCCAGGTTTCCGCGCATGATGGCTGCGTTTGCATCTTGTGGACCATGCTTGCAATACTTGTTCAAGTCGTGCCATAGGTTGAGATCATTATTCGCTGCATCGGCCCCAATGGATGAAGAGAGTCAGTTTCCAGCATATAATAATAAAAAATATGCACTTCTTTATCATATTTTCCAAGTACCGGGCGGTTTGGTATGGATGAAATTGGAGAAACTACCTCCTGGGATGGTACTTTTTTTCCATATTTTCACTCTTTGCTGCCATGGTTAGTTGATTACAACCTGATAAAGGTAATGCAAAAAGTTTACAATTTCCTACCATGTTGTCAATGTCCGTTTTGCACATAAAACTACTTTTGAGGTGGGCGGGGGTCAAAACATGGCCTACAGACCTGAAAACTTGCAGGCAATTATGTTTTAGTAATAGAAACAATATGGCAGGGGGGCACATTGAACATTCGGAAAAATGTTTTTTTGAAATGGTCTAGTGTATAATTATAGGTGTCTGTCTATACCTCTGTGTTTTTGTTGAGCGTTGCGTGGAAGTCGAATCCACCGTTGAGTGGACAGAAGCTCCATTCCTCCTGGACAGGCACTGAATTTAAATGCAACCATAATATTATTATACACAAAATTAATACAAAGTAGAAGGCCGTAGCTAGGGGTTTGGGGTGTTTGAATACCCCGAAATGGAAAATATAAAATATAATATAGTGCATTTACTAGCACACGATGTAAAATCTATGAAATAAAACCATGAAAACACCACCGAAATGAAAAATGTAAAAAAATAATAGAATGCATTCACTATAGCACATAATGAAAAAAAAATTTAAATCAGGCGAAAAATGGTAAGAAAGAAGTTGTTAAAAGGTCGTCAGAAATTCTCCACCCAAGGACCCCCCCCCCCCAAATCAAATCCTGGCTACGGCCTTGCAAAGTAGCCTATCAATATAAAAATATGCAATAATTTATTGTAGGCCTAGTAGCAACGGTAGGGCCTATATATCCTACTGTACATTCAATTATAAAACAGACGATACAACAGAACTGCAGCTGACCGCATGCCGTACAACATAATCACATATTGTAAACTATAATAATTATTATTATAATAGACCTGTACCAGTGTACCTGGTAGGGCCAATGTCGTCGACTTTATTACCAGGTAGGGCTATAGTTTACAATATGTGATTATGTTGTACGGCATGCGGTCAGCTGCAGTTCTGTTGTACATGGTAAGCTTAATATAATTATAGGGATTATAGGTCTACATTCAAACAAACAAGCAAAAATTGGCATAACCTTACACAACCCAGGAATTGAATGAGAGAAGTTATTGTATATGGCATTATATGCAGTCCTTATAATAAATTATTAATTTATAGTCACACACATCAATCCTGCAACAATACTTCTGTGCATGCATACTCACCTATTCAGTAAATATCACATCTATCTGTCTGATATATCTTCCTACCTATCCAGGGCCACTCCTGACGCTGCAGAACGTTCTCCGCACACACATCTCCTATTTGTTTGTCTTCACGTGGACCTGCGATGACAAGAAAACCAGACAATTATCGTATAAATATTATGGAGTCCTTATAATCGCTCGGTGAATAAATGAGAATGACCGAGTGGAAGACCAGAAGCAAAAATAATGAGGAGGAGGAGAAGAAGGAGAAGGAGGAGGAGAAGGAGGAGGAGAAGGAGGACAAGGAGGAGGAGGAGAAGGAGAAGGAGAAGGAGGAGGAGGAGAAGAAGGAGAAGAAGAAGAAGAAGAGGGAGAAGGATGAGAGGGATCAGACGGAACACCAAAGAAGAAGAGGAGAAGGAAAGAAGATTAAGAATGGACGCGTATGCTAGGCCTACAATAAGTCAATAACAAACCGAGAAATATTTGAACGACGTTGAGATTTCGCTGCACGAACTTTATGCAAGTCACGTGAGAAGATGGCGATGTATAGCTGCAGAAAAAAACAATCGAAGATTAAAAAATAATTTTGATTAGAAGCATTTGAATGTCATTTTGTTGTAGGCTACTGGTACAAGGTACGCGAAACATGGACATTCAGAAGAAATTCTGTCAGAGGCTTACTGAGATATAGGCGGACACACAGTCAGATATACAGACAGACAGACAAACAGACAGACATACGGACATACAGACAGACAGACAAACAGACGATGCTGTCAACATTGAATATTATGACAATTTCGATCCAATTGAAATGAGGAAGAGTATAATAGAAAGAAATACAAGAGGAGGGGGAAGAAAACCGCTAAATCACACATTTACAAATTATATGGGCATAATATGGGTGACCACCAACGAGGCAGGCGAATCAAAGCGACCTTTGGGTAGCGTTGGAAATGACTATCCACTATAATAGAGGCACCCAACATGCACCTGTCTTCAGATAGCGATGGAGATCAATTGAGGTCTGTTATCACTGTGGATTGAGTGCCTTGAGCATTCTTAGACTCAAGTTTAACGACAAGTTACTCAGTTCGATAGGAGAGAAGGGGAAATATTATGGGACGAATGAGGGTGACGTCTGTCGAAGTGTCGAGGACAAAACTGGTACCAGTTAGAAGAGTTTTCATGGACAAAATAAACAATTTTTTCTACAGAAACTTGTATATTTTCTCAGGGCTGAAGAATCAATCTCCTCCTTCTCTACGCTGAAAACCCGATCCCCCCCCAAACTGCTGGGAACATAAGAACATCTGTGAGGTGCGAATAAAAAACAATGGACAGTACCCAGATACTTGTCCTCCTCCGCCATCTATGTGCAGTACTTGGTACTTTCCGTTGCCTCTGTCCGCCAGGCACTTCCGTCGATAGGCAACTTCCGTCTGATAGCACGGCGCCCCTGACCCCGGGTCACGGCAGTCGACCTTGAACTTTATCTTGGCGACCAGCTCGTTTTCCGCGATGTGGATCTCGAGAAGAGACTCGATGATCGATGACGTCGACTGGTACTTGACTTCCGTCATCCAGTACCGCGGACCAGGACCGGAAGTGAGCTTCGGTCGGCGCAGAAACAAAGGAAATCTGCACTGGCTCTCAGTCTCTACAAGCGAACGAAGCATCATAGAGCCGTCTGTCGAATGATGACGAAACTGTAGCTTAAAATAATATGCAGAAGAGCCATCTAGTGAGTGGATGAAGAATGAACAGAAGTTTCAGTGGACAAGCACTGACTGCTATAATAATAGTCATATAAATTATTAATTACTATCATGACTTGTGTTCATGATCTTCTATCCAAAACAGAAAGATGCGCAGACATCCATACATACATGCAGATTAGGAAAAATGCCCATACATACTGCAGACAAGCATCAGGACATACTGTATTACTGATCAACCGATCCACAGACAGACTGACCGACCGACTAATTGACTCACTGACTGACTGACTGCCTGAATGACCGACCGACCGACCGATTGATTAATTGATTGACTGCCTGCCTGCCTGGCTGACTGATTGACTGACTGACTGACTGACTGGCTGAATGAATGAATGACCGACCTACTGACTGACCGACCTATAGGATATACTGACTGGCTGACAGACTGATTTTCTGACTGATTTTCTGAATGACTGACCGACCGACCGACCAAAGTCACCGACCCAATGTCGACCCAATGTATTACATTATGTATTACAATACTGAGCGAGTGAGTGAGCGAGAGAGTGAGTGAATGAGTGAATGGGTGAATGAATGAGTGAGTGATTGAGTGAGTGAGTGTGTGAGTGAGTGAGTGACCTATGTGAATGGATGTATAATTGTATATGGGCATCGAAGACGATGTTGACGAACACAAATATCTAAGGCAGACGATGAAGCTGTTGAATACAACAGAAATGATTACGACGCCCGATTGATATTATTATAATAAGGAGATAATTAGACATGCATAGAGTTATAATGAGGAGATAATTGGGCAGGAATATAGTTCAAAATATACACAATAATACACACATGTAGGCGGGACTCATGACTAGTTCACAGAGGAAGATAAGATATGTACAACTGTCACTCAACCTGTCAATCAGGAACAACTACACACATGGAGATACGGGAGGATAAATATTCATGAGGTGTCAGTCAAGGAACGCATGCAAGCACGCAACGACAGGACATTGGTGGCATACACCAGGAAGCGGACCAATCACAGAACACGTAAGAGACGATTGGCTAGCACTGGGAGTCATACACGCATCAGACTATAAGATAGAGTGTAAAACTTACATTCTGTCTGTCACCCCAGAGTTGTATTAGAATAGGTAGTGTATTATTGGGTGACAGGAATTCGACACAAGACTAAGTCTAGATAGATAGGTAGGTAGGCTGTTGTAAAGTTGAAAGATAATAACGGTGTGCTTTAGTTACGGATTCAAATACTTAGAATTATAGATTGTAATCGAACTGGTTTTGACCTGCGAGTCGTATTGAATACTCTCGCCGATCTAGACTGGCGTCGCCATATTTGTCTAATAATAATTTATATATAAAACCAATCACCGTGTCGTCTTTGCTAGCTAGGACTCACCAGAGTAGGTTAGCAAGTAAGTAACAGATCAGGATCACCCGTACTTGACTACATTGGGTACTCTACCCCACGGCTATAATCCCCTGCCGAAAGTTATATGACAAAATAGTGGAGAATCGCGGATTTGATCTTTTCTCGGGTGAGTTTTAACTTTGTATTATCTTTTCTTCCTGCAAGTAATTCCTTTTTTCCTGTACTTGGGAATGACTGCATTCTCAGAGTGGCTCGAACGTCTTACTCGACAGAAAGAGGAAAGTGAGGATCTGATCTGGGCCTCCTTCAGACGTCTATTCGACCTTGACTTCGTCCCGGACCCTGACCCCGCCTTGTCCCAGGACGAGACTGAAGAATTAGAGTGGTGGGAGTCTTGCCATTTCTTTGACTGTGACCCAGAATTCTGCCCCCACAGGGACACCGCCATCTCAAACATTCTGTGGCGCAGAGATCCTCTCACTACCCTTGCAGACCTTTTCCTGGAACCCCCCCCTGAAATCTCGGCCGAGGAGTTGGCTCAGTGGAATCCACCTCTGGAACCCCCCCACCCCTGGACCAATACTGCGACGAAGACGACGACGGGTTTATTGACGTGGTCTGGTCCTACGATTACCACCTGTACTGGTCAGACGCAGAGAGCGAAGAAGAGGACGGACTTTGGTCCTAGCGACGACGCGAGACTGCGGGAGGACTGCTGAGCTCAACATTTCAGTCCTGGCGCTAGCTCCATGTATGAAAATTCTGTTCTACTCTCATTCTGCAGTCTTTATCTAACGCACGCATCTGTCATTCTGTAGTCTTTATTTAAGTAGGCCTTCATCTCTGGTCCT
The DNA here is from genome assembly GCA_945859605.1 of Lumbricus rubellus. NCBI lineage: Eukaryota > Metazoa > Annelida > Clitellata > Crassiclitellata > Lumbricidae > Lumbricus > Lumbricus rubellus. The sequence goes on along the minus strand of OX243816.1, from coordinate 17,644,917 downwards.
GATGTCAGTCATGTTCGGGTTATCCACGCGCTAGGCTAGGTCGTTTGTATTTAGGCTATTTATTTTTACCGGAAGCGACGCTTAACGTCCCGAGTTGCTTTTCTTTTTTTTTCTAAATTATATACGTAGCGACGTCTAACGTCAAATATTGTACTTTTTAATCATATAAGCAGAGCCACCAAGAAGTGTCTCTCACCAACATAGCGTATTTGCTTCCTCGAAATTCCTATTACAGACGAGAACAGGGCGAACGGACTTTGAGCTAGGTTTGCGTCGGTGGGGAACCTCTGTATTACGAGTTCAGCAACTAGAAAGCTGACCCCGTGGTCATTGGCGCCCAGCCTAAACTCTATAGCAACCTTGTTTCGGAGTTCGTCGGTCTGATAGTAGCCTATAGTCAAGAATCATCAGTGGCTTAGTCAGCATCTAGTAATTCACGAGTAAAGTAGGGACAGGCGCGATAATATCAAAATTAGTCATAGTAAGCACTGTATTTTAGCGATCGTCAACGTCATAGATTCCCACACAGCACCGCGATCATCATCGTGACTGCTCAACCCCCATCGTGTTCGGTTCCTAGGCAACGCCGCCAGAGCAGGACACATTGAACAGCGAACATCTAATCATTTCCGACGACACGCGCCGAACCTAATCATCCGATTTCCGGTCGCAGAGAGTAACGCACAGCCGATATTCCTCTTCAACACGCCCTCCAACGGCGACCAAAATAAGTGGAAAGGCCAGTTCATTAGCATAGAATACCGCAGAATAAACGCAGATATATATCTATATATATATATTAAACAGATAGGCCGCGTTTTCACGCATAAACAGCGCTAAACAAATAAGGCTATTGAAGATAGCATAGACCTACAGTAGCACAGATACTGAAGTCTTTTAGGGCGGTAGGCTCGTTAGGAAAGCTGACAAGCAGACAGGTGACGCGAAATCATTATAATAATAATTCCTATTATACATATAGAAGTCATTTTAGGGTAGGCCTAATCGGATTGAGACAGGTGTATTACAGCCGTCAGTGAGTATATTCTGATCGCGTGGTCACTTGTGTCGGTACCAAATAGGCCTAAGAAGTTACTCAATAGGCATATACAGATTTGATTCCGCTGCTCTCGGGACGAAAGAACTGGAGAAGCAGTCGCAGCGACACCGCAGCGAGTCGAAAGTGACGCCACCCCTTCTAAGTATTTTTTTTATATATATAGGCCGTATTCCGCAGACGCGCGGACCTCATTGAGAGCCTCATTTTTGGTGCAAGGTTGACCTGAGTATAATTTGTATGGCATGTGTTATTATTAGTATCTTAATATTATATGTCTGAGTCCCATTAAACGTCTGGTTTAAGTTGTTGGCCTAAACTTCTGTGTTTTGTGTATGCGGACACCACCCTGTATTTCTCAGACGTAGGCCTAATTAAAACGTAGCCTATTGACTAGTTTGTGCAGCTGTGGAGTCAGACCTTAAGCAGACGGGATCCCTACTCACACTACGCGGGCAATTGCAGATTCCAGAAGCAGTGCACCGAAAACGTTTGTCTACGAGACTGTAATTTTAGCCTAACCATAAGGCACTAATCAATTCTTAGGCGCTGGCCTCAATTGTTTTATAGTTACTCTCTACATCAATGTACAGAGCGGCGGAGCCGTGAGATTGGTCTATCGGTGAGAGATAGCGGTGAAACGATTTGATTAGTGTGACAGCAGTTCATTTCTGCATTTGTTTAGAGTAGGCCTAACAGTCTTGAGACTAGATAATCACAACTGTGGTAGCAATAGGCCTGTAGCGGGCTGTGAATGGGCTTTGACCAGGCGTAGCGCTGTAATTTAACAAGACGCCGTGCGAAGATTTCTTTAGGCCTACTATTAATATTAGCTTGAGTTAATTTGAGAGTCGTAGCATCGCTTTTGATGTCAGCCTAACGAAAAACGTGTTAGTCTCCGCTGATTTGCGCGTCAAGAGGGCTGCTGCGTTTGTCCTCCATATTTTTACAACCTAGACGGGTAGTGGGCCTATTGGTTGCCGTTCTGTAGGCTTTGGAGATAGGCCTATTTAGACCCGTTGCGAGTAGGCCTAATTGCAGCCTATAGTAGGACCAGAGAGGATAGATAATTATTGATTAGGTATAGCCCTAAGAGTGGACGCAGAGGGCTTGGTTTGAAAAGAGAGATATATATACGCAGATAGGCCCTTAGGCAGTGAGAATGGCAGAGCAAAACGCCCACATACTTCTGGATACAGACCTCGTTTTTTATCATTCAGCGGGACCACCAATGCAGACGCGAAGCAGGACTCGCGAATTAGAAGACCAAGAGAGACGAGTCCGAGCAACTAGCGGTGCGTTGGATCGACAATCTGAACAAATAGAAGCAGTAGCAAAAAAGCAGAGCGTAAGAACGGAAGCACACGAGGTTACATTTTCTACAACACCACACGAACGCTCCATAGAAGCGGATGAACAGCTACCGCATAACTTATCAGCTGCAGGTCCTGCATATTTCCCTGACATTTCCAATGACTCACTCCCACCGACGCCAGACCGAAGAGAGGAAGAGGCCGACGAAGCGAGATTAATTATGCACGCGTCTATGGCACGCCGTTCCTCGACACCGCGGATGACGGACGAGATTGGCAATCAAGCAGAGGACAGTTTCCGGCGCGCAGCAGCAGCGGATTACCAAGCAGTCATTAATCAGCCGGACAATCTCATTTACCCGCCGATGGTAGACAGTAGAGAAGCCAGACGGATACCCGAACCGATAGACGCCAGTCTCCTGGCGATGGCCGATGGTCGACACGTCGAAAGCAGATTGAGGAGCGCATTAGACGAGAATGACTACCAGCGCGCCAGCTGTCTCCCCCGAAGAGAAATTACGACCGAAAGGACGAGAGAACGAGGAATAATAAATGAGGTCACGTCTCCACGACGAGCGGACGAGGAAACACCGCAGGACACAGCTAATCAGCTGAAAGCCATTAATCCCGCACCAGGACCATTGAGGCCATTTCACACAAAATCTATTGCCATGCTGCGACGAGAGACAATAAACTCAGACGAGAGATCCCGAGCGGCTTATGATAGACGCGATCCTTTTGGACCGACCGACCGGGACCAAACATTGATCAAGTCCCAGAATCCATTAACGTTCGCACGCGAAATAAATTATGCTGCCAAACGACGAGACGAAGGACAACGCGATAACGGATCAGGAATAAATTCGGGGACGATGCATACCGGCGACCGAGTTAATTTTATCCCGGCTCCGGATCAACCACTCATGACGTTTCATACAGAGGCCCAAAACACATACCATCACCCCGACGATCATGCATTCGTCTCAGCAATGCACAACGAAGACCAGTTTATTTCACGAGATCCCACATCTACAAACCCATTCGCTAGGCCTCATAGCAATGTTCCCCTTCAGGCTTCTCGAACAAATACGGAACATTTCCAGGAAAACAAATGGATTACGGCGCGTAATGTTGACTTACCACGAAGGGGGCAGTTTGACGAATGCACTCAAGTAGAAGGAGATGTAGCGAACGGGACCATTTTACCAATGCATAGACACGAACAACGCCCACCGCGCACAGACGATATTATCCCACATGGGCCATACATCCGTGATCCATCTTTGGGGGATCAGTTCAAAACGCATTATATTACCGATGGGAGTTTACTTCCTCACTTTGCGGCGATGCACCAGCAACAGCAGTTTGGCCCTGAACGGAATTCCGTATTCCCCTATTATACAACCCGCTACCGTGATGAAGACGAAAAATGTCCTCGGTTTCTTAGTGAACGGAATTCAGTTTCTCGATTCGCGCCCCCTCGAGAACCGGAACAATACTTCACTCAGGGTGGCGAGGTCCCTCAGTTTCCAATGCCCGATGCGAAGTGGGACCCCATACAAAGCGACGGTTATCCTCACCAACAAGAACCCAAGATAGAAATAAAACGCCCCTTCAGCGAAGGCAATTGTTTATATCCACGAGTCAATGGTAACGAAACGCAACATCGGTCGGTGGCGCCATTATACAGCGTGGAAAACCATATACCGCCAGTTTACACTTTAGCGAATGACATTGCGGTATCTCAAGCACCAATGAATACGACTTTGCGTAATTCGGGAATTCCAGAAATAGGAGCGACTGGAAGCCACTTTCCATGCGGCATGACTTCCCAACCGGAAGCAAGGCCAGTCACAGGTCTCGAACCAAGGACTTCTATAGCGCCAAGTAATTCACAGAACGCTTCTAAACGGTTATCATCAAAGAGTTCCCTATTCCTACCAGATAAATTCACAGGTTTGGGATGTTGTCACACGTTTCTCGAGTCTTTTCGCCGATGGTGCAGCTTTCATTCGATATTCGATGATCAATCCCGAATTGATTCGTTTTATTTACTTTTATCAGATAGTGCACGAGTCTGGGCCCGCAGCTTGAAGCTTTCGGAAGGGACTACCTTTGATCAATTGGAGAAACTGTTTACTCAGCGCTTTTCAGACCCGCAGGTTTGGTCTAAACTTTCGAATCTCTGGAAATCCTGTCAATTACCCACTCAGAGTGTCGCAGCGTTTATTGCCGATCTTACAGTGAAAGCAGACCATCTTGGGGTAAGCGAAAAAGATATATACCTGATTGCATTGAACGGCATCCTTCCGAAGCTTCGGACAGCGATTTTGACGAAACAGCCGAAAGACTTGGCAGAACTAGCCCAATTCGCATCTCTCATTGAGGTCGCGGTTGAACCGGAGGACGGTTTTACGGAAATTGCTAAAACTTTGGCCCAGATGCAAGCACAATTGACTCGTTTACAACCCACTAATGTAGCTGCGTTGCGATCGGAAAGTAGTAAGCGAGTGACGTTTCTGGACCACCCATCAGATGATACTTATTCACAAAACGATCAGGCCCACAACGCAACACGCAACAACCCTTACAATACCACGCTTCCTCCAACATGGGATACAGGGCGCACACCATACACCCCTGCATACAATAACTACACGGCCCATCAACAACAACACAGACAAACTTTTTCGGGACCGCCCCGACTTTTTAAAGGCCGAGCGTTCGCACCGTCGTATAATCGCCCTCAGTCTCAAGGAAATCGATACACACCACCACAAAACACATTCGGAAATCACACATCATGCGGCAACTGTGGTTCATCGCACGAATTCGGGAGGTGTCCCTCGGCCAGGTCCCGCTGCTACAATTGCTCTCGATTGGGCCACTGGGCACACATGTGTCGATCCAAACCCTCATCTAGCCAATGACGGGCGGGGAACGCCAGGTTCCAAGACCGGGTCGATCGCCATCAAGGATTCAACAAACGATCACCACCAGTCTCATACGAACCAGTTGCCACGCCTTCACCGAGAACAGCCCATACTGACGAGGAAGCAGATCGATTCCTGCGAGATGATAACACGTTCTTCCATCGGACCGCACACCAACGGGACAGGAACATCACCACATCGACGGTTCCCACCATTTTGGCGACGACTAAAGCGGCATCCAATTATACGCCATCTGAATCGCAAATTAAAACTTCTACGGCTGCTATTTCCAAACACGTGCTAAATAAAGGCTGTTTAATTGGTATACGATTGTACGGTCGCTATTATTCGGCGCTTGTCGACAGCGGTTGCTCTAGCAGCTCCATCTCATTAAAAGCTTACAAACAACTGCCTAAAAATAAACAAATCCTCATCCCAACTCCTAATTTATGCCTGTACGGAGCGGATCAATTACCTTTAAAGATTTTTGGTAAAGTAGAAATTGAGCTCGACCTACAAGGGTTCAAAGTTCCTTTCTGTATGGTCGTAATTGATTCGTTGATCGAGAGCGTCATAATTGGCGAGAATCTCATGATTGAAACAAAGGCAATTGTGAACTTTAAGGAACGATGTGTAACATTTTTTGATAATTTGATTGTCATGGATTTAAAATCAAGTCAAACGTCAGCTGGTTCGCTTCTAAGTTTAACATCGAACCTTTCAATACCGGCTAGATCCGTCGCTTTAGCCCCCATTAAAATTCCGAAACGTTTCACAAACGTCATAAGTGTGGTGCAACCACTGGAAATAAACCCATCTCAGAAATTTCTAGTGGCAAACACACTTATTCAACCACGTTCAAATAAAACAATGATTAATATCCTTAATCCATTCAATGACACTCTGACGTTACACAAACGAACACCAATCGCACGCATACAAGAGGTTGCAACTGTGCACGAACAGAACGATACTATACCAGATGATTCTTCACAAACTTCTACGGCGGAACAGAAAGAAGCTGTCTTGACGGAACTGGGTATTGCCTACCGGAATAAGGACTTGTCAGAACTGGATGAAGCTCGACTTCGAGACTTATTGTTTGACCATCGAGATATCTTCGCGACCAGTATCGCTGACCTTCCTGGAACCAATGTCGTCACCCATCACATCGAAACCGTCGGTCCACCAGTCAGGGCGCAGGTTTTTCGGCATAGCCAACGAGCCAGGGAAGAAATTGAAAAGCAAGTTGAATCTATGTTGGAGAATGACATTATTAGACCATGTTTCAGCCTCTGGTCGGCACCAGTCATATTGGTCAGTAAGCGTGACTGCGCCCAACCTCGTTTTTGTGTAGACTACAGAGCTCTGAACCAGAAGACCACGCCCTTCTTCTACCCCCTCCCCGATCTGCCTCAAATCCTTGATCAACTCGCTGACAAAAATCCCAGATGGTATTCCTCCTTGGATCTGAAAAGTGGAAACTGGCAGCTTAAACTGGATCCAGACTCCGAACTTAAGACTGCTTTTGTGACGTCATCAGGGTCCTATTGCTTCCAAAGAATGCCGTTTGGATTACAAAACGCGCCGGCATCCTTCCAGCGACTCATGCATACAGTCCTGAGCGCGGAACTGAACGAGTACGTGCTGTGTTATTTGGATGATATATTGATTTATTCTCCCACTTGGGACCAACATCTGGACAATCTGAAACAAGTTTTTAGTCGCCTTCGATCAGCAAATTTACGCCTACACCCTACGAAGTGCAAATTCGCTCAATCAGAACTAAGATTCCTTGGCCATATCATATCAAGAGACGGTGTGAAGGCTGACCCGACCAAAGTCGAGAAAATTCGCGACTTTAAGAGGCCACATTCAGTGAAAACTCTTCGTCAATTCCTCGGATTATCGAATTATTACCGTAAGTTCATACGAGGATATGCACATATCGCTACACCACTGACGCAGTTACTACGCAAAGACACCCCTTTCGTATGGGAATCCGCCCAAGAGACCGCGTTTCAGACAGTGAGAGAGGAGCTCACCAAAGTTCCAACTCTCACATACGCCAAGCTGAATGAACCATTCTATATACATGTGGATGCCAGCGCCAAAGCAATTGGATACTGTCTGACTCAAATTCATCCTACACTAGGCCATCTACCGATCGATTTTAGCGGCAGAAGTTTGAACGAGACTGAACAGAAGTATTCCGTGACAGACGCTGAATGCCTGGCACTAGTGAGCGCGATCCGTTCATACCACTCATTTATTGCCGGACAGAAGTTCTTTGTTGTGTCCGACCACATAGCATTACGTTGGCTTCAATCTATCCGAGCCAATACCACAGGAAGACTCGCAAGATGGTCTCTCCTGCTTCAAGGTTATTCGTTCGAGATACTTCACAAACCTGGGAAAGAGCATGTGGTCCCCGATGTACTTTCTCGTATCCCCCACCCACCACCACCGCCCGTAGCGAAAGACGACGTTTTTCTAAATGAAGATATATACTTGACGCCTATCAAGGAACTGCTTTCAAATGAACATACGGAATGCCATATCAGTTACGTGGAGTCACCAACCAAATGCGAGTCCATCCAAGTGATTACGTCGAACTCTGACGAGGAAGATACGTCTGCGGATGTTCAAGAGTGTTCGTTATTCGCGGACTCTGAAATGAGGCACGAACAGCGACAGTGCCCGGAATTCGCACCACTAATTGCTTTTCTCGAATCGGACATTCTGCCTGAGAAAGATTCAGATGCACGGAAGTTGATACTGATTTCAGAACAATTTGTAATGCACAAAGGTCTGTTGTATCATATGTTCCAGCCACGCTCGAAGGATGGAGCCAGATTACATCCCTTCATCCGTCAGTTGGCAGTTCCAGTTAAATTACGAAACGCAGTTCTGAAAGCGGTGCATGATGACATAGGCCACGCCGGAAGAGAAAGGTCATACCTCGTTCTGAAAGCCCGATTCTATTGGAAGTCGATGTATGCAAATCTCATGACTCACGTGGACTCGTGTCAAGTCTGTCAACAATGCAAGAGAGCATATTATCCGACGAAAGCTACATTACACCCTTTGGAACCTGTGGATGTATTTGAGCGCTATCACGTAGATTTTGCTGGACCATTACCCGTAGGAGACAATGGAAACAAGTACCTTTTGATGTTCGTGGAGTCATTGTCCGGGTACCCGGAACTCATACCCGTACCCGACCAAACAGCGAAAACGGCAGCGGATTGCCTCTACAAATACATCTTCACGAGACACGGCCCATTCAAATCTCTGGTTTCGGACCGTGGTTCAGCCTTCTTGTCACAAATCATGAAACACCTGTGCAACAGATTCCAGATCAAACAAGTATTCACAAGCAGTTACCACCCACAGACGAACTCGAAAGTAGAGCGCAAGTGGCCGATGATTTGGTCAGCTCTAAGATCGTATTGTCTGGACCAGAATGATTGGGAAGACAAAATACCCAGTATTCTGTATGCCTTACGTGCGACACCTTCCGTTTCAACAGGATTCGCACCTGCTTTTGTTTTAAACGGCAGAGACTTGGCTTTGCCACTGCAAAGTGCTCTGACGCCCCCAACAACCCATAGAGTTGGTGTAGATTCGTACATTCGAGAACTCTTGCCTAAACTAGAACTCGTGCGTGAAATTGCCAGAGACAATATTCTTAAAGCGCAAACGACGTACAAGAAGTACTATGACAAAACTCAACGGGAGATGACTTACAATCCAGGTGACTTGGTATGGCTACACCAACCGTTCACGCCGAAGGGAATTTGTGCGAAGTTACATAAGCGTTACATAGGACCGTTCTATGTGATTCGAAAAGGCCTCAATGACACTTACATTTTGAGAGACTCTGTAACACATAAGTTGCAACCTGCGCCCGTGCATGTAAATCGTTTGCGAAAGCATGTGGAATCGCAAGACATGTTCGCGACACGATTCAGAGACTTATTCCCTGATTCTCACGCTGTCGCATCAGAAGAGATTCCAGACGAGACTTCTTCAGTCGACGAAGGTGTGGACGTTCCACAAGCATCTACCTGTGCCCCAGATGACGCTGGAGCATTGCCAGTCACGACTGACACTGGGACCGCCATAGCCGATGTTTTACAACAAGCTACGACGTCCTCTGAATTGGCAACTCCGTCGATTGTTGCTGATCAACAAACGGATGAGGTTATATCGTCTCAGACGACACAGCAAAATGCAGATGCATCCTCTGAAGACGAAGTTGGAGACCAGGCGCGTACAGATTCAGATTGGTTTGCAGTGACCAAGATTCTGGCTTGCAAAGTAAGAGGGAAGAGACGAGTATATCGTGTACAATGGGCAGACGAAAGTTTTCCCCCATCTTGGATACCAGAGATTGATGTCTCTCAAGCGTTAAAAGACGTGTTTCATAAAACACATACGTTTGATGGACGAAAAAGGAAACGATTTTAATTCGCACGCGAACACATGAAACGCACACACCACACGAAGTATCCGGACAAACATTTTTTTTTAATAAGATCGCCTAGGTGAGAATTATTATAATAAAATACCTAAATTTTTTTTCCCATTTGTAGAAAGATGGCCACATTCAATTTTGTGTACTGATTACTGTTCATTAGATGACTTCTTAGAGTCGGGCCCTAAATCGAGACTCTTATAATTCCACCGAAGTTTCTTCTGAACTGAATTTAGATGACAAAATTATTCTACATACCCGAACCTTTAATAAAAGTTTATTATTTGGACAGCTTGTAATTACTCTGATGTTAACATTGTAATGATACTTGGATTACCAAGTTAAGACATATGGCTGACAGTGCCATGAATAGATAGTAGAAGCGAAGGAACTAATGTAACGATTAACGTATTTATGAAACGAGATTATTTTAATGTGAACAGTCAAACAATCATATAGTAAACACAAAACACAATCGACAGTTGCGAATTTATCGACATAACCGCGAAACAAAAATTGTGGCGTTTGACTTGTAAGCTTAGTATATGTTGTCGTTTGTGCAATACGCCAAAGTAAGGTGTGTTGTGCTAATGAAGATTATATTGTGAAGTGATTAATTAACTGTAAAAAGAATAGCACAAGGAAAGAAAATGTTTTGACGATTGTCTCAGAACCTTAATATCGCATGTTCGATGTTTGTAGTTTATCTAGTTATTGTAGTGATGGCCGTAGAACGCATAGTCATAGGAAGTTTTGCATTTGCTGATCAGTTATTGATTTGATAGAGTGTGACATATAGTTATTAAGAATTATTACGTTTTATTATACGAGTTCAGGACACATGTAACTAAAACAAGGCTTTATATATGCAAGTTTTTTCTACAGTTTAATTGCAAGATGTGTAGAATATTAAGTTTAAGACCTTTCCAATATTATGGTTTTAAAGTCACTGCTACTTTCTAAGAATTTGCAAGAATTTTTTTCTTCTTTATTGGTATTTTAGTATGAGGACACCGAACGCTTTAGTATGCTTCGTGATGCTCTGCAGCATGACGCTGACCTTTGCTATGACGAATAGAAGGACTTCCACCATTCGGCGATACAATTACGGAGTTTCTTTCCAGACTAAAGGCACGACGTTTCCAAACTCAGGAGTGTGGAAACACACCTTTCATTATATGCTTCCATCATTAGCAAACATAAAGCCAGTTGACAATTGGTGCCATTTTCGCTATTTTCAACGTATTTGTACTGAATTTCCTGGATTAACAGCGATTATGATGAACTTTTCGCTAGCAACAAAGAAACAAGTACAGAACGATCTCAAAAAAGCTTTTGCAATGATTCCAAATTCACCCTTGCCAACAAATTTTACTAAATCAAAGAGGTCACTGTTACCCTTTATTGGCCAACTGAGCAGTTCACTTTTTGGCACAGCTACTGAGGAAGACGTGAAGATGGTAGCTTCACACGTCCAAGCCATTTCAAAATCACAATCTGAGTTATTAGCTGGGTTTCAGAAACACACCGAGTTAATGTCTTCCTTTGCTTCCTTAACACGAGATAAAATGAACAATCTAGAAAAAGCTGTCGGTCAAGAGATGGATACCATAATTGCAGCGATGACCGAAGACAGGCAGTGGATCAAGAGACATGGAACAGATCTTACTTTTTTGGTTTATTCTGCACTTTCCAAAATTCATGAGGCAATTCCGTTGACGAATCAATTACAGAGTTTGTATGGTGGAATTGAACAGCTTGTCTCTGGGATTTTGCCATCAGTTTTTATATCACCTGCAGCAATCGAGCAAACTATATCCGAAATAGATGCGGCTCTGAAAACCACAATTCCTAACATGCAAGTTCTGTACCGACACCCAAGCTATTACTATAGGCAGCATGATTTTGTTTACATCCGAAACCATACAGATTTGTACATTACAGTTAAGTTTCCGGTCACACACGATGAGCAAATGACCTTGGACATTTACAATATTGTTATTTTTCCTGTCCACTTCCACAATGGTTCAGACTACTCCACAATCTTGAAATCCGACGCTCAGACATTTTTCATATCTCAAAATTTGGAATACTATGCTGAATCCCCAAACCAGTTTTCAACAATAGATGTAGTGACTGTCGACAGTCTATTGAAAGCGAGACCTCAGTCTTGTCTGCTTTCCATTTTCAAAGACGATAGCGTCAACATAAAAACATACTGTGATTTCCAAGTTATGAATTCCACCAATGTCGACACAGACTTATATATTTTGGATTATCCACAGATCTTGATCCGCAGTAATCAACCAGTTCAATTGGATTGCCCTAACAACACGAAAACTTTGATGAATAGTTCTTATTTCATTTATGATGTGCCCTGTGCATGTGCAGTCCGAACCACACTTTCATATTTACCTCCAAGGATCACACAGTGTGACTTTGATCACAGAGCTCAAGCCGAACCATCCCCTCAATTTCCATTAAACCTGGCCTTACTTCAACATTTTTTCAGTAATGACACTCTGGCAATTTTCAAAGGCGATTTCCTTACTAACCAATCTCTGATAGTCCAACTACCAGAAATGAAATTTTTTAATCACTCTTTTGACCAAAGACTCGCAATCGACAGTTCCATTTCCTATCGTTTAGACCGAGTAGTGAACGCAACCAAGGCGGAAGAACAAATTTTTAGATCCATGGTAGACCCTTTGTTAGCAGGAGATATTACAATACCATCAGATTTCTTTTCTTCAGCACCCGGTTACCTGACTATAGCTAACGCAGTGTTTGCCGGAACAAATCTAGTAATTGGAACTTATTTGCTGTATAAAGTCAGAATGATAAATGCGATGCTGATAATGATTCCACAACAAGCTAAAGCTTTGACCTTACCAAACCTTGTCATTACTACACCACCCACTTCGACATATACCCCATTCTTCAACTTACCCCAATCGACAGATCCCATGACTGGAATAGTTTATTTGCTTATGATAATTCTGGTGATATACATACTGAAGAAGATTTGCAATTTTAAGAAGACCACTTTTGCTTCTAGCCCTGATTTTGATATTTGCTTGGAAGTTAAGTCACGAGGACGCTGCTTTTTCTTGAACCTCCAAACCGTACCAGGTTGTCCTTCTGACTATCTCACAACTGGAACCAATCTCTGTAGCCATATTTCTGTTTCTGGTTGGTTGATACCCCATGTACACATTGCTTGGGTTGACTTTGCCATGGTCCACAAACAATCAGGTCGTCCAGTTCCTTTAGATATAAATTTTAAGCTTTCATGGATACAACGTTTTAAACTAAGATATGTGTTTGCTGACTCGTATGTTTTGTTGTTGTTCTTTTCACATGCCGGCAAAGGAATATATGTCACACTGTGAAAACGCATGGTGAACGGCAGCATATTCGCAAAGATGCAACAATGTACAAATGAGACACCAATGCAACGAGACGACTTCTGCGCTTTCTCAGGAGTCACTCTCGATATTTCTCTGTCTCCATGCTGCGTTCAAAATTCTTATATCAAGCCATGTCGTAAAAATATATGTTATATGTTGTAAACTTGGTGTTGTCCTACATATTAGTATATTTAATCTTAGTCGTAAAAAGAGAGTCACAATTTCTCTTCTATGTGGAACAATGATTATGCTTATGCTGTTGACAATTTTTCGAAATGAGTATTAGCAGGTTCTTTAGCAACAAAGTGGACCTGGATGAACATTTAGATATTCTAAATAGTAACTGTTGATGTTGTGCTTTTTGTGACTTTGCTTATATCGTGCTATATTATTGAATATTATTCGGACGATCGAAATCACACCAGAACAATTGTATTTGTAAAAACATTTCTATCTACCAAGAACATTTTAACTATCTTTGATACATTGCTAAAGTGAATGGACTTTTAACTATGCTAAAGTCATACAACTGTGTAAGTTATATTGTAGGGATTTAACTATTGATGTTGTGATTTTGTGGTTGTGCTTATATTAGCATGTACATGTATTAATGTAACCACACCGTTCTTATCTAAGCAAAATTTTGGACGGGACCTTAAATTCACACACTTAATTCATACACTAGAACAATGAGGACATTGTTGGATCTTCTGCATAGTGGGGAGGTGTATAATAAGGAGATAATTAGACATGCATAGAGTTATAATGAGGAGATAATTGGGCAGGAATATAGTTCAAAATATACACAATAATACACACATGTAGGCGGGACTCATGACTAGTTCACAGAGGAAGATAAGATATGTACAACTGTCACTCAACCTGTCAATCAGGAACAACTACACACATGGAGATACGGGAGGATAAATATTCATGAGGTGTCAGTCAAGGAACGCATGCAAGCACGCAACGACAGGACATTGGTGGCATACACCAGGAAGCGGACCAATCACAGAACACGTAAGAGACGATTGGCTAGCACTGGGAGTCATACACGCATCAGACTATAAGATAGAGTGTAAAACTTACATTCTGTCTGTCACCCCAGAGTTGTATTAGAATAGGTAGTGTATTATTGGGTGACAGGAATTCGACACAAGACTAAGTCTAGATAGATAGGTAGGTAGGCTGTTGTAAAGTTGAAAGATAATAACGGTGTGCTTTAGTTACGGATTCAAATACTTAGAATTATAGATTGTAATCGAACTGGTTTTGACCTGCGAGTCGTATTGAATACTCTCGCCGATCTAGACTGGCGTCGCCATATTTGTCTAATAATAATTTATATATAAAACCAATCACCGTGTCGTCTTTGCTAGCTAGGACTCACCAGAGTAGGTTAGCAAGTAAGTAACAGATCAGGATCACCCGTACTTGACTACATTGGGTACTCTACCCCACGGCTATAATCCCCTGCCGAAAGTTATATGACATTATGCACTTGAAAGTCTTGTCTGACAGAACTAGACAGTATACTGTGACCAGAATTAGTCAATGTCTATAATAGTGCATGACTGCGGTCAACAGCTATAAATAGCCCACTTTTCAAATCTAACTGCTTGTGGATTCTGAATGTATTGCCCTTCCCTGCAAAGGAATGCCTTCAGAAATTTAAGTAATAATTTTATGCGAATTTCCGCTTTGCAATTTAGAAACTGTCACAAGCAAGTTACTATTTAATGATGGCAATGATGATAATGATGCTGCTGCTGGTGATGATGATGATGATGGTGGTGGTGGTGGTGGTGGTGATGATGGTGATTGTGAATGATGATTATGATGATAATAATGATGATGAATATGATGATGATTATGATGATGATTACGGTGATGATTATGACGGTGATGATTGTAGCGCCGCCGATGAAGATAAATTATAATCATAGCTGTTCCAAAATATATTCCAATTGAATTTTAATAAAGCGACTATTTGAATCGTCAGTGAGACTACATAAAAATACAGAAAAATAATAATAAATCGATATTTATGAAATCCCATTCCATGCTCCACCACTTCATTCACTTAGAGTCTTAGAACATGGCGTCAAATGTTTTTCAATGGTGGATCAGTGGCAATATGTTCCAACAAGTGGTGGGTCAGGCTGCACTATAGAACAATGCGAAAGTGGGTATGGACCATGGGCACAAGATGGGACTTGGTGGTACCGCATTCACTGTTTAATTGTTTATACGGCCATCATCACCACTAAGTCTTGTCGTCACTGTCACCAGGTTTGTTTATAAATGCTCATCCTAATTATTATCATGTCGGAAACGATGGAAAACAAAGCGATCTCCCGCTGCTGGACCATACTGCGACGGCGAACAAGACGATGCCATTAAACGGGTGGCACCAGCAGGATGCTTGCAGTGCCACAAATGAACGTCGTGTTGCTGGTGGTGTTTTTGATGTCGTTTTGGTGATGGAAGTGGTGGTGGTGATTATGATGACGATGATGGTGACGATATTGTTGGCGCTGTTGTTGTAGTTGTTGTCGTCGTTGATGACGATGATGATGATAATGGTGATGATAATGGCAGTATGAGAATTGTGGAAAAATAAATGGGGGATAGACCTATGATAAACTTCAAATTGGGGTATTAAAAACATACTATAACATGGGGCTTTAACCCTCGGGCTACCAGGGGGGGGTGGTATCCACCCCCCCTAGGTTTTTCCCAAATCAAATTTTTTTTCGTTAGGAATAAAATTTTGACGTTTTAGGTAGCTGTAGAGGATTCATTTGCACACATTTTGAGCTAAAATGTGTGATGATATACCATACCATTCAAAAGTTATACCCGATATACCCGAGGCACCAGGGGGGGTGGATACCACCCCCTTAGATTATCGGCTGTATCGTATCCGTCCTTTGACATGAAGAGACACCAATTACACCATTCTGTAGAGGGAATGTGGGGCTACATTTTGGTGGTCACGGAGTTGTCTTTTGACAACCGGAAGTGCTCAAAATAAATTAAAATATAAATAAAGGTGTTTTATTTTCATAAAATTTTCATGTTTTTTCTATTAAAAATTATTCATAATTTATTTTTCAAGAGAAATAAATTATGTCATTCTATAGAGTGCATTTAGGGCTATTTTTTGATACCAATTAATTTGACATATGATGACCGGAAGTGCTCAAAATAAATTTAAATGTGTGAAAATCTTGGGGTTTTTTTACAACGCAAACCGATAAGTCTGCGTAAACGTTTTTCAGCATGTTTTACATGTTTTTTCTCTTTTTATTGTAACTAAAACTAACTTATTACTAGTTTTTATAGTTGAATATTGGACTTTATTATATGTAAACTATTTTTAATTAAATAAATTGTGTTAAAACACACAGAATCTAATATTTTGCTTATGCGAAAGTATACATTTTGTGGAATCGACGGGTGCCTACGGTAAAAAATTCATAACTTCGGGGTGCTTTCATATATTTTAAACCTAAATATACCATTTTGTGCAGAAATGAATGCTGAATCCATAGGTGTATTACAAGTTATGATATCTCAAACCAAACCCAAAATCCAGGGGGGGGGTGGTAAACCCCCCCCTTGGTAGTCAGTGTTACAAAAATAGCGTGGTAGCCTGAGGGTTAAGAAAGACTGGGGGGTTGAACCCCCCAACCCCCGGCAATTCTCACCCTGGATAATGGTGATGATAATGGTGATGATAATGGTGATGATATCGTTCGGTCGCTCCGTTGGACGGATAGAGCCAGGATAAAAAGGGAGTGTCACCCGCAGAGGATAAATAGTGATGAGAACACAGGAAAACGAATTGTGGAATGCACTGATATGTACTATGTGTAGCTACTGGATTGCTAATTTAATTGCCTATATGAAAGTTCAAATTTCTCAGCAATGATACACAATTGTTTAAAACCAGACTAGGTTTTTTTAGTTGAATGACATACAAAACAGTCAACTGTATAATATGTAATATCATATATAATAGGCCTATATTATAGCGGCCACTGACCAGATTTCTTGAAAATGGCCTTTAAAGGCGAAGGTTCACCGTTTCCTGGTTTCTTTGTAAACCAGGCTGATTGGTCAGCAGGTCTCTCTTTAGTGGGCGTGACGCTGACCAATCAGCATCTGCTCCAAGTTCATCTGAGAGCACTGGCAGCTGCTTTAGATTGCTAGGCGTGACAATTCCTCGACCTAGTTTAGGTCGAGGAATTGTTCTGTAAAGCTTCTATAGACTCCTCTGAGTGCATGGGTCTCTGTATGCAGATTAGACTGGCCTACCAATGGTCTGGAGTGTGTGTGTGTGTGTGTGTGTGTGTGTGTGTGTGTGTGTGTGTGTGTGTGTGTGTGTGCGGGTGTTTGATCAGTATATGCACCTCACAATGGGCCTGTATGTTTATATTAGAGTATCTCAATTGGTCAGCATAAAAAATATTTATATAGAATGATCGGTATGCGACAACACATGTACTTTGAAATGCCATTTCACAGCTTATTCCAAGTGCACCTGAGAACACTGACGAATTACTTACTTAGCACTTAGTCCTTCCTCGCGCTGGCAGCGCATCGGGCGACACAGCCTCTCCACGTTGACACTGACGAATGCTATAGATAAATATAGCCTATCTAACCAGGATGAGGAATTGTCTCTATACTTCCCTGAGTGGGGTACCTTATGCAGATTAGCTTCGTGTATACGGCCGGTGTGACGCATAAGCCAGGTAAACTTGTTTACCCTCTAATACAATTGACCATCGTGCCCCCAAGGTTCTTGATCGTGCCCTGCAATATTATGCTGGCAGGGGTGGGGGAATTGTTTTGTTTCTACGAGCCTGCTTCTCAGCTAGACAGCGTTGGGCCTTCCATTTGGAAATGCCTCCCATTACAGATTCGCCTCCTACCAACGACTAACAATACCGAGGCAAGGTTGTGTTACAGAAATTTCAATTGTATGCCATAAAGCTCTGGTGCCTAGATGGTGAATTGTGAAGAGAACGAGTCTAAAGTTATATGCAATACAACAATGACTTTAGCAAGCTCGTGTATACACCCAATTTCCATATACATGGTAGAAGTATTGTGGTGTATTATATACCTAATATATACGCATATTACATACATATACACATACTCATATATTTATATATGTATGAATATATATATAAGCTTACAGTAAAATATATATATCGCCGCTTGCCATGGTTTCGTCTCATAATCAATCGCCGGTCAATATAATTATAATATTCGGCAATATCTAAGAACTGCACCTTCAGCTTGTCATCGCTGCCCCCACCAATCAAATCATTTCAGTGTTCATTGCAATAATGAAGCACACAGGTCTACAACAGAATTCGTGAGTTTTCATTTGGTTGAGCCATGGAAAAGTACGACCTAACAATTCGTGTTGATCGTGAGCAAGAGGAAGCTTTGAGGGCCTTTTTTGCCCATAACAATTGGAATTTTGAACAAATTGGTAAATATTGAGCTATATAACATTGAGATATTAATATATATAGGGCCTAAATAATGATGTTTGCAAGTATTCTAAATATTTGCCATGGCGAGCTCGTGCTGTGTAGGCCTACGTAATATATATATATATGTGTGTTCATTTGTGGATTTGCATATATATGATACATGTTTGTTTGTATATATGCACACTTGTTATAGCACCCCTTCAAACTCTCTACTCAGAGGCGCTCCAGACTGCAGAGTGGACACTGCATTGGAGTTTCACACCGAAGCGCTGAGCAATTGCGAGTCAAGGACTTGCCAAAGGTCCCTATACGCGGCGACTTGAGGTGGGTTTGAACCTGTAACCCTTCGGCTGCAAGGCGACGAACATACCACACTGCGCCCCACAATGCATAATCTTATATATGCATGTATATATCTATATATATATATATATACATTCAAAAGTATACTGGCCTAGTTAGCTACACCAGTAAGCGAGAGCGGCATTTGTCTGTTGGTTGCAATGGACTGCGGTTCGAGCCCCGGGCTGGGAGTTGACATTCAGGTATTTAGATATCTCGGGCTAGCACGTGTGGGACGCAGGGTGCCATGTTCAGTCAGGCCAATTATGGTCTCAATTGGAATACATTACTAGCATAGCATATATAGACGCTTTTTCATTGAGTTTTTAACTTTGTGTGGACACTGCAAGTGTACGAGTAGGCCTATATATAGATGTAGAATTTACAATTGCAGAGCCTGAGCCAGTGAAGAGAAAGAAATCTCGCGCCGAATTTCCTTCCGAGCAGCTCTCCAGCTCGCCCACACCTGAGTCCTCTTCAAGTTGCACTGTGCTGCCAGTTGAAACACAGTCCGCACCTGATGCTGAAGTTTCAGTTGAATCGCAGTCAGAGTTTTGTGAAAATTGTTTTCTGTTTCCGTGCGTCGCTTCGTTACCAGCGGAATGGCTTGGAAGAGGACAAGTAGCTCATGCAGCGAACAGTTCCATACGCAGAGTCATGTATGGAAAATACTGGAAAACAATTTGTAATCTGGGTGGGTGGACTAATCAACAGTATCTGGGTAAGAAACTCACCGAAACACACGGAGTGCATCATATGCGAGAGATAATGCCCGACTGTGTGGTCCAAAAAGTGAGAGCCTTATATCCGAATCCAGACGGAATACCTTACTTAGGCCACAAGTGGGAATAACATTAATAAAGTGGTCTTACGAAATAAATTTTCTGCATATATTTATGATCGTGTTGTGATCATATATAACTGTCTTTCTTACTTTCAAGTTCTAATTTTATAGTTTGTATGTTTTAATTATTTCTACATTAGAACTCATGCCAGGCATAATGGCATATATACCGTAGGTCCTGTTTTACCTATACAGGGCATTATGAATTTACTGTAACTGGGTGCACGTAGGCATGGGCGGAAACCTAGGGGGACAGAGGGACGGTTCCCCCAATAAAAGTGTTGGGGGACGGCCCATGCATTGTTCCCCCCAATCATTGAGCGTGAAGACTAAAGAAAGGGGGGATTTTTGCCGGTGAAAATAGACATTTTTAGACTTTGTGGGTGAAAATTAAAAAAATTCGTGACTTTTTTGCCGGATGACAAAATATTTTTTAAAAGGCAACTTTTTTGGCGGCAAAAATATAAAATTTTCTAGACATTTTGGTCGGATGATTAAAAAAACCTCGGGTCTTTCCTTCGGCCACACTCGTTCGTCTCCCCTCCCCCCAATTTTCCGCCCAGGTTTCCGCCTATCAACGTAGGTATGGTTGTTAGCGTGCAGGATTGTCAAGTGAAGGTGGGGGTTCAAATCCCACGCCAGGACAGAGTTTTTGTCGAGATTTCTGCTCTTGTTCTTCTTCTTACTGTAACACGACGGTTCTTCTTTTCTCTTTCATCAGGTGTGCTGACGATATGCTTTACAAGACGGATTCATTTCTTGCTCTTTACATGCTAGTTTCTAACGCTGTTCTCTTATCATAGCCTTTTCCTGCCAAATAGTTTTGCATGGTTTCAAATATCCATGTCTTGGAAGACTAGAAGACTCCTTTCATCATCGTCCGTATACACTGTACATGTATAGGCACCAACATTCAGAACCGTATTGATATCAGTGTTGCATGGATTGACAAACGAATGTAGGACATTTCCCCCCCCCCCCCGCTCTAAGGTGTCCTTCCAACACCTGCCTCCTGCGTTGGCCAGCTTTTCGGAGTTCCTGGTGAGCCTGTCCACCTCGCGTGATGCCCTTGGTGGTTCTTCGGCCTAAGCCTTCACCACTGATGGCATAGCCTCACCAGAAATCTCTTACTTGGCTGTTCACCCTTCCACCACGATGAGGTGCAGGTAGGACTTTGGAAGGGAAAATGGGACATGGGGGGGTTGCAGGTAGGACTTGAAAGTGGCAGATAAGAATTGAACAGATGGAAGTAGGACTTGGAAAGGTCTATGAACCATTATTTCTACTCTTCTCATGGTTGTTCCATTGCATATGGTGCACTGCTGTCATTGGATAGTCCATCAATCACTATGTCTGCGATAGCATCTTCATCTGAGTCTGCCGAAGAGCCTTCACTCTGGTAGGTGTCCTTATCTGCTGACGTTTCTTCTATACACTGAGACTGGTCATTCGATGACGCCCACACTGCAATGTATAAACTCCAAATGTTTTCAACGAAATTGTACGTCTTTCGCCGATATACTTTCGTTCCCACTTGTCGACGTGGGTTTTTGGAACGAGAAGAGGTGGATATCGAGGTGTAAGGTCGGTCGACGTGTTCATTCCAGTCGAGGACAGCCAGATTGCTTCGTACCTCGTACATTCTGTTGCCATAGTGGATGCGTTTGTCCAGATAAATCAAGCACACATTGTTAAAACTTTCCACATAATAAGTGTCATGACCGTTCACATAGTCTTCTGCATGTTTGAACACAACCAGCGAGCGGATAAAGTTCTGGAGCATTGTCACAGCAGATTGATCGGAAATGATTCTGACTTCGATCATGAATCCTGGCTGTCTGCATGACGATTCATTGTGGCACATGCTGTGATTGTTTTGAAAATGAGGTATACATGAGTCGATGAGATTACGCAACATCTGAGCATCCCCATTGCAGTGGGAAATGCTCCAGTACACGTGATTTCGAATGGCAGCGCCTTTGTCAGATAGCTCCGGATGCCACGTTTTACCGATGTTTTTTCGGGCCCCTTGACCGATTTTTTTTACTCCAGCCGTTATAGTGCGGGTGCAGTGCCAGCGGTCGTTTGAATTCCTGGCCTGTTTTCTTTCGCGCAGACGTTTGTTGATGGACATGTTGCGGTCGTGTACGTGATGAGCTACTTTGATTTGACTGAGATCTAGGCTGCTGTACATTCGATCAAAGCCCAGTGCCTCGTGACGCTGTGTGCAGCTGTCATCGTCACGGTTGATGTGTTGTATGTCGACAACTTTGTGAGATTTCAGCCCTATCGCAACGTGATCCGTATGGTAGCTGTTGGTCCTGCAGTGATGTCGTGCATCCGTCATTAGGGACATAGTGCCATCACCCGACAATGACGTCTCCTCAGCTCTGGCACCGAACACCGACTGCTTTCGTAAATTCTCGCAAATGGCGCTGAATTTTACCAAGCTTTTCTTTCGAAACAAGTCGGATAATAGTCCAAAACGACTAAAGTCACTAAACCGTTCGTATTGTATCGCCGTTATTCCGGAAGCCAAATAACTCAGCATCATCCTGTGATTCACTTCATATTCTTTAGCCTTGGAGTCTATAGTTGCTGATGAGTTCCATTTCAAAGAGTGCTTATTTATGCACTGCATATTCAGTGACAAGACATGGCCACTGTGTGACCATGACTGCACAGAATATGGCTTCGTGCATGTGCAGTCATGACTTGAGATGGACTCTATCAATGCAACCACACTGGAGCACTGTCCAACAAAGTTCTCAGGAATGTCATCCAGATCTGCTCCTGTCGTCTGATCACCTTGATCCGGCTGCGAAGTTGATCCAGCTGCTGCTGTCGCCTGTTCCGAAGCAGAAGACATTGATGGTGGCTGCGACAGATGTGGAATTGCTGAAGTGTTTGTACAGAGTCCTACGCTAAAAGCCATGATCGCTTTCACCACAGCATCTTTCTGAGTTTTGCAACCCAACGCCAGTCGAATTGACTCGCACTTTTCCTCAAATTGCAGTTTTTCACTATCGGTTTGGAAAGTTAGTTCAATGTGTTTCTTTATAGTATTGTATTTGTAAGTTTTTGTGGATCCGTCAGAAAGACGTTTTCTAACAGTTCGCACAGTGACCGCTGCAGCACCTCCTGTCGGTGTGTGTTGTATATTTGATCCGTCCATAGTTTTCACAATGTTCGAATAAATAGAACACAGTTATTTCGCTACGACAAACGTGATAAGAAATAGAGCACTGTCTAAAATCTCAGACTCTAGCAACGAGCACCTTCTGACAAAGAAAGAATGCTTGAATGAACTGTGAAAGGGCATTTCCATGCAGAGTACATTAGCATAATGGCATGTGATGTCGCATGCCAGATGCATTCTCATTATTCTGTCTGTGTGTTCTAAGATTGACCATTTGAGATACTCAACTATAAATATAGTGAGGCGATTCAATGACAATGGGCGATATATAAACATATACATGTATAATTGTAAATGGGAGAGCAGCTGCTATATATATATATATATATATATATATATATTTGTATACGCAGGTATATAGGCTTGCACGAACTGGCTAATCTGGGTCGGACTCCACGCAGGTCAGCTAAGCTGTTGGACGGTTTGCCTAGACCATGCCTGAGGGGACTAGCTATCAATACCAACGGTCAAACATGTATACATCAGTGGAATGATCTTGACACCTGTCAGCCAGACTTCAGTGCTAGTGTCTGCTCATTTCCATAGCAATAGATACAACTTTCTTATTTGGAGGGGTTCCAGTTTGCTTTGGAGTTTGTATTGCTGGAACCATGCAAACGTAAGGCCTACTTTTGGTGGATCAGTCAGACAGACGTTTTATAAAAGCTCGCGTGATTCCAGCTACTGTACATCTCCCATCGGTGTGTACAATGTATGGAAGAAAGAAAAGACACAAATGATAAGAAATTAATATGGTGGGTGAATAAAGCAATAATTATTTATGAACTCCAAGACTCTTGCAACTATCAGCTTCTCACACCAAAGAAAGGATGCTGGAATAAGCTGTGAAATGGCATTTCAAAGTACATGTGTTGTCGCATACCGATCATTCTATATAAATATTCTTTATGCTGACCAATTGAGATACTCTAATATAAACATACAGGCCCATTGTGAGGTGCATATACTGATCAAACACCCGCACGCGCGCACACACACACACACACACACACACACACACACACACACACTCCAGACCATTGGTAGGCCAGTCTAATCTGCATACAGAGACCCATGCACTCAGAGGAGTCTATAGAAGCTTTACAGAACAATTCCTCGACCTAAACTAGGTCGAGGAATTGTCACGCCTAGCAATCTAAAGCAGCTGCCAGTGCTCTCAGATGAACTTGGAGCAGATGCTGATTGGTCAGCGTCACGCCCACTAAAGAGAGACCTGCTGACCAATCAGCCTGGTTTACGAAACGGTGAACCTTCGCCTTTAAAGTTGACGAATTTAACATGGGTTTACACAGGAACAAGTACTCGCATCCCTGACAGGAAGTCACATGTCATTCGCCATCAGCCATGGACCACTAGGGCCTATACGAAGCTTTACTTATCCAGTAAGCCTATAGTGGAATGTACTTGGAAGGCTGCTGCTGGTAGTGCTGCTGCTGCTGCTGCAGCAGAGTTCATAAAAGAATACTTATAGACTGAGCAACAGCTGATGAGAGTGGATCTAAAACTATTGAGAGGAACTTAGGAAGGTGAGGATAAGGGAAGAAGAGAGAATGATGGATGGATGGATGAATGATGGATGGTTGGTAGGAATAATGAAAGGCACAGGGTCTTATAGTGAGGAACTGAGACAAAGACCTATTATGTATAAGTGTATATGCATGAGATCAATGACATGGAAAAGAATAGAAGATATAGCCTACTATAGAATAATTGCGAATGTTATTGTTGTTGTTGCTGGCGTTTTTGTTGTTGTTGCTGTTGCTATCATTGCTGCTGCTGCTATTGTTGGTGCTCTAGTCGTAGTGGTAGTAGACGTAGTTCATTCTTTGTTCTACGATGTATATCGTGAGTGTTATATAGACATGCGTTTAAAGAGCATCAAAATTGGCGCCACTTGTGCAACTGATCGTCTGCTCAACTCGTGTGACGTCGCTGCAGTGGCGTCGTTTCAAATGTTCCGATTGCGATTCGTCTTCATTTAGCGTGACGTATCAACCGTCGTCCAAACACAACCGACGCACACGCAGACGTACAAGGACACGGACAGCGAGGCAGAGGTAGACGGACCCGAACAGATTTACAGGATTAAATGATTTAATGGGCTTTATTATGGGTATTACTTATACTATATGACGATTTATTCTGGAGCTACTGGTCTCTCCATTAATTTAGACACGTCGTGCGGTATATATAGGCCCTATATGCACGGTTGTACAAAGGGTGGATAATAATTTATGTCCTCTGAGCACGTTTCCAGCGCAATCATATTATTGCATATATATCTGGCGTCTGCAGAATGCGTATAAAATCAACCGTAATAGTTCTTCTGTTATACCGTCTGATCTTCTGGCAAGTGGGTTTTGCTACTCAAACGGTTTCTCTATAGCCTTCATCCTCCGTCTGATTCGACACAACGCTTGTGAATAAGCTTATGCCCTGTGCTGCGGCGCATGAATTTTAAGTAACGCTTTATGTATTCTCGGGTCTACGTTGATGATTGTGCCTAACACTTCCAGAGTGTCGCCTATAGTATACAAGCATCTAGAAAATCCAGTAAAAGGTGACTGTGTCTTAGCCGCACTTGCATGATCCTTGAAAAGCCTTCTGTATACTCGATATATCCTTCTATAAGGAGATCAGTTTGGTATCAAAATGAAATTAGATTATTCAGTTCATTTAAAACCAGTGGTAGCCTACATGTAGGTCCCAATGTTACGTAAATTAACACGTCTTGCCTTCCGCATACATGTAGGCCAACATTGGGAGAAGTGATAAGATTGACGGAGGACAGGAAGCGTTGGAGGAACATTGTACATGATGCGGCCGTCCCTCGGATCGAGGATGGCTGAGAACAGAACAGAACAGCCTTCCGCATATTGTTACTAACCTAATTTAATCTAAGAATTTCTATAGAACAACTGGTATACTAATACTCGGTCGATGGTCGATAGGTCTAAACTGTTCAAAGTAGTTGAGCGAGTCAGCTTCCACAGTAAGTCCATTGGTTCAGTGGAAGACGAGGAAGGAGTCCGAGACGACAAGGAAACAGCGCCTATAATTATACGGACGAGGAGATGAGTCAGGGAAAAGATGAATAATTTTAATTTATGGTTGCAATGAGATCTGATGGTCAGGACAGACTTTGCTGAGCGAACTTTGCCCGAAAGAGAGTTCCAGGGACCTGGTGCCAGCGGTCCAGCAACAGAAAGAGAGAGCACCAGTCGAGATCAGAATATTATAATGTATGGGCTTGTATCTTATCCACGAATTCACATTATGCCTAGCGCCTCTCGCAGAATGACCGTTCAGAAACGCTCTCGGCACGAAAACTCCGAGGGGAAACAAATGCCTTTACACTTGGGTATATTAGAACCCTCAAGGCTCTTGAATATACATGTAACCTAATAGTCATAGGCCTATAGCATACCTAGGCTATATCTTATAGTGGCACAGCAATACCTGTGAGGCCGAGGTTATAAAAAGCGAAAAGAAAGAACGCCGTATTTGCCCTTAACAGACTTGATAGTCAGGGTTTGTGAGTTTTGTGACGAAACCATTGAAACAGAACTTTTATGTTCGACCAGACTGATCAATTATATGCATTATATTGCATTACGGAGCTGAGTAGGCCTATTATCCGCTCCCAGTTGTAAATTGGACTCCAAAGCGACTATAGTTATAGGCGTACGTCCGTCGTCCGATTGGAAAGTGAATACTCTCAACAATACAGATCCATGTGACACTATTGTCCGTAATAAAGCCACTACAAAATGTTATGTTGACTTTTTGTTGAGAATATCAAGCATGATTACTTTCTACCTTGCGTTTAAAAACATTATAATTATTGTAACAGGCGTAATATTTTTGCACCAGCCAAAACGATCTTGCATGACTTATTAAGTTGGCGAAATGTGGACGCCATAGAAGTCGAGAGATGAGACAGACTGGGTACAATGGTAGCGAGGACTGCATTGGGGGGGGGTGGACCTCCCTCTGGGTTCTGCAGGGGTCGGTTGTCATCAGTGGCACTCTCTTTCGCATAATGGCTCGCTTTTGTCTCCGGTTGGATGACCATGGCGTGAGGCACGCACCAGATGGCTTTCAGCCGAAGCGACGAGCATACATGTACATGTATATAGGGCCTCGCTGAGAAAGACAAATAGACAAACAAACAGACGGACGGACAGGCAGGCTCGTAGGCAGACAGACAAATATACATACAGGCAGACAGACGAATAAACAGACGGACAGACATACACACAAGGAGACAGGTAGACAAACAGACGGAGAGACGGACAAAGAGGCAGACAAACAAACAAACAGAGAGAGAGATGGACGGAGAGTCGGACACACCACAGACAGACATACAGGCGAGCTGACGGACAAAGAGATGGACTGGCAGACGGATAGATAGACAGGCAGACACATAGACAGATGGACGGAGAGAAGGGTGCAGAGGGAGGAGATGTTTTTTCGAAACTGATTTCAATAACATTATGACTTGACGATCGATTCAGTTGAAGCGAGAATTTCAGACGAAGAACACGTGACTGGACATCTACCACACGACAGAAGGAGGGGAGGGAGGAGGAGAATAGAGGAGGATGAGAAGAAGAGGGAAAGAGAGGAGGAGGACACGAGAAGGAGCAGGAGGAAGAAGAGGAGGAGCAGGAAAGAAAGTGCTGTAGGTGAAGATTATACGGAGAAGTACAAGGACAATGAGGAGGAGGAGGAGGAGGAGGAGTAGCCTATATGGTGTGTATCACTTTAAATAGCCTCAAAATACCAACATCATCGTTTTCCTTCATATGAGCATGTCTGTCCTTGCCGTGTCGGTTTGTCTCTCTCTCCCTGCAGCTCATTGTCCCGTTCTCTTTTTCTTTTGCTCTTTGTTCGTCTCTATATCTAGCTTTACACCATAGGCGCAAGTTGCACACCCACCCTATGGGACCCACGGGACGCGTCCCCCCCCAACTTCCGAGAGGCCTGGGACGGTCTCCCAACTTTCACAAAGTTGAGCCGAGAAACTTGCATTCAGAAACCTCTTATGAAGAATGGCCCCGTACTTAATTTCTTGCTTTGCATCTTCAAGCTGTTAATTGCTGAAAACTTTAACCATGCATGACCATTGTATTTTACCCATTCTCCAAAAAATATATGCTGGCGCCCACGAGGGTTTCGTATTAAAGGAGGAGTTCATGTGCAAAGCCAGGAGGCAAGGCCGTAGCTAGGGGGTGTTTTGGGTGTTTGAACGCCCCCGAAATGAAAAATGTAAAAACTAAAATAACTCATTTATTAGCACATGATGAAAAAAACTGAAGTAAAACCCTGAAAACACCCCCCCCCCGAAATGAAAGGAACGAAATTTCGATCGAATGACTAAAAAAGGTAATCAACGTTTTGACTTTTTGGGGCCGACCGAAGATACAAAATTTTCGGCGCACGAAGAACACCCCCCTCCAAATAAAAACCTAGCTACGGCCTTGCTAGAAGGAAGAAAGCGGATCATCGTCGATTCACGTGGCCTTTGGACATCACAATCATTGACTGCAGTCGATTCATCCTTCGAAGGAAAACCAGTGGAAAAGTGGAATTCTTCTTTCCAGAAGACGGGGCGGAAAAGCGTCAGATCGCTCTGTGGTCCCGGGTCGGTCGGAATCTGGCTGAATAATCCAATTACACAGAAAGGGTCATAGACTGGAGGAAACATCACGTGAATGACACGCTACGCTGCACCAATGCATCCAGTCATCCGTAACACTTCTCGCTCGATGAAGTACACTGCAGACGCGCTTCCATAGCTCCCTCTCTGTTACTTCGTTTCTCCGTTTTTTCCATCTCCCTCACTTCTCTCACTATCCATACCCCTCCCTCCATCCCTCCTGCTGTATCCTTCTGTCTCTGTTGCTGCCTCGCTCTCTCTCTCGCTCTCTCTCTTTCTCTCTTTCTCTGTCTGTCTGTCTCTCTCTGCCTGTCTCTCTCTGTCTGTCTCTCTGCCTGTCTTTCTGTCTCTGTCCCACGCATCATCTCTGTCTGTCCCTCTCTGCCTGTCTGTCTCTCTCTGCCTGTCTCTCTGTCTCTGTCCCACTCACCCTCTCTCTACCAATCTCTTCCTCTCTCTTACTCACTGTCTCTCCAACCCCTCTCCTCTCTTTCTTCCGTCTCTATATAATCTCTCCTTGCTTCTTCTTCGTCTAATGTCCTCATCACAAGTGCACACACACACACACTCACACACACACACACACACTCTCTCTCTCTCTCTCTCTCTCATCAGTCCGTTGCGTGCTGCATGCACGACATCACTCACTCGAGAGTCGAGAGGAGGTGAATCGAACAAAAGAGGAATTCTGTAAAACAACGATTGAAACGAGAGATCGAAGTGCATGCCACAAATATTATCATCATCATCATCATCATCATCATCATCATCATCATCATCATCATCATCATCATCATCATCATCATCCTCATCATCATCATCATCATCATCATCATCATCATCATCATCATCATCATCATCCTCATCCTCATCCTCATCCTCATCCTCATCATCAACCTCATCATCATCATCCATCATCCATCATCATCATCATCATCATCATCATCATCATCATCATCATCATCATCATCATCATCATCATCATCGTCATCATCCTCATCCTCATCATCAACCTCATCATCATCATCCATCATCATCATCATCATCATCATCATCATCATCACCACCACCACCATCCTCATCCTCATCCTCATCCTCAACATCATCATCATCATCATCATCGTCATCGTCATCGTCATCATCATCATCATCATCATCATCATCATCATCATCATCATCATCATCATCATCATCATCATCAACATCATCATCATCATCATCATCATCATCATGCGCTTTATCCATTTATCAGTGTTTGACTATCATCACCTAGCACTCTGCACGATCTCATAATTATTGGTTAGTCGATTTATATTGCTGAATTCAGTACTCATGGAGTCATGGTACTAGACTACTAGCACATTCAACAGTCGCATCTATTAGAATAGGATGAGTCACTCTGGACGTAATAATTTTTTTTAAATTTAGCCTTATAACTGGTTTTTCTTTTATCTGTTCTTTTTTTCTCTTCAATGCGTGCGTTTCATTAGTCCTCAACAACGCCTCTAATTAAGTAGCCTAGCTGAGTGAATAGTCATAATAATATTAAATAAATATATAATAATTTATATGGCATAGACCTAGTTACACAGCCGTTCCGTTACAAAGGCGCCTTAGCTAGGCCTATAGGCCTATATCAATGAATATCGGTAGGCTACAATTATTTTAGGTCTAAACCTACTGTTATAATTATTTTATTCGGTTTAATTAATAGCATCCATCTCATTCTTAGATTTGCCTTCAGCCAAACCATCAATAACTTTGTAATCTGCTAAGTCACTTAGTCAAATGTAATTGCTCTACCGTCCACGGCCCGAGGATTTAATCTCAGTTATATCCGACGAAGAAATTCTTCTCTCCTTATATTGTCTGCAGCGCAGAACGTCTTGATTGGTGGCGGAGCCAAACCAAGATCTTTCAACATGTCTATGTTTAAGTAGCGCCCTACGGCCAGCGGACGGGTATTGCAGCACATGTGGGAACATCCCTCTGTTGCAGTTGGGAAATTATCTTCTTAATAATGCATAAACCGGTGACTGTGTGATTTTATATTATGACGAAAATGAAATGTTGTCTCGGGGAAAAGCGCTTACAATTTTAATTTTTGTCGTTTATCAAACATAAAAATTAGAGGTTAAACCTCTAATTTCGACGTGTCTGGGACCCTGGGTGTAATTTTTACTTCAATCCAACCTGACGACCATAAATTATTTTAAGGTAATCAAGCGTAAAATTAATTGTTAATCACTAAGTCTTGTCTGTAGTTTATCATGGTTAGAGATTAATCCTCTGGGAAGTCATACGGTTCCTGCGGCTATATTTCTAATTACTTATGAATAATATTAGGCATATGCGACTACAGACTCATTAAAAAATTAAGCAATTTTACAGTCTTCAGAGTAAGCATAGGCCCTAGGGCCATAGGCCTATATAGCGCATTATTTCAGATTAAAAATTAATGCAGTCCTCTCAGAGTCTGATAAAGTAGGCCACGTATGGCTACAAAAATGGCTGCTTTACAGTGATAGGCCATAATGTTCTTGAATTCAGCAGTCTTCAAGCCTCCAGTATAGTCCCTGCAAGCCAATGAAGAAGAAAAAGACGAGGGATTTAGGGATATGAAGCAAAGTTTGATTGGCCAGATGGCCCAGATGCGATAAACGTAGCTTGAAGGGAGGTTATTCCAGATGAACGGTCCGAGGTTTTGATGAAGTTAGGATACGATCCTTAAACATTTTCGAATGACATTTCAGGAATAGGCCTATTATACGGTCATGTCAAATTCTAATCTCGTCGCCAAGAGGCAATTGGTAGCCCATGCAACTAGGCCTATTATATTTATAATTGCCCATGATATTATATACATTTCCCATGATATTATCATTAAGCTTACCAATCATATTTCTACTTTAAAAATATTCCTGGATATAGAATCAACCGTAGCCTAGATGCAATTCACGCGCATTCGAGTGTTTTGGAAATATAAAGTGAACAAAAATGTGAGTGTACTATATTAACGGCGTATAGGCCAATACTATACATGCATATAACTATAGGCCTATATGGGTGGTGGTACATCTTGTTCACGTAAGTGGGGCAGAAGTGGACTGAAATCGGAAATCGCTAATTCGCCGTTAATTGAGAAATGAGAATGGTCTGGCGCCGGTAATAGGAACGTTTTTAATTATTCATTAGGCGCCACTATAGTACCTAAATGATCAAGTACAGGTATCAGTCGATGATGCTGAGTAGGCTAGTAGTGAGTAAAGGAATCACTTGACGTCGCTACATAGCCTACACATGTACATGTATAGTGTATATATATATACATCTCAGATGATCGAGGCTTGAACCCCAGCTATAGTCTCAATTATGCACGCTATACCAGTAAAACGGTCATTATGCTGCAGGCTCATCTTCAATTCTTCGACCGTGCTCAACAATTGTTTCCTCTGACCATCCTCTATCTTCCATATCGCACTCTGCACGATATCTCATAACTATTGGTTAGTCGATTTATGTTGCTGAATTCAGTACTCATGGTACTCAAGGTTCTTTCAATACAGATCTTGCATGGTACTAGACTACTAACACAGGTACTTGAGTATTAAGTGCAGGTGATCCAGTACTATAAGCCTACAGTTCACTTGGTTTGAAATTGAGCAGTTAGAAGTTTGCGCGGACTAGCCTATAGACATGCAATGATCCTGCAAAGTTTTCGATCACATATACATCGCGCTTCAAATTCAATTAATAATTAAAGATCACAGGAACACAATTAGTGCAATAAATAAAGACTAAAGAACCCGAAAGACAATGACTTCGACTCTTGCATATTACGTTTTCTTTTCTTCTTCAACTCTCAACATGAACATTATCCGTCAACCGTCTCACATAGAGAAAGCAAGAAAAAACCCAAAAGACTCAAAACGGATCCCGAAAAATGTCTCTCACCTCGAAGCAGTATCGGCAAAAGCAGAAAGCAAGCTGCTAACCGAGACGCGAGTGACGCCATGACAGACACAGTTGAATGAAAGTGTCAGAAAGAAAAGGAAGCAGTGACACGTGCAAATCGTCAGATGCCAAAGATAGAGAAGACGAGCGCAGCAGCAGCAGCAGTATGGCTAGCTGCTGCTGCAGCAGAAGGGAGGCTGAGCCGCTGAGGAGAGATGATTGGCACCTACTGAGCTCAGTGATGACAAATCCTGTCGCTGCAGCCGATCAAACGTATCTCGATGCCAGATGCAGCAACAGCAGCAGCAGCATCAGCAGCAGCAGTTCTATTAGATACAGATCCACGAATCGCTTACACCAACACAATTGGCGCTCTATAAATGTCTATATGCCTATACAAATAAATGCGTAAGTCAACGATGCAAAGTATGGACTGTAATAGGATGAAACCACTTGCACTCATGGATTAGGCTTCCTGGCTTTGCATATGAACATATACACTGTGTCCGGAAAAAAAGGGACCCATTTTGTAAATATGAAAATAAATAGTAAACATTCACCGATTTTTACAATTCAAACAGCATTTTAATCCTGACATATTTGTCTAATATTGGTGAAAATATAAACGTTCCAGTCACAATGATGACGTCACAATGACGTCATTTCCATAAAAGTTCATTTAGCCGGCCAGTCATGCGTGGTTTAGACTCTCAGTAAGACGGAAATTCATTTAATAGAACCAGGAGTGAAAATAACTGCAGCTCATAACAGGAACTGTCTGCTCTACAAAAAATTGGTGCCTGATATACGGGAATACTAGGATTAATGAACATTTCAACAAGATGGCGCTCCAGCTAACTGAGCTCGTTAAACCGTTGAACTGTTGACTATAGGAGACTCCGAATTTCATTCCTCGTATGATCTTTGGCCGAGGAACGGCCCGAGCTTAAAACCAGTTGATTTATACAATTTGGAGACTATTGCAGGAGATGGTGTACAAGACTAGGAAAAGAGACATTGAAGAACGTGAGCGAATTGTTAATGCCTGGGAGGATTTTGATAAGCTGGTTATCGATGCTGCTGCTGTTGGCTATTAGCGCGACCGTTTTGAAGCTTGCGTTGGGTTCGAAGGTGAACACTTTGAGCACAAATTGCAGTCTGACATAATTCTGATATAAAAATAAAATTGAACTAACATTTATTATTGATAAATAACATCTTAAAACATCTTTAAAATATTGAAATTTGAGATAATTTTGTGCACTTATCGCTTAAATTTGAATTTTTTTGCAATTGACGTCACTATGACGTCATCATTGGAACTAGAACTTATATATTTTCACAATTGTTAGACAAATATGTTAGGATAAAAACGGTGTTTGAATTGTAAAAATCGATGAATATTTACTATTTATTTTGATATTTACAAAATGGGTCCCTTTTTTTCCGGACACAGTGTAGATCTAGGGCCTACATGTAGGCTATGTATTTGGCCATGCATGTATAGTTGTATACTTACCCGCTATTATAGTCTGAATAATTATAATAACCTACATAGGCCCTATGTATGTGTACGACATATTTATCCTTTTTACAAATTTATTAAGCACTACCACTTTCTGATCTAGCATCAACCGCTGGGGCTAAGCAATTACTGTGGCTGAAGATCTTGAGATCTCAAACCAACAGCCGTCTCAGAGCAGAGAGTATACATCAAAGGAGTTTTTAGAACCGCATCTTTCCCCTTCCATCCTCCATTGTAAATTTCTCTCAGTCTCTCAGTCGGATGATAAACTGACAATCATGCTATCACCTCTAGACTTGCTTACTATTTCAAGCAGTGCCGAAGTGCTTCTACAACTGCACCTTAAATCCAATTATATAGAGCTGCACGTTATGTCAAGAACTGCACGATAGAAAGCCGTCTGAGAGGAGACGGTAGACATAATAATATCATTATAGGCCTACTCTCCGTTTTTATACCAGCGCACAACTAACGGGCTGTAGCGTGTCTCTCACAACTGTAGGCCTACGATTTAGGTAGGTCCTATTGATCAGGCTTGAGTCAATTCAGTATCACCATCGTTGTTATCGACATTATCATCATCACCGTCGTCATCATCATCACCAGTGAGCACGTCTCGCTTTGGGAGCTTTTTATTTTAACTTCTTGCTTGCTTTCTTGCTTTGCAGTCGTCGATCTGTGTTCGGCTTCCAGGGCCGACTTTAATTGTGCATCCACCTGCAGCGAGATTCTGGCACACCCATATCAGACAATGGGATAGGATACCCTACTGCTGCTTGAATCTGGCGTGTCGATCGTCGTTTGGAACCGTGGACAAAAGTCCGCAATAAGGTGGATGCTAAGGGTGCAGGCAGCACTATAGCCTTAATGGACAGAAGGCCTAGGCCTATACACAAGCGCTAAGAGCTTAAGAAGTTACGAATTAGCCTATTACTTATCATAATTAATAATGTCTTTTCGTCAGCTGTCACTGTGCAACCACTCTCTAGCCTACCATAGCAGGCCTAGGCCTTAGATCTATAGGCCTGCTGTTTCTACAGGCATCCTGCAAAAATACATAGGGGGCCTACATAATACAAAAAATACACAAAGACTACAATTTAAATCATAATGCATAGCCTATTATGTATTATAGCTTATATAGGCCGACGCACGTTGATAATTGTACACGTGTAGGCCTATATATTATACACTGTGTCCGGAAAAATTCCAAGGCTTTACGGTAAATATAAAAATAATTAGTAAACATTAATAGATTTTTAAAATTCCAGAAATAGTTTAATCCTGAAATATTATGGAACTATAATTTATATTCGAAATGTCCGCCGTTGGCTTCCACGCATGCTTCGAGATGTACACACCACTGACTAACAGCAGCACGCCATGTTTCTAGCAACTTTATTTACAAAATATAAAATTCAAATACCTCACTGTGACGTAACTTTAAACGGGGCCGTTAATAAATTACAAAGAATTTTGTTGGTAATTATATATGAATCAAAAAGGTTTTAAAATTTTCTAATTGATTATTATCTACTATAGTTTTTTCATTCATATATTACAGCCTTGGAATTTTTTCGGACACAGTGTATATACAAAGTGCCGTCCGATTCTTACCCACGCCGAATCAGTGAATGCAATTTATATAACGACGCAATTTCGTCCAACAATACGATTTGTTTAGAAAGGCAAACAACTTGGCCAGATATATTTATGCAGACGTCCAACTAGAAATCCAGCCATACGCTCTGGCGTATTATGTAGCATATTTAGACAGACAAATAGATTTGTGTTTTGTGTATCTAAGCGAGGCGTTATTTGGGCGTCTGAATAATAGATTTGTGGGCGATACGGAGTCGGGTAAATGTGGCAACGCAAATATGATTACGATCTAATATCATCATCAGAGGCAATACGCTTTACGCTCTGCCTCGATCTGTGGGTGGGCAAATGTACGTCCACATCTCCCTCTGAGTGTCCGGCACTGTCCGCGTCCTTGTATATGTGCATGTGCTAGCTGGATGCGTGCTTATACGGCGTAGACACTCTCTAAAATCACACATGTTGTATGTAGTTGAATAGCTTCAGTAGAGATGCACTACCTAGATCCAGGGTGAGAATTGCCGGGGAGTTTCAACCCCCCAGTCTTTCTTAGAGCCCCATGTTAAAGTCTGTTTTTCACACCCCGATTCCAAGTGGATAATGGTTCAACCCCCCCCCCCCCGTTATTTTTCCACAATTCTTACACTAGGCCTACCTAGATCTCTATACAGTCTACAAGTGCTGATACCTGGAAGACGCTGGACGAATACATGTAGGCTATTTCATCAAGCTTCGTTTGAGCAGCTAAATAGGGAGCGTGAGAGTAGAAAGGTATAGGATTAGGTGGGAGCGGGTTCTCTTTTCAATGCAGACGCTCGATCTTTTGTGAACGGAAAGTCTATTAATCCCATACGAGAACTTTGGAGTATTGTGCTGCCAAAAATCCCTCATCAACCTATGACGGATGGGACCCAAGGGATTTGTCTCTGTAGGCTATACAGGTTTATCGCAGTCGGGCTTGTGATAGGCTTGATTAAGTGTGGTTTGTACAATAATTGCATATATATATATATATATATATATAGCGCCATCGGGTAGATTTCTTGAAGAGGCGCTATATAAATAGGCCTACTCGAAATAAATATATATAAGTGTATAATTATATGCAGATGCTATGCATATTGCAGTGAATAGGCCATTTAGGCATAATATGTAGGAATCTAAAATTGCATTCCAACTCGATGAGGACGGCCCTATTATTTAAAAACTCAAAAACTATTATAGATCTAGGGCAGTTTGAATGTGGGCCAATAATACACAGTAATACCTCTGGCACAGATCTAGAATTAGTATGTGGAACTTCCGGTTTCCAGCATGACGTAGGCCTATAACTAGTAACTACATGCACTTAAAAGTTAATTTTAGGCCTATTTGTTGCCGGAGGAATTGCACTTATTATACCTACCTTAACTACACTCCACTATGGAAACACCAAAATGTTCAAGTCATCGCACTTCAAAGGTGCCCCACTGCCACTGGCCCCACACAGTTATCAGTTATGCTGATGACCCGGTGCGGAGTTGCGGCACTTATTTATTTATACCAAATCATCTCCAAAACTTAGCTTCTGCTTAGCATTCCGGTAATTATAGGCCTACATTATTTTTGACCGGAAATGATGATTAAAGCGGCTATAGCCTACCCGATATGTATTTATCACAGTGTAACTTAAAGGTCTTTGTTTATCATGCCTCGCTACTTTACTTACTTACAGAAATTATACAATAGATCTATGCATATTTTTTTATTGTGACATCATTGGTATTTGTCGTAGACAACTTTGATAAGTTTCGTGAGGCAGCTGTTAGCCTGTAGGCCTACATAGGCCAATTGTTATTTTGCAAAAATAATTGCACTGTCGAGCGGACCACCGCGTAAGGTTACGTCATGTTAATAAAAATGTGACCGTCAGAAGTCAGATAGAATTGTCAGGCCTCGCTGTTTCAGTTTACTTTAACCGCTGCACTTAAAACCACCACCATAGATATAATAACAATTGATCCATGATGTGCCATGAGGTCCCGTATGCACTTTGGTGTTGGGGGAGTTTCTCACTTCCAATCGGTCAGTGGGTCCCTGGACATGAAAAATCACCGAGGTGCTTGTCCGCCATGACGGCACGAATGACGTAATTGACAAATCCAATATGGCCGCCGTCGGCCATATTGGAAAATTCATCTTCTTCATTTCTTACAACATATGCACGTGCAATACCTCTAATGGTACTGATTCAAGTATGCTGAATTCGTTTATAAATTTGTTTTTGTCGTCAGGGGTCATCTTGAGGTCATAATGTCATGTTCAAGGTCATTTTATCATCTTTTTCATTTCTTACAGCTTATGCACGTGTAATACCTCTAATGGTACTAATTCAGGTATGTATAATTCATTTCTGATATTGATTTTGTCATCAGAGGTCATCTTAAGGTTCTAGAGGTCAAGGTCAAGGTCACCGAGTTTCATAGTTTTCATTTATTACAGCAAATGCATGTGTAATACCTCTAAAGTGACTGATTCAGGTATATATAATTCATTTCTGATATTGTTTTTATCATCCGGGGTCATCTGAAGGTTATAAGATCATGGCCAAGGTCATTTGTTGCATCAATGATTTCGATTATAACTTGAATGAATGCAGAAGTATAAACAGCTGTTATAGCTTTAATTGAACAAAGCTAATTATGACATGTTGGAAGTCAATGCTGCTTTAATTTGTCATTTTTCCGTGCATCAAAATGGTGGTCTTCAAAATATAACCACAAATTTTTGTTTTGGATGTCTGCAAGCAAGTTTATGTCCTTCCTGTTTTGGAGGAGGAGGTTTTTTCACTTCCTATGACAAAATATGGCGCAGATATTTGCAGCAGCGTGGCATACACAGCGTCGAGTGTCACACCTGTTGAACTGTTGCATATTGTGGGCAGACTTCGTGAAAAAGGATGCAGACATTTTGATGAAAGCAGTGCACCGAAGTGCTCCTTACATCTGCGATTTAATATGGCTCTATTTTTGCTTCGTGTTCATTGTGTGCTGCAAGTAGCTGGCATGGCCACCCTGTCCACCAGGAAGGCCCCTCTTTGTATGTGACCTCTGATCCCCAGTGATTGAAGGATGTAGAGCATCAATTCCGACAGTGGATGTGATATAGTTGTCTTATAAACAGATCGACTCTTTCTGAACAAAACAACGTACAACAGTAACAGAAGCGGTGGGAGTGGCATTCATCATGATGGTTTCTCTTCAGGGTCAGTCTTCCAATCATCGCATGGGTCCTCGATGTTCCGTGAAGAATTTCGAGTGGCTGGACCACACCCAAACGTACAGTCTAGCGCGGTCCCTCAACCATGTCCATCTCAATGGGCAGACTTCCATCCATCGCAGGAGACCTCGAAGCCTAGCGGTTCATCATTTGTTGGACCAGATCCGAGTACCATGCAGAGAGCCTCAAGAGCCTTCAGCATAGAACCCTCGTCGCTGAGGGTCGATGCGATTGAATTACCCCGAGGACAAACCATAACGACGCCCCATCGCCGGGCAGAACCGAACAACGACGACGACGATGCACCACTTGACCTTTCGACCTTGAGCGCAGACGATTATCTCCGAAGAACCTTCGACGATCAGACATTTTCAAGGTCTGGAAACAACTCCTCAAACCCAAGCACAGGTCGATCCCCATCAAATGGAGGCTTCGACTCTCAAAGACCAGAATCGGACGTTGGACGTGGATCGGTGGAGCGACCAGCAACACCAAAGTTACCGTTGCTCGTAAATCTGGAAAACTCGAGACTGGAATCGATCCAACGAGGTCTGCAATCTGCAAGGGATGGCCATGGCAGAGCAGCAGAAAAGGAAAACGACGGAATGAAATTGTCGGATCCAGCCGGGTGGCAAACAACGACGAGGACAAAGAAGGACTAGGATACTGATTCAGATGTCGAATCAGCTCCTCGAAGGCAGAAGAAGGCCATCGACGAGCTGTGGGCACATCTCGAACGGCGCCTGGAGGGCAGACCAACCACCACCAGTAGTGGCACAGCCTACGCCAGCCTCAGCAAGCACCTCGAGGACATGAAAGCAACTAGATCGAAGACCTCTTTCCGTTCGATAACGGAGACTGACGTTCAAGGACAAGGCTGGTCCGACTTCCGGCATGTAGCCGACCAGCAGAAGCAACGATGTCTTTCTGGACTGACCGTCGGCGGACTTCAACAAAAGCAAAACGATCAACGGCTGAAAGAAACGAAGTTCTGTCTACAGGACGCAACTCATAGAAACAGAGAACCAATCAGAGATGGCGGTGCAGTAACAATGGAAACGAACAACAGCACCTCGTGGAAGTGTCAATCGTCGTCAGGAGTGGCCTTCGAAAGAAGATATCCGGTTGACTCTTCACACATGTCAGCACACTACTCGACGCGATATGCTCAGACCATCGATTTCCAGCCACAAGATCGGATTCCGTCTGACCTTCATCCGTCAAGACTTCCGAACTTCAGTGCATCGAATCATGCAAGTTGGACCACTCCGTTCACCCGTGCGACGGTGGAGCCTGAACCGGACTCGCCCTCTTCCCATTCGTTGCGTGACCTTTACAGAAGATAAAACTATGCTGTTTCTACCCATTTGTTGACATTGCGACGCCCTACCTCCACCGACACTGGCTTCCCATCCTCAGAGTATCGACTGACGAAGAATCATTCGGCTGCCGTAGTGATGCATGGAAAAATGACATATTAAAGCAGCATTGACATCCAACATGTCATAATTAGCTATGTTTGTTCAATTAAAGCTATAACAGCTGTTTATACTTCTGCATTCATTCAAGTTATAATCGAAATCATTGATGCAAAAAATTACCTTGGCCATGACCTTATAACCTTCAGATGACCCCGGATGATAAAAACAATATCAGAAATGAATTCTACATACCTGAATCAGTCACTTTAGAGGTATTACACATGCATTTGCTGTATTAAATGAAAACTATGAAACTCGGTGACCTTGACCTCTAGAACCTTAAGATGACCTCTGATGACAAAATCAATATCAGAAATGAATTATACATACCTGAATTAGTACCATTAGAGGTATTACACGTGCATAAGCTGTAAGAAATGAAAAAGATGAAAAAATGACCTTGAACATGACATTATGACCTCAAGATGACCCCTGACGACAAAAACAAATTTATAAACGAATTCTGCATACCTGAATCAGTACCATTAGAGGTATTGCACGTGCATATGTTGTAAGAAATGAAGAAGATGAATTTTCCAATATGGCCGACGGCGGCCATATTGGATTTGTCAATTACGTCATTCGTGCCGTCATGGCGGACAAGCACCTCGGTGATTTTTCATGTCCAGGGACCCACTGACCGATTGGAAGTGAGAAACTCCCCCAACACCAAAGTGCATACGGGACCTCATGGCACATCAAGGACTAAATTGCAGAATCACATCTAAGACGCGTTTCATTGCTTCAAACAGACGCGTTTTCATTGTGACGTCATTTATATTTATCGTTTTGATCGTATACCGATTAATCAATGCGAATATTTTATTAGTGGTTGTCAACCTATATTAGGTCAAACCTGATCATAACGGCGCTTATATATGCCTATATAAAATTTTATATGCCATAACAATAATCATAATAGTCGACAGCTTTATTTAATTGGCAAGTAAAATTGGACAGAAATAGACGTTATCTGGGCATCATGAAGTCGACATCAGCGGCCTTTGAAAGTTACAAGTTATTTTTCAAAGTTCAACTGACAGATCTAAACTAAACCAATGTATAGCTTGCATTGATCTGATTTAGTTTACAAGAAGAATATCCTATGACATGTGGAAACTAGAATACAGCCTCAGAATATGAAATCAGCTCATACAAAATATCTCAAATAGGCCTACATTGATCTATCTATCCAGTCTTCTGCCTATCTATCCAATATTGAATTGCCTATCCAACCTTTACCTAGCTCTCCATGACCACTCAGTGGTAATTGACTCTCTCATTGCCAAAGTTCTCTATAAATAGTAAATACGTCTCCAATCTGTCTTCACATGGAATGCTAGGAACCACAATACACTACAGACAGAAAGTGAGATAAGTTAAAAAGCAATAAATACAACAATAAAGTTAGCTACATTCCTTTAAGAAAATTACAACCACCTAACCAGATATGATTCCTGTATAAGTTAACATTTAAGTGTCAAAGTATTTTTATTATCACGTGATCTTCATTCCGTCACCATTCTTCAGTAACCCTAGCAACAACAGTTTCGTCATTAGTACTGATACTTGTTCATACACGAACGTTGCAGTATCCTAATTGTAGCACATGACAAAAGAATGCAGTTGAGTAGGCGCAACCACCTTATGGGACCCATTGGATGCGTTCCTCCAAACGTTTTACTTTTGAGCAGGTTGGGATGGTCCCCCAAATTCTGCCACTGACGATTAATAAACTTGTCAATAGGGATTAGATTATTGACCCCAAAAAATGACATTAGAAAATATCAGGTACTCAATTCCATAAAGTTCCTAAATGACTTTAAATTATCCAATTAAAATAGAAAATTATCTGTCTGATTAATTATGCATGCCTACAAGCACGTGTACACACCCATGGCTGTACATGCGGGTGTATGCAGGTATACAGCGTATACTCACCTCTGGGGAAAAAACGACATCGTATATTCAACTCCCGAAAACCAGGGTACTTAATATCAATGAACACATCATCATGAACTCGAATAATATTTGTGGAGACAGGTAAAAGTGGCTATCATCTAACTTAGAGTGCTCGGTATCAATGATAAAATGATTGGGATACATCACCTAAGCACAATTCCTTAAAGTGTATTTGCTTAGAACAATTAGTCATCTTTGCAGCACATCTTAGTACTGGTACTTAAAATGAGCAATTATTCCAAGTTCCATCATACATTTATACATAGTTCTGAGAAGTCTGCTCAGCAAGACAGAACCTCCAATCATTACATTACACCAGACAGTTATTTACAGTACAGCTCTACAGATGAGTTACCATGACGATGAGTTACCATAGAGATGAGTTACCATAGAGATGATTTACCATGAAGATGAGTTACCATGGAGATGAGTTACCATGGAGATGAGTTACCATGGAGATGAGTTACCATAGAGATGAGTTACCATAGAGATGAATTACCATGGAGATGAGTTACCATAGAGATGAGTTACC
Organism: Lumbricus rubellus; assembly: GCA_945859605.1. Classification (NCBI taxonomy): domain Eukaryota; kingdom Metazoa; phylum Annelida; class Clitellata; order Crassiclitellata; family Lumbricidae; genus Lumbricus; species Lumbricus rubellus. The sequence continues at coordinate 17,601,823 of OX243816.1, read as the reverse complement.
ATGGAGATGAGTTACCATGGAGATGTGTTACCATGGAAGTCACTTGTACGTTGCCAGTGAGTCCCTGAGATTCTCCTCGAGTTCTCGTTTCTGTTGTTTGCGTGCGTCGACAACACTCAATCCTTTCGTCGTCTTCATCTCACGCACAATCTACACAGTAAACAATAAACAATCTATGCAGTAAACAATAAACAATACAATAAACAATCTATGCAGTAAACAATAAACAATCTACGCAGTAAACAATAAACAATCTATGCAGTAAACAATAAACAATCTACGCAGTAAACAATAAACAATCTACACAGTAAACAATAAACAATCTACGCAGTAAACAATAAACAATCTACACAGTAAACAATAAACAATCTACGCAGTAAACAATAAACAATCTACGCAGTAAACAATAAACAATCTACGCAGTAAACAATCTACGCAGTAAACAATAAACAATCTACGCAGCAAACAATAAACAATCTATGCAGTAAACAATAAACAATCTACGCAGTAAACAATAAACAATCTACGCGGTAAACAATAAACAATCTACGCAATAAACAATAAACAATCTACGCAGTAAACAATAAACAATCTACGCAATAAACAATAAACAATCTACGCGGTAAACAACTGATTAAAGTACACAAAAACACAATTTATAAAGCCAGAACTGGTGGGATGAGTTGAAGCATGGATGATAATAACCAAGATGAAGTGAAAATCCATTTATCGTGGATAAGAACGGATCTTATTAGCAGTTCAATTCGATTCTTTGTTTATATTGACACAGCAAAATGTAATGCATCAATAAAGTCCCAAGAAGCTATGCAATGTATGCATGATATTGTATATAATGATATAGGTCTGTATGACATATATATGACATATACACTGTGTCCGGAAAAAAAGGGACCCATTTTGTAAATATGAAAATAAATAGTAAATATTCAATGATTTTTATAATTCAAACACCATTTTAATCCTGACATATTTGTCTAACATGGGTGAAAATATAAAATTTCTAGTCTCAACGATGACGTCATAATGACGTCATTTGCACAAAAAGTCAAATTTAAGAGATAAATGCGCAAAATCATACAAAATTTCAATATTTTTGATTTAATTTTTCAATATTAAATGTAGGTTTTATTTAATTTTTATGTCTGAATTATGTCAGACTGCAATTTGTGGTCAAAGTGTACACCGTTGGCCTCAACGTAAGCTTCATAACGGTTGCGCTAATAGCCAATAGCAGCATCGATAACCAGCTTTTCAAAATCCTCCCAGGCATTAACAATTCGCTCACGGAGTTCTTCAATGTCTCCTATCCTTGTGTTGTACACCTTCTCCTCCATCAGTCTCCAGATCTTATTATCAGCGGGATTTAAGCGGGCGGCCGTTTAGCGGCAAAAGATTCAGAGGAATGAAATCCGAGTCTCCTTAGTCAACAGTTCAGCATGTTGACGAACTCAGTGAGCTGAAGCACCATTTTGTTGAAATGTGTAGGCTATTGTTCCGAACATTCCCGGATATCAAGCATCAATTTTATATGGACCAGACGATCCCTGTAATAAGCTGCATTTATTTTCACTCTTGGTTCCATTAAATGGATTTCCGTTTTACCAAGAGCCAATATACCAACCGAAACCATGCATGACTGGCCGTCTAAATGAACTTTGATGCAAATGACGTCATTATGACGTCATCGTTGAGACTAGAACTTTTATATTTTCACAAATGTCAGACAAATATGTCAGGATTAAAACGGTGTTTAAATTGTAAAAATCGATGAATATTTACTATTTATTTTCATATTTACAAAATGGGTCCCTTTTTTTCCGGACACAGTGTATATAGACAATTTATAAGGTGAATATCGACTGAATGCACTGTTACACTAGAAAATAATTAATTAGCTTTGATAAAATAAAAGATCTGTCTAACCTGTGATGGATACAAGTTGCCACGATGTCGAGCGTCAATGATTTTACTTTCGAGCACCTCGAGATTTCTTGAATAGTTATTCAGCTTCACCTCCGTCTACAATTTTCACATGTTCACCAACATCACATTACTCTTCTCTTTCTTTTTCCATTCCTATTATACTATTCTTCTATGCTACAGACTACTCTCCTTCACTCCACTACTGTTCTTATTAAATTCCTAAATATATTATTAATATCATCTGATTTTATTTGCTATTAATATTATTTTGCCTGAGGTAGGCTACAAATAATTCTCATAAATTGTACAACAATGAGAAGGTTATGAAATAGTTGCAAAATGTAATAATAATAATAATAGTCATAATAATCATGATAATAATGATAATCATAAATATGACAATATAGCAATAACATTACTATTATGAAATAATTGTCTTAATTATAATGAATAATTTATATAAACATACTATCCTCATCATTATAATATAATATAAAAATTACACAATTTATAATATAATTACATCATATTAATTATTATTTTTACTGTAACCATTATTTCTGCATACTTCAATTGTCTTGTTTCGACTGTCTCGGAGGAGTCTCGTCAGCTCTTCGACTCGTCTTTTCTCTCGACTTAAATCATTTCGTGATTGCGTGACTCTCGACTCCACTTTCTGTGTAATCACATTGCATTCTTCTTTCCATCTGAAATGCAAAAGAAAATTTAATTAAATCTCAAATACTAAAAGAGAATTTACATAATGCCTGATAATAACAATAATAAATATGATAATAATATTATTTAGTACTGTTATGATATCAGATATTATAACAGTATTATAATAATCATTATAATTATCATATAATATTACATAATATGATGGTACATTATAACAGTTCAAGTAATACAATAATCTTGACAGCAACTAAGACAAAAGGAAAACAATAATAATAATAATAATAACAATAATAATAATAATGTCTATGGTGCTGTAACACAGCACCTGCTATTACAAGGGCGCCTTGACAAACATTAGCATATGATCAGTCAGCTAAACAACCTTGAGAAGAGATATGTCTCGAGTCTTGACTTGAAAGACTCGACTGAGTTGGCTGATGTCAATGTTTCTGTATGATGCTCGTAATCATAAATGAACATTACATTGCACCACACGGAAGCTCATTAATGATACTCTTGACTAGAAAACACCACAATCAATATGAATGGTCTTCTATGGTAATTCACAAAATGTTGAGATTAGAATTTTGACTAAATAAAATATTGAAAGTCAATCAAATAACATCTGTGAACACACTTGGCCGTCATTCTCTGCTGGGCGGTCAGCATTTCTCGCAGTTCGTTCATTCGCTCACGATGTCCATCTTCCAACGTCTGAAGTTTAGCTTCGTATTCTTTTTCTTTCATCTGAAGGTTGTGCTGGATGGCCGACAACTGGACAAAGAAACAACAAATATAAAGTAGGGGGCCTTACATATCTTATGCTTCTTTTTCTGATTGGACAGGGCAGGGTGCCGAATGATCCAAAAGCAAGGTAGATGCAGCAGGATGAAAAGCTACACATAATTATCTTAAAGTACATTGCAGAAAAAGCAGGGTGTCCAATAATATTGGATAGATGGATGAGGGTGGCAATTTATCTAAAGAAATGTGGCAGATGGAGTAGAACACCAATCTCTCTTACCAGATGGATGAGGGTGCCAATTTATCTATAGAAATATTGCAAATGGAGCACTGATGCACGTCAAATTACCTGGGCAGCAGGACAGATGTAAAAGGTGCGTTCCAACAGCACACACAGTAAACGTCTGAAACTGAACTGGGAGAGGTACGAGCAGAAAGGTCAAAGAACCTGTTTGGTTGAGTTGCGTTGGACCGTGTCCCTTTCCACCTGAAGTTTATGCAGCTGTTGCTTCAGTTCATCGACCTTTCCGACCAGTTGAACGCGATCGTCGTTGGCACTCGAGAACTCTTGACTCGTCAGCTGGTAGCGGTCTTTGATAGAATCAAGCTCCGACTCCAGGTGTGACTTATCCTGCTTGTACCTGCAATTTCCATTAACAACACTGTTTAAATCCACATCATCATCATCATCACCGTCATCACCATCACCACACCACCACCACCTCCACCACCACCTCTCCACCACCACCACCCCTCCACCACTACCAAACACCACCTCTCCACCACTACCAAACACCACCACCTCTCCACCACTACCAAACACCACCTCTCCACCACCACCACCACCACCCCTCCACCACTACCAAACACCACCTCTCCACCACTACCAAACACCACCACCTCTCCACCACTACCAAACACCACCTCTCCACCACCACCACCACCACCCCTCCACCACTACCAAACACCACCTCTCCACCACTACCAAACACCACCACCTCTCCACCACTACCAAACACCACCTCTCCACCACCACCACCACCACCCCTCCACCACTACCAAACACCACCTCTCCACCACCACCACCACCCCTCCACCACTACCAAACACCACCTCTCCACCACTACCAAACACCACCACCTCTCCACCACTACCAAACACCACCTCTCCACCACCACCACCACCACCCCTCCACCACTACCAAACACCACCTCTCCACCACTACCAAACACCACCACCTCTCCACCACTACCAAACACCACCTCTCCACCACCACCACCACCACCCCTCCACCACTACCAAACACCACCTCTCCACCACTACCAAACACCACCTCTCCACCACCAATCAGTTGTTGGGATCGATAAATGAAGATGATGAAAATTAAACTGCTTTAAATACAATCTTTCATCTCCACTAATGAAATTTGTAAAATCAGTCAAAAATTAAAAGAGGTTTGAGTTATGATTAATAATAATTGATTGAGTTATGATTAATAATAATTGATTGAGTTATGATTATGAGTATTGAATATTTAATAATTAATTATGAGTTTTGACTACTAATGCATTATGAATTTTGATTAATAACTGATGAAGAGTTCTGATTTAATTTCACTCAAAGCGATCAATGATCATCAATGGATGTTTTGGACATACTATAACACTTCTCTACAAATGATTAGATTAGCTTAGATTGGATTAGAAAAATTACTGACCCAGTGATTCACAGAAAATAGCGATTCCAACTGAATGAAAAACAAGTTAATTACATAAATTAGCAATAAAAAACAAAATAATGGATGGATGCGTGACTACTTTCCCTTACGTCATTTCCAGCCTCCGTAGCTGATTCGTCATTGACTCGACCTTCATCGACGCTTCGTCTCTCGCTCGTTCCGCGTTGCATGCTCGCAGCGTCAGCTGGTTGTAGTCGCTGCTCTCCTTTGATCCCTGCATCATTCCTTCCTGATAGATCCGCTCCAATTCTGATTCAGCCGCTCTCTTCTCACGGATCGCTCGGTCTAACTCAGCCTGCTTCTCACTGTTCTCCTATCACACAATTAACTGTCCTTTATTTATTTATTTTATTGTTTTTTATTACCATCTTACAGGGGTAATCTTTAAAGTAGGGCCCCTACCTAGCGGGATTTTTTTCCCATTCATGGGTTCCCATTGTTTTCCATGTACTGTCATTTACATTGATTATTTTCTGTTATCACATTTGTTGCCTACTTAACTGTAAAAAATTGTCTTGTGTATGATTGCTTTGGGAGCAATTAAAAAAATTGATTTACTGTACAATGTATCGTGAATAAGAAGTTGAAGCACTGAAACAGATTTATCTGAATCAAAAGAAACGGTGTGTGTTCGAAAGGTGGGTTTTACATTAAAACTGCTTGCACAAAGTGATAGCATCAACCGGCTATTTAAAAGTTGTAATAATTAATTGTTAACAGCTATTTACAAAGCAGTACTGCAAAGTGGTATTTATAATAATAATACAAAGTGGTATTAAGTGGTGTTTACAGACTGTATTGCCATACGTACACAGTGATATTACGCACATAATCTACAATTCTACATTTGGAATTATTAACCAATAATAACTAAGGTAAATATGGTAAAAATCACAAAACCTTCAGAGGGACAACTGAACATGACATGTCATGACTAAGAAAAGGTGGCATCTACCAGTTCCAGTCGCTGGAGTTCATCCATGAGTTTTGTGAGGTTCTGGTTGCAGAGTTTCTTGATGTTGTCGACCTCCTGCCGCGTCCTTGCTCCAGCCTCATCCACCAGTCGACTGATGATGTCCTGCAACCGGACGACTTCCTCCTGCGCCTGCTTCTCACGCACGTGTGCCTTCAACAACAACAGCAGCAGCCGTACATGCAGAAACCCATGCTAGACTAAGGATGAGGAGGAGAAAGACAGGTGAAGTATGAGGACAGGAGATGGGAGAGGAAAAGGTAGGGAGCAACTCAATAAGCTATTATCAATTTAAGGTAAGCATAGATGTGAATTGTTCATAACATTTTTGAAGTAGCATTCACAAACAGACATGTGTATGATCAAGTTAATGATTTAATGAATTTTTCAATGGAGGCCACAAGTACAACACATATATTGAAACATTTCTTTCTGTCTCAGAAGATCAGGAGAGATTTGAACCATGACTTCTTCCTGGCAGTAGACAACACCAACCATTAGACTATCATAAAATTCCACATTACCACATTATTTGTGGGGCGTGGTGGTGGGTTCGGTGCTTTAGAGCAGAGGGTTCCAGGTTCGAATCCACCTCAAGCCAATACGTAGAGACCTTGAGCAAGTCCTTCACTTGCAATTGCTCATTCGCTTCGCTATGAAACTCTGATGCAGTGTCCGTGCTGCAGTTGGGAGCACCTCTGAGTACAGAGAGCTTCAATGGGTGCTATGGCAAATGAGAAATAACTAAAATTACTAGCAACATGAAGCCCACTTTTCTCAAACAGCAGCAGAATCAGTGCAAAGCAAGCATGAATAAGATACACACGTGAATAAGATACACACGTGAATAAGATACACACGTGAATGCGATACACACCTGGTCTCTTTCAATAATTGATGTTTCAACCAGTTGCAGATTTTCGCTCGCCCTTAGAACAGCGTCCCTTCCACGATTCTCAGAATCGTTGTTCCTCCGAAGCACTTCCGCCAAGCGTTGTTCCACGTGGCTCTTCTCGTGCTGCAGCTGTTCCACTTGACTTGAGCTTGTGTTGAGTCTAGACACAGTGAAGACAGAAAGCACATGTATACAAAAGTAAGCATTTGTAGAACATCAGATTTATTTGTATGTGCACTTGTTATAGCGCCCCTTCAAGCTCTTTCTACTCAGAGGCGCTCCCGAATGCAGAGCGGACACTGCATCGGAGTTTTACGCCGAAGCGCTCAGCAATTACTTACTTACTTAATTTCGAGTGAAGGACTTGCCCAAGGTCCTTACGCGGCAAGGTGGATTCGAACCTCGAACCTTCCGGCTCCAAGGCAACGACGCCACCACCACACCACCGCGCCCCGCAGATGCTCTGTTATGGCATACGTCCTCTCCAACGTTATAATTAACAAGGTTTTTAAACACTAATAATAATAATAATTCTCGTTTATTCAACAATCCGGTTGACAGACCGCAACTGGTTACAGCCTGCAAACTGTTGTATTACTATAACATCAACTGCTAATAAAACGCAATGTGTCAAACAGATACTGACTTGGCTTGCATGTCGCTCAGCTGATGGTACAGTTCTTTAACATGTTGGTCCATCACGTGTTTGCTGCCCTCTTTAATCGCTCGCTGCTTCTCCTTCAAATGCACAACATAGAACATCTACATTATGCTTTGCATTAATAATATTGAAATAATTTCTGATATTGACTTGATTTAAGCTGGCTCTGGATTTAATTTTCTCCAATAAGCAGCAGGAGTGATAGAAACAGCAGTAGCGTCAGTAGCAGCAGCAGCAGTTGTAGTAGTAGAAGTAATACTACTACTACTACTAATAATAATAATAATAGCCATTCTAAACTGGTTTTTAAACAAGTAGCTAGTAATAAAGTCCCTCAGATATCCTAAATACCTCGGGGCATAAAAAAAAAATAATAATAATAACAATAATGGGGAACAGTTTAAAGAAACGTGTATTCTGAATTTCTCAGTCCTGAAATCACATCCACCAGAAGTAATCAGATGTGATAAGAATACGCTGGATTGGACTATAATGAAATCGATTGGATATGATGTCAAATTTCATACTGAACTCAAAGGTAAGAACAAACATTTTCCTGAACCAATCCAAATCATTTTATCAACACCTTTATAACTTAAACTAAAAGAAATTGCATTTAACAATACATCATGGTTGAAAAACTTAACCAAGTCTGACCTTGAGAACCATTTCGCTGCGCAAATCTTCCAGTGTTGACCTCAGCTCAGAAACCTGGATGTTGGCGACCTTCAGTTCGCTCTTCGTGACCTTGAGCTCTTCCTGCAGTTGACCATTCTGAGAGTTGAGGGCACCAATGCCTCGAACATATTCATCTTTTATCTAAACAACCAAACTGAAAGTGAAACTGATTGGATTTAAATGAACACAAAATTCACCACATGTATGGCTTTTAAAAGAGTGAATGGTCTTAACTGGAAAAAATAAATTCAACTGCCTGGTTTATTGCTTATTGACTTAAGGTGATACTGACCGAAAGTCCACAACTGAAACTGAAATCCAGTGACTGAGCATAGTTAAAAACTCCATGGTTGACCTAAACGGAATGAGACTATAATTTTTGAAACACTTCTCACTCACCTGATGTGCCTGAGTTTCTATGCTCTGCAGCCGTGGATCAACCTGAGAACTCTGTAACAGAAACCATGCACTAGCAATCAAATTAATTACATGTCTTAAAAGGTAAAGGTATCATCTATACTTGCTTCGTGAGCATTGGGCCAGTGTTGAACTCAGGTGTCAGCCCAACAGCAAGGGCTGATGAGCGACATTCCGGGCCCCTAGAGCAGTCACAGACCCCTAAACTATCTCATGGCATTAAGAGAAACCGTTTTATTTTAAACAAAATGAAATAACAAAAGAGCAAGTACAATATACAGTAAATATTGTATTTTAGTGTAAAATATGATTTTAATCAGTAGTTAATTTGAAGTTAAAACATATTTTCGTTAATTTTCTGCAATACCAAATAACAATACTGGCAATATTAACAATAGCAAATAAAGTCGTATCTGACCCGTAGTTCTCTTTCGAGTCGTTCTACCTCACGCATTGCCGTCTGTAACATCTCGACGGTTGATTCCTTTTCCTACAGCGAGAAACCAACAAACCGCTTTTAATTATGATGCTTCAAATCTGAAAGAACAAATATATGCAGATCACTTAATAAAATACGAAAGATTTGCTGCTTTTAAATTAGATAGTTAGTTCGGTGTATGGGACCATCCATAAATGATGTCATGCACCTAGGGGAGGGGCAACACAATTGTGACGAAGTGTGACGGATATCATATGACTTTTGTGTTGATGCTAGGTGAGGGGAGGGATGGGGTAAAAATTGCATGACATCATTTATGGACGGTCCTAGCAAGTTGAATTAGGGTGAAATGCATACATAGTTCAATGTTAAATACAATGTTCACCATCTTTGTTGGTGTCAATGTTCACTGAAGCGATGCCAAACCTACCTGTATTGCCATGCTCAGCTGATTCTCTAGGTTGTGAATAGTCTGTCCGCCTGATCCAGCAGCATGGGAAGCACCACCGTCCGCAGGTAGCATTGTCTCCATGTGAGAAGCCATTGTCTCCTTCAGTTGCCTCGTTAACCTGTCGCAGGTAAAACAAAACACCAGATTTCAAGAATGTGTCAACTTTCATGCCCACTCCTAGACTCACTGCTCCCTCCCTCTCTTACTTTGCCTGCATGTCTGCCTGTCTGTCTGTCTGTCTGTTTCTCTCTGTCTACTCTCTCTAGCTTCAAATCCCCCCTTTGTGTTGCCTGTTCTTTCCATATATCAATTACGAACAACAACAACAACAACAACAACAACAACAATGATAACAATAGCAATAAAACTGAAGTAATATTGTTATAGCCATTGCAGTTTTTATTGAGTCTCTTTTATCTCCTGATAACCATTCATACATCCACCCATGCAATCCACCCATACATCCATTCTTCTGAACAACTTAAAACCATTGTTATACTACGTCATTGTCTGCGGATAACTCAGTAAAATGTAAAAAAAAATGTGCTAAACACAACTAAGTCTCATGAACACCCTTAAATTAAATCTGTACAATTAATTATCTATGTGAAGAGAGACCCTGGTGAATGCCATAAAATGGATGACCCGTTGAAACTACATTGAAACCAACCTTGTGTTTTCTGCAACCAAATTATCGATCTCCGCCCGTAAGTCTTGCTTCTCTGTCTAAAATTTTAAAAATTCAAATTGTTATTCAACGTATTGCTGTAAAGTCCTGTTTCTCTGTCTAAAATCGGGGAAAAATCAAAATTGTTATTCAACCTATTGCTGTAAAGTCCAATTTGAGGATCTACCCTTAGACCTAGGTTGACCTCTGGCCTTTGTAGAAAAGGCCATGTTGTAAAGTTCTGTGTGAAAGAGGTCACAGCAAATTAAGAACCTGAATTGCAAGATACTCCATGTATAAATTCTCAATGACAGAAAACAAAACATATGTTACTACATAGGAAAGTGTTGAGATCAAAACGTTGATTTTTATTTTAGGCCCCATCCATATATTACGTATGCAAAAAGTTATTTCTGACACCCAAACCTCTGTTTCCAACTCATAAATTTTGCGACCCCTCAAATAAGCTTCTCTACCCCTGCCTCTACAAAAGTTAATTAGCTAAAGCCATCTATAAAACATCTATTTTACCATCTTTAGGCTACTGTCTGACTTCTATGGCGCCATGGACTGTGGTCAGATAACTCTTTTGGCTCTTTTTGATGTCAGCTCTGCCTTTGATTCTGTAGATCATTCGATTCTTCTTCATCGCCTTTCTGTCTCTTTTGGGCTCACTGAGAAGCCCCTAGAATGGCTACGCTCTTTTCTTGCTGACCGCTCAAACTGTGTGATATCTGGCTCAACTAGGTCTCGCTGGGTCCCTGCCCTTTTTGGTGTGCCCCAGGGATCAGTTCTGGGTCCTTTACTTTATATTCTTTACACTTCAGATGTCAGCTCCCTACTGCGGGTATGCGGACTCCTACATCAGCTATATGCTGATGACATCCAAGCATATGTTCACTGTCGTGCATCAGATGCAATTTACTCTGTTGGGCTGATGTGCTCTGCCATTGATGCCCTTTCTGGCTGGATGGCTTCTAATCGCTTGCAGTTAAATCCATCCAAAACCCAATTCATTTGGCTTGGCGGTCGCAGACAATTGGCTGGTCTAGACCTGCACCATTTGGTTCAGACTTTCCCCCACATTGCTTTCTCTCATACAGTCCGTGATCTTGGAGTGACACTTGACCAAGAACTAAACCTCTCGCAGCATGTTAACCTAGTAACTCGAAGCTGCTATTATCAGCTCCGCCAGTTGCGTGTTGTCCTGCGGTCTCTATCTCACGATGCTGCTGTGGTCCTTGTTCACGCGTTTGTAACCAGCAGACTTGATCATTGCTGCTCAGTTCTTGTTGGTCACCCATCTAGCTTAACCCATTAGTGCCCAGCGTCCGTTATAACGGACACTTAGAAAACCCGTTGCCAAAATAAGAGGCAACTGCATAATATGGTCATCACTATTTTTTTAAATTGGTGGGTCAATTGGCTATAGATTCCACTATTGTTATTACCGGATAATGTGAACTGGAAATATTTTATTGCTTGTGCTAATGTGTCTACTGCAGCATGTCGAAAATCCTCGCTACCATTAGTAATCATAATTTTGATTGGTATTGAACCAGAAGGAATTTAGAGAAAGTGAAAATGTATTTTATAGTAGACATATGGGTCAATATGCTGACAAAATATTGTCCCAATTACTAGAAGTTTTCCTAAGGAAATTTCGATTGCAATGTAAGCGTCCGTTATAACGGACGTCGGGCACTAGCCCAGAGATGACGTTTCCTACAGCAAGTCTCTAAGCGTCATTGTTCCAACAATAATAATATTGCCTCCGTCATTGCATTACGTGTGGTATATGATGTAAGCATCAGCCTGACATTTTTTTCAGACGGGCGACTCACTATTTTGACATGAATATTGTAGACTTTTGCACTTCTGACATGAGTTTGGGTACGACGGTGCAATGCATGTACTTGAGGAACCTGTACAGTGTACACAGGTCAATTTACTTTGAAGCCCATATAGCAACCAGGTGCAAAGACGTGGTATCACGTCTCACTATAGGCCTACTGATGATATGCTGGCGTGACCGCTGGGTTGCAGGAGGCTTCTACCCCTCACCCCCGCGAGGGACCGGGCTCAATCCCTGTCCTTTATCTCCCAGGCCGACCATCCCTTCCAGACGTAGACTTTGGCTCATTTCTGGCTCCCCTGTTTTGCACTTGGTTCAAGATGCGCCCACCCTGTATAGGATATAAACCCCAGTATATATGCATGTCATAGTACTGTTTTCAGTGCTTGAACTTTGGGATGGTGGACGAGAGTCGTGTGCAGGGAATAGTCACACAGCCAGAACAGTCTGTGTTTCAAAATCCCATATGTTCCTCCTCTACAATCAAGGCATGAGCGGTGCTGATAAGTAAGATCGGCACGATGCTTGTTACATGATATAAATCCGGCAACAGGAAATAGGGAGGCCAATCAGTCTGCCTGTTTGACATACATGTAACTTTTGCGAAGCGCGGTGGTGTAGTGGTGGCGTCGTTGCCTTGGAGCCGGAATGTTCGAGGTTCGGATCCACCTCGCCGCGTAAGGACCTTGGGCAAGTCCTTCACTCACAATTGCTCAGCGCTTCGGCATAAAACTCCGATGCAGTGTCCTCTCTGCATTCGGGAGCGCCTCTGAGGAGCCAGAAGGTTCGGAGTTCGAATCCACCTCGTCGCGTAAGGACCATGGGCAAGTCTTTCACTCACAATTGCTCTGCGCTTCGGCGTGAAACTCCGATGCAGTGTCCTCTCTGCATTCGGGAGCGCCTCTGAGTAGATAGCTTGAAGGGACGCTATAGCAAGTGTACATACAAATAGCTTGGTCTATCTCTTACAATGTTTACCAGGGTGGCGTTAGTTTGACTTTAGGCAACAGATGGCTGTAAGTGTACAAAATTTATGGCGTACCATCCAGTACTCGAGTGCTGTTGCGTACCATCCCCCCAAGGTCAAGGTGCTGCTGCAGTACTGTAAGCATGACGTACAATGCTATGGTAACAATCATTGGAATGTACTAGAAAACACAAACTGCCATTGCAAGGCTTGGGAAATGTGATGGAAACCTTTATCCTGTGAGCCATAAGTACTATCACAATGCATGAAACGCTCGTAAATAAGCTGGTGCCCTGCACTTGGCATTGGATAAATTAAGATAATTAGCTCATATAGTAAATAGAATTTGCAAATCATCAAAAACATTCACCAAGCATTGTATGAAATAGGAAGAAGGCTTGATTCTGCATTGGAAACCTAAGCACTGGGCTAGTGCCCGACGTCCGTTAAAACGGACAGTATGGAAAGTACTCATAATGTAGTAGGAATCAATAAATAAGTTACCAGCCAAGTTACTGCACCAAGTTGTTGAGATTACTGAAACTACAACTTAATTTGTTGGGTTTTACCACTTTGGGCACTAATGGGTTAATAGGGTGTCTTGACCGGGTCATGCGCTCTGCTGCTCGGCTTATTGGTCATATTCCAAAATTTTCCCCGGTCTCTGCCTACATGCGTGATGTTCTGCACTGGCTTCCTGTCTCGCAGCGCATCTCATACAGAATAGCAGCGCTTGTCTGGCGGTGCCTCACTGGCTGTGCTCCATCCTACTTATCTGATCTTTGTCGCCCTGTCTCCGACATAGCCTCCCGTCGAGCTTTACGCTCTTCGGCCAATGGGGAGCTGCTGGTCCTTCGAACCCGCTGTGCTACCAGGCAGCGTAGAGCCTTCTCGGTTGTTGGCCCGTCCACATGGAATGGGCTCCCGCTTGCGCTACGCTCGCTACCTCGGAATAATTTGCCTGCCTTCTACAAGTTACTTAAGACCTATTTTTTTAGCCGTGGCTGGGCTGGGAGCGCCTCTGAGTAGACTTCTTGAAGAGGCGCTATATAAGTTTTCGGAATGAATGAATGAATGAATATTTATTTTTGCTAAGCATCATATTTGCAAGCTAAAATTTGTTAACTTTTATGGTTCACTGTTTAGATCCGAGCAGAATTTAATTTTAATTTGAATCAAATGACATCGGACGACTACAGGATAATACAGAGTTATAAATAGGCTAATGTGGACGTTATAATTTGAAATTAACTTTGCGTGTACATTTTGTCTCATTTTGTACGTACATCACTTAAATCTGGTGACCCCTCCCTGTGTACATAATACATGGACAGACCCTTACTTAGAAAAATGCCCTATGGATCTGTTAACATATAGAGCTCTGACTGTTCCTCTTAAAAACCTTTTAATTTACACAAATTCCTTAGACTGGTAAAACTTTTTCAGGCATGCTTCCTGGCATATTCAGTGGAAATTACACTTCAGGGAGATTCAGCAGAAATTGCACTTACCCGAATGGTTTCGATCTGCTTCCGAAGGAGCTGAATATTTGAGTCGTATTCGGCCAGCAGAGGTGACAGAAATCTAGATAAGGCAGAAGAAGACACAGCCAAGTAGGAAACAAGATACTCAAGCGAGGCCTTTGACAGTGTTGACCTAGGGCAAAGACCAATTGTTCTGAACAAGCAGCACAGCACTTGCTGATTGTCCCACTATGAATATCGGTCCACTAGGCTGACTGTCAGTCATAGTATGAATAGGCAGTTCACAGGTGTCTGTGCACATCTGGGCCATCGTAGTCATGGCAACCGTGAGTGCCATCTCGGTCAACATGATGAAGAACGAACATGAGCTTCAGTTCATTCAGAGGCCAACATGCAGAAATGCAGGTAAGAAAATGACATAATTATATGTATATTTTATTATGGCATTAGTAAGGCTGTCATCATCATCAGCATCTCAGATTCACCCTTATCATATGCATAATTGCATATCTATATAATCATGCATTCGAACATTAACACCTATGGAGATTGGAGAACACTCAAACACTTTGTAACATGTAGAGCATTACCCTTTCCTCCCATCCTCACAATTTTCATCAATCATAAGTAAACTAATTAATATAATCAGAACACTCCTGTATCTCCATTATCACATAAGGTACCGGTACATAGAATCCGCAGGTTGTTCTTTTAAGCCAACGAACACTCCAAAGCATGGTCTACTGAAAGCACTGTCTACCAGTTTAGACCCGTGAAATTTTAAGATGGGAAGATGAACTTTAGAAGATAGAATTAACACAGAAATTCATATGATGAAATTTCTTCAAATGGTGTCACACATGCATCCTACGATCCAGATTATATATTGCTAAGTAAACGTTGTTTTGCCCATTCTGAGACAATTACACAATATTTTGAAAATGTCAAGAGACGCAACAACATATGATGTGATTGTCTTCTCCCTCTCCCCACCTCTCCCTCCCTCTACCTGTGCCTACCAGCCCCTGCAGGCCTGCACGTCCCTTCCTCCATCCCCCTCCAGGGTCCTCCTATTCTCCTTCCACTCATGCCCATTATGTCAGATTTTATTGTTGCCCTAGGTATCTAATGGTCACTAAAATAGGAATATTGCCACAATGTTGCCTTCATTACAGCTCATTTATTATATTAATTATAACTTTTATAACAAATCATTTCCTATTATAAATCCCTAAGTACTTGCCGACAAATTTCAATGAACATTGTCATCACTCTTAATTATTATCATCATCATCCTGACTCTCATTGTCACATCAAGCATATCTGTCATCGTCATCATTTATCATCTTTCCCTGCCTCCTATTCCTCTCCCTCCTCTTCAATCATATCCATCATTAGTTCTTTAGTTAATTCCACTTTCCTATAAATAGCATAACTTGGAAGCACACTGATTACACTTACTGCTTGTCTGTGCTCCATGGCAGATCGGGGACATCCCCTCCATCATGCAAATGATCCTAAAATAAACACCAGCAATATTCTATTGGCAAATCACCACAGTTTGCATTACTCTTAAAAGAATTCCGAAAATAAAGCAGCAGTACTGCAGCAGCCATAATCCTAATAAAACCAATTCTAAACATGAAAGAACAGCTGCAAATCATGCCAAAACAACAATCTAACATTGGAACAGTAAAAAGTAGTACATCACAAATGAGCCGGTTCCTGTGACTTCCCTTTTGGGTGCTGTAAAAATTTCAATATTACGATTGTAAAACAAGTCTGATAACAAAAGCAAACCAGAGACAGATTTAATTTAATGGCAAAGAAAGCAGTAAATTTTCAGTACATAGGCACTATAAAAAATCTTCTTCTTCGTCTTCAAGTTTTCCACTGTTGAGCAGGTTGAAATGTCCAATGACATCTTTGCTTGGCTTCCTCTTTCAGTTTATTGCATCCATCCTCCATCGTCCAGTCCAGCAGTAAACATCTATGGTACTCTGAGTCCTTCTGTTTTCCTCAATTCAACTCATCACAATAGTTCTCTACAGAAGACATATCCCTCTCAGTATGTGACCAATCGATGTCCTCTGTCTTTCGCTTTAGGTAGTCATAGGATATCTTTCCTCTTCCATCTTATACGCACATATATACTAATGCATGTTGCTCATGGTTCAGTTTTTGTCTACGGCCGGGTTTAGGCCACAACATGAACAACTCTTTCCTGTCCACTCATCTTCTTCTAAAAAGTTCAGCAGAAGAAAGCAGTTCAATACAACTAAGTTTCCACATTTCCACAGAGAATGTCTTCGACCAATTCAAAAACTTAAAGAGACTGAGATATGCCTCTGACAAAAAAAGAACATTAGGCAACGAAAATTAAGAATAGAGCCTAGTTGTTTTGTGACTCTGTCCAATAAACTAAATACATAACCAAATGCAAACACACATGGGTGTATGCATGCAAACAAGTAGGCTTGTATGTATGCATGCAAGCAAAGATGCACACATGTATACATTGTGGCCAATTGGTTAGAGTGATCGGTTAGAACCATCAGATTACGAGTTCAATCCTCATCCGGAGTTGTTACTGTGCAGGAACCTTGAGCATGTCCTTCGCTCACAATTGCAGTTGCCCTGTCGAGGCATGGGCACTTCTGAGCTTTGTAAGAAGGACAATATCAAATTGCAGTCATATTGTACACAATGTATACATGTACAAACATATGAGATGAGCAAATGATTTGGCTGTGACTGCGAAAGTTGCTCTTTGTTTTACCTGTGGCTCAGTTGGTGGCAAATTATATCGCTCTTGGTAGTCAGCAAGAACCGCAGTTAGTCTTTGAACTACAAATAATCAACAACGTTGATGTAATTCTATTCTATTCTATTCTATTTTTGGATTTATAAAGCGCCTCTCACAGCACAAACTAATCAGAGGCGCTCCCAGTGCGAAGAACTCCTGGAAAAAGAAAAGTCTTGAGACATCTGGCAGAAAAAGTAAAGCCTCCAGATAAAATTTGAGCACGAATAATAGGACATAGTGAGCATGTAACATAGGCTACTCTACAGGAAGTTGCAGACAACCTAAGGCATGACTGAGGTTGTGAAGTAAGTCTTACAGAAAAGAAAAATGGATGAATCAGCATGACCACAGAGGTCATTGAACGAATTATGGTTGGCATGCGGAAATTGTAGCCGAACCATTTTGCATATTACTGCATAACACGCGCACATGCACTGACCAGCATTTGCAAAATCAGACCATGCAGAGAAAGCAAATTCGCATAATAGACGTACAATGCCCATTGTCCCTACAGCCCTCGTAGCCAAGCCCAATGCTTTATACAGCGCCTTTTGTACATATTACATAGGTTAAACCGTAGTTTAGGTTGCTAAATTATTTTCATTTTCGATATCCCGTAGTTTAGGTTGCTAAATTAAGAAACACCCCAATCATGAATATAACGCGCCATAAAACGCGCTATTCCAATTTCTGAACATTCGCAACCGGAAGTAGCAATATAAACCGAAAACGCGAGAAGAAAAATGATAGTATATAATTATATGGAAGCTGGATTGACGAAAAACGGTACTATTTTATCCGACAACCAATTTTAAAATTCGATGACAAGTATTTCCTGACGAAATAGAAGCGGGATTTTACGCAGGAGGGTCGGTTAGGGCTCAGGTTAGGCGTCGTGAGGGTCGGTTAAGGTTAGTTTTAGGGTTAGTGTAGTCATTCTGCTGAAAATGAAGCTGGATTGACGAAAAACGCTTCAGAAGTAGAACCTGGATAAAGGCATTTTATAGCTGAAATGTAAGCTGGATAAAGGCATATTTATAGTTGAAATGGAAGCTGGATTGAACCTGGCGATCCAGAAATTACTTGTATATCATTTATTTTATACACATGCAAATAATTTAGCAACCTCACATTTGGCCAAATAATTTAGCAACCCAAACTACGGTTTAACCTATTACATATACAAGATCCCAACATAATGTGGTCTACTCTAGACAGAAAGATCGTTGAAAAAAACTTAAATTGCTTGTCACATTACATCACTGAAAGGGACCATAATCGTTGCACAGTGCCAACGGCATTGCCAAGCCATTTGCATTCCAAAAATCAATATAATGTTATTGTCTTTGACAGACGTGTAGAAACTAGCTCGCAGACGATCACCACCAAGTCCATAATAATTATACGCTACAAAAGTAACAACCTTGATCCCTTAAGAACTTTACGTCATCAGACGCCATGTGGAATAATTAAGCGATCTTCACAAATTTTCTTTAGCTGTCTTTTGTCCAAAAGTGCAAGCAGCAAATACTGAAATCTGTCGAGAATGTTGCATTTAAACATTCAACGATTGGTGGCCATTTGTAAACATCGCAGCTCCGCAGAGAATTCCAGGAACGTGTTGGTGATATTATACTACATGATGACTCTACAGCTGATGACGTTATATAAAGATGGCGGTATCTCTAGTCTGACTTCATTAAATTTTCTTTATTGGTAAATTTATAATTTCAGGCTAAAAATCCCATTAACAAATTTGGCGACGTAGAAAAAAGAGTAATTCATCATCGCAAGTCTCTCTTCCGCATTCTACTGCTCAAAACCTGTTTCTTCTCGCGTGGCCTTGCGCACCAGGAGGGCCTCTGAACGGTCCACTCTACCAGAGGTGCCATAAAAATGTCCAAATACATTACAATATATAATATTCATAAAACAAATATAATCATATCTACAAAATCATAGTCTTCATAGAATTATTTGATATACTGTCAAAATCGTGCGCTGGTATACGACACCGTTTTTTAAAATAAAATTTCGGTGCGGCGCACACCTCTCAATTTTGAATGTAAATAATGAACATCATGGCGCCGCTTACGAAAGAGGATAGAATTTTAATCCGAATTTTAAGAACAGAAAAAGAATACAATGCACGTCAGATGATGATAGAATTTCCTTCTAGAAAATGGAATAAATATGCTCTACATCGATTGATTAGACAGATTGATGCTACGGGAACGTCTAACAGCCGCAACTGTGGTCGCAAACGTTCTGTGCGCACAGCTGGGAACATTGCACAAGTAGTCCAAGAGTTAATTTGCATCCAAGACAACAATCCAGGTACGAGTAAGAGTCCGAGAGCAATTGAGCGCGCGACCGGAATTTCACGCAGTACTGTTAGGCGTATTGTTAAGCATGGTCTCAACCTCAAAGTCTATCGTCGACGTGAAGTTCAGAAATTGTCTAATGCCGATTCGAGAGAACGTCTTGCCGCCTGCAAACGACTCAAGAAGCGAATGACAGATGAAAAGATCGACACAGACGAGAAGATCTCCACGGTTCAGACGCCAGCAAACACTCAGAACGACCGTACGTGTGTACAGACGTTAGCTTTAAGCATAAGGTTGCACCTGCTCAGCTTCTGAAGGGCAGGAAGCATTCTCGAAAGAAGTGATTCTTTGCAGTTGGGCTTAAATGACCCAAGCTCTGGTGGACTCAGCCATCGATCAGACAGTGGGTCGGATCGTGTTGATGCAGTCATTAACGCACGAGGTGGAGTGGTGGTCATATTGAGTATATTTTTGACATATGGTAAAATTCACTCAAGATGTTGTTATTAATTGTTAGTACGAAGTGATTGTTTAGAATTGGCACATTCACTTTCAGACTTTCGTTTTTTCTTGCAGTTTTATGGCAAGAAAATGGCGCATTGAATACCAATACCATTATCTCAAAACATCGTAATAGTATCTTGTAGATGCTTTGCAGAATGATAAAATGGATAATTATGTTCCATCTGATAGATTGGACAAGATGCTCAGATTTAAAAGTATTCAAAGTTATAAGGGGTCAAAGTTATTGCATTCATACTGGCCCACCCTATTTATTTTATATATATAGTCATTAGTCACGATGTAGTGACAGATAACAAGTGAGAAACATTTTGATTAGATAGGCTATTATATATATTTCATGACTTGACATAATATAATAATTATATTTGATAGACAAACTGGACATTGCATTCTTTCTTCATATAATTATATAGCAACCCGTTACAAGTCCAGCCACAAACAAGGAAAATATTTGAGCTATTTTTCAAACCTTGCCGGTTGCCCCCAAAATAATGAGTAGAGTTTACTTGTACAGTTTGGGTCTTTGACCATCATTCCAATTGGAAAGGCCCACAACAGAAAAAGCATGGCGCTGTCTAGCCAAGTAAGCCTAAGTCGGAGCTTTTCCTTTGTTGAAAAGTTAAGCACCCCAACGTCCTGCAACGTTGCACTCTGAGCGCAAAGATGCTTCAATGGCAAGCATTGTTGGTTTCGTCGTTCACTTTTATTTACACTCTCACTGATGAAGTGGAAAAAGATCTCGTACTAAACTTGGCCACACATGAACATAATACCTGAAGTCAGTAAATCACATGTATTGATTATTTAATTCATATGATATCGAGAAAAAAATTAAATAAAACATACTTTTATTTGGCTATTTTGATTTTTCTAGACCAAAAAATAACAATCCTGTCTTCAAATACATGTATATATTGGCTTTTTCTCTAAATTCCATCCTACATCTATCTATGCAAATCAACAATGGATCACTAAATTTTAATTGACAATCCTGGGCTGCTGAAACTGTTAACACGCACAAACTGAAAATCAATCAGAAACATTAAATGCAGAATTTTGCAGTCACCACACAAACACACATACACACCAAATCATATGTAGAGGCATCAGAGCATGCTACACCCAGAGCCCTAATAAATACTAACTAAAACTAACGCAAAATCAACTAAGTCTACTGAATACTGCTTCTATGACAACAAACTTTCACATATAATAGATCTAGTTAGTACATACAGATTGATTGGCAAAACGTAAATCAACTTTCATTGAGCAAAAAAAAAACTGGCCTGTGCAAGGGCAAGAAGTAATAGAATTCCTACAGCATTAAAAGATATGGCTGAAAACACTTCACAGTTACAGCAAATGACTTTATATTTTCTATTCTCGTATGAAATTTGCATCTACGACAGTTTTGACATCAGCAAAAGGGAGCAAGGCAATCTCATGTTGTATCGATATTCAGACAAATCAATAACATTAAAACGGTGAAGCTACAGAATGTCACCACAATGCAAGTTTAAATCAACGACATATACAAGCAACGTCGGATAAACTTTAACCAGGAAAAATAAACACTGTCGATCAATGCGATTATGAATCGATATAAGCGTGCAATTAAAACGCGGTTGCATTCACGCAACACACTCCTGACTTTCATAGAATAATTATCTATCGATATTAATAGAAGAATCAAGATGGTCATACATCTGTTAGTGGAATTGATAGTACTAGATATGCACAAGTGATGCTATAGATAAAGACAAATTAAACAACAAATAAACGTTCACGGTCTTATGATACATAACCTACACACGCGGTTACAGAATATTTATCAGCGGTTACAGAATATTTATCAGCGGTTGCAGAATATTTATCGAAACACATTATATAATCAATGCTGTTACAGACTGAAAAACATCGTTATAAGTTGCTGACTGCAGAATCACATCGCTATTTGACGTTGGAGACAGCATCGTGGATTGCGCCGGCAACATACTCGATGTTTTTGGTCGTTAATCCGCACATGTTGATACGGCCACCGTCTTTCAGAAGATAGATGTGATACTTCTTGATCAAGTACTCGGACTGGGTCACTACAACAAGTATGCCATATTACAGTTATCAAATGTTTCTCACGACAAAAGAATCTTTTCATCGCACCATCGTTACTTACCAATTAAACTGTGTATGTATTGCAGCGCAGGATACAGGTTTCAAAGAATAATTAACGATGCAATGAAAATGCTTGGCCAGATACAGTCATTCAGTTTGAGTACATTCATCCATTCAATGATCTCATCAAAACAAAGCATTTTTACAACCTCTTAAAGTCAGCAATCAGCATAATTAAGAGCTTCCACAATACCTTACAGCCATGATGGCTCAATGCCATGGATTCAGTAAAATCTTTAAATGCTGGATTTCAGTCATGGTTATAAATCAAAACTGAAACTTTTGCATGGTATACACAGTAAATCGCCACATCCATTTCTTTCCTTATAACACACATAGCTGATCTTCAACGTTAATTTCTATCTTCAAACTGACACAGCACAGTATGATTACACGCACAAATAAGCCTCAATAACTAAACTTTCCTCAACTGCAAATCGCCTTCCTTAGAACTGATCTGAATACCTGAGAGTCCAGTGTAGCTGAACATCCCAGTCTGCTGGACGATGTGATCCCAAGTTCCAGGCGTTCCAAGCGCCTTCAGCTTGTCAAACAGCGACTGGCGCATCAGCAGAATACGATCGGCCATCTTCTTAACAGTACACTTCCTAAAACAAAACACCAGCATCTCAACAGCATCTCAACATCTCAACGCCTTGTATTATTTTGAGCCTCTGAGCACGCTTCCTGAACGGCGCAACATAAATTCCTGAAATGGATGAATGAAATGAATACGACTATTATTCTGAAATTTTTACATTCATGCTTTCTGCTGCATTTAAAGTGTTCACAATGCTCGGACTAACAGTAAAGAGACTCTAGAGAGCACAGTAGACTTGACAAACGATCAGGAGCAATGAAATCATTTATTCATACCCCTCACAACCAAATGACAGGCATCAAGAGCTGATGATGCTACATCAGGCATTTACATAGCATCTTCAGTCCTTAACCGAACCTATAAAAAGACTAGCGCCTTACATGACATGAACAGCCTGATATAGATTCAAAATATACGTTGAACATGTAAAAACACAAATACACATTTTAGGCAGTAGTAAGTTAACTCCATAAAATGCGCTATGTTAAGCATATGTATATTTATATACACAAACACACTCACTCACTCAGTCTCTCTTTTTGTGTCACTTTATCAACTCAAAGCGAACATTCAACAGAAACTGCATGACTGCTTTCAGACCTTTCAATTTCAGACTTATTCATTCATTAATTCCGAAAACTTATATAGCGCCCCTTCAAGAAGTCTACTCAGAGGCGCTCCCAGCCCAGCCACGGCTAAAAAGATAGGTCGACCTACCATTCACAAAACAGGTCTGGGTTGTTGAGCACAGTGGAGACGATCCTAGCGCCGTGCGCTGGTGGATTCGACCACGTCTCTCGAACGATGATCTCGAGCTGTGAACGAATTCTTGGCAACAGTTCCTCACGACTGACAACGTAAAGCAGCTGTCCAACTCTCTCATCTTCAAACAGAAAACAAAATCATGCGCTACGCAATTTCACAGCACTTGTGCATGTGGGATTGTGGGTGTGTTTAAATACAAATAAATTCATAATAACTATGCAGCAATACAAAGTTTGAACACATAAATAATTCATTAATATTCTTTATAGTAACCTACCCTGCAATATTATTGAATATCGCCAAATATTGTTATATTAAATAACAATATACTAAGATTTATTATTTAAAAGACTCACTGTAAAGTCCAAAGTTCTTTGAGAATGACTGGGCAGCGACAAGCTCGAATCCTTGTTCAATGAAGTACCTCACAGACCAAGCGTCCTTATCAAGATCACCGGAAGAAAATCCCTGATAAGCGCAGTCAAAGAACGGGAACAGGCGCTTCTCCTGGCAAAACATCAAACAAAGTCAATCAGTTGCCTAATCAGCAAATCTTTACATCAATTAATCAACCAGTAGGTCCGTCGTTTTTGCTAGTCTGTTTTAAAAATTGACTATCCACTCGCCCAATCATCATCATCATCATCATCATCATCATCATCATCATCATCATCATCATCATCATCAATGGGCTCAGTGCTCGTAGGTGTCCGCTGATCTCTTCACAATCTCTCCAGCTGAAAAACCTATCCAGTCACCCGATCATTTAATATCAATTTCCTCGGTCACTATTAACCATCAGTTGACATCTTGTGCCTCACAGAGCCACAACAGTGACAATACCTTGTGAGGTGCACTTAAAAATGCACTATGTTCATTGTTCAGCGTTCTGATACGTACAATGATGGTGCCACAAAGTGCCTAGATTAGATAAGCAATTCCATCAGATCAGGGAACTCACATGTCAGTCAAAGAATATTTCAATCGATCAACTTAATTTTAATTTTCAAGTCAATCAGCAGCTTACAAACGAAGCCAAATAAAACAGCTGAATTAATCTTCTATGAATTTACCAAGTGAATCAACAACGCCAATGATGTTCAAACTCCGTCATATATAGATCTGGCAGTGGAATGAGGAGCAACTTGAGCAAACAGCTGGCAGGTTAACCCTTTAATGCCGGAGAGTATAGGATTTCCCATACCATTTACTACCATCTCGGCATTAAAGGGTTAAATAATTTCTCACAATTAAGCCAACCCAGGATATGTGAGACAGCACTGCATCGATACACATAGTTTACGTGTATACCTTGATGACAGCGGCAATTCTCTTCCACTGCTCGGGAGTTGGGTCCGATCCGGTTGGATTGTGAGCCGCCATGTGCAGCAAAATCACGGACTTCTGTGGAGCATTCTACAACTCACAAAAGAACAGGCCTGCCTGCAATTTAATACAACAAAACATTTATAGAGTATTTTGCACGCTTCACAAAGCAAGTGCTATCCGACAAGTGGTTGACTGACTGACAGTTGTTTCCACCTTTTTACCTCGAAGATATCATCAGTCATTCAATCATTAATAAGTGAAGTCCTGGAATGGTCCATCCCAGCTTGGAGGGGGGGGGGGCAGGCGTCAGCCGACAGTTAAGCCAGGGATCTAATGACCTGCTTACATGTCTACTTAAATTGGACTCCTGTAATAACTTGTGATCTATGAGGATGCGATGAATTGAATCGCACTGTGGTGTGTCAGTCTGAAATTAAACGAAGATCAGGTATCATTCAAACTATAGATACAAAAATACGAAAGTAACAGGAAACAAAATTTCATTGTACCCTAAGATCTTCCAACATGTTCTCGAAGTCAATGCACCGTTTCTTTTCATCCCAATAACGATATTCCTTGATGTCCTTGTAAAGCAGGGACCTCAGAATGCCCTTGTGATTGCCTAAACAACAATGAGCAGCAACACTGATAATTATTAATCACAACAATACAACACACGTTTCCAAATCTTTCTCTGGACATGTTTTGCTCACTTCGTAGGAACTAATCAAAAGAGATCCAGTAACAACACTAATGACAACAACATAAAAAATTTGTTATATTACTAGTGCGTAGCGTGAAATTCGGTTGATAAAGATCTGCCAACACCATCCAGGTCCATGTGTCATGGCCATGAAACAGGTCTTTCTAGTTCTTCGTCAAAGAGCCCAAATATATGAAGTCTTCTACATGTAGATATGATCATCTCTGGATCGGTCCCGAGTGCCTGAAAACATTTGCACTGGAGGTGTGTCCAGTATATGGAAGGCATTCAGCTTCTTCTCCATAGCCACTGTATGTGTCCAAATCTCGGTCCCATAAAGAGCAGCAATCATTCATACACTCATTGCCAGGATTTATATAGCACACCTTCAAGGTAAATGTAGAATGTAGCATGTAAAAAGGTAAGCAGGCAAATTCTGAAGCGACCTCAGTTAGGCACTTGAAAAGTGGCACAACAAGTGTCTACGTACAAAAATACATGGCGCACATTACGTATATTGTATATTTCTCTCGAAAAAGGAAAGAATGAATTGATGAATGGGTGCCTACCCCAAGTGGGTTTAGACACATAGCATGTGTCATATCCCAGCCGAGAATGCAGGAAATCCAATCCAATTCGAAGTGCTCCCGTTCCTCCAAGTGCCTGAACTCCATCAACCTAGAACCAAAGAAATAACAGATATGTCAATTATACTACAAAAAAATAATAAACAAATGTGCATAAACAACAATTTTAAACAGTATACACTGTTTTGGTCATCATGTATTATTTCCAAAAGGCTGTAAATAAGCCAGAAGTAGTTCCAACACCAAATATTACAGGAAATGCTTGAAAGATAATTTTAACAAAAACATATAGCATATACCGTAGTTGCACAGCCAGAACTTGTTATTCCCAGCTAATGGACTGCAGTCAGGCAGCGCCACGCTTTCTCCATGTCTGGCCCTGCGACCTGGAATGGGCTCCCTATTATTCTTCGTCAAACTCCTATCAATTGGTCTTTCTTTCTCATCTCTCACTGTTAACAGACCATCTTATTCATCTGTGGTTGGACTGTGAGCGCTCCCAGGTAGACAACCTTGAAGGTGCTACGTATATAAAATTGCTAATAAATAAATAGATCTTAAATTTACTTATTTAGGCACAAACAAAGCTTATTCAATTATTAATTTCACCCGCTTAGGCATTAAATCTGAGTTCAATTGGTATATGAAAACAGTGAATACTCTGATTACGATAGATACCACACAACAAATGAATACTCGAGCAATTACAATGAAATGTCTTTAACCCTTTAATGCCGTAGGGTATAGGATTTCCCATACCATTTACTACCATCTCGGCATTAAAGGGTTAAACAAGGCTCCTACCAACGAATATGACAGCTTAGCCTAATACACTAACAACACCACTACACACTGCGCCTACCCGTTTCTCTTTAATGGCTGGCGAGTTCTCTCCAAGAAGAAGCCGTCCTGAAGCCGAACGATACGCCGGTATTCCAGACACTGGCAAATATTCATGGTTCGAGCTTTTGTCTGCTGACAATTCAGTCTCGACCTTTCGAACAACAGGCAACACCCATGGCTTGCTGTCGTCAGTTCGATATGCTGTGCAGGACACACACCAACAATACAAATACTCAGGGATCGGAAAATGTAATTCAATTACAAAATACTTGGAAAAATGTAAAATTGACTTAGAAACTACTTTAAATAGAATCTCTTTGTATCTGGAGAGTGTCAGAATTCACTATGGTATTTAAATAACATCAATTACAAAAAACTTACATCAAATATATTGCGAATTGTAATCAAGCAATTTAGACAGCAAAAACATTGTTTCTTCTCAATGTCTCATTGTATCACACGGCTTGAAATGGTTTATTTAATTTTCATTAAGAAGCAACAGCTGTTCAAACAAGTTACCGTACCTCAAACGGTGTCTGTGAGGTCTTAAAATCATGACTGAAAACAAAGTCTGCCAATTGGTGTAGATGAACAAAGGGCATAATACAATTGTATATTCTTACAGCTGTAGTTGTGAAGCATCACTAGTTACCTACTGCCATCTTCGATATGCAGCAAGATTTATTATTCGTTCTGTGTTTTATCAATGCCAACTTTTGACTACTGTGTACAACTGTATATTGCACCATTGAACTCATAAAATTCATCATCTTTGCCTGTTTCTTTAAAACCACAAATTGGAGTCGTATTATTTTGTAACAGAAACAAGAAGAGAGGAAGAGTGATGGATACTTTCTAAATGCATGCAAATTATTCAATTTCATTTGAATGGCTAACGACTTAGATGCCAGTAGTAACTCTGCCAACATTTTCATTGGCATTAAGTATGACCCATATAGACCATTATAACGGGTTCCAAATGAGATTTATGTGTCAGATAAGGTCTCTCTGCAGGCATGGTGACCAGGAACAGAATCCTGACTCTGCAACCTATCCAAAAAGGTAGTGCATTGTGTCAGTATCTGGGTATGCTCAATCACAAAGTCCAATATCTTAGGAGCATGACAGCTGTAGAATGCTCATCAGCTGTGGCAGCTTTCCCCAAACTTTATTTCAGTTTTTCAAACCGTTGTACAAAGAACTCCATTTTGTGGAACAAGTAGTTGGTAACTGACAATGGCAGATTTCAACAATCTTTTCAGCCATTCTAGGTAGTGAGGAGGAATTTCAGAGGGCTGGACATTTCTGCAGCACGGAAACATTAAATTGCAATGATGGCTTTTTCAATGCAAAGTTGTCAACAGTGGCTGCACATAAATTTAATGTATGAGTCATATTTATCAGAAAAGTCAGTGGAATTGTAATCAAATAGTTTAACAAGGTTAATGCAAAAGAAGTAATTTAAATAGAACTGGGATGCATATTAGTATCGAGTTGCTTTGCACCATTCAGCGCTCCGAACAGCTAATTTTTACTTGACCGAACAGTTTTTTCAAACCGAATATGAATAGTAAAAGTGCGAGAGAAAAATTTAATTGTACATCTAATAAATGCGCTATATAAAATTAACCATTCATTGCATAGTTGCAATCCTGAACATCTTCGATTTTCATTACATACAACATTCACAGTATATAATAAGGGTTCTGAAAAATCTACATTCATCGAGGTAGTGTCAACTGTTTTACAATTTAAGAGACCCTGATCTAAACAAGACCAAATTAACTTAGCATCATCTTACAGGTAGCCTTTATAATTTCACATGGCACTAGCCTTTCAAAACGCTCACAATATAATCATTTTGAAACACATGCATTCAAAACATAAAGCCATGCACTTGAAATGAAACACATTTCCAGTGGAAAGTCCAATAGAAACTTATTTAAACATCTTAGCCTTTTCTGTAAAAAAACTTGAATAGCATTCGGTTACAACCTGGAAAAAAATTACTTTCTTGTATGATGTCATGTCATCACAGAATTTAAAAAACTCAAGCTCGAATACAAGAAAAGTGAGTCACATAAAACTTATACATGAACTTGTCTAGCATTTACTAAGGTTCATTCCATGATCCATTGTCACCTACCATTTGTATTCATCTGAATAGTGCACAAACATCATGATACATTCTATTAAATAGCAAAAATGTCATTTTACCAAATGTCGACAAAATTGAAATTCAAATTGCACAATTTCAAATCCCTGACAATGTATAGTTAAAGCTCCTAGTGAGTTAAAGTCTGTGTAAACGCTGTAGCATTCTGCCTTAGCCTACATGCAACTGGTCCAAAAAAATCTTGTCTAAGGTCCTTTAATTATTACTCGTAGGCCTATACCAGTACTTAGGCAGTGCTTAAGGTGTAGAAAAAGAAGTGCCTGGACGCCCTTCACTTCTCCAGGCTTTGCTGTCCAAATAAGTGGCAGGACGGCGTTGACATTTGAAAATAAGTGCCTGCACGCCGTCCATGACTGTCCAGCCACACTTTAAGCCATGTACTTAGGCCTAATACAAAACACAGGCCAGTCATATGATAAAGTAGCCTACTCATCAATTTAGTTGATTTTACAAAGAAATACACTAAACCACTGGATATTTTCAATGAAATAGTTGAATACGCTAAAATGGAGCTTACCAAAGCTACATCCTGATTAACTAAATAAACAACAAAATGAAGGGGCAAACGCGAGATTAACTGCTGCAGGTATCAATGATCAACTTTGGTCGTTAGCCGGCGAGTTCAAAAGTTGTGTAACCAACTAGCTTACGCAATCCATTGTTAGAACAGAACGATCAGAGCTTAAAGTGTAACTTAACCAGAAAAGCGTACAACGTACCTCCAACCCCGAGGTTGACCTTCTGCGCAAAGGTGTCTTCATTGAAGGCAGCCGTCAGAGCAAAAACCTCGATCGGAGGAGCCACCGGGACATCTTCAAACCAACTCGTTGAATTCGCCATTTTCGTTGTCTCAAGGTCGTTATTTACGTGCGCTGGTGACCTAGTCCTCTATGACAACTCAAAATACCAACATAAGTAAGTAAGCAAGCAAACGTCTCTAGAAATAGAGATTGTCAAGCAAGCATAATATTATATAATTTTTATAATAGGCCTATATAATATAATATCTAATATATATATATATAGTAAAAGCTTAGAATTTAGTCGAATGACGCATTCCCCTTGTTATTACTGATCTGTAATAGGCCTTCGAGCAGAAAATCTGCGCTCTAGCCTAATGTGACAATGCACGACGCATATAGGCCTAAAGCTTCTGGAGAAATTTTCTGCTCCTTTCTGCTTCTCCCTCTCCCTTCGCTCCAAAACCAAATAGTATCAGACGGACTGCCACCTAACCGAAAAACCGCGTCGTGTAGCCTAGTCTTACAATTAAGTGGACCAGCGACCGTAGCCACGCGTTTCTTAACCTTATAAGCCTAATATAGCCTATGTCAGGCGGTCCTAAGCCTATATCTATAGGCCTAGTACGCCCATAGGCCTATAAGCTTATATATTCTACAGAAAGAAAAAGAAAGAAAGGCAGAGAAACAGAGATCTATTACAGGTATATAATAGGCCTAAGCATAGCCTATATCCACTCATAGTGTAGCCTACGTAGTCAGTATAGGCCTACCGACTGAATGAATTATCATTAGGCCTAATTATAGAAGCTGACAGATCGAGGGACTGACTGCATGAGACAACGCGATTATTTCATGCAAGTATATCTCAAAGGTCATGTCAGTCTTATAGGCCTATATATAGGCCTAAGACTAGAATTAGGCCTGCAGTAATTAATCTGATCTAACCAGATCTTGCACAAGTCTTACATTAAAACTAGCCATTATTCTTCAATCAGAATTTAGTGAGCATTAATTACGGCTGTATTAACCAATCAATCAATCAACTTATTGAGTCCTCTGTAAACCAATTAATAGGCCTAAAGACACAACAAGATAAAATTGAAAACCAAATTGAAGCGAAGGCAGCAAATTCATGGGCGGAAACCTAGGGGGGGGACAGAGGGACAGTCCCCACCCCCAACGGAGGTGTTGGGGGCGGACGGCCAATGCCATTTGTTCCCCCCCCCCCTCCAATCGTTGAGCGTGAAGATTAAAAAAAGTCATCAACTTTTTTGGCGGTGAAAATATAAAATTTTCTTGACATTTTCGGTTTTCTTCGGCCAAAAACCACTTTTAAAAGGTCATAAACTTTCTTGACGGTGAAAATATTAAATTTTCTTGACTTTTTGGCCAGATGACTAAAAAAATCTCGCGTCTTAGGCTACCTTCGGCCACTCGTTCGTCCTCCCCAAGTCTCCGCCCAGGTTTCCGCCCGTGGGAAAATTAATGGGGCCCACGTCCCGCTGTGGGTTGATCAATCGAGGGACCCCCCTAATTTCCAATTAGTAAATGGGGACAGAACAGAATTTAATGTGCCTTAATTAAAACAGGTTGCTATAGATATATAAACTGCGTAGCTCGCAAAAGAGAACGTAGGCCTACAAGTTACAACAGCTAGCATATAGCGTACCAGGTATGTACTATAATTATAGGCCTACGACTTAAGCTTAATTAGCTCTTATAATTAGCCTACAAAATAATGCTAACTTTAACTATAGCCTAATTGCAACTGTTATAATATTATAAACCAAGAAAACTATAATTTGTGTGTGGGATCTCTGTGAGACTGTGACTATAGCCTACTACGATTGCCATCTCAAATTAAAGTAGGCCTACACTTCAGTCTCTTATTCTTTCTGATCTTCCTTCCAATCTTAGGCCTAATTCAGCTCATCAAACAACACAAAATGAAACGATACAAAGTAAAAAATGTAAAAATATAAACAAATTATAAATAATAATAATCCTAATGGGCTTAATTTTAGGCTATGGAGTTTAACGCCACTTCAGAGGGCCTCTGCATGCACTACTACATCATCTACATGACATTGTAAACTACTGTTCAACGCATAATAGCAAAAACAATACAGATCCAGAGTCACAGATCGGCAGCAGTGCACCGGTAGCCATGCATAACGAAGTGCAGTAAGCCCACAAAATTGATGATTAATAGCCTACACGTTTTGATAGATACATGTGCGCCCGCTCTTAGCTAGGGGCAAGAGGGGCACTTGGGCCCCCGCTGGGAAATTGACACCTTTTTTCTAACTATAGGCCTATATACTTTTGGGGTTAAACCCTTTAATGCCGAGATGGTAGTAAATGGTATGGGTAATCCTATACCCTCCGGCATTAAAGGGTTAACGCATATATTTGCACTAATAGGGCGCTATAGCCTACCCAAAGTGAAACCCACAAACTATATATGCTACCGGTACGTTTAGAAATCTATGTATACTATAGAAATAAACATCCTCTTAATTCTCTGTCTTGCACATTTCAAGCTCTTAAAATTGCGGAAACTGCGACTATATGACAATACTTGTGCTTCACGTAGCCTACGGTGCCTACCCCTTCTGCGGGCGCTCATGCAATTGATTTCATTACAGACGTAAGGCCCATACCGGGCAGGCCTATAGGGCCTACTTGATTGGAATCTCGAAGTTATGGAATGGCGTGGCTAACACTATAATTCATACTCATGGATGCCTCCAGACTATAACCCTTAAGCCTAAGGGGATTATTCTTTATTTTCTTTTTCACTGCGCAGCCTACCATGCAACAGCTAGGCGACTCCAAAACCGGACTCGCCAGATAATCTTAGCAATGTAGAATATCTGAATATCTGAATATCCGCATAATCTTCTTCCAAATCAAAGTAGCC
The DNA here is from genome assembly GCA_945859605.1 of Lumbricus rubellus. Taxonomy (NCBI): domain Eukaryota; kingdom Metazoa; phylum Annelida; class Clitellata; order Crassiclitellata; family Lumbricidae; genus Lumbricus; species Lumbricus rubellus. Next base: position 17,568,729 of record OX243816.1, on the reverse strand, counting down.
TACGTTAAACCACAGCCTTGATTGAAATGTCCTGGTCGTATACTGTATAATGCGTTGGTTTCAGGTTATCAACCGACATCATTCAGCTAATCTATAAAATTACGCGCAGAATCAAGTTTGCGATGATGCGGAGGGGATCTTCTTATTCGACCTACATTGATAAGCTTCGGCATGACGGAAGAGGCCGGTCAAATCACGCGACATAATAATATTTAATATGGAATGTAATGCTTAGAGTCAATGAAAGAAATTGTTGATTTAGCTATCAACACATTATGTGTTAGTGAAGATAGTTAATACTATAATTTTGTTATCTGAAATTGCTATTAAATTGTGAGTTAATCGGGTCACGAAATGCAGGCAATTTAATTTCTCCGACGTGTATAGCTAGAACTAAGCTTTCGAATTCTTTGGTGCAGATTTTGTGCTCTCTTTTTTACTCTTCGCATTGGCATTCTTAGTCGACTTCTTATCTCCCGTTCCTCCTCCTCCCGCTCCTCCTCCTCCGGCTGCTGCAGATGTTGATGATGCTAGCGAAGATGCTGACGTTGTCTTCTTCGACTTTGCGTCCATCTTCTGATTCGATTCACTCACCGTCACCGACTTAACTCTCGGCTCGTTTAGCTTGGCTGCAAAAGAACGTCATCATCATCAACATCATCGTCATCGTCATCATCATCATCGTCATCATCATCGTCATCATCGTCATCATCATCATCATCATCGTCATCATCATCATCGTCATCATCGTCATCATCGTAATCATCATCATCGTCATCATCATCATCATCATTGTAACCATCATCTTTATCAGTATATTCGTCATCGCTACCATCATCATCATCATCATCATCATCATCATCATCATCATCATCATCATCATCATCATCATCATCATCCTCATCATCATCATCATCATCATCATCATCATCATCATCATCATCATCATCATCATCATCATCATCATCATCATCATCATCATCATCATCATCATCATCATCATCATCATCATCATCATCATCATCATCATCATCATCATCATCATCATCATCATCATCATCATCATCATCATCATCATCATCATCATCATCATCATCATCATCATCATCATCACACCATGCACCATCGTCCTCGTCATTCTCTTTGCCACCATCACTCATTAATTCTTATCATTCACCCTATCAACACAAAATTATGGGTTTCGGCATAATGCCATAAGGATTTTAGTTAAAATTTGATAAGAGAATTATTGCTTGTGGACGCGTGTTTGGCCATTTGTGTGTGTGTGGGTGGGGGGTTGCAGCTTTTCCTTGCTCGTGTGCGTGGTTAGACCGTTGATGTGGCTACATGTACGACTGCAGTCGAGATAAGGCGTCGGTGCATGATATGCAAAGGGCCTAGCTGCAACCACAATAAGAGTGAAGAGTAAATACGACACACTCGAAGCGTCAATCATCTGGATTGATTGAGTGTCGAATTGATTCTATGATTGGATTATTGACTCGATCGATGTTTGGTCTGCCTATATAGAGACTGGATTAGCCTACATACTGAAGACTGAAGAGTGAGGTTGATTACACACCAATTTTATTGTCATAACCATGAATTTTAATAAATTTAAAGCTATTCGTTCCAAAGGTCATAGGCCTAATTATAATTAACCTCGGGCCATTTTTAAGTCCATATGAAGGAATTGCGGAGTGACAGTGCTTAACTTCCTGCAATTTCTTGGTTAATTATAGAATATTGTAGGTGTTGATCTATCGGACAAGCAAAGTATAGACATATAAAACCTTATAGGACCATATTTAGGCCTATCTGCCGTGAATGAATTGCTTTGATTTTAATGCAACGAGCGAATCTGAAAGAGTCAGAAAGACTCTGTGCTTAAATTATTGATGCGACTTTACTTTGCAATCGGATGGATTGAGATTCGACGCCAGATCGAATTCTGCGAGAGACAACATTCCATTGTTATTGTTGTTGTTATTGTTGTTGTTATTGTTGTTGTTGTCGTTGTTGTTGTTGCTGTTGTTGCTGTTGTTGCTGTCGTTGTTGCTGTCGTTGTTGTTGTTATTGCTGCTGCTGTTGTTGTCCTTGTCGTCTTTGTCGTAGTCATCATCAGTGTGATCGTCGTCGTAGTATTATAGATATATATATATATAATTTTATGTTATTATGAATTTCTGTAACAGCGTAACGCAGAGGTCATAGGCCTACCTATGAAATGTAGGTCCGTAAGTTTCGATGTGAGCAAGGGAACCAGCGTCTGCTTTGGAACAGTCGTTCCAGCTTCATATTCTGTCAACAGAATAAGATATATTTATAGGCTAAGATTGGACCTGACCATAATGGGTCAAAGATAACCCACTTCACTCCTAATCGACTTTTGATCCCTTTCATCCCGTCTGTTTCTCTTAGGCGATTGTGCCATGATCTTCTTTTTTATATCCAGATACGGGGAGTAGGATCACTTAGCTGAGTTGAATTTGTAACTATAAAGCTACCTGAGTAGGTTAATTCAGTAATTACGAAAATTTATAAAGCGCCTCTTCAGATTTCTGGTCAGCGGCGCTGTCTGCACTAATCTAAAAATTTTACGATGCAAAAGTCAGTAATGGTAGGCCTACATGTAGGCCTACACACATAGGCCTACAATGTGTGAGTGCCTGTGGCTCTCGCATTCTAGTCTTCATATCAGGGCTTTTAAAAAAAGTTCTTATAGGACTGCACAACCTCTTCTTTCCCTTCCCATCCTCCATGGTAAATCACTTCCAATCGCATGACAGTGACCCTTTCTTTTACTATTTCTAGCTGCACACATGCATAGGCCTATAGCAATTTATGCACGCCACCCACGGTATAGACTTATCCCGATACGACGCAACGAATAATAGATGTGGAAACTGGAAATTGCTGACCTTCGATCTCTGAGACGCCGTCTGGTGTCGATGAGTTACGAACGGCGATGAGGACGAGAGACTCCCTAGACGTCACGTGGTCTTTACCGTATTCTGTCGATTTGAAGCGAAGGTTTTTCACTTTTCCTTTCTCGTCCGATAGATCGATAACGTCTGCAATGAAAAGACAAACAAAATCTAATTCTGATTATTTTCTACTCATGCTCAGATCTCTTTAATCTGCATCCAGATTATGATCGCAGAACGTTCGTTGGTTCAGCTCAGCTGGTAGCATGGTCCATTTGGCATCCCTGAGACCTCCCAACAACCTCGTTCATGATTTAAAACATCGCCGCTAGTACAAAATACACTTGAGATGGAGAGCGCGCCTGCGATATAGACCGTCATATACTGAGACAAAGACAGCGACAGACACAATAATTATAGGCGTACGAGGCGGGGGTCCAGAGGGGCAAATGGCCCCCCAGCTTTTTTGTTTGGGACAAAATAGTATTTTTCACCACGAGATTTCTTTTTCGGGCAGAAGTAAAATATTGACCCCCCCCACTGCTGAAATCTCCCGTACGCCTATGGCGACGGATACAGAGACTGGCAAGCACAAAGCAAAATGTCAAACCTTACCTTCAGTGGGACTGCATTTTCGTCGGATATAATTCAGCAGGTTGTATACACTACAATCAGTGTTAACGACGATGCTGTTGTCTTCTGCAAAGAATTATATAATTATATAATATTATTAGGCCTATATATATAAACTATAAAATGTCAAATCATATATATATATATATATATATATAGGCTATAATATATATTGGCCGATATGAGATTACTTATTATTTCGTTAATAAAGCTAAGCAGTGGAAATCAACGATTTTCTTTTTTTAAATTTTTTTGGCGAAAGCCAGAATAAAAGTAGGAATCGCTTTTGCTTCAAAACAAAATAAAGAATTAGGAATTCTTTGCAAACATAAAAATTTCATTATGAGCTAATCTGATAAGTCCAATTATTTTAATTTCAGACCTAAAATGATTTAATTCCTGGCGCGTTTAACTTGAGATGAAAACGAGTAGGCCTATAATATCGCACGTGATCCAAGTGCATGTAATTATAGGGTATGGCGGGGCAATTTGCCCATCGCTACCCTTGGTCTGTTATGTATGTATGTATGTATGTATGTGTACTTGTTATAGCGCCCCTTCAAGCTCTCTCTACTCAGAGGCGCTCCCGATGCAGAGCGGACACTGCATCGGAGTTTCACGCCGAAGCGCTGAGCAATTGTAAGTGAAGGACTTGCCCAAGGTCCTTACGCGGGGAGGTGGATTCGAACCTCGGACCTTCCGGCTCCAAGGCAACGACGCCACCACTAGACCACAGCGCCCCACATGCCTGTTATGATCCAGTTGAACACTCCGGTTGAGATGAAGGCGCTGAGACTTTCATTTTTATTTCAGATTTAATCGTAACATTTTTATTTGTGAGTTTAATGAGTACATTTTATGGGGCAACGCATTAACACGTGAACATACTTTGTATACAACACTGCTGCTAACGTCAACATACTTTTTACATCACTGCTGTAACAGCTAGTGCTTCTGCTAGGCTATAGGTCCTACAAGTTAACTAACTAACTATAATGCTATGCTACTGCCACTGTAACTGCTTCTGTTACAGTGCTCTTACTACCGCCACTGCTACTACTGCTGCAACTGCTGCTACTATAGCTATTACTACTACTACAACCTAATAACTATTACTACTATACTACTGCGCGCACTGTTACTTTTCTCAAGATGGGGTATAAATTAACACATAAATATGATCTCTCGTGAGCCTTACATATCCTGCCATATTAATTTTCTAGACACTTCACAACTCCTTTTGAGACGAATAAATCATAAAGTCAGACATTTGATGAGACCTACCTCCGTACTTGACCGTTACAATCATTTTCTCGTTTAATATAGAGTCTTCTGTGCGATTCAACGTCGTTGTCTTAAAAGATCAATTGCTCTCTTCAATCACAATCCATTCATGTTATTTCCAGCAACTCAAAGCTTCTTGTATATATTATTAGCTCAGTCTGCTTTAAAACCCAGTATAAATAAATAAATAAATAATATTATCCGAAGGCCCTATTGAACGCAGATTTTCCTTCTGAACAATTGAGATAATATTATTGCGGTAGATCATGAAAAATTTCACCGTTGTGAAAATGTTTGACATTCAAGTTTTCAGGAAAAGCCAGACAGTAAATTTCGCTTCGCTCTAGAATAATCCATTAATTATTGTTGGCGTCCCAGCCGTCCCTCATCGATTCCTTGTAAACCTAATTCTCAGACTGTTAATGAAAACAACGATTGCGCTATGCTTAGATTGTGTGTTTGTGTTATTCTCGTGCCATATCGATCTGGCTCAGTGAATTCCACAATTCGCTGCGTGTGAAAGTGATCCGTTCCACACCATCGGAGCTCTCACGCCTAATGATTTTCCGCGTCACGTATGAACTCGATTCGGCATTGCAAAAAAGCTTTGCTGCCTTGCAGGTTATAGTCTGCACGTCGCAGGTACTTGTATGAATATCAAGCAAGCGCACTGATAGAACTATGCATGTATTGATTCAGGGAGGAGTAGGCCTTCTACTTCGTACGTACATGGGCGTCACTACGAGAGCTATATAGGCTCATAGGCCTACCTAATAAAAGACCTGCCTATTGTAATGCCAATGCACAAATCCAACAGACTCGAGACCACAAACAATCGTCTTTTCCTCCTCCTCTCTTCCCTCCTTCTCCCATTTCTCCTCTTCCGTGTCACTCTCCGACTCTTCCTGTTCATTTCTCATGCCATATATCTATAAGTGTAGGCCTGCTGCAGTGCTTCAGCTGTTAATTGCTTCTGTCAGCAGCGCTGTCCGATCACAGACGTATCGATGACAGGCGGTGCTTCGAGCACAGCGCGATCGATGAATTCTCATACAGGCCTATAGCTAGACCGCTGAAAATATAGACCTCTTTAGACTTATGAGTGCTCCCTTATAAAAAAATGCAGGTCCACGATTGATTGCTCAATACACAAACATATATACACTGTGTCCGGAAAAAAAGCGACCCATTTTGTAAATATGAAAATAAATAGTAAATATTCATCGATTTTTACAATTCAAACACCATTTTAATCCGGACATATTTGTCTAACATTGGTGAAAATATAAAAGTTTTAGTCTCGACGATGACGTCATAATGACGTCATTTGCATTAAAGTTCATTTAGACGGCCAGTCATGCATGGTTTCGGTTGGTATATTGGCTCTTGGTAAAACGGAAATCCATTTAATGGAACCAAGAGTGAAAATAAATGCAGCTTATTACTGGGATTGTCTGCTCCATATAAAATTGATGCCTGATATCCGAGAATGTTCGGAACAATAGGCTACACATTTCAACAAAATGGTGCTTCAGCTCACTGAGTTCGTCAATATGTTGAACTGTTGACTAAGGAGACTCGGATTTCACTCCTCTTAATATTTGGCAGCTAAACGGCCGCCCGCTTAAATCCCGCTGATAATAAGATCTGGAGACTGATGGAGGAGAAGGTGTACAACACAAGAATAGGAGATATTGAAGAACACCGTGAGCGAATTGGTAATGCCTGGAAGAATTTTGATAAGCTGGTTATCGATGCTGCTGTTGGCTATTAGCGCGACCGTTTTGAAGCTTACGTTGAGACCAAAGGTGTACACTTTGACCAGAAATTGCAGTCGGACATAACCCAAATATAAAAATAAAATTAAACCTACATTTAATATCGATAAATTAAATCATGAGAATATTGAAATTGTGGGTGATTTTGCGCATTTATCTCTTAAATTTGACTTTTTGTGCAAATGACGTCATTATGACGTCAGTTTTTGGACTGGAACTTTTATATTTTCGTCCGTGTTAGACAAATATGTGAGGATTAAAATGGTGTTTGAATTGTGAAAATCGATGAATATTTACTATTTATTTTCATATTTACAAAATGGGTCGCTTTTTTTCCGGACACAGTGTATATATATATACAGGGTGGGCCAATAGGAATGCAACAACTTTGACGCCTTATAACTTTAACAGTTTTTATCTGACCGTCTTTTCCTATATATCCAATTGAACATAATTATCCATATTATCATTCTACAAATTATCTAAGAGATACTAATACGAATTTTTGAGATAATGCTATTAATGTTCGATGTCCCCTTTTTGCCATAAAACTGCAAGAAAAAAAAAACAAAAGTCTTAAACTGAATGTGTCATTGACTCAATTCTAAGCAATCACTAGTTCTAACAATTAATAACAATTCATATCTTGAGTGAATTTATCATCAGTCAAACAAATACTCAATATGTCCACCACGTGCTTTAATGACAGCATGGGCACGAGACGAGCACTGATCGATGACTGAGTGCTTGGGTTATTTCAGCCCAGCAGTAAACAATCAATTTTTTCAAATGTTCAACGTCACGTATCGGTTCATGCTGAAGACAACCCCAGATTGAATAGTCAACCGGGTTTAAATCTGGGCTGTTCGGTGGCCAGTTCTCCGGTTCAATAAACTCTGGTACGTTAGCGTTCAGATAGGCCTATGTAACCGTATGACGTGAACGATGCGCCGGCGGGAGAACGTTTGCGACCACAGTTGCGGCTGTTAGACGTTCCCGTGGCATCAATTTGTTTAATCAATCGATGTAGAGCATATTTATTCCATTTTCTAGAAGGGAATTCTATCAACATCTGATGTGCATTGTATTCTTTTTCTACTCTTAAGATTCTGATTAAAATCCTATCCTCTCCCGTGAGCGGCGCCATGATGTTCATTATTTACATTCAAATTGAGAGGTGTGCGCCGCACCGAAATTTTTATTTAAATGGTGCCGTATATCAGCGCAAGATTTGGCACAGTAGTAGAATGGATAATTATCTTCAATCTAGTATATTGATCACAGTGTTCGGATAAAAATTGTTTAAGTTATAAGGCGTCAAAGTTGTTGCATTCCTATTGGCCCACCCTGTATATATAACTGTCATAAAAACATGTATATACATATACTGTATATAAGCCTGCAGGTGCGTTATATAGGCTACAATATGCGACACACATCATATATGTTTGTATTCAAACATTGCATGTACCTCGTATATTTACCTTGCTTTTTATCAGCTGCTCAAGACCTTTCTCTTTAGTCGTGACTGTGCTGGGAGCGCCTCTGAGTAGGCTTCTTTAAGAGGCGCTACGTATAATTTTTCATTTATTTATTTTATTTATGACTGAATAAATGAATGAATCATTGAATGAATGAATACAGCCTATACTATATTATGCAATTTTTATGCATATATTCTGCTATTAACTGATTTGCCATGCAATATTGCTTATACATAGAGACACGCAAATCCTCAGTAAGTCGATCAGGAAGGATAAATTAATTATTCATGCAATTAATTAAATCTCATGAATATGCTAATAGCCTAATCCACAGTGTATCAGTCATGCTACGGTTTTCCAATCCAGAGAAGTAATTTGGAATCGATGACGAGATTTACGTAATGACAATTTATGATGTAGTTTATTCATTAGGATCAGTTATATAGCGCCCAGTCTAGACTGTCTACTGACTCCACTCAGATGCGTTCCCGACCCACCATGGTGAAACAGCTCGGCACTGCCTTGTTGAAGTCGGCGAACGAGGGACGAGGGAAGCTGAGTCTACTGTAACACTCTACAGTGCAGGTTAAACGAGCCTCTGCTACATGTGCCGTGTAATTTAAGGTAAACGATGATCAGAATTGTCGCATCAACTTTGATCAAGACACAGGTATAACTGGTATATGAGATTGCCAGAACCTTTAGTCATGCACTGGAATTAAGAGGACGAATAGGATGAGGAGGAAGAGAAGGAGGAGGAGGAGAGCGACGACGAGGAGGAGGGGAAGAGGGGGAGGAGGAGGTGGAGAAGGAGGATGAGCAGGAGGAACGAACAGAGGATGGAGGACGAATAGGATGAGAACGAATAGGATGAGGAGGACAAGGATCAGAAGGAGAAGGAAGAGGAAGAGGAGAAGAAGAAGAAGGAGGAGAAGAAGGAGGAGAAGAGAAAGTAGGAGGAGACGTTTGTGTTAATGGATTATGGCGAGGTTACGTAGGACGTAGGACATGGAGAATGAGAGAGGAGAGAGAGACGAGATTAAGGTTCAAATGCGAAATCAGATGCTATAATTATCTGTGCACTTTCAGTTCATTCAGAGCATTTATATAGCGCCCCTTGAAGAAACTACTCAGAGGCGCTCCGGTCCAACCACGACCAAAGAAAAAAGACTTGAGAGACTCGTAGAACCCTGTCATTCTAGACAGTGGGTCCCACGACCGAGAAAGCACGGAGAGCTCTGTTTAATAGCCAAGCGAGCACGCGGGACAAGAAGCTCTCTCCTAGCCGAAGAGCGAAGCACACGACGCGCTGCAACGTCAGAGACTGGACAGCAAAGATCACGCAAGTACGATGGGGCACAGCCAAGGAAACAGCGAGAGAAGACCTCAGTAAGCTGCTTTTAATCATTCTTTATTCATTAAGATTATATCAGAACAATCGTTTTCTGCATGAATTTCTTTATTAAGTTAGTCTTAGAACAACGAAGTCATATAATTTATAGCATTCAAATATGTATGGTACGCATATATATATATATATGGATATATATGTATGGATATATATATAAATATATATATGGTCAATATACATGTACATATAGGTAAAATTGTATATATGTACATATATTATTTATATAGTATATTCATTAAATGTGCATGGTACATAATATTATCAATGTATACATAATTACATAATTATGGTATATTAATTCATGTATACGTTAAACACATGTATATAATTTTAATCAATGTGAAAAAATACATGTAATAATATTTTTTTATGGTTTCTTCCTTTTCCTGGCAATTCTGATGGAACCATTTGCAGATGTACTTTGTCAGCTGGAGGTTTTCCCGCATCCACGCATCCGAAACAGGTGGTTGGAACTGGAGCACGGCGGAGGCAACAGACTACAGTGGGATGCTGCATGGTCGAGATGGAAGAGAGGGTTGTTTGGGATCGATCACGTGGTGGGTTGGTCACGTGGTGGGTTGAACACGTGGTGGATTGGTCACGTGGTGGGTTGGACACGTGGTGTGCCGATCACGTGACCTTAGATGGACGAGAGATCGGAAATGGAATCGCTATCATGAGTGGCAGATGATGATGAGGAGGATGATCCGTGGTAAGGATAGCAGGCGTAGAATGGATCACAGAGGTCAGTGTTTCGAGAGCAGAAGAGGCAGAGGTAGAGCGATGACGGTCGGACCATTGGTGATGATGATGATGATGATGACGATGATGATGATGGGAGGAGAGACCGTCGAGGCCGAGCCTCTGCTGATCCATGGCCACCTGGACGAAGACAACAGCAACAACTACTACAAGGACAGCATGGTTAACTCACTGCGTGTGTGTGACTCGTACATGTTTATTGTATATACTGAGAAAATAATAAACTCATAATATATATGTAGGTAGACTTGCCAACTTTATAATTTTCGTCAGTAATAATAGGTCTATAGTCAGACAGGAAAGAAACAAGCAAGGAATATTATAAAGAGTAGGCCTATATGTTAATTAAATAATTATTATCCCAATATAGAGAGACATATTGAGGACTATATATGAGCACTTAAAAAGGTAGGAGCTAAGTAACTATTGAATAACTCAAATAACGATTAGGCCTATAGGCTAATGTAGAATGAAAAAGGAAATTATTTGGCGGATTTATCTGTTAGGGCTACGTCATCCAACCGCCTCTAATAAGTCGTTGCATAACATGGATCTGAAATGCTTTTCTCAAGTTTTCTGCACACTCCGTTTGTGACATTAAAGAGGCATGTGACATTGTGACTATACACGTACATGTTTTTCAGATATTTGATGGCCAATTGATGAGCGTTTCTGAAAGGCTCTTAAAGTGGCGCTCTACAAATGTCTTGTTACATCGCATTACATCTGAAGTAACTTCATCAGAAAATAAGTAAGTAACTAAGTCAGTGAGTGATGGAATGGACAGACGTAGACGAGATACACAGCTAATCGACTGACCGGCCATTATGGCGGACAGAAGAATGAATCCGTGAATGAGGATGATGAATGCAAGGAGGAACGGCGTGCGTTGGGAGGAGGAGGAGGAGGAGGAAGAGGATAAGGAGGAGGAGGAGGATGCGACTGTTGGCGAGGTCATCGTCGTCGACATCTTTTTCATCTTCTGTACCCGGATGTTGTCCCTATTGTTGATGAAGAAAAGATGATGTCACGACAATGAAGTCAATTCAACTGTTAAGAGCTCAGCACAGTTAGACTTGAGCAACGTGATAATACTATCTTTCACCTTTGTCTATGATGATGGTGATGATGATGATGATGATGATGATGATGACGACGACAACGACGACGATGATGATGACGATAATGACGACGATGATGATGATGATGATGATGATGATGATGATGACGACGATGACAATGACGACGACGACGATGATGATGATGATGATGATGACGACGACGATGATGATGATGATGATGGTGATGATGATGATGATGACGATGATGATGTGATGATGATGTGATGATGGTGATTATGATGTCGGTGATGACAGATTCGGGAATTGAGATAGCAGAGTGTAAAATTTACAAATATAAATCTAGGTACATGTAGGCCTACATCAGAATTAATGTAAGTGCTGCTCACATCATTGCGATTGTAAAAATTGACTTTCGGGTAAGAAATACGTCAATGATAATAATAATATTGTGATGATAAAAAGCACAATTGTGATTTCTCCGAACTTTTTACATGTTGCGAGATCCCTGATTATAATAGACTAGGCTATTAAGTATAATTATCAATAGCAGCAGTAGGCCTATGCCCTAATATTTAAAACTTGAACTGACCTGGTTGCCGTTGGCAGCCATTATTTTGCGTATTTCTGATATCGCTCATTTTAAAATTACGGCTATTACGCCGATTCAGGATTCGAACCGATAAATCGGCAACAGGCCTATCTGATTTTATTTGAATCCAAAATGTCACTTTCAGTAAATTGAAGAAGAAAAGATTGCAGTAGCGTAATCAGAAACTATTTCACGCTTCTATTTGTGGATTTGCGGTGAAAATTCCACAAAGTTAATAGAATTGAATAGAAATAGTCAGTGTTTTAGTTGTCCAAAATTAACTGGGGGGGGGGTCAGTAATTTTGTACAGATTACCAAAGTACACAAATACATGTCAAATCCCTGCCGTTACAGAAATAAAAAACGGTGATTTGTAAAAAATTTTACTGTAAAAGAGAAAGGTTTCGTTTTGTCTTTATCGTAAGCTGCCCCAGCGGGGTCTGGGGCGGAGCCCCAGCGACCAGCGCATTTTTGGCTGTGTTGACCTCAAATGGAGCCATTTTTAGGCAGTCATGGCCGGTCGTCCGTAACTGCATGGACGCCGTGGTTGGCCTGGACTGCCTCGCTGGACATATCGGCACATCGAGACTTTTTATTAAAGTCTTTTTCTTCTTCGTCGCCACCATCGCCGACGATCTTTCGCTTGCTTTTCGCGAATCCAAACGCAAACAAACTCATTTCTCTGCAACGTTTCAAGAGAAACTGGACGATTTAACATGCAATCAGTAGGCTAGCAGCGCTGACAAACAGGAAAAGGAAATACGTTGAAGAACATGAACAGTATAGGGGTCATTGCATAATTACGTAACGCTCGAGGGTGGGTGGGTGGGGTCATTAAAAACGTTACGAAACGTTACGGGGGGGGGGGGTGGGAGGAGCTGAACGTTACGTAACGCATTGAAAAAAATATTAATGAATATTAACTAGTTCATCTTAATTTTGATTAATTATTAATGAGCAATTTAGTTCGTGAAACTTTTCAGCAGTGTGTGAAATTTTATTCTTGAGGTAAAATTCAAGAAAATTGCAGTTAAGGCATAACTGTCATTTATATAAATAAAACATCATGTATATTTTAAACCTATAATATTATAGTCTACTGCCAAATTATAATTCACATAGGGGCCAACTATATTAAATTCGCTATAAAAATATGAATTATAAATACGAATTCGCATACAGGTCTGGTAGGCCTAAATCCAAGAATCCTTGGCCAAAATCGTAACTGATTTTTCGTAGCAATCGTTACGTAACGCTGGGGAGGGTGGGTGGGTGGGTCAAGAGAAGCGTTACGAAGCGTTACAGGGTGGGTGGGTGGGTCAAGAGAAGCGTTACGAAGCGTTGCAGGGTGGGTGGGTGGGTGGGTCAAAAACGGTCATTTTCGGCGTTACGTAATTATGCAATGACCCCATACTAATATTTATTTGAGAATGGCTCCCTACCCGCGTCAAAAATTATAGGCTGGTGTCTGGTTCCCTACTCTCAGTCACGCATTGTATCGACAAGTATTGCAGCCAATTAATTTGAGACACGAATCAAGAATCATACGAATATGGACGAAGGGGCCAAGGAACTGGGGGGGTCAGAAGCTGACCCCCTCAACACATTTTTAGTCACTTAACTGAGGGGGTCAGACAACGAACTGAGGGGGTCCAACCCCCCCAACCCCCCCGACAACTAAATCACTGGAAATAGTTTATGCAACTACAACATTTCCTGAAATAATTCATTTGGGGCTTGAACCTAGAAACTCCCTCCCCTCTAAATACGTCCACGACTGTCAGTGACTTTTGCTGATAATTACGCCGACTCATAATTTTACTGTTTTGCACGGATTTTTAATGAGAAACGGCGCTTAAAGTGTCAAAAAGAAGTGCCTGGAAGCCATTTTCATTTCCAGATAGTGCTATAGCCTAATAAGACGGCGTTCAGATCTAAAACCAGTGTCTGGATGCCATCACATTTTACTTTCTCCCATGAGAAAGAATTAGCCTAAAGATTGACGGGGCAGGAAACTGACGAAACAGATCACCATATTTATTAGAATGCTTTTTAAAATGCTTTGGCGAAAAGACTTAATATGATTTTTTGTATATATATAAATATAGCATTAGTCCTGGGATGCGACGATTGCCATTAATCGGTCTAGACTCTAGAGAAACGTCCGACGAAAGCAAATTTTGCAAATAAGCGTATATTAAAATATTATGTATATCGCAAGAGAAGGTATGAGGGTGTCTTGAAATAGCTCACCTGTGACTGGTCAGAAGTAACAGCTGTACGACTTAGAAAGTCTTGAGATGGTCAACTCAGGCGCCGCGGATATGCTTTTGGTGGAATGGTTCGGCGCTCTGCTGCTTCTCTTCTGGTTCCTGAGTCGACGCCTGGTTGCAGCTGAAGTCAGTTCTGCCTCTTCTTCGTATCTGTTCTTGACTGCTGAGGTTGGGAAAGAGCTTGTCTTCTCTTTTATACCGATGGATAGATGGGTGGATGGACGAACGGCTGAATGATGACTGCTTAGTTCTCGAATGACGTCATTAGTTCTGCTGCTGACCATAAACTATAAACTGTCCGGCGCTCAATGACCGCAGTTACTGTCGGCCACGCAATCGCGTAGGAATGCCAGACTTCTCTCTACATATATATATATATATATATATATACATAATTACATATATATATACACATATGGGCCAGCTGTCTCTTTGACTCTTTATTTCTCTCTATATATATGTATCACTGATTTGTCTGATTTTTCGTCTCCCTTCTGCTTGCATGTGTTTGTCTGCCCATCTTTCTTCGTGTCTTGCAGTTTGTCTTTCTTTTCTCATGTCTGTCTGTCTGTTTGTCGGTATTTCTTTATGCGTGTTTTTCTCACTCTTCTCTGATTGTATTTCTTAATCTCTCCTTGCGCGGAGGTGTCTTTCCTCATCTGTTTGCCTATATGCTTGGGTGTATTTCTTCATCTGTCTGTGTACATGTGCGTGGGTGTGTGCTGCAATGAAGTGGGTGTCATTCGTGCTAATCAGTTGGCGTTCTTGGAATGCGAGAGAGCATTTGAAAGGAAATGCGGAAGAGGCAGACAGACACAGGTACAGCGACACAGACACAGAAAGAGACTGAGAGGGTGTGTGAAAGGAAATGTGGCTGACGGGACAGCCGTAGAGTGAAGAGGGAACTAAGTTCATATCCATGGAACCAGACTCCAATGCTGCAGACACACTCCACAGGTTCCATTGATTTCCAGTAAAGGAGGGACATGCACTCGGACAGATAAACACTTATACAAGCAGACAGAAAGACAGGTGTGTGCATATTTATAGGCACTGTTAGGCAGAGTCAGAGATGCAAAAGTGGCAGCATGCAAACGATCAGTCGGAGATATATTCAGACAAATATATATATATATATATAGGCCTATATACTCAGTCAAAAGTAAGTCAAACGAATCGATTTGAAGACATTTAGAACAATGACAAACACTGTCTTGTAGAAACAGACAAACAAGCAATCAATCGGGAAAATGGAATGATATGAGCCTTTACTGGATAATAATTATATTATACGACTTTTGGGTGCAGCAAATGAGCACGGGTAAAAGGTAAAATTTGGGGTGAAGATGTTGGACAATTAAGACAGACATGAGTAAATTTTATATATATATATATATAAGAATTAATTAGTTCAATGATTCGGAAACGAAATTGTTGAGTCCGTTAAACAAATGACCTGTATAAGCGATAGTTTTTAAACTTGATTGTTTTGGTACCTGGTAAAAATGGAGGTGATTGAGACAAAGAGACGGAGATTACATAGCCTACATGTATAGTGCGTCGTGAGTGCTGCTAACGATATCTGGGACGGCGCTCCTGAAGCAAAAATTGATGTGTCTTAGCAAATATGCAATTATTGAGCACGTTGGGTAAAAGTTTTTTAATCCGTTCAAGTCATGAAACTTAAGAATGACTGACTCTGCGAATGACAATGATACAAGATCGACTTCCGAAACGAATCTGTTTTAAGGAGTGGTGTAAATGCCCCAGCATGCACGCATGGCGTAAGCTTACAAATATCACCGAGCGATGAAAGCAACTGAATTTTCTTAATTAAAACATTTCATGAATGTGATTCGTGAATGGATCGCAGAAAGTTCATCACTTCGTGATACTCGCATTTGTCGACTGTGTAGAATCGAGTTACCAATTAATGTGGGTGAATCGTGCACATGGAACGTCTTATTTAATCTAAAGAAATCTTAAGGTTCGTGGTCGTTGCATGAGGTGCCATAGGCCCTCCAGACCCAGGATCCCAGACCCTCACAGGCAGGGCTGCACTGGTAAATTCACAGGTGAGTAGGCTACACGCTGGCCGGGAGGAAATCCGACCTATTTGCGGCCCGAAATTTCTGACGATCTTTTTTTTAGTCATCCGGCGAAAATCTCGGGAAAATTTCATCAATTTCCTACATTTTCCCACATGAACCTTAATTTACTATAGCGTGTACGGTGCACCCTGCTTTACCCGCGTATACCCTACTTTTCGGGAGGTGAGTATACGATGCCGTTTTCCCCCCGGAGGTAAGTATACGCCGTATACCCGCGTATACCCTTGATTACAGCCCTCACAGGAATGTTACTGGCGGGGTTTGAATTAAATCAGTGGATAGTGGATAGGCATTGGTAGGCTACGCAATCGCAGCAAGTGAACGGACTGAACGGACGATGAGTGGGCGGTTCATCAAACGAGTCAGCGATGAAATCGAGTCGGATAGATCTATAGGTAAACAATGAGGTTGGGAATCAGAAGGGATTAGTGGAGCATGTGAGAATGTGGATGGAGAGAAGATGACCGGGTGCTTAGGCGGGTAAGTGCATGCAAGTGGGCGGATGCATGACGCGGATGGACGTGGAAAAACGGGTCGTCAACACCTCGTCACTCCAGAGCATGTGACCGACTCGACGAGGAAATATCGGATGACATTTCGCTCCCATCCGACACTAATGTGGCATTCTATATAGCCTATACCTGTCTGTTTCTCACGTCCTCTCCCTCTCCCTCTCCCTCTCCGTCTCCGTCTTCGTATCCCTCTCCCTCTACCTCTCCATCTTCCTCTCCATCTTCCTCTCCATCTTCCTCTCCCTCTTCCTCTCTCTCCCTCTTCCTCTCTCTCCCTCTCCCTTTGCCTCTACCTCACTCTGCCTTTACCTCTCCCTTTGCCTCTCTCTCCCTTTGAATTTCGTGACACAAGGGTCGGCTCTTGAATCATACTTTGTCTAGAAATGACAGAAGATTGCCGTTCTTCAGAACTTCTATTAAAATTGCAGTCGTGCAAGAAAACCAGAATTGCCTCAATGTAGCTGTAGCGGAGATTATATAATGTATCGCCTTCTTAGAAAATATTATAGATCTAGCCTATCGTTGAGAAGCAGATTCATTAGCAGAGTTCCAACAGAAAACTATAGAGAGGATGGAAGAATTTTGCAAATTTAAGTCAAAATAATGCGAGAATTGAATTGAATCGCAAAACGAAAATTGGAACAAAATGTGGAATTCGAATTGTAAAAAAACTACTTTAATATTTAGTTAATATTGGCTCAAATTCATGAAGTCCGGTCTGACGTCTATACCAGGAGAGTCAACTCTTGCAACACAAATACTGCAGATTTTTGAAGCGCTATTTTAACATTTCGCACTTGTTGGAACGTGATGGGAGGAGTCTTCAAATTAACGCACATAGAATTTGTAGCATAAAATGCCTCTATTGTGTTCTGATGCCGCAGTGAAAAACGACCAATTTAGTACTTCAAGGTTCGTCTTGTTTTTGTGTGAATTTGATTGCGTTTCTTTTGACTTCTCTATTCAATTGCCACATTCACACAACAGGAGGATGAACTACGAAGGAGCAATATCATTAACCTCATATGGCGCCGCAGAAATTACTGTTTTCCATTCTACCCACTCGGGTCGTTTGCTAATAGACGACTCTGTCTGTTGTTTAGTGTCATCGGCAATTGAGATTTATGTCGTCCTAGATTGCAAGCAAGTGAAACGCAATAACGAGAAGAGAGAGGGAGAGAGAGCGAGAGAGACAGATTGAGAGAGAGAGACAGACAGAGACAGAAAGAGAGAGAGAGAGAGAGATGATGTGGGTGGCTGATGCTGGACAGTTACCGCAACCCACATAATCATATGCATCTCTCTCTTTCGTTATTGCTCTTTGGAAGCCGATACGGCAGTAACGGCACTCTTCTATTTTTCAAATGGATTAGAATGACTGAATGTCATATAAAACCAGATGCTGTTGTCAACGTGTGTGACTGTTTATTTCATCTTTCGCCTCTCAATTTCTATTCCGCAGAAGATGGTGGTTAGAGTGTGAGCGCCATCGATAGATGCCATTCGCATTCAACACCGGCGCCATAGAAGTCACGATCCGCAAGTATGGAAGAAGTGAAAATGTGTGTGGGAGGATTGGAGGAAAAGCTAAAAGAATGCGAGAGTGTGTGTGAGTGAGTGAGTGAGTGAGTGAGAGGGAGGGAGGGAAGGAGGGAGGGAGACGGAGAGGTAGACGTAAAGGGGGAGAGAAAGAGTGAGAAACAGAGAGCGAGAGAGAGAAGGAAGGAGAGAAGGAAAGAAAGAGACTTTAAAGAGAGAGTGAAAAGGAAAAGAATTGGAGGAGACCTGAAGACAATGAAGAGAGAAAGAGAGAAAGAACTAAGAGCGGTTGATAAAATGGAGCAAACACGAAATATGGGCTACATAATTATGCAGTGTAGTGTCTAATGCAAAATGGTTTAGAATCAGACATACAGACATACATGCATACATGCATACAAACTGACTGATCCACCCACCGATCGACCGACTAACAAGGTCATAAATGAATGATGTTAGGTGTTGGACCTCTGGACACGTGGGTGTATGCATGGGACATCAGTAGACTCTAGAAGCAAGAGACAAATTGGCCGCATCGAGAGAGACAGAGGAAAGAGATTCGAGATGGAAGTGGACAAACTGGACATGCCAATTGACCTGGAATCGGATTCAGATGTTGAATCGTGTTAAGCGGAATGTACGGTCATCGCATTGACTCAAGATTCGTCGTTCATCACAAGAACAACGACGACGACAACGACAACGACAACGACGACGACAACAACGACGACGAGTGGCTACGTTGTTTTGTATCTATAGATGCACACAGAACAACTATCAGTCAACACAGCTCGGCTACCATACAGACTTCAGTTGTCACGTTCGACAAACCTGTAATCGACAGAGAACAAGAGACACGGAGGGAGAGAGACAGACAGGCAGGCAGGCAGACAGTCATACAGACGCATTCACATACACAGATGCAGACGCAAAGAGACACAGGGATACGCAGAGAGAGGGGGAAAAGGAAGAGAAAAACGAACCAATGAACGAAAGAATTATATGAATGAACGAATGAATGAACAAATGACTGACTGAATGAATAAATGAATGAATAAATTACTGACTGAAAAACTGAATGACTGAATGACGGATTGAATCAATGAATGAATGAATGAATGAATGAATGAATGATGACTGCATGAGAGGAACCGTGAAGGGAAAACTGAGAGAGCTGCGAGAAACATTTGTCTCTTGAATAACAGTATAGAGAGACATGGAGGCAGAGGTGAACAAATGGAGAACAGACACAAGCAGACACACACACACAGTCATACAGACAAGCATATGGATTAAAAGACAGAAGATGACATGAATAGACAGAGAGAGAAATGAAGCGAAAAGTTTGAGTCAAACGGATGAAGAAATAGGCAGACAAGGAGTGTTAAAGGTGAACATGTAGCATAAGATGGAAGGATCGAGAAAAGGAGGAAACGGGAAAAATTGCGAACAGACAGAGGCGTCGTCAAATGATACCACAGAATTAGAAAGGGAAGAAGTGAAATAAGAGTCATGCAGACGGTAAAGGCACACTAGAGAACAGTAAGTATAGGCGGAAGCTGAAGAATATAAGAAAGAGAAGAAGAGGATGTGGAGGAGGAGGCGGAAGAGGAGGGATATGAGGAGTAGATCGTGGTGGGGTGGGGGTGGAGAGGTGGTGGAGATGGTGGTGGTGGTGGTGGTGGTGGTGGTGGTGGTGGAGAGGGTGGTGGAGATGGTGGTGATGGTGGTGGTGGTGGTGGTGGTGGTAGTCGTAATGGTGTTGGTGTTGGAGTGGCATGGGATTAGGATAAAAAAGAGAGAGAAGTGATTGAAGTGGTCCTTCCACGAAGTTGACCTTTCCCTGTTTTCGGTATTAAGCTGATCTCTTATGCAATGACGCTGATCCATGACGAATAGCTTTGCCCTATCATCTACTCCACATCGCTGTAATAAACACATTAATATGCGTTGCAGTCCATTGGAGATTGTTGTGGTCAACAGATCGATAAATCTCGGATGATTTCACGGTTATGAGTCCATTGAAAGCAAAAGCATTTCTGAAGCATCTGGCCCAGAATCAGGACCTAAATATTATTACAGGCATGCAAATACAGTGCGTAGGCTTATGATGTTCATACAATTTTTCATGATTTATGCAAACAACAGCAGATATATTTTGTGAAAGCTAAGATGGTTCGAGTAGAAAGCTGATTCGTAAAGAAAGTAACTAATACTTCTACTACTGTTGCTATTGATCGTTATCATTTTTAAATTTTTTATTTTAATCTATTCACTGACGCATTAGGCGTCTCTCATTCACAGTGCAATCCACAATGTATAATTATATCATCATCATTGTCATCGTCGTCGTCTTCATCATCATCGTCGTTGTCGTTGTTGCCGTCGTGATAATTGTCTTCATTATCATATAGTCATCGTCATCATAACCTTCTCCTTCCGCCGATTTAATAACGATATCGTTTATTTGTTCAGCATCCTGCATGGATTTCGCAGTTTATCCGTCAGTTTCGTCATTAAGTCGATTCCACTAAGCAGTCCTCGTATTTTGACATTTGAGATAAGACGAGGCCAGCAAAATCTTACCCCACCTCATACTCCCACAGCTCACTTCTGACCACATACAGATTATTTTCGTCACGACTCAGCACAAGATGATCGCTGAAACTTTTGTTTCAACAGAGCTCCATCGAGTATTTATCATACTAAGAGATGAAGAGCGGCCCCTTATGCTAGACACATGAGTATAAAAGGTCCAGAGTATGCCAAACAAATTTTTTTAAGGGAAACGGCCTCTGGTGTCACAAGCCCTCGTCAAAATATGATTTAATCGTCAAGATTTGATTTAATCTGGATACATCAAATCAAATCAAAATCAAATCAAATACAATTTCATTAAGACAGCAATTAACCGTAACACACTGAACACAAAAGCACACTAACAACATTAACATTAATGGTTAACATAATAACAGAAAGAATAAGCAGTGTATCATAAGAATAAATATCATCATCATCAATAACCGTAGGAGTTCGACGCCACTCTATGTCTGAGTCTATCTCGTGCCATGTTGCCCAGCTTCAACCGGTCCGGTCAGCAGGTCAGCTCCATACCATAAACATCTTGGAGCACCTATAGACCACCTTGTCTGATTGAAGAGAATCGTGAAAAAGAGGCATGAAGGACAACGTGGGTCAATGCCCGTTGTGTCCCATGCTCTCTCCCCCGACTCTCTCCACTGGTCTGTCCTGACCGGCCTGTGCATGTCTGCTCCACATCATGACACCTTGAAGCATCTGGGTAGCTATGTCACTTGTGTCGTGGTTTTTGCGGATTACAAACGTCTTGGTCTTTCACTGCCAGCCTATCGCCACCCATCTGGCAAACCTTCCTTCTTTTGTCCGGGCTTAGGACTGGCACAGGGACGTTGTTGGTTCCCTGTGGCAGAGGATGGATGCAGTTTAACGTCGTGCCCCGGACTGTAAGAATAAACAGCATATCAACCGTATAATTATGATCCTTTGCTTTATGATAAGAATAAACAGCATATATTAAAGCAAAGGATCATAATTATACGGTTAAGCACCTATAGGGGAACTCCAAAGGGACAAGTTTCGCTATCAGAGGTACCCCAACATCAGTCGCTGGTGGAAGGGCAGATTATCAGACAATGAAACATCCATTCTAGGCACATAATTTAGGCCCTGTCATTACCAATGGTTGCCATTGTCATCATGGTAAAAATTCACCTTGCTTGTCTAATCGTAAAGTGTTTTACACTTCGTCTAAGAACACACCCAAACAGCGCTCAGGCAGCCAAGTCCGCTATGACAGACGTACAGACAAAATATGACTTTAGTGATAGGTCGCGGTGCACGTGAACGTTAAAGGTGGCCGGCCGAGATTTAGATAGGCCTAATACTTAGACGTAAATAGTGTAGATTGTCAACTGATAAGTCTTATCATCCAGCTGATTTGTAGTTGAAAACAGTTCCCAAATTAGGCAACAGTGTAGGCCTACCGGTGAACATGTGTAAACTGCCGACAACCAAGTCAATAATTATTTATTAAGAAGCTACAGGTAGGTTTGAAACTCAAAATCTTCATTTTATATTCGCTCGTTTTGGTTGCTTTCGTAATATTTATTCTCCGTGTGCTATGTACACTGTAACACTTTTATTAGCTGTCTTTGGTGATTTCTATATCGCGGATATCCCAATGAAACTCTGTTGTGTCTTGCTTTCAATCAAATATCCATCAACATATTAAGCTTAATTTTATTCAGGTTAATAGTTTACTCTGTTACTTAATTATACGGTTAGGCTACTATTTCTCTCGTAACTTAGCCTATATGTATGCTACAGGTGTCCAGATGAAACGTTAAAAACTGTTGCATAAATAAACGCGTTATGGTCTCAAATGGTATTAGTCTTTTAATTGGTGTTAGGTGTTAGGCCCAAGTGCCAATTAAGTCCGACGTAAACATGCTCTAGCATCTTTTACTGCACGACGCATAAGTGCTGTAGGCATTAGGCCTACTATAGTGTACTAAGTGCTAGATTGATAGTAGTTTTAATTATAACTAAATTAACGAGCACCCACATGTAGGCTAGTAACTGATATCATGATCAGTGCATAATGGACCTTCCATTCATTGTATAGCCTACTATATCCTCGCGTTGATTCTAAAGATAGTTGAGTAAGCTACCTTAGATCTAGTTGATCACATTCCTTCGCTTGGTACAGAATACTATAGCTCGTCCTTGTTTTTCACGCATTCCTAGCATACTAATGCAACTGATGCTGCTGTCACTTTGGCCTGTTGTTGCCTCTTCCGTAAATGCAACAATCCACGACTATCATGCTGCTATAGCAGATTGTAGTTGCATGCTGTGGTTAGAGTTGCTTAGAGAGTTATTTAGATGCGTCTGTTTTGCCGAGGAATCGGAAGAATTTCGAGTTGTTGTTAAATGCGATCGGTCGAAAGTGTCCGAAGTCTCTTCATCGTCTCTTCTAGACGCTCAGCTGAGGACATAAATATCAACTTGCTGATCGTCGTCATATACGAGAGACCACAGATTGCACTTAGAACAGAGCAGACCCACGCATAGAGCACAGAGCGTATATTACACACAGTATACACACTCCGAAGACATGGACAGAGACCAATCATTGCAAAGGCATCTGTACTAGATAACACGCTGCGATCACGTCGTTCAAAGCACGACATAAAAATTATAAATACAAGATCAACTAATCTTTGAAGTGTCGCTGTACGGTCATTATGTGGCCTATAGGCTTATGCATGTGTAGGATACAGGCATATACATAAATAGGCTTTAGGATCCACATATAATCGTATAGGCCTACGTGTAGCCTACATAACCAAATAGCTATAGCTTCATGAGCTCAGCTGACCCTACACATGCATTTTGCACGTGTGCGCACTCACATAAAAATAGGCTTATCATGTCCTATTATAGCCTAATTGATTTACCTCATTTTAGTTTCGTTTGTCTGATACGTGTTGCTTGTATAATATTAATAAGCGACTGTCTCTGCTGCCAGTGCACCCGTCCTGCACATGTGAAGTACCGGTAGCCTAAGCGGATTTTTTCCCTACATACATAATTTATAGCCTATAGTTATTATAGTCTTGCACAGTATAAGAATTTTTACTTAAGCGTGTGTATCATTTTCTTTCAGATTGAAAAACTTTACGCACGAATCTTACTCTATACTAAATTCTCTTCGGACTTATTAAGGCGCTACACAAATGTCGTATAGAGTCACGAATTCAGAGCGATTTGTTTTGATTGGTCACAGACAGTAGCGTTACAAAGTGACCTCGATGACCTCAATTTGATGACGATGAGACTGACGTCATCAGCAGATGACATGCGGGGGACACCTGGTGACGTCGATTTGAAACAAGAACTTCCAGTTGAGGCGGAAGAGGAATTGAAGAAATTTGATGTCAGGGAAAATGGCGTCGAAAGGACTAAGGATGAAGAGGGGTTGTGTTTAGTCACCCCGATGATCAACGGATGCAGGGATCGCAAGGGTAAAGAGAAATCAGATTTAAAGATCGATTCAACTGCAGAGTTAAATGGGGTGAAAGCAAATAATCATCCGAGTAAATCCGAAGAATCACGGAATGAGCCGAACAAGGAGACGGCATTTGATTGGCTGGTGCTGTTCTGTGCCTTCGGTTCAAATGTCATGTTCGGAATAGACTCCAATTGCTTCAGTGTCTTCTATCCATATCTCGTTGATTATTTCGAGGCAACGACGGCTCAAGTTGGATGGTGCGTTTCCATCGAATCATTCGTGGGATCCGTCTTAAGTAAGAATAAATAGACCAGTGTGTAAATCAATAGATCTATGTGTAAAATCAAAATGTGTAAAATCAATATGTATGAAATCACCATGTGTAACTCAATAATGTGTGTGAAATCAATAATTATGTTTAAAATCAAAATGTGTAAAATCAATATGTAATCTACTATGTAAATAAATAAATCGCTCGATAATAGCGTACATGTATCAATATCACTCAACTCACACAACTCAATTTCAATTGGATAGCCTATCCTTCATTCGTTAATAGTCAAATCTTAATGGCAACATAGTATTGCATTGCAAACATACATTTGTACATGTGTGTATACATGCGTACATATATAATTTACACAAACATACATACATACATACATACATGCATACATAAATACATACATACAATGTCATACATACATACAATGTCATACATACATACATACATACATACATACATACATACATACATACATACATACATACATACATACATACATACATACATACATACATAAATACATACATACATACATAAATACATACATACATGAATACATACATACATACATAAATACATACATACATAAATACATACATACATAAATACATACATACAATGTCATACATACATACATACATACATACATACATACATACATACATACATACATACATACATACATACATACATACATACATACATACATACATACATACATACATACATACATACATACATACATACATACATACATACATACATACATACATACATACATACATACATACATACATATATACATACATACATACACACATACATACATACGTAAATACATACATACAATGTCATACATACATACAATGTCATACATACATACAATGTCATACATACATACATACATACATACATACATACATACATACATACATACATACATACATACATACATACATACATACATACATACATACATACATACATACATGTACCTGCATACATCAATCAGCTTTAAAGCTTGGTTTTCGTGAACCATTAGTTGACATTTCGTGCGTTTAACACCGTCGTGGTCGAGAAATGAGGAAGCTCAAAGTCATCCTCAATTGAAGATCTTTACACTCGGTCCCCTTCTCAATGTGAGAACTCATTTAGCGATCATAGATTGCAGAGAGGCAGAAATACTGACAAACAGTGAGGTAGAGAGACAGACAGACAGACACAGACAGACAGATATAAGGACAAGCAGACAGGCAATCAAAGGCAGATGCAGTGAGTTAGACTTATTAGACAGACGAAGCGTATTTTCGTAGCAATTCTTTAACAGGAACATTGTTCACTCTTTATCAAGCCAATGCCACTGCGAGTGCATATATAAATATTTATATATGCACAGATATAGGCATACGTCCATACATATATATGTGTGTGTGTTTATGTATAGCATATATGTATATTATATGTATATATGTGCATATTTGTCAATGACGCCACAGCCCTGATGTTTGTGCAATTTACTAATATAATGAGATTTGGTCCGAACTTTTATGATGTGTTGCCGTTATGATTGTCAGTCGGTGAAGAAGAAGGTACTGCCTCGATATATACAGCCCTCGCACTGCCACTGTCTTTTGCCAATGCCACCTGTTTCATCCATTGGCTCTGAGGAGATATATGAATGATGAAGTGTTGGTATTAGTCATAATCTGTCTTTTATCTTGCACTGTAGCCATCTTCAGCAGCTATCCAACGGAAGTGTACGGATGTCGTCTGCCTGGAATCATCGGATCTACCATATTCTGCGTAGGAGTGGCCATCACGTCCTTCGCTCCCAGCTTATCCGTCATCTACGTCACCTATGGCGTCATTTCAGGTATCGCTTCAGCATAGGCCATATATATAATATATATATATATATATACTAGCTGTACCCGGCCACGCGTTGCTGTGGCAGAAAAGACTCTCCCCTCCCCTTTCCCTCCCCATCCCCCTCCCCTCCCCTTCCTCTGCCCCTGCCCCTCCCCTTCGTCCCGCTCCCTCCGCTCCTTTCCTCCCTCACACGTCCCTTCCTGATAGCGGTGAAAGGCCGCATTCGCTTATGACGTCACGGCACGCGACCTCATTCATGTTTCGTCTGGTCGCTGTCTCTGTCAAGGCGTTTCTGAAATCTGGCAACGTGCGGTCTTGTTGAATTTGCAAATGGCGGTCGATCGGATTGCAAAGTTCAATTTCTGCGGAAAAGATTGCGTTTTTTCGGGAAAAAAGCATAATACAACACGGTTCCATTGGAATGAAAGATGTTGTAAAATTTTAAAAACAATCGGTCCGTCAGTTATCGAGAACACTCCTTACATACGGTTGGAAAGTTTCATTTTTATATATAAGCTCTTATAGATTACTGTAAATCACGGGCACTCAGTTAATAACTTAATTACTTCTGTGTCTTCTTTTGTTATTCTATGTTGCTGTTGATCCCTGCCATTGCTACTAGGCCTACCATGACCTTTACATCTATGTCCATGTATTCTTCATCTTCTTCTTTATCCTGAGCAGTAGAGAGAAGAAACCTGCGGCCAGGAATTGTTAAGAGGTGGACACTCAAATCCCTAAGATTAGGATGGCGCGGGGTCTAAAGTTATTTGGATCTTATGCTCAACGCGTTTGTACACTAGCATTCAGCGCAAATTACAACTTACTCGTTTGTTATTTGCTATTTATTATTATTTGTTTTTGTTGTTATTATTATTAATGTTATTATTATTATTATTATTATTATTATTATTATTATTATTATTATTATTATTAAAACACATATTTTATTATCATCAACAAAAATTCCAAACAGAACAAATCAATTTCAGTGAGACCATCCACACTCATCCATCCATGTCAGTTTGGGGCTTAATAAAGGAACCTATGATAATAATAGCGTTTAAAGTTTAGCGGTTCGTTTGAAACACTGGTTTTCTTTACTTTTAACTTCCGTCAAGATGTAGATGAAGTTTTGCTAATTGTTGATAACTTTCAACCGGATTTCTTACACGGTTATTTTCGCACGCCGCTTACGCATTGTGAGATTTGAAGGTAATTCCTCATTTCATTAGTAGGCTACTGTTTTTCTCTCATCTGGCGCACATAAACAAGGCATGCATTCATTGGGAATAGTCTGGCCGGCTTATATTGATGTCTCAAACTGAGAAACCTCCTAAGGCAAGGGGCACTTGCAGCCATTGCTTGGCCGCAAGACAACTGCACTCAGGGGGTAGCCTGGTCCATCTGCATGGTCCTAGAAGTAGTCCATGCCCAGGTTCAAATCGCCCACCGCTGGAAGTAAATGGGGAAGAGAGGGATAAGTCGGACGTTGGGGTCGGGGTCGATGGAGTGACGCTGAATGATGGATTGGTTCCATCGGCGCCGTCCGCCCCGCATAAGCCGGATCCTGTCGGCGTCTTGGACGGCGGCATGTCGCATCCGGAAACCAGAGGGCCACTCCTCAGGCATATATGCAAGGGAGCCCGCCCGGCCTGTGCTCAGGCCTTAACCTCGACCCTCATCGACATATGCAAGGCACCACAATCCACCGCGGCGTGGAAGGCCTTGCTTGACTTTGCTCCTTCCATACTCGCCCAACCACCTAGGGCTGGAAAACGTCGGAGCATGACAAAAATCATCAAAAACCGGACGGAGAGATGGCTCTCAGACCCTGGCTCACTCAGCGAGGAGCAATGCCCTGTGAACAATCGCGTAGGCCGTCGGAACCAACGAGAGGTGCTGCTAGCTGCCGTCAATGCCAAATTAGAGGACGGAAACATTAAGGCCGCTGTCCGCATCTTGTGCGAAGGGGCCCAGCCAGCAATCCCCTCTGAAGATAACCTCAGGCTATTGCAGGAGAAACATCCCACAGACCCATGCCCAGAGGCCCTTATGGGCCTACCCGACCCTGCCTCCATGGTGGCATGGCAAGTGACAGCTGGCGAGGTGCTAGAAGCAATCCGATCTTTTCCAGCAGGGTCAGCAGGGGGTCCGGATGGCTTTAGACCAGGTCATCTGTTAGACCTGATCGGACACAACGGGATGCAGCAGCCTCTCATCGAAGCTTTATCGGATTTCATCAACTTGCTGCTTCGCGGCGAATGCCCTCCCGATGTCAGACCAATTTCGTTTGGGGGCAATATGATCGCCCTCAACAAAGAATCGGGGGGATTGAGACCGATAGCAGTTGGCTACATTTGGCGAAGACTAGCTGCCAAATGTGCAAATAAATATGCAATATCTAAACTTCCATCTCATTTTGCGCCACTGCAGCTGGGAATCGGTGTCCCGGGCGGCTGTGAGGCCGCTGTCCATGCTACCCGAAGGTTTATAAGCAGCATGCGTAGCGATCAGGTGTTGGTGAAGCTGGACTTCACCAACGCATTTAACTCTTTACGACGTGACGTCATGTTGGATTCGGTCCACAAGATCATTCCAGAGATCTATCCATTTGTTCACCAAGCATATTCGATTCCATCTGTCCTTAAGTTTGGTCACCTGTTTCTGTCATCGCAGGTTGGCCCCCAGCAGGGCGACCCGTTGGGCCTTCTCCTTTTTAGTCTACCATTGCAGCCGGTGCTGGAATCGCTGGAGTCCGACCTCAAAGTTGGATTCCTTGACGATTTGACTCTCGGCGGCAACATGGAGTCTGTGGCCCGGGACGTGCAGTTGGTAGTGGGATTGGGACCACTGTTGGGCCTTCACCTCAACCCAACCAAGTGCGAGGTTTTCTCCCCGGACGCCACATTAGAATTGGCACTTCCCTTGTCGAGCTACACTAGGGTCGAGGGAACAGCACTACTTTTGTTGGGTGCCCCTTTGTTTAGGGGGAAGGCGCTGGACGATGCTTTGGCACGTCATGGGGATGTGTTCAGGCGAGCTTTGGAGAGACTGTGTCTTTTGCCTTCACAGAACGCCCTGATCTTACTGCGTTCTTCATTCGGCGCATCGAAAGTGAGTTACCTTCTCCGTTGCTCCCCATGCTTTGACCACCCTGCCCTAGTAACATTAGATAGACTCATGAGGACGGGCATTGAGACCATTGTTAACTGCTCTCTCAATGATCTCCAGTGGCTGCAGGCCGGGCTACCAATCAAAGATGGCGGACTTGGCATCCGTAGAGTCGCTTCGCTGGCTTCTTCCGCCTTTTTGGCCTCAGCCGCGTCGACTCTCGACCTGCAATCTGCCATCCTTGCGGCTGGTGTGGCAGCTCCTGACCAGTTCGTGTCGGATCTGTTAGAGGCCCGTCGCGACACCTTGCCGGCGACAATGCACCCCTTACCCGGAAAACAGAGCCTTTGGGACAGGCCTCTGGTTGAAAAGGACAAAGCGGAAATCCGCCAGAGTGCCGTCAGGTTAGTCAACCGAGCCAGGCTGGACGCGTCGGGCAGTCCCCATTCAGCTGACTGGCTGTCCGCGCTCCCAATTGCCGCTTGTGGCCTTGTCCTGGATAACGAGGCTGTCCGGGTGGCGGTGGGTCTGAGGTTGGGCTTGGACTTGTGTGGTCCACACACATGCCATTGTGGCGAGGGAGTTGGCCCCGAGGGCCATCATGGTTTCGTCTGTAGGAGAGCCATGGGTCGCTCCCTTCGTCACCACGCCATAAATGACATCATTTGGCGTGCCCTCCTCAGAGCTGACATTCCAAGCATCAAGGAACCGGCGGGTCTCTTCAGATCCGATGGAAAAAGGCCGGACGGGGCAACCCTCATACCCTGGTCAGGGGGAAAATACTTGGCGTGGGATGCCACCATCGTTCATACGTGTGCCGCCTCGTACATAGCCCACCCGAACGGTTTGGTCGGGCCTGCTTCAGTGCAGGCGGCCATCCGCAAAGAACAAAAATACGGAGGCCTGCCCACTTCCTACATCTTTCAGCCGGTGGCCATAGAGACATTGGGTCCGCTCAACCCGTCGGCCTCAGACTTCATTAATGAAATTGGCAGCCGCATCTCTTCAATCAGTGGTGACAGACGTGAAGCCTCTTTTCTTTTTCAACGTCTGTCCATTTGCATCCAACGCTACAACCTGGTCGCTTTCAAAGGCACTTTTGCCTCACACCCTGAAGACGAGGCCTGACCCACCAGACATACATTCTTCAGTTAATAATAGTCCATAAGTCCCTGGGGGAATGAAGTACCTCAGGGCAAAAAAAATAAAATTTAAAAAAAAATAAATAAATAAATAATAATAATAATAATAATAATAATAATAATAATTTAGGGGCACTTTCGCCGACCAAGAAACAGAAGATGAGTAGGGCCGTTCCAGACTTTGATTTTATGTTAGGCGCTAGATAAGTCCCCGAGGGATCCTGTATACCTCGGGGCAAAAAAAAAAAAATAATAATAATAATAATAATAATAATAATAATAATAATCTGTGGCTTTATCCGGTTCTTTTATTAAGCCCCTAATGGACATGGATGAGGGCGGAGTCTTTACAAAAATATTATTATTATTATTGTTATCACTACTATTTTTTATTATATTTTCCCCCCGGTGTAGTAAAAATCACTCAAGGCCTAAGAGATAAAACTGGGTAAGAGGTTCTCGTCCCCAGCGTACGCTCCTAAAGAGTGCTCACATAATTATGCCACGGTTATAATACATTAGTTGCAAAGCGTCAAACTCTTTAATAGTTGCTGTCACTGTGATAACATTAGTAGTATCAATAGTAGTAGTAGTAGTAGAAGAAGTACTGCTAATACTGCTACTATGCTACTACCACCACTACGCCTAGCACTACTACTATCAATTCTACTACCTGCG
The DNA here is from genome assembly GCA_945859605.1 of Lumbricus rubellus. Taxonomy (NCBI): domain Eukaryota; kingdom Metazoa; phylum Annelida; class Clitellata; order Crassiclitellata; family Lumbricidae; genus Lumbricus; species Lumbricus rubellus. Next base: position 17,537,203 of record OX243816.1, on the reverse strand, counting down.
ACTACTACCTGCGACTACTACTACTGTTACTACTACTACTACTACTACTGCTACTACTACTACTACTACTACTACTACTACTACTACTACTACTACTACTACTACTACCACCGTACTACTACTACTCCCTCTACTACCGCTGCTGCTACTAATACTAGCTATTATCGAAAATGATTTTTGTAGGTTGCGGTATCTCTCTATGCAACCTATCATCAAGCATCATCATCCAGCAGCGTTTCCATCGCAACCGGGCTCTAGTCTCCGGAATATCTCTTCTCGGCTTCAGCTTCGGTGGAATCGTCGGTCCTGCTGTGGCCAACCTTCTTCTGCAGAACTTCAATTGGCGAGGGGCCTACCTCATCATGAGCGCCATCTACGCTCATCGCATCGCATTCGCCATACTCTTCATCACTCCGCCTCAGTACCTCACCAAAAAAACAAAACAACCAGATTCGAACCAGCAACATCACAACTACTGTCGGTCCATGGGAAGATACATTCGTGAAGCATTTGACTTCAGCATTCTTAGAAAGCAGAAGGTCTACGCTTTGTACAACGGAGTCATATGCATCCATGTCATTTTAATGACCGGGTATCTCCAGCATTGTGTCAACCGTGCCATCCATACAGGAGTCCCGAGGGAACTGGCCTTCTGGGCGGCCACCCTCGTTGGTATGTCCAACACCGTGACTAGGGTCATCATCTCTTTCGTCGGAAATCTGGCGTGTGTTAATCGGTGCCTGCTGTTCGCATTCGGACTGTTAATTTCCGTTCTTTCTGTTCTTGTTATGCTTCTGTGGCCAGGATTTGTGGGAACGATGACGTCATCCGTCTTGTTTGGAGCCATGGCAGGTCATTATTACAAGTTCACTGTCTCAGGCAATCCACTTTTTCATTACGTCAAACTCATTCGATCAGCGATATCAAATTTTTCTTTTATCATTGCCAGCATCATCATCATCATCATCATCATCATCATCATCATCATCTTCATCATCATCGTCATCATTATCATCATCATCATCGTCATCGCTATCATCATCGTCATCGTCATAGCCATCATCATCGTCATAGCCATCATCATCATCATCATCATCATCATCATCATCATCATCATCATCATCATCATCATCATCATCATCATCATCATCATCATCATCATCATCATCATCATAATCATCATCATCATCATAGTCATCGCCTCTTCATCGTCATTGCCATTATCATCATCATCATCGTTGTCGTCGTCAAACCACGAATATCCCATGCAAATTCGTTCAAATGTAGTCCAAAATCACTCAAAAACCGTCCATTGCTCGAATTACATAGCATTGAAATCAGTCAGGATTGCAGCATTCTCGATCTTACTCAAGGCAGACTTTGCGCGGCCACAAAATTTCTGAGCTGCTCCTCGAAAACAGTTTGCTCTTGGGTATCCAGTCCCAGTAATCATGATTTTGTGGCGGCGCTTTAAAAGCCACGCCAAGCGTCCAAAATCACTCAAAAACCGTGCATTGCTCGAATTACATAGCATTAAAGGCATAATACTACAGTATAACTCATGGATAAGAGTGGAACTATTTTCAGGTTGTACGGGTACAATTTCTACGGTCGTAACGGTTGATTTGGTGGGAGTGGAACTTCTGACCAAATGTCTCGCGATCCAGCAGTTCATTATAGGTTTCTTTCGTTTGACTGCATCTCCCTTTTTAGGTGAGAATACGTCCACTTTATTAAGTATCTATATAGGTTTCTGTGCTATGATAAAAAATAAAAATTTATTCACTTATTTACTTATTGAATGAATAACTGATTGATTAATTGATTGACTGATTAACTGCTGATTAATTGTTTCCCTCCGTTCTCATCGAACAAGCGCTCAATTGCGATTTGCAACCTGTTGGATGGTCTCGAGAGAGTGTTTGTGTATCGATCTCCTGTGCTTACTCCTAGAGTAGCGCATGATGAATTGTTCAGTTTACGATTTCGATTCATAGATACCATCTTGAGATTAGATTTCAATGACCTGACCCATATTTTGTGTCTTCCTATAGGTTGGATCTTCGACGTGACCCAGAACTACAACGTGCCCTTTGCTGTACTTGGCTGTTTGGGTTTCGTCGCTTCTATACTGATGTTCATGGTTTATGCTCTTCAGAAAAGACAGTTGAAAAGAGACAACATCAATCCAGCGAAACAACAACATGAACTTTCGTTAGCCGTAGTGGTTTCTAGCACGCATGAGTTGTCACACTGCTAAGCGCAATCAGTCATACTCATGCGCCACTGTCACCTGCAGACAACTGCGTGCATTTGTTAATGAAGTGACAACTTTATTTTCAATCTACTCTTTTTCTGTCCCATCCTCCGCTTTCCAATCAATTCACACCTTCGACACGACCGACCGAACAGCGCTCGTGAATAAGCTGGTGCCCGGTGCCAAGTCTTATTGTAGCGCTTTCGAAATGCGGCGTTTGCGCTTATTTTGACGATTTCAGTCTTTCATTTTTTAGACAAAGGCAACAGTCAAACCATAAGCAACAATTCAGCTGAGCATTATTTATTTTTCATTGCTACATCTAATTGTACAGTGTAGATTGTTCAGAGTTTCTTAAAACATTAGCGTTTCGCCGATATCCATTTACATGCAATTTAATCGAACAAAGTAAATGTGTGTGATAGTTAAATGTTTTATATTTAAATTTATATAGGGGCCTATGTATTTAATTATGAAAAACTTGTGACACATCAAAGGCTAATAATACTACTGTTGAGCAATTGAAGCCTTGATCGGAAGAACCACTAGAGTCCATTTTTACGATTTTGAGATATTCACAAAATAAACTTTGTAAGTCTACAAGTACTTCACCTATGAAAATATGGAAATAACATTTGGCACATGTGTTGATATGTGTTATCTCTGTAACATGTTAAAATTATATTGCCTAACCAGCTAGGTGGCGCCACATACAAATTTTTTTTAACATGCTGTATATGGCAATTTTTAAGACATTTTTTCCCAAGTTGTCAGTGTGCATACAGGATATTCAAGAATTGTCCTATTAGGATAATTTCAAAGTTGCTTTTCAGTAGCACAATAATATAACCAAATAAAAATGAATTAAATTTTATAAGTTGAAACTTTATTTTAGTGGATTGTCCTTGTGTTGTGAGTAACTTAATGTCAATATGTGGTATTTTCATCGTCAGTGTAAGATTTCCGTTTTAAAACAGGATTATTTAGAGTCATGATGGTATAGTGCAGATGCTTCAGCGCCATACATGCATACATGCATGCATACATACATACATACATGCATACATGCATAATTACATAGGCCTACATACATACGTACATGCATGCTTGCATACATGCATGCATACATACATAGGCCTACATGTGAATTCACGGAAGAAACACTGAAGTCCATGGACTTCCGTGATTATTGCATGAACACTATATTTTATTTTCATTATAACTTTGGACTGACGTTAGTTTTCTGAAAAAGGAACTTGTCAATACATGCTCTATAGCATTAAGAATGGCAGGACACAGATAACTAAAAAATGTCAAAAATGGACTCTAGTGGTTCTTCCGATGAAGGCTTCAATTGGAGTCAATATTGATATTGAATGAATGAAAGAATGACCAAACAACTGAGTTACCATTTGGAACCAGAATATACATTAAAAGCTTAGCATACATCTAAAAAATTATTAAACAATAATTGAAAACAGAAACTCATTAACACTAATCGACATTTTGTTTAACACATTTCATCGAATCATTCCACATTGTGACGTATACGGTTTAGAGCTGGGGTTGGGAACGAAGAGCCTAAATTTCCCGGGCAACGCCGGGTGCCATAGCTAGTGATTTCATATACCTATAATTCGACAAGTTCATCTAATATAGTGATCGAAGTTCACTACTTGGGTTACAATGTTTCAATCATACATTTAAACTGAATTGCATAAGTCTTTAACGAATGAGTGAATGAATGAATGAATGAATGAATTTATTAATTAATTAACAGATTAATAAATGAATGACTGAGACAAACAGAGAATCGGAGACGGAAAAACTGAGAGACATTGAGGATATACATAGAGGAAGAGGTGAACATAGGGAGACAGACAAAGAGAGAGAGAGAGAGAGAGAGAGAGAGAGAGAGAGAGAGAGAGAGAGAGAGAGAGAGAGAGAGAGAGAGAGAGGTAAGGAGGTAAGCGGTCATACAGATAAGCATGGATTGAAAGACAGAGAATGACATGGATGAACAGAGAGAAAAATTGAGTCAAACGGATAAATAAATAATTAGGCAGACAGGTAGTGTTAAAGGTGAACATGTAGCATAAGATGGAAGGATCGAGAAAAGGAGGAAACGGGAAAAATTGCGAACAGACAGAGGCGTCGTCAAACGATGCCACAGAAACAGAAAGGAAAGGGGTCGAGGAAGAGTCATGCAGACGGTAAGGGTAGACTAGAGAACAGTTAGTAAAGAGAAGAAAAGGATGTGGAGGAGGTGGAGGAGGAGGATGAAGAGCAGGTAGAAGAAGAAAAAGAAGAGGAAGAGGAGAAGGAGGAGGAGGGAGATTAGGCGTAGATCCTGGTGGTGGTGGTGGAGGTGGTGTAGGTAGGGTGGTGGTGGTGGCGGCGGTGGTAGTGATGGTGGCGGCGGTAAAGAGGGCGGTGGAGATGGTGGTGGTGGTGGTGGTGGTGGTGGTGGTGGTGGTGGTGGGGGTGGTGGTGGAGTGGATTAAAAAAAATAGAGGCAAGAGATTGAAGTGGTCATTCCATAAAGTTGACCTTTCCCCGTTTCCAAAGCGATATAAGTTTCAGGTATTAAGCTGATCTCTTATGCAATGACGCTGATCCATGATGAATAGCTTTGCCCTATCATCTACTCCACATCGCTATAATAAACATATTAATATGCGCTGCATTCCATAGGAGATTGTTGTGGTCAACAGATCGATAAATCTCGGATGATTTCACGGTAAAGCTATTGAAAGCAAAAGCATTTCAGAAGCATATGCCCCAGAATCAGGACCTAAATATTATTTACATGTAAATGCGAATACAATGCGTTGGCTTATGATGTTCAAACAATTTTTCATGATTTATGCAAACAATTATAGTAAGTATATATTGTGAAAGCTGATTCGTAAAGATTATAATGTCATCGTGATATCATGACAGTATAATTACTGATGAATAATGCGATTACTACTTCTTCTACTAACATCGCTGCTGCTACTTCTACATCAACAATACTACAACAACTACTACAACTATGCTACTACTTCAACTGATACCATCACTATTAGATCTACTACTGTTATTACTGGTGCTGCTGTTGTTTTTGTTATTGCAGTCGTCGACATTTTCATTATAATTATCAGTATTATTAGTATTACAAAATTATTATCATCATCGTTAATATTAATCTATTTATCGATATCAAAATCTATTCTATTCTATTTACGGATGTATTATGCACGTCTCAATTGCAGTGCAATCTATAATCTACAGGGTGGCTCAAAACAAAATACCCCACCAGCAAAAATGCAATATCTCCGCAACCAATCGATCTTATTCTTTGAAAATAACAGGATTTGTAGAGGAGAGAATTTGCAACAATCCCTGAAAATCTCAATAATGAATCTGCAATACTTCAGAAGTTACAGCTGTGCAAAAACAGTTTTTCATTTTTTCGAATTTTCGCAGAATCACTTTCCAATACCTATGATTTCTTTAAGATTTTTTTGCAAATTTCAACACATAAAGTGATGATGATGTCTTATGACTTCACTAAGAGCTGTAAATAAGCTGTTTATGAAGCAATCTGGTAGTATTAGGTGATATTTTATATATTAAGGTCTCAATTTGTGAATCCGTACTGAACGTCATGGGCAAAGTTTCTGCAGATGATAAAGTGGGAACTCGGGCGTTGCGTGATCAGAGGCTGGGGTATTGCAAGATCATAGCAAAATACCCAGTGAAAAGTGGAGTCTGAGCACATTGAAGGCTATCTGTAGGCGTGATTATGTAGCAAAAGTCAGATGTCGAAAGAGAGACAGAAAGACAGTGGTCGTTTGGTCTGACGGAAAAAAGCGCAATGTTCACGAAATTCGCTTGGTAGTCGCAAAGGTAAAGTTTGCAAAGCACATCATGGTTTCGGCGTCAAATCTGCTGGCGTGTGTTACGGCTGCAAGGAAAGACTGCACTTTATCCCATTCAGTTGGCTAAATGTCAAACTTACCGTTGAACTCTGTTACCCAGACTCATTGAACACTGAAGGCATGTTCTAACATTTTGGTTTATTTTCCAGCAGGACGGCCCGCCTGCTTGCTCGCACGGCAGGGTTGATTATGATGATGCTATCTTATTGCCATCAACTGCGGTAAATATATTGGCACAGGTGAATGACCATCAAACTCGCCAGACCTTAACCCTTTTGTTTATTACGACTGGGAAGCTATGCTGGAACGATGCAAGACATTTCATCCCAAGTTGGAGAACATTGGCTAACTGAAGGAAGTCTTGCTGGTAATGTGGAATCAGTTGCCGGAGGAGTCGATCAACAAGCCCATACCGAGTTTCACAAAAAGAATTCGAGCTCGTATTAAAGCAGGGAATGTACACTACCATCATACTTTACGAAAAACTGTAAAACGGATTTCTGAGGTGGTAGTGAAAGGTGATATTATTTGGCATGAAAATCAACAAATGACGTTAATTTTTCCGCGGAAATTCGAAAAAACGGAATTGAAAGTTTAAACAGCTGTAACTTTTGCAAACTTGAAAATTTTAAAGTGAAACTTTCAGGGATTGTTGGAAATTCATTCCCCTACAAATTGAAAATTTTTCGTAGAAAAATATCAATGGGTTGCGAAGATATTGCATTTTATCCGGTGGGGTATTTTTTTTTGAGCCACCCTGTATATAGATGGGCTGCGAATGCCTAGAAAAAGAGGTTTTAAGAAAACAGGCAGAACATCAGTGGCGTCAGACAGGACTTTTGACGATCATGCACCATCACATTCGTCATCATAATTATCATCATCGTCATCATTATCATCGTCATCATTATCATCGTCATCATCATCATCATCATCATCATCATCATCATCATTATCGTCATCATCATCGTCGTCATCGTCGTGATCATCATCATCATCATCATCATAATCATCATCATCATCATCATCATCATCATCATCATCATTATCGTCATCATCATCGTCGTCATCGTCGTGATCATCATCATCATCATCATCATCATCATCATCATAATCATCATCATCATCATCATCATCATCATCATCATCATCATCATCATCATCATTATCGTCATCATCATCGTCGTCATCGTCGTGATCATCATCATCATCATCATCATCATCATCATCATCATAATCATCATCATCATCATCATCATCATCATCATCATCATTATCATCGTCATCGTCGTGGTCGTTATTGTCATCATCATCATCATCATCGTCATCATCATCATCGTCATCATCATCATCATCACGTCGATTTAATAACGAAATCGTTTATTTCGGATTTCACAGCTTATCCGTCAGTTTCGTCATTAAGTCAATGCCATTAAGCAGTCCTATATAATATTTTGACCTTTTGAGATAAGACGAGAGAGGCATTGTGAGCTCACAAAGTCACAATCCTCACCCACCTCATACTCCCACCCCACTTCTGACCACATACAGATTTCATCACGACTCAGCGCAAGATGATCGCTGAAAACTTTGTTTCGACATAGCGCCACCCAAACTATCGAGGAAATGAAGAGCAGCTCCTTAAGCTAGACCAGTGAATATAAGGTCCACAGACTGATGTATTCCCATAATAGCCCTGTTATTACCTATCGCTTCCATTATCATCGTGGTATAAATTCAACTGGCTTATCCAACCACAACAAATGTGACACTTCGTTTAAGAACACACCCATAGACCTACGCACGCTCAATCAAGTCCGCAATGATGGACGTAGCCTACAGACAAACGGACGGCTTTAGCGACAAGCTGTGGTACACTTGAGCGTTATAAGTGGCGAGCCGAGATTTGGATATCACATAGGCCAAGACGTAAATAGATCGTCAAATGATAAGTCTTGTCATCCAGCTGATTTATAGCTGTAAAAATTTCCAAAATTAGGCAACAGTGTACCGGTGAACATGTGTAAACTGCCGACAACCAAGTCTATCATTATTTATTAAGAAGTACCAGGTAGGTTTGAACTCAAAATATTCGTTTCACATTTTTGCTTAGGCCCCTATTTCTATATCGCGGATATCCCAATGAAACTCTGTTAACTTTTTGTGCCTTGTTTCTATCAAATATCTACACTACATGTGTCCACGATAAAGTAGAACACACAATAAGGAGTCATAACTCAGTCGAAACTTTTAGGATTTGTCTGAACGTTTAAACACAGCATCAGCAACCATATTTACACGGGATCCTAAAGCCGATTAGAAATATTCATGAGTTTGCCAAATTTATGAGCGCTTGAGACGCAGCCCCGAAAAACCGAACTTTCCAACATGCAAAAGCTGACAGGAAGTAAAATTCAGCCAAATATGGTCTTAAAAATGTCCTTTTTGTTCACGGACACACAAACATAGACGTGGCAGAGTAATATCTGTCCCGGGAGACACTCGGCTTCATATCCCGCAGCTGTGGCCGCCCAGTATCCAGACCTCGAACCGGAGTACATGTACTGAAGAAGCGCGTTTTTTGTTCCCGTATTCATGACATCAATAACAGTAGGGCGCGTCTGATTGAAGAGTGAAGGCTGTTTGACTACGTGATCATCGACCAGACCATCTAACAGTAGCGTCTACGTCTACGGTAAAATAAAAAGTTGGCAGCCCTAACATAAATAGGCTTTTGATGTCTTTTAATAATTAATTTACCTAATTTAGTTTCGTTAACCTGATATGATGACGTTGGTGGAGGCACGTATGGAGGGGAAGGCAACGAGAGGCAGAAGAAGATTAAATATGTTAATGGAGATGCAAACGGTACCATCAAGAGGAAGGCGCAGGACAGAGCGGGATGGCGGAGATCGGGGGGGATCACGAGGTCGTCCATGTCACAAACCTGCTCAACAGCAGAAGAGAGAGAGAGAGAGAGAGAGAGAGAGAGAGAGAGAGAGAGAGAGAGAGAGAGAGAGAGAGAGAGAGAGAGAGAGAGAGAGAGAGAGAGAGAACCTGATATGCGTTGCTTCTAATAGGCCTATTATAATGAGTAAACGACTGTTTCCTGGTTACTGAGGATGACACCAGCCCTGTGTAGACTAGAATGCAGAATTTTTCTTACATAGGCCTATATTACTTAGCCTATAATTAAACTTTGGTACAGCTTGTGCACAGCATAAGAATTTTTTCCTCAAGCGTATGTAAGCTCTTATATCTTTTCAGATTGAAGTTCTACACACACGAATCTTGCCTTACACTAAATTCTATTCGGAATTACTAAGGCGCTACACAAATGTTCTGCAAAGTCGTGAATTCAGGGCGCGTTCCTTTGATTGGCTACAACCAGTAGCGGTGCCAAGTGACCTCGATGACCTGAAATTTATGACGATGAGACTGACGTCATCAGCAAACGACATGCGGGCGACATCTGATGACGCCGATTTGAAACACGAACTCTCAGCTGAGGCAGAAGAGGAATTGAAGAAATTCGAGAACAGGGAAAATGGTGTCGAAAGGACTAAGGATGAAGATGGGTTGTGTTTAGTCACCCCGATGATCAACGGGTGCAGGGATCGCAAGGGTAAAGAGAAATCGGATTTAAAGATCGATTCAGCTGCAGAGGTAAATGGAGTGAAAGGGAATAGTCATCCGAGTAAATCCGTAGAATCACGGAATGAGCCGAACAAGGAGACGGCATTTGATTGGCTGGTGCTGTTCTGTGCCTTCGGTTCAAATGTGATCCTTGGAATGGACTTCAACTGCTTCAGTGTCTTCTATCCATATCTCGTTGATTATTTCGAGGCAACGACGGCTCAAGTCGGATGGTGTTTTTCCATTCAAGCATTCGTGGGATCCATCTTATGTAAATAAATCAATATATTATGTAAAAGCAATATGTAATTTATTACGTAAATCGATCAATCACTCGATATATTGATGGCACACAACTCTTATAGAACTCAATGTCAATAACCACAGCCAAAATCTGAGTGGCAACAGAGCATTGCACAATGCACATGCAAGCATTCATTTGTACATATATGCATACATGCATGCATGCATGCATAAATGCATGGGCCTATATAAAAACACATACATGTACATACATACATTATATTACATACATACATTCATACATACATACATACAATACAATACAATACATACATGCATGTACATACATACACTTGCATATCTGAATACATTAATCAGCTTTAAAACTTGGTTTTTGGTCAACCATTGGCTGACATTTTGTGCGTTTAATAATTACCCGTCGTCATTTTAGGATCCACTTGCAATAATGCAATAATAGAAATGCTTTTTATAGGAGCTTCGTTTCTAACGAAAGACAGATTAGAGAGATAGCACAGTTCTTATGAAGTGACCGACCACCAGCTGACATAGAAATGCTGACATCGAAATGCCTCATTCAGCGCTTCTTATCTCAACGTGAGAAAGTGTGTCTCATCTCTGTTATCAAGAGCGATAGAAGTTCCAATGAAGAGAGGAGCATTTCGTTCACCTGGTCGAGAAACTAGGACGCCTAAAGTCATCCTCAATTGAAGATCTTTGCACTCGGTCCCCCGATCAATGTGATAACCCATTTAGCGATCATGGACAGACATACAGATAGAGGGACGAACAGACAGACAGATAGGCATACCCGAGCAGTTGCTATGAATTTGGCCGGATCAGGACGTTTGGGCGCCGCCGTTTGGGCGCCGGCCGTTTGGGCGCCGCCGTTTCGGCGCCGGCCGTTTGGGCGCGACGCCGTTTGGGCGCCGGACGTTTCGGCGCGAAATTGTTAGAGTGAAGAATTTCTGAAGAAACTTGACGTTTGTAGATATAATTACATACGAAAGAGCCTCCTTCCGAGACTATTGTTTATCCCCTGTGAATGTGACGTTTCACGCGTTGCCGCTTGTTTACGCACAAGAGCTATACAGGATAACATACGAAAGAGCCTTCTTCCTAACCAGCGCTGGCATATATTGTTAGAGTGAAGAATTTCTGAAGAACCTTGACGTTTGTAGATATCCCCTGTGAATGTGACGTTTCACGCGTTGCCGCTTGTTTACGCACCAGAGCTATACAGGATAACATACAAATAAAGTTTTCATTACATAACTTTTCCGCGCCGAAACGTCCGGCGCCCAAACGGCGGCGCCCAAACGGCGGCGCCCAAACGTCACGTACCGGAATTTGGCAGAATAAGCGTATTTTCGCAGCAGGATTGCGCCTATCTGCTCTGCTCTCTCGAATTTCTATTCAACCTATTGCACACTTTTCCCACGTCAATGACATTGGAAGCGCATATACACATATAAATACACGCATATACGTGTAAAATTATGTAATTGTACAATGTACATCCATAAAAAAAATATGAAATATTGCACAAAAATATACGTGTAAGCTACACGTGTATGTTCTTCAATGACGCAAACAGCCCTGACGTTTGCAAGTGCAATTTGACTAAATGAGATTTGGTCCGAACTTTCATGATGTGTCATCTATATGATTGTCTCTATGTTAAGAAGAAAGTACTGCACCGCTACCACCTCTCCCCCGCACAGACACTGTCTCTTACCAATGCCATCTGTTCCATCCATGCGCTCAGACGACATGATGATAAAATACTGTTATTGTGAGTCATAATCTGTCTTTTATCTTGGATTGTAGCCATCTTCAGCAGCTATCCAACGGAAGTGTATGGATGTCGTCTGCCTGGAATCATCGGATCTACCATATTCTGCGTAGGAGTGGCCATCACGTCCTTCGCTCCCAGCTTATCCGTCATCTACGTCACCTATGGCGTCATTTCAGGTATACCGCTTCAGCATCTATCATCTTATGCATGGTCATATAATCTTAATAGTCACGTGAACACGGTGAATAACTTCTGTAGCACCTTTTTGTCTTTGATGCCGCTGTTAATCTTCCGTTAATTGCTACTGAATGCCTTCTACATATTTATATGTATACTTCTTCCATGTCAGTAGAGAGAAGAGGCTTGCTGCCAGGATTTTAAGTATGACGAGATACAAATCTCTTAAAATTAGGTTGAAGTAGAGTTTAAAAGTTACTAGGATCTTATTCTCAATGCGTTTCTACACTGGCAAATAACCATTTACTCCTTTGTTACTTGCTACTAATTATTTGTTGTTGTTGTTGTGATTATTTTTTTGCCCTGAGGTACTTCATTCCCCCAGGGACTTATGGACTATTATTAACTGAAGAATGATCGTCTGGTGGGTCAGGCCTCGTATTCTTTATTATTATTATTATTTTTTTATTTTTTATTTTATTTTTTTATTACCCGAGGTATCTATAATCCCTCAGGTGTCAGATATTAATAAGCAATTTTAACTCTGGAGTGGCTTAATATTATTATTATTATTATTATTATTATTATTATTATTATTATTATTATTATTATAACACATTTATTTCTTCAAAAACTGACGCAATCATGTACAGACGAGTAAATAATCGTTTCAAACATTAGGTCCTTGGCCTCTCAGTGTCTTGGCCGATAAGTTCTGTCGTGCCCAAAACAGACAACGAATTTCCTACTTGGAGCGCGACTGAAATGCGCTGGAGCAGATGGTTGGACTCTCTCTGGTCACCGGTCGACATCGAAATTCTGCCTCCCAACTCTTGAACGAATTCCAGGGACTCGGAGTGCCAACTTCCTCCGGTTTCGATGGCCACAGGAACGAAGTGATGCGACTGCGAGATGACAGCGTATTTACTGGTCTTATTTCGAGCTGCTTTCTCCGCTGCTGCACCTGCGTTTTCCGCTGTTAGATGTACGTACGAAGCTGCAAACGTGTCCGGCACAGTGACGTCCCAAGCAAGGCAACGACCTCTCGACCAGGGTATTATGGTAACTCCATCTGGTCTTTTACCATCGGTTCTGGAAAGACCAGTAGGTTCTTTGATGGCCGGTATTTTGGCTCTCGTCATCGCTCGCCATATCACATCGTTTATCATTGCATGGCGTTGGTGTCTTCCAGCACCTTTAGGACAGGAGAATCCATGATGACCTACGGATTCTACTCTGGCACCACATTTACACATATGTTGTTCACAAAGCACGGTGCCTAGACGAATGCCTACTGCAACTCTCAACACCTCTCCCGTCATCCGCAATCCAGCTGCCGTAATGGGTAGAGCGTGAAGCCAATCTCCTGAATGTGGCGATTGTACGGCTAGCAATCGAGATTTAGAAGCGGGATCTGTGGTTCTTTCTGTGAGTTCTTGAAATGCATGCGAAATCACCGCTGCGTCCCATTCTCTTTGTATATAAGCTTTCAGCTCAGTGGGAGGAGGTGCGTTCGAATTCGACATCCAAGAACTAGAGGCTTCTTCAACCAATGGATCGGTAGAAGTTACGGAGACAGCGAGTAACATTTGGTCTTGGAGGCTTCGAGTGCCAGCGGCTGATGCCAAAAGGGCGGAAGTTGCCAGCATTTCGGCACTACGAATCCCAAGACCGCCGTTTCTCACTGGTAACGACGCCTGGATCCATTGATCATCATTCATGTCAATATTGAGGAGGTTACAAAGACCTGTCCTCAATGCTTCATCGAAGTCGTGTAGAAAACTTCTATATAAGAAGCAAGCTGATGTTCTCAGTGTGTACAGCAGCTTCGGTATGCTTAAGCTGCTCTTCAACAGGGTGAATGAATCGTGTGGGTGAAGCAGTTCAAGCCGTGTGATGACTTTCGTCAGATCGTTAATCTTTTTCTGGATAGATTTCTCGACGGCCCTGCCTGGCAACAGTGGAGCTCCAAGCAATGTCAGGTCTTCACAGGCGACAATTTCGAACTCAGCAAAGGCCTTGTTCTTGTGTGTTTCAACGTCACCGTTAAATGAAGCCTCGCACTTTGCCCGATTCAGTTGTAGACCATACATGTGTGCCTGCCTCTCTATCAAGCTGATGTCGCGCTCCACTTCATCGATTGGTCCAGCAAGAGTAATATCGTCCATGTAACCGATATTTAACGGGGTAATAAGACTCTCAAGTAGTGGGTGTATCGTAAGGCAGAACTCCAGTGGTCCTAACGGGTCACCTTGTTGAGTGCCTTCTTCAGAAAGGATAGTGTGCTGTCTAGTCTGTAGCTGTGGAGCGTATGCATAATTATCAAACACATATCTGTAGATTTCTGGAGCTTTTGCTGCGACCGCCTCTAACAAAGAATCTCTTCTTAGTGCGTTGAAAGCATTCGAGAAATCCAGTTTCACTAAGATATGATTTTCAGGCATAGATTGTAAGTATCGCCTGGTAGCGTGAACGGCAGCCTCGGCTCCTCCTGATACTCCAACACCGATTTGGAGCGGTGATAGAGTTTGAGACAGGTATGGACATACAACATGACAGATACTCTTAGCAGCCAGACGTCGCCATGTGTATCCTACGGTGATCGGTCGAATCCCTCCATCTTTCTTCCCAAGTGTTATTAGTCTGCCGCCGTACAAAATCTCTGCGATGTTCTTCGGTATTCCTCCTCTCAGCAGCAGATTGATTAGGTCGGTAATCGTATCCACGAAATCTGCGTCTGTTGAATTGGACAAAAGGTCTTTCAGATGTTGTGGTGTGAAGCCATTATTATTATTATTATTATTATTATTATTATTATTATTATCAATATCATAGCTATATATATATACAACATTAATCATAATAATAGTAGATTATATTATTATTATTATTATTATTATTATTATTATTATTATTATTATTATTGTTATTTTTTTTTTTGGCCCGAGGTAAACATGATCCCTCGGGGACTTCAACTCTCTCGATAAAAGCAAATTTGTCTGGAATGGACCCTAATCGTCAAGAAGGTCCCAGTTGGAGAAAGTACCCCTAAAAGCGACATAGTTGAAGCGCTGAATCGTTAGCGAAAGGCGTTGAAACAAGTAAGACGTTTCGCGGACGTCCCCAGTTGCAGTGCTTATGCTTTGTCCCAAAGCAGAAAGGAAAGTCAAGCCCTCGTTGTTGATGGGGCCGAGGGTTTCGAAAGCCAAAGGAATAAACAGATGGGTTTCAGACAACTGACAGTATTTTGTGTGTTTGAGGGCCGCTGCTCTCTCGGCCGCCGCACCCGCCACCCGAGAAGTGTCGGGTAGATAAGAAATGGCTGAGGTTTCGGTCACGGTCGCATCCCAAATGAGGCAGCGACCAGCACGCCACGGAATCAGAGTGAGACCATCAGGTCTCTTGCCGTCAGCCCTTGACAGGCCAACGGGTTCCTTAGTGTTATTATTATTATTATTATTATTATTATTATTATTATTATTATTAGGCCCTACTTTCGCTATCATTTCTAGCCCTCTGTAAAAAGGATCTTTCAGACTCTTAGAGATTGGTCAAATTGGGTAAGAGGTTCTCGTCCCCCAGCACACTCGTAAAGAGCGCTCATAATATGCCACGGCTGTTATTGTAAATGATTGTGTCTTCTGTTTAGGTTACGGTTTGTCTCTATGCCATTTGACATCAATGATCATCCTCCAGCAGCGTTTCCATCGCAACCGAGGACTCATCAACGGAATATCAGCGCTCGGCTTCAGTTTCGGTGGCATCGTTGGTCCTCCAGTAGCGAACTTCTTATTGCAGAACTTCAACTGGCGAGGGGCCTACCTCATCATGAGCGCCATCTACGCTCATCGCATTCCCTTCGCCATACTCTTTATCACTCCTCCTCAGTATCTCACCAAAAAATCAAGGCAACCAGATTCGAACCAGCAACATCACAACTACTGTCGATCCTTGGGAAGATACATCCGAGAAGCATTCGACTTCAGCATTCTTAAAAAGCAGAAAGTCTACGCTTTGTATATCGTGGTCATATGCATCCACATCATTCTAATGACCGGATATCTCCAGCATTGTGTCAACCGCGCCATCCATACTGGAATCCCGAGGGAGATGGCCTTCTGGGCGGCCACCCTTGTCGGGATAACCAACACCGTGACCAGAGTCATCATCTCTTTCGTCGGAAATCTGGCGTGTGTTAATCGGTGCCTACTGTTCGCATTCGGACTGTTAATTTCCGTTCTTTCTGTTCTTGTTATGCTTCTGTGGCCAGGGTTTGTGGGAACGATGACGTCATCCGTCTTGTTTGGAGCCATGGCAGGTTATTATTGGAAGTTCACTGTCTCAGGCTATCCACTTTTTAATCACGTGAAACTCACTAGATGAGCGACCTCAAACTTCATCATCATCATCATCATCATCCTCATCATCAACATCATCAACAGCAACAACTACAACGACAGCAACAACATTAACAGCATCATCATCGCCGTCGTCGTCGTTGTTGTCGTCATCGTCAAGTCGTCGACATCGTCGTCGTTAATATCATCGTAGTCGTAATAATTATCGTGATTATCATCGTCGTTATCGTCATCATCAAATCGTGGTTATCACCTGCTAATTCGTTCAAATGTATTCAGAAAACTGATGCTCTTAAATTTTAAACCACTTCCTTCTTTCTGCCCTCCAGTCTTCAGGATTTTGATTTTTCTATAGAGCTGTTAGAAGCTGTTAGAAACGTCATATATCGCACTTACATTGTATATGCTCAGTGGCCTACTGGTTCTCAGTTTGTTCGGATCACTTGTTCTTCTTTCTGTTTTCTCTCTACGTTTCAAGAACAGAAAAACTGCATTCTATATAGATGAAGATTGCTAAGCAAAAATCCACATATCACCATGCACCCGCAGACCCGCTTAATTTTATGGTGTTGCTCATGGATCAGAGTGGAACTATTTTCAGGTTGTACTGGTACAATTGCTACGGTCGTGACGGTCGACTTGGTCGGAGTTGAACTTCTGACCAGATGTCTGGCCATTCAATCGTTCATTATAGGTTTCTTTCGATTGACTGCATCTCCTTTCGTCGGTAAGAACACGTGCATATTATTCAGCTTATAATACATAGGCTTATGTACTATGTGTCCTTGGTTCGTTAAAATTCATTGACTGTATGACTGAATTATTTACTTTTTTAGCTTAATAACTGATTGATTGATCGATTGACTGATTGAGTCTCGTTGACGGAATTTGTTTTTCTTGGTTACCGGTATCATCAATTTTAAATATCATCTGCTATTTATTTTTGTCGCACAAAAGGAAAGCTCTATTGTTATTTTGAACCAGAGTGACATGGAATAGACTTGAAATAGCCTTTGTAATTTTTTAGTCTGCAATTACGATTCATGGATGCTATCGTGAGATTTGCCCTCCATGACCTGACCCATATTCGTGTTTTCTTATAGGTTGGATCTTCGACATGACCCAGAACTACAACGTGGCATTTGCTGTAATCGGCATTTTTGGTTTCGTCGCTTCTATACTGATGTTCATCGTTTATGCTCTTCAGAAAAGACAGCTGAAAAGAGGCAAGACCAAGCCAGCGGAACAACAACTTGAACTTCCGTTAGCCGTGGTGGTTTCTAGCACGCATGAGCTGTCAAACTGCTAAGCACAGCCAGTCCTGCGCAACTATCATCTGCATACAACTGCGTGCATTTTGAATGAAGTGACAGCTTTATTTTAAATTTAGGCCTACTACTCTATCTCATCGTCCGCTTCCTTCCAATCTTTGACATGTTCAACGAAACCAGTCTTAGCTGCTGCTTTATTTTAAAATCGCTCTGTTCTTTATGCCTTGACCTCTTTCGACAAGACAGCGCTCGTGGGAAAAACTGGTGCCCTGCGCTAAGAAAAGTAGCGTTTTAGAAATGCGGCGTTTACGCTTATTATGACGATTTCAAACCCTTTCGCTACCGGAGGTAAAAAATTCCTGTGACCGGAGAAATATATGAAAATTCGACTTTTATCTTTTTTCGACGGTGGTGATTATAATGAGCTGTTTGTATGCTGTATTTTTACTGATGATCATAACGGTTATGTAAAAACAAGAGTTATTTGTATTTTTCATTTATATAGCGCCTCTTAAGACAACTATTCAACTCAAAATAATAGAACCATACGATGTTATGGCAATATTTCAAGTTTGCATTACGTGTCCACGATGCAGCTGGCTAAACTCGTTTAGACAGCAACAGTCCTAAACGTATTTTCTATTTGTATAGCGCCTACTCGTGAGAACTTCCCATATCAAAATAATGGAACTACTCAGAGATAATTATGGGAATAGTTCAAGTGAACTTTTTGGTCCAAAATTCAGGTGGCTAAATTCATTCAGATAACAACTGTTACAGTCCTCCTAAGCATAGTTTCCAACAATATACCACCACTACAAGGAACGTTTCCTTAGTCAAAGTAGCGCACCTGGGTGTGCCAGCATAGGCGCACGATGCGGGTGGAGGGGGGCAAATGCCCCCCAAATTTCGGGCAAGTCTGGTTTTTCGGGCAAACACAGCCTCCGACGCCTAAAAAGGTCGTCAACTTTTTTGCCAATTTTTTTTTGGGGGGGGGGGCAGAAGTTCAATCTTTAACCCCCCCCCCCCTCCCACTGAAATCTCCCGTACGCCTATGTGTGCCAGCGTTCAAAGTACGGTGTTATGCACCGACCTGGTTTGCTCGGACATGACGAACAAATTGTTTTCACGTCACGCCGAACTCCGTTCCCGGTACATACACGTTCGCCCGATTCATAACCCCCCCCCCCCAAAAAAAAAAAAGCCCGATTCATAACCAAAGTATGGGAATTATTGATCGTAGACAACATTAGGCATAATCTGGGATACGAAAAGCAACGTTATATCGTGTACTGAGGTTATTAAACAGACTAGCACCGCCGGATATATCCGGCGTTGAGGGAATACGAATTATTTCCTCCGCCGGATATATCCGGCGTCATAGGTATCGAATGGGTTATGACGATTTCAGTCTTTCATTTCTTAGACAACGGAAACAGTCGAACTAAGAACAATTCAGCTAAAGATTATTTAATTTTCCATTACGTACATTATGTGGTACACGCATGAGTAGTAGATGTAATATTTGCCCTCTGGATGTCTTTTATTATTTCCTGAGGGGGGTGCTCGGTAGTACAGTGGTTAGCGCGCTGAACTGTCAACCAAGAGGTCTTTTATTATTTCCTGATTCCTCCTCTTCTTTTTTGGGGTCTTTTATTATTTTCCTGATGCATAATTAATTACTTAGCTATTTTTTAAGAAGCCTGATATTGAAGATAAATTAAGTTAAAATGGCGCTAAAGGATAAGCTGGGGGGTGTTTTCCATTGAAGAAAATATCAGCTAATAAACCAGTTAAAACCAGTTAAAAATTAAGGTCGTAAGAATACTGCCGAAAAGTCTCTAGCTAATATATTTAGTGCGATGTGCGAATAAGCGAATATCTCGAGAAAATCGGTATTGGTTACGAAAATTATGCAACTACCGGTTGAATTGTTAAACGCAGCTCCCGTTCCCCCTCCGCCCGCAATTTGCATGTAATTCGCCCCATTTCTATACAGGTAGTACCGCTCCTGGTAACGTCTACCTGTATAGAAATGGGGCGAATTACATGCAAATTGCGGGCGGAGGGGGAACGGGAGCTGCGTTTAACAATTCAACCGGTAGTTGCATACTGTTACCAAATTCTATGTACGTCGAAACGAAATAGTATCCGGCTTTACCGGGAGTGAAACGGGTCAGTCCCGCACTTATGACACCATCGGTTTTGAATCTTACACTATCGAAAGTAACTCTTGTGTGAGTTTTAGCGATTAAGAGTTGCCAAGTTAAAGAATGAATGCTAAGCGCGGGACCGATTGAGATAGAATCTACATACTGCTTCGTAGCTGCATCGCTGGCGTTGTTGGGTTCGTGTAGTCCTGTAATGTAAGCATCATGCATAAAGATGGACTTATACACATTTATTTTAGACGGAGGAGTGCCATCGAGTGACTTAACCATCTCTAACATGATTTCATTGTTTATTCTAAAACGAAATCCATCCATCGATTGTAATGTAATAGGATTGTTTAACGAACATTGTAGTTTATTTCGTATACTACCTAAGAAAATAGTGAATTCTTTATTTTCTCCTCTCAAGTCCTTACAACCCATTGAACGCAGACGATCGGAGCCAACGTTTAAGATTAGATCACCAGTCATGGTATCACCAGTTTTAGACACCTTCAATGTAACTTGTTCATCAACGTATTTCTTATTCGTCAAATGATTATCGTTGGACGGAGAATCGTCGTGATTCGTTATCAAATCAATGGCTTGACCCCAACTTAAGGCCTCATCCATTCCTGCTGTCAAAGGCTTCGTTGTGGGCAGTCCTTTAATTTTGTGACCACCCATTTTTAGATTTCCAGTCGCCGGATTTACCCCATCCAATCGGAGGAAACTGGCATTTATTTGACTAAGAGTAACACCTCCAGCGATTACTCTTTGTGATGAACCAACATCGGTGTGGCCGAATTTATCGACGGGCATTTCTCATATATAATAAATTTTTTAATGCAGATTAGTCATCGTATACATATAATTGCATTACCTGAATCCCTCGTGGAAGAAAATCATCCACTTGCGTTGATGTAACTCTGTAATATTGATACGCACCCGTAGGTGTAATAATATTACAAAATCTCGGAACAGCCTCTGAAGTAGTTGAAGAAGGGTATATGGGTAATGATGTAAACACTACTCCATCATTGCTAGCGTCGAAATCGAAATAAGCTAGAGATACGGTTTTCATCGCAATTCTCCAAATTTTAACTGGCTCAGGACATTTAATTTGTAACCAAGCCATATCTTCACCTGAAACCCAAGCTGCTTTCACATCATCGGTGAGATTAGTGAAAGCATGGTAGGCTTTGCTTCCGGAAGAACAAGAACCAGCGCTAGCAACGAATCCTGTTACACTTACATCATCTTCCAAGGGAGGAATATACCCAACACGACACTTTTTCAGAGATTTATCGACGTAATTCTTTGTAGCAGCATCTTGAGCTGAAAGAGGATCGCTTAAATCGTTGATATTATTACTATTCATTAGGATATTTTGATAAACGTCGATTTTACGATCGTTAGACGCTCTACCGATTCTCATTATATTTTCTACACCTATTTTGCATAGAAATCCATCCGTCGATTGTAATGTAATAGGATTGTTTAACGAACATTGTAGTTTATTTCGTATACTACCTAAGAAAATAGTGAATTCTTTATTTTCTCCTCTCAAGTCCTTACAACCCATTGAGCGCAGACGATCGGAGCCAACGTTTAAGAACAAGTCGCCAGCCATTGTATCGCCAGTCTTAGACACCTTCGATGCATCAACGTATTTCTTATTCGTCAAATGATTATCGTTGGACGGAGAGTCATCGTGATTCGTTATCAAATCAATAGCTTGTCCCCTACTTAAAGCTTCATCCATTCCTGCTGTCGAAGTATTCGTTACTGGGAGACCTTTTATCACATGTCCATTCATTTTTAAATTTCCAGTCGGCAGATTTGCTCCATCACATCGAAGAAAATTAGCATTTATTTGACTAAGAGTTACACCTCCAGCGATTACTCTTCGTGATGTTCCTCCAGCAGCGGTGTGACCGAATTTATCGACAGGCATTATATATATATATTTATATATAATAATTTTTAATGCAAGCCGTTTATAACTTCTTGGAAATTCATTCCATCACCCACCATCTTCGTCACATACAGACACAAATGACCACAAAATACTTCGTTATCGGGTTGTATTCGCTCACTGTTATATAACACTGGACGGCGTAAATACTTTATCAGTTCCAGAGGGGGAGGAAGGCCGTAACTATCGAAATATATTTTCTCATTACCGCTCTTTAAGAAAGCGCACCAGTGCGAGCCTGTCCCATTAGAACCATCTAGATTCAATATCCCACACTCATTCCGTCCAGGTTTCTTCGGCAGCTCGTCTCTGAGAAATACTCCTCTAAAATTATTGATGTTTAGTTTCTTAGCCGCTTCGATTAGATCCACATTCGATAAAGCAATATTCGGTAGCACTACTCCACAAACATCGATTTGTTTGACGCTCATTTATTTAATATAAACATTAATTAAAAATTTTCAACGAGTAGTGACCATATGCCAAAGTATGAATTCCATCCTCCATTATTACCCGTTTATCGTCATCTGCAGATAATGCAACTTTATTAATTTCTTCTGTATAAATATCGTGATGATAAGATCTAATAACATTCATCGTTCGTTGTTGTTCTTTTTTAGTAAATAAACAGTCTTTATAATCTTCGTGAGTAATAGTTTTCTGGACAACATTCTTCTTAATACCTTTACATTTCTTGTGCTCATCTCCAGCAGCCATCTTATAAGAATACAACTTTGCTCTGAGTCCAATAAATTCTTTTATCTGTTTCCCACTAGCTTCATCCTTGAACATTCCAATAACTTTTTTATTTACTCCAACCTCAATACCAGATGGATGATCTCTCGGGTATTCACTCGTGTCGAATCGAGTCTTAATATCGCCTGCGATATCTGAGTAAAAGTCTTCAGTTTTAATTTCGTATGTCAAAGAATCTGTATCGGTAAATAATAATTTAGCTCTATTTCCGTATTTATCCTTGATGTAATTGTAATGAAATTCATACATCAACGTTTTGCTCAAGTCTAATATACACATGCCAAGATATATAGGTTTATTATAGTACAATTTAGTTTTTTTCATGTGAACGGCTATTAGATTTTCATCGAAAATAGTACATCTCTCATAATTAGGTTTAGCGGCTAGTTCAATAGCCCTCTCCTCTTGACACACTAACTCTACATCAACACGATTTTCAATGTTCTCACAAGTTTTTCCAAAGACACTGTTATTCATTAACTTGAAAAAGTCTTTCTCAAAGTCATTAGTAGCTTTCGTTCTAAGAGCTGTATTTAAATCGATATACTTTTTCAACCAATCACTTTCTTCGAATAGTACACCTCTATGCACTTTTGTTATTTTCAAACCCAAGCTCTCATACAGCTTCAGATTATCGTAATGCAGCACATACTTCTTTTTATGGTTTAAGTTTGGAATTAACTTTTTGACTTTGTTAATCTCAATGCTTTCGGGGGCTAACGGAAAATCGTTATGCAGGTCGTGTAACTCTTTAGGATATTCCAAATCAACTTCCAATATGCATGGAATACTTCTCCAATTATTTAATTCATCTTCGTTCATCCATTTGAACCCGTGAGTAGGTAAATTTTTGATCATAGCCCATCCATATAGATTATTCGCATCCAGGTAAGTAATAAATGTAGAATTTTCGTTACTATTGAAATCGCTCATATATTTATTATTCGCTTTCCCGTAACGATTTGATATTGTGCTCACTCCTCCTCTCATCCCTTGCCTAAGCATCAGAATCATATCATAATCATTCAATAACTCCAATTTCACGCCTGTCAATTTTAAAGCGGCATCCCAGGCTAAACCAGGAGATGTAAAATACCATGCAGGGTCAAGCGTATAGTTCTTCATACACACATCTCTAAAGTTTTCGAAAACATCGGCAAGTAACAGAACATCCGAAACGTTGTATAAATCGTGATATTCTCTGAATGTTTTGCATCCAAATTCCTTCCATACCGTTTTTGCATGCTCGTAGTCTTCATCGCTAATATTCGAATCATTTAGCTTAGAATAGAATGCGGATTTTGGTGGTAGTTCGGTTTCATTAAAGGTAGTAAATGAATCGACGTAGTCATAAGGATATATGCCTTTTCTCAGCAAAAGATCGAGCTTCTTTCCAGTATATCGTTTCCCAATATTTTTACACTGGTCTTTGCTTAGGTTCCTCGATAAAGCATCAAGACTAGAAGCCATAAATTTAAAACTGTCGATAAAGCGCAATTCGCGCTTGACGGTAATCTCTTTTCCCTCTTTATTTACAAACTTATCAACAACGACCTCTCTGCTAAAAGATATATACTTTTCCTCGTTATTAGGTATGCAATTAATTTTCTCTCCATTATTACCTCTCAGTTTCTTAATGAACAGATGACAATCGTACCCGGAAAGATTATGAAACACTACAGGGAAAAACTTGGGGACTTTATAGTTTACATTACAAATGTTATGAGCAGCCCCTCTAAATTTACCGCTAAGATGACAGTGATCTCTCACTCGGTCTTCGCCCAACGGTTTTTCACAGATATGGCATATAGTAGCTCCATCAAAACACTTCTTGTCCTCTTCTGTAAATATCATCTTCTTAGGGAATTTAAATTGATTATATATTTGTTTTATATTCTCTTCTAGTTTATCTACAAATATTTGACCAACATCATCATCTTCGCTTTCAGCCGTAAACGTCACAGGATCTTGAGAATATACACTATCGTCGAAACATTTTATGTGGTAACAAAAGGAGCTAGGAATATGCTTTTGATATTTATTAGTGTACGACAACTCTGGATTTGGTTGGCATATATCGATCGGTTTTACAAAAGACTCAAAATCTGCGTAGACTATAAACGGAACCCTCATAGAATTGTTATAATTTTTAAAACTTAACATAGTTCCTTTTTCTGGCATTTCTATTTTTTGTGCGTTATGGTGTTTGCAGTACTCATCATGGTTGTTAAGCGCTTCTGTCGTTGTGAAACCATTCATACACCTTTTACAATAGTGCGCTGAATAATGCGAATTTGCTGTTCGGAACGTCATCAATCGGTTAAAATTCTTTATCCAGCAATAATGTTTTTTTTCTCCATCAGATATAAGCAAAAGATCTACACAAATATCGCTTTCACAGTTAGACAGATAAAGCGGATAGACATGTTTTTCGTAACCAAATATATTAACACTAATATTATTATTTCTCTCAAATTTACCTATCACATTAGCATGAGTCGCTACCGGAAACTCAATACCACTCCAATTAAGTTTTTTCGATTGTTCTTTCAAAGCTTTCGTTATTTTTTCCGGATTTTTTACAACCGGATTCAAAGCTCTAGTGATACACCATTTGAAACATTCTTCGTCGTCGTTTTTCATATTTATAATAGCCTTTTTATTAGCTAAGAAGCTGGGAAGTGGAATGTAAGAACTACCTCTTAAGGGGGTATATTTTACCGTATTTATATCTAATTTTACAACAGCTTTAAATCTCCAATTACTTCCTTGCATCTGAAAACTAGCAATAGACTCCATGATTTTATCCTTCTTTCTGCTGTATATTTCATTCAAGTCGGTTGCTTCTAAAATAACTTCTGCCCTGGAAACGAATGGTATATCCTCAGAATTAACTATTCCCGATTTCATATCTACTCGTTCCATATTACAAGTAAGAACTAAATTAGTCTTTGTCTGGCGATTACTCGACAACAGATTAACTACCTGCGGTCTGACGAAATCAAGAAACGACGAGGCGTCCATTCCATTAGTTCCATCTATTCTATATTGCTTGGTGAATCCTTTAATAGCCGACGCCGTTTCTCTAATTTTAATTTTATCAAATATCCTAGAAACAGTTGACTTCAATGATTCTAGTTTTTCATTAACCTCTGCTTGTTCGGGCACATAACTAAGTAGCCAATCCGCAAAATCATTTATTTTAGCTCTAACCCTATTTTTGTATTTTCTCTTAGGCGCTACTGGTTTGTATTTACCAGGTGTGGGTGTAAGCGTAGGAATCTTAATGTCAGGAACCGGCGAGTCGAGCAAGTGTTCAACATGGTTCATGTTTCTTAAACTACTTTTCTTTAAATCCATTTTATTTTTACCACGCAAAAATATTAATATCCATATTCGAACACTTCAATTTCATACATGTATCTATCTCTCATACACTTTAATTTCGTATCTATCTCTCCAGACATTTCCGTTATGATAAGCTATTATGCCAGCACTCTGACCGTACGCCTTAGCAGCTTTATACATCGATGGATACGAGGTAACAACGCCAGTCTCTCGATCTATAATATCTACTCTTCTCGGTTGTTTCCTGATACTACCCAGCGTGTCATGTCGATATGACACAGACTTGTGGTCCGTCGGAAGAATATTCTTTTCGATCAGTACAGCTATCATTTGAGGTTTGTTGAGATGCGAAGTGCCTGTAACATTGTTATGCTTGGCCAACATTCTAAGCTCTGGTAGCTTCATAATACAGGGTGGGCCAATAGGAATGCAACAACTTTGACGCCTTATAACTTGAACAATTGTTATCCGAACATCGTGATCAATATACTAAATTGAAGGTAATTATCCATTCTACTAATGTGGTAAATCTTGCGCTGATATACGGCACGGTTTAAATAAAAATTTTGGTGTGGCGCACACCTCTCAATTTTGAATGTAAATAATGAACATATCATGGCGCCGCTCACAGAAGAGGATGGAATTTTAATCAGAATCTTAAGAGTAGAAAAAGAATACAATGCACATCAGATGTTGATAGAATTCCCTTCTAGAAAATGGAATAAATATGCTCTACATCGATTGATTAAACAAATTGATGCCACGGTAACGTCTAACAGCCGCAACTGTGGTCGCAAACGTTCTCCCGCCGGCGCATTGTTCACGTCATACGGTTGCCTATCTGAACGCTAACGTACCAGAGTTTATTGAACCGGAGAACTGGCCACCGAAGAGTCCGGTTTTAAACCCGGTTGACTATTCGATCTGGAGTTGTCTTCAGCAACTGGTCTATCGTGAACCGATAGGCCTACGTGACGTTGAACATTTGAAAAATTGATTGTTTACTGCTGGGCTGAAATAACCGGAGCACTGGTGGCCTCAGCCATGGATCAGTGGTCGTCTCGTGTCCATGCTGTCATTAAAGCACGTGGTGGACATATTGAATATTTGTTTGACTTATGATAAATTCACTCAAGATATGAATTGTTATTAATTGTTGGAACTAGTGATTGTTTAGAATTGAGTCATTGACATATTCAGTTTAAGACTTTTGGTTTTTTCTTGCAGTTTCATGGCAAAAACGGGACATAGAACATTAATAGCATTATGTCAAAAGGTCGTAATAGTATTTTTTAGATATTTTGCAGAATGATAAAATGGATAATTATGTTTAATCTGATATATAGGCCAAGACGCTCAGATAAAAATTGTTCAAGTTATAAGGCGTAAAAGTTGTTGCATTCCTATTGGCCCACCCTGTATATAAGTATTCTTTAAATCAATTTTCCATACACTACACTCATTTTCTGTCCATCCGATTGGAACTGCAGCAACCTGTCTGAAATTACGACCGCATACGCTTCGGTGTCGGCTGGCACTGCTGCATTGAAAAGAGCCTTAATCTGAATATCAACGACTGAAGATTTCAAACGCTCGGATTGCTTGCTTACATCGAACACGAACAGCGGATATAATTCTTTATAATCTACAGGTGTTATATTGCTTTGGGTAATCAACTTATCCATACCATAGAATTTTTGACTAAAGGAGGACGCGTCTCTGTACGCTCTGGAGAATTGTTGATTAGGAAACGACAGGTTATGATCGACAGCTGGATATCTTTCTTGATTCATCATCACATATATGTTCTTGAGATCGCAGTGATTAAATAGCGACGGATTACTTTCCTGATTACCGCTACGGTCCGTCTGAAATCCTACGATGATATATCTAGGTTTCTCCGGTGATGTTTTTACGCTAAGACGCCAACTGAAACTTGTCGACTGAGGAACCGTTATTGTGTCGCATTGACGAGCTCTATACGCAACTGGCAACGTTAATTTTGATTCAATCGTCTTATACAACTGCATTCGTTCCATATCGGAAGGAATAACGTGCGGAATAAACCATGAAATTTTGTTTATCGCAACTTTTCCAGCAGCTGCAGCGTTATCTCGGAATATGGCATCATCGTCAGCTTTACGAACTAAAGTCAGCGTCTGTTTAAAACCGTAAATAATCTTGTCGTAATCGTCGCAAAACCCAAAAATATGCTTCAACGGAACAATAAAGCTGAACATTCCTTTAGTGTTTGGTTTGCGAATGAGAAAGCTTTGTCTAGTGGCAAAGCCGGGGTTGTCCGCAATAACAGCAGTCGCTGCAGTGTCTTTATACCACAGCTGATTTAAGCCTTGAGTCAACTGAAAATCGTTTGGATACGTAAGTAAACCGAGCATCGTTGTAGCTTGACCCGGATGAAATAGCGTTTCGATTTCTTGATTAGATAACTGATAGGATATTTGACTGAATAGATACATAAGCCCATTATTCGTAAGAGCGACTAAATCGGCGTTAACGTATGCGGTGTCATCAGTTTTAATTAGTCTTCCTTCGAATTGTAGATATGACTCTGCTGGGTGACTGTATAAGTCTTGTAATTCAATATTTATTCTTATTTCACCAGAACTGTTAAGGTTAGTTCTCGCTACAGGTTCGTACTCGTGCCATTCGTATCGCTCGATACCTTCATCGATCAATGGTTGCTCTGTGAATCTTAGAATATCGGATTGCATTTTATTATACATATATTTTTAAATAAGAAAATAAATTTTTAAATAAGAAAATAAACTTAAGCAAAATAAATTTAAACTGCCATTTTCAAACCACCTCCGTTTAAACGTTTTACGAGATCTTGAATTCTAATAGCTCCACCCGTCATTTCTGGATTCGATCCTAGTAATCTAGCTAGAATGACTTTAGTTTCCTGAGTTATCGGCTGCTGAACGGGAGCTTTAGGGAGTATCTTATTGAGTAATCGTTTTCCAACGTCGATCGCCTTATCCTTAGCAACACCCCCAATCTCTTTGACAGCTGTGCTCGCAATTTGTTTGGCTGCATTCGATGTCAGTAGCCTCTTGAGAAATCCTGCAATGGAATCGAATATTCCTGCTCCACCGACAACGTGTACTTTTTTATAACTTCTTCTCGCAACGACCAGCATTTCTATATCATCAATTTTTAAATTAGATCATCAATTTTTTATATTCATCTTTGGTTATCACTCTTTGTCTTAGTAACTCATCCGTCATACCTACAATTTCATTCCTTACACCCGTATTTCCCGCTTTGTAGCTATACAATCGTAACTCTAATTGTTTTACTAATTCATTTGGATCCGAAGGAATGGTAATTATTCCGCTTCCTGTTTTACCTCTTAACTTTATGTAATCGTCCCATATGGGTTTTATTATCTTTGCATATTTTACACTTCTAGACGATTTAGGTTTGTTTGGTTTATTTGGCTGACTCATGGCATTCGTTTTAATTAGAATCTCGGCGTATTCTTCGAGATCACGATTATCATAAATTGAACTGTTTGGACTAGCTAACGTTAACAATTCCCATAATCCTGGAGTTCCTTGATAAGTTGTGGTTCCAACTGTAATATCATTTCCTTGGATTGAGGCTTCGCTGTCACCGATGTAGAATTTTCCATCTCTTGATCTTAATCCGAATGTTGTATCCACAAGTCTTTTATCAGAAGCATATTTTTTAAGGTATTCAACTGCAATATTTCCTAATTCTAACCTTCTAATGTCTTCTACTGGGTCATCGTCATCGTACGCCTCTATAGACGGATACTGGGGAAATTGAATAGTTTTCAACGAATCTGGAAGTGATTTTAGAGCGAGTGATGTTGCTGCAGAGTTATCTTTTATTGTCGACAGCAAAGCGTTTTGTTCTTTTGAAATTGCTGATTGAGAGTCGACTATTGGTTTGTAGATTTTCGTTAATTCTCGTTGAAGTCCAAGATCATCTATTCTCTCAGAGAGAAAGTTTTGTTTAATATTTTTTTTCGTTTTTAAAAACTCTTCGATAATAAAATCTCTTTTTGCAGGATCACTAATTTTCAGTAGTGACATTTTTTATTATAAGTATAATGTTTAAAACGTAACGTAAAACGTAGACATAAAACGTAAACATAAAACGTAAACATAAAACGTACAATTTATGCATCGTAGTAATTAACATAACAAATTGAGTCTATTTCATTTATAGTAACTGGTGAATCTGAGTTGTTTTGAATTGTAATTATTATATCCTCTGCGTCCTCTAGGACAGTACCATCTTGAAGACTCAGTCTGAGTTGTTTCAACTTCTGTCTAAGAGAGACTAGACACATTCCACTGGTCATTCGGACTCCAAGGCCTACTTCTACTGTAATATTTGTCTTTGGTTCAATCGTTATCGCTTGCTGAGCAAAAATCTCATATCTATCGCCTGCTCGTTGTCTTGCAGGAGCGTGAGTGACCACTTTAGGCAACCAAATTATCGTACTCACACGAGGCTTTCGTTTGGTGATAAATTTGTGTATTGGGTGACCGTATCCAGACATTTATAAAAGAGATTGTTTAAAGTAACATTCCAAGAATAGGAATATTTTTAAATGGTGAATTGGGACCAAGTATAAGACCTTCACCGCTGACATATCCTGTTCCTCTTTTCATAAACAGACCGGAACCTGATATCGAAATACCCTTTTTCCACGGAGATAGAAAAAGACCTTCCCCAGCAGGCACTATCTTACAGCATATTCCTCCTTTCTTAACGTACAGCACGCCAGATCCACTTATCGAAGATCCACTTATCGGATGTGAGATCGAAGATCCACTTATTTTATCGACAATTTTGGAACCAGCTGCAGAACCCAATCCTGTTAAGGCTCCTGTGGCTAAACTCGGAAGAACACTAGACAGAAGAAACTTTCCGGCTGTTGCTAAGAACGGTAGAATAGCGCCAATAAATCCGCCTTCGACTCTCGCATTGTCTTCTAATTGCTTTTTACCCATTTTAATTGTCACACCAGTTCCATTCTGATACGCTTTAGTTAACTTGTTAATTTGCCTCTGGTTTAGAGCTAATACATGCTCACCAGTTATATCTTCATGAGAAAGTCTTATACTCACTCCAGTCCCTACTTGAGCAGCTCGCTTAATCTTCTCTTTTTGCCCTTCAGAAATATTAACTTTGACCTTAGCGTAAGCGCTCATCTTATATTAAATATAAACTTTAAATTAAACCTCTCTTATATGAAATCGTATCGATAATTCCTCACCTCTTAAATTAATTAGTTTTCCATTTTGGTCTATTAGTTTTGTTTCCATCGATGAAATAGAGTATAGCGTTATTGGAAGATATACGAGATTGTGAGGAGATTCGATTATCTTGTAACCAGGCCCGACCGATGGAAAGAAAGAATAAATTATGTTCTCCGTAGTTCCGTTAGCATACGATGATCCTATTATATCACTCGTAACTCGTAAACTATTCACGCTGTTTACTTCGACTATGTGCTCGGATTCGTTATATCCTTCGGAGTATACACGACTCTGAAATCCTAGAACGGTACTAATTGAATTTGGTACTCTAAAATCAATTTTATAGTTCTCATCAATTTCCAAAACAGCCTTCAAAGTATTGTTATTTGGTCGCAACTTTATACATTGACCATGACCTTCTTCCTTTAAAATTCTCTGTATGTATTCGTTTAAGTCATCGATTTCATAGCAACCGGTTGGAATGTCTAAATCTTTCCACGTTACACCGTTATCTGACGAATATACGAATTTATTATTTGTTTCGTCTATATTAGGAAAACTGTAGTACGTTTCAAGATTAACAAGGGCCATTTCATATTTTTTACTTTTATCCAGTTCGATTAGTGGATTAAATTTCGTTCGAATTCGTGTGCTCCTTTCGCTCAACAAAATGCAAAAGGATTCTTTAGCCTCTGTGTTGCGTGCAATCGTTTGAGTATTAGATAAAATTTCGTCAAGAAGGGTTTCCATTTTAGATAGCTATTTTTAAACCTAGAATATAAAATCTTAAATTTTGTTATCATTTTATTATTGCTTTTATTTAATGTAAAATGTATCTAATCCAGATCTGTATTTGCCCTTATTTGTTTTGCTAGTCAAGTCAATAACCACAAAACCATGCGTTTCATCCCACGCAGTTTTGCATAGTTTTCTAAATTCTTCGATAGTCATATCATCTACACCTATATGATCGCTGTATATATGATTAATATTTTTTAGGTCTTGAGGGAACAAACATATAAAATTGGCATTCTCTCTTATAGTTTGTCTGGGAAGCTTGAAATAATTTTGTGCTAGGTAAAAGCAGTCTACATTACTATGCCTACCTCTTATATAATACGATTCGCATTTATTTTGCCTCTCTAATTGTAAATCATCAAAAATCATGAGATTCTTCTTATCTCGACTTAAGTCTCGTGCATCTGGAACATCTTCAGAGGTTTCAAAGAACTTGCAGTCTATATCCGATTTCTTTTCCATGTTTTTAGACATCTCCTCGACTACGGCGGTCGGTGATACATTTAATGTCATTATCTCATCGCGATTATCAAAAAGTCTTATAATTGCTTCCTTTGGTAATTTCTCTTCGAATGCTTTCTTAAGTATCTTATACTCCGGTTGAAATAAACTTTTGCCGAAGATATGTAGGTTATCGTAATCTAACCAACCAGGTCTCAGTAATAAATTAAGTAGTAATATTGTCTTGCCGCATTGAGACTTACCGACGATCAAACCTCTGATGCTTCTTGGTAGGAGAGGACTGTTAAAGCGTTTACTTCATTCTTCATTCCACGATAGGTCTTGGACTTCCATTTTAATTATATTATATTAAAATGGAGCACAGCTCGTATTGCGTAAAATGTAAGCGAAAAACTGAGTGTAGAGATATTCAACGAGTCGTTAGTAAGAATGGTAGATCTATGCTTAGATGTGTATGCGTTGATTGTGGCGCTAGAAAAACTCAGTTTACTAAAATGTCTACTACTGTACAAGGTGGTGATTTGGTATCAGCTCTCAATTCTGCTACTTCCAACATTAAACTTCCATGGGCAAAGTACCCAGGGGAAATGCATCTTCCAGGACATTCTTTCACAGGTCCAGGAACTCGATTGGATTTGCGTTTAAATCCTGATGGAACACCAAAAGATTGGAGTAAACCAGTAGATAGAGTTGATGCAGCGGCTTATCGTCATGACCTGGTTTATGCTAAACATACTGATACAGCAGGGAGAAACGTCGCTGACAGAGCTATGATAGATGAATTAAATAATATACACAATCCTTCGTTCCGCGAACGAATTGAAAGATCTATAGTTAAACCAATTTTATCAACGAAAACCCATTTTGGAATGGGATTGAAAAAAAGAGGCTGACTTGGACCGATGAGCTTGCCGATGAGTTACATAAACCAATAGTCAGGAAGTTTAGGAAGCGAGTTGTTTATGTTCAGGGAGTTGACAGAATTTGGGCGGCTGACTTGATTGACATGCAGGCTTATGCTAAATTTAATTCTGGTGTGAAATATTTGTTAAGCGTCATCGATATATTTTCCAAATATGGATGGGTTGTTCCGATAAAAGATAAGCGTGGAGAATCTGTGGCAGATGCTTTCGTTAAAATATTTACAAGTAGTGGACGTAAACCGGATAAGGCCTGGATTGATAAGGGATCTGAATTCTATAATAAACAGGTAAAATCATTAGGTATGGAGTTGTACTCAACTGAAAATGAAGAGAAATCTTGTATCGTAGAAAGATTCAATAGGACAGTAAAAGAGAAAATGTTCAAATATTTTACAGCAAATTCAACTCAGAGATATATCGATGTTTTAGATAATATGGTTAATTTATACAACAACACAAGACATTCTTCCATAAAAATGACTCCTGTTAAAGCGAGTATCAAAGCAAACGAATGGGTTGTGTGGATGAATCTGTATGGTGATGCTGTACCTGAAACTGCTAAACCTAAATTTTCAGTAGGAGATAAAGTAAGAATTTCTAAGAAGAAAAAGACATTCGAGAAAGGTTTCACTCAAAGGTGGACACAGGAAATTTTTACTATAACACACATTCAATACACAGACCCTATAACCTATAAATTATCAGATTATAATGGAGAACAAATACAAGGGACATTTTATGAAGCCGAGTTACAATCGACAACGCAAGATACATTTAAAATAGAAAAGATTATAAGAAAAAGAGGAAATCGGTCTTTGGTTAAATGGTTAGGCTATGATGAGTCATTCAATACATGGGTTAACAATAAAGACTTGATATCATTGTAATATAATACTACTATTAGCAAATTGTTTTTACTGCAGCTCTTGTGCAATCATTACTTCTCTATGAACACGCTTTATTAACAAGTTAAACTGTACATTCGCAGTTTGGTATCACTGATGATACCGAAACTAGGTCATGAAGCACGCTGACTAAAAAAAGGTCGTTAACTTTTTTGACGGGTAAAAATTTTCTTATGACAAAAAAAAAAAAAAATAAAATAAAAAGAAAGAAAATTAAAAATAAAAAAATAATAAAAAATAAAATAAAAAAATTAAAATTTTTTTTAAAAAACTAATAAAAAAATTTAAAAAAAAAAAAAAAAAAAAAATTTGGTCATCAACTTTTTGGGTGGTGGAAAATTTTCTTCCCTTCGACCACTCCTACGTCCTTCATCCCTCCAACTGTTAATCCAGGTTTCCGCCTATGCTGTAATAAGATTCGCAGATCACTTAGCAAGCTTTAATAACATTCACAGAGCACGAAGCACGTTTTAATAACATTCGTAGAGCATGAAGCACGCTTTAATAACATTCGTAGAGCATGAAGCACGTCTTAATAACATTCACAGAGCACGAAGCACGTTTTAATAACATTCGTAGAGCATGAAGCACGCTTTAATAACATTCGCAGAGCATGAAGCACGTCTTAATAACATTCGCAGAGCATGAAGCACGCCTTAATAACATTCGTAGAGCATGAAGCACGCTTTAATAACATTCGCAGAGCATGAAGCACGTCTTAATAACATTCGCAGAGCATGAAGCACGCCTTAATAACATTCGCAGAGCATGAAGCACGCTGTAATAAAAAGTCCTGCTGTACATTCGCAGCTTGGTTTCATCGATGAAACCATAAGTAGGTCATCCAGCACGCTGTAATAACATTCGCAGAGCATGAAGCACGCCTTAATAACATTCGCAGAGCATGAAGCACGCTGTAATAAAAAGTCCTGCTGTACATTCGCAGCTTGGTTTCATCGATGAAACCATAAGTAGGTCATCCAGCACGCTGTAATAACATTCGCAGAGCATGAAGCACGCTTTAATAACATTCGCAGAGCATGAAGCACGCTGTAATAAAAAGTCCTGCCTCGACGTAGGCCTCCTTCGCGACAAAATAAATTATTATAATCACCTTCGTCACGCTGTCCTACACAATCACAAGACTCATACATGATACCGAAAGTGGGTCAAATGAACGCCCTGTAATATCAGCTCCTACATAAAAAACATTTACACTTCTTATGACTCTGTGCTAGAAGACAGGTAGGTTCAGGAATAAGGATTATACTGCACCGGTTCTTCTTCGACTTCCATTAAAGAACTGTTAAAATGTTCGTCTTGGGCTTCCGTTAAACCGCTTAAAAAAGTGTTAATGCCTTCATTGGCTAGTACAGTCTTGTCAGCGCCATCCGTGAAATAATTTACATCATTGTCATAACAGAAATCGGGATCTACGTTGAGATGTAATTCGTTTTCGAATACATCCTGCATTTTTACAGGTATGATGGTAAATGGTTTGTTTTGGGCACAGACGTCGATTCGTGATTTTAATTTCATGCCAAGGTCATCGTCGTTCTTGATAAGCTTTCCGATTCTGTTGTGGTGCTTCGTGATTTGGGTAAAAGATAGGCCACAATATATTAACCCGGGATAACTCTGGATGAGTGTTGAAAATAGACAATATCGGTGAATTGTTGTATAGGGCAAGCCGAATTCTTGAGGAAACCATTCTTTTATAGGGATGTCAGTTGGCATGTACTCACGTGCACGTAGGTAACATATTCCTCTGTGGTAGGCTATGATGAGAAGCAGATTCAGTGCTGTTTCTTCACTGTCTACAAGCTGTTTGTGAATTTGTTTAATTGATGCTAGATCAGTCGGCTTTAAATTATAAGTTTGGTCTAGAAAATTCAGATCCAAATTCCACTCCAGGTCTTTATGAAGTCTTCCGTATTCTACGATCCTCTCCCGTATCTGAGGCACAATCTTTTCTTCGAAGATTTTCGAGCTGTAGTAATCTGACTGGCGACCGGGTGGAGTTGGAGACTCGACGGACTGAATGTTAGATGGAGTCTTACTACCACACGGAATCGGTTCATTGACAGCAGATGGAGGTGGTTGAGTCTTACTACAACACGGAATCGGTTCATTGACAGCAGATGGAGGTGGTTGATCGGTAGCAGCCGTAGGTGGTAGATTGTCAGCAGGCGGTTGATTGTCAGCAGGCGGTTGATTGGTGTCACGAGGTCTTTTAATCTGACGTTTTCTTTTCTTTAGTTCATCGATACAGGTTGCTAGTTCCTGTAATTCTTCCGTTAATATTGTTCTTTTAGCGACTGTTAAAGATCTCTTAATAAGTGCTCTATCTATTACTTCTTTAGAGTTTCTCCCGATTTTTTTAAACAGAGCACTGAGATCGGCCATTCTGTTATAAGCTTACAGCACGAGACTCAAACCAACTAATGACTGATATTGCGTTCTAGGCGTTTGTCTGCAGGACAGGTGTTTCTGCATTGTTATTGCTGCAGTGGCCGCGGCAGCAGCCAGCGCCTGTGATAGAGACACCTGCTGCTTTGTTTCTTTGTTGCTTTGTCTCGCTCAATGTCGGGCTGTTGCTGTAGTCTAGGTATTGATCGAACTGTTGCTACGAGCACTCATGAAGACAAAGTCTGCTTGCACCATTTAAACTGGGTTATAAGCTGATTGTTTCTTCAATGGAAAACACCCCAGCTTAGCCTTTAGCACCATTTTAACTTAATTTATCTTCAATATCAGGCTTCTTAAAAAATAGCTAAGTAATTAATTATGCATCAGGAAATAATAAAATACCCCAAAGGAAAAGAGGAGGAATCAGGGGGAAATAATAAAAGACATCCAAAGGAGAAGAGGAGGAATCAGGGGGAAATAATAAAAGACATCCAAAGGGGAAAAAGACTTCATTTTCAAGGCCTTGGCATATGAAGGCGGTGGTCAATCCCCTCTCTCTCGCCGTCTCATCATCCACTGACCGTGTACTCATCATAGCTGAGTCGACAGTCCAGCGCGCTATCCACTGTACTACCGAGCACCCCCCTCAGGAAATAATAAAAGACATCCAGAGGGCAAATATTACATCTACTATGAGTTATATATTTTATTTATATTTACATATAGCCTATTATGTGACACATTGTTCTTGAAGGGGCGCAATGAGTCCACTTGCCCCTGGAAAACTGACACCTATTTTTCATTCAGTCATTCATGCTCCATCTAGCTATAGCCTACTTCTATAGTTTAATAGTAATTTCTTAACTTAAAGCACCACTCGAAAATCAATCGCAGGCACCATGCTTATTCATTGACTGCTACTTCGGGCTTAACGACACTTTTTCATATCGAAGATGATTAGTGTCGGAGGCAGAGTACAACCTCACACTCCACGTTTATATTGCGACCGAGCCACCCGCAGTAAAGATCTGAGAAATTAATCTCTGATAAACCGACCGACCGGCAGAGCCGTTTTAACGCCTAGGCACGCGAGGCACGGGCCTAGGGCCCCGCGCAACAAGGGGGCCCCGCGGCGACCCAAATAGACTACATCACACCACAAATAGGAACATGTTATACGAACTTTGATGTATGTTAAACCAACATTTATTTTACACTTTTAGTACAAATATTGCTATGCTAGCTGTGTCAGCATTATGCTAGGCTTATATTATTAACAAATGTAACAAAATGGCATACATGCACATTGCACATAAAAGGCATGAATGCAATACTCTATATCTGAGACTGAGAGATTGAGGCGGAAATCGGATTACGTTCAGTGTTTAATCTACATGTAGGCATCTTCATGGGAGCTCCACCTAGAAGTGACTACCCAGACATTTGATCAAATAATAATAGTTTTTAGTTGCCGTTTACATTAGTGTAGGCCTAATACCCAAGTTCTAATGTGATATTAGATTATAACTTATGTGATTATAATGACAAGACCTACTAATATAATATATGATAGGCCTACTATTACAATGAGTAGCCTAAAGTTTACTGTTAATATTTGTACAAAGACTATTTTTGTACAACATGGCTTTCCGATTTTGGGAATTCTTCCTGGGTTTGTGTAACATTTGTAACAATTCTGATAACTGGGTCCTTGTCAGCAATGTAGGACCTTTTAAGATCGCAGCTTGCAATGCTACCATTACATTGTGGAAACTGACAGAGAAATTATTATAATCGTAAGAATATTTATTGAAGTCTTAGAATATATTCAGGTCAGCACTGCAAAAGTTGAGAAATTTTTTTAAATGGCAGCTCAAAGTGCTGCCATTGCAATGTAAAAATTCCAAATTTCTGGTGGGGAGTGGCACATTTCCTTCTCTCCCCCCCCACTCGGCGCTACGCGTCTCAGCGAACGACCGGCATATAGCCTACTCGGTCTCCGTCACCCAGAAACCTTGATTTCCCCCAGGGACGGGAAACTAGATGAGACTCGTAGTTACGTTTAGAATTTGTGTTTGTGCCTAGGGCCCCAAAATTCCTTAAAACGGCCCTGCCGACCGGGAATCGAAACCGGGCCGCCGGCGTGGCGAGCGGGCTACAAACCCACTCGGCCACTCAGGATCTCGTCATCATCATCATCATAACCTCCTTCTTCCGCCGACTTAATAACGATGTCGTTCATTTGTTTATCGTCCTATTTGGATTTCACAGTTTATCCGCCAGTTTCGTCACTAAGTCAATACTATTAAGTTAAGAGACGAAGAGTAGCCCCTTGAGTTAGACCTATGAGTGTAAGGTCCACAGATGCCTTCCCATATAACTTGAATCCTGTCATTACCTATGGCTGTCATTGTCATTATGGCTTACATAATCACAACAAATGTTACACTTGGTCTGAGAACACAACAAAACGGACGCACAGTTATGTTCGCAATGACGGACGTAGAGGCCTACATGCAGACAAAAGTATACGGCTTTAGCAGGAGGTTGTTGCGGTGCACGTGAGCGTCATGATAGGTGGTGAGCCGAGATTTAGATATCGCAAAGACGGAAATAGATTGTCATATGAGAAGTCTTATCATCCAGCTGATTTATATATTTGTAAAAATTTCTCAACATTGGCATCAGTGTACCGGTGGACATGTGCAAACTGCCGAAAACTAAGTCAGTAATTTATTAAGACGTTACAGGTAGGTTTGAAGCTCTAAATTCTCATTTCATATTCGCTCGTTTTCCCTATTATAGCCTATAATACCTATAGGCTTCTTTCGTAACGGTCACCGGTATATATAATATATAGGCCTATAAGATATATAATATATATATATAATAAATAAGCTTATAATATATATAATATATAGAACATATACAGTTTATGCACACTATAATATTTTTATTAACTCTTTTTGCTAACATCTATTATAGCGCGGATATCCCAATGAAGCTCTGTTTGTGTCTTGTCTGCTGTCGAATATCTATAAACATAATAATATATGCATGCAAATAGTTTACTCTGTTACTCACTGAAATGCTACACTGCAGTGTCTCTGTAACGCATGGGCTAAACGTGCCTGATTATACGATACGCACTGCATCGTAAAATGGAGGAATTATGGTCTCAAGTATTAGCCTTAATTGGTTTTAGACCTTAGTACCAATGAGTACCATGTACATGTAAGCAAGGCCCAACATCTTTTACTGCACAACACCTATAAGTCCTGTAAGCGTTATAGTATTATACTATAATATATGCGCTAGTAGCATTGACGACAATTGAATAGACCTATAACAAACGCCCACACATTTATAGTAACACGGCCACTGGCCAGTGATGGACCTTCGATTCATTGTTGGCCCCTATGCTATCTTCACGTGAATAATAAAGTCATTTCTGAGTATGCTATAGTACAAGTACCATAGCAGCCATAATAATTTGAAAAATCCGCTTCGCACAGTTAGTCCCGTTGTTCGGATCTCTGCTTTTCGTGCATTCCAACATACTAATGCAACTGCTGCTGCTGCTGTGGCTTTACCTGTTGTTGCCTCTTTCGTAAATGCAAGTTGCATTTACGGAAGAGGCATTATGCGACAATCCACGACTATGCAGCCATGGATTGTAGTTGCCGTGATTGCAGTTGCTTAAAGAGTTATTTAGATGTGTCTGTTTTGCCGAGGAATCGGAAGAATTTCGAGTTGTTCTTAAACGCGATCGGTCTAAAGTGTCCGAAGTCTCTTCATCGTCTCTTGTAGACGCTCAGCTGAGGACATAAATATCAACTTACTGATCGTCGTCATATATACGAGAGACCACAGATTGTACTTAGAGCAGTGCAGACCCATTTATATGCGATCAATTAACGTGTATATAAATCACAGAGCGTATACACTATACACACTCCGAAGACATGGACAGAGACGAATGGCAAAGGCCTCTGCACCAGATAACACGCTGTAACCAGTTCGTTCAAAGCACGACATTTAATTATGAATACAACAACTAATCTCTGAAGTATCGCTGTACGGTCATTATGTAACCTACATGTATATAGGCTTATGCAGGTGTATACATGGCTAATGGATAGGCCTATGCATAAATATTATATGAATCTACGTACACGTGTACGCAGCTACACAGGCCTATGGCCTCATGGGCTGAACCTATGCACACACGTGCATGCACTAGGCCTAACGTAAATAGGCTTATGATCTCTTATAATAATTAATTGACCTGAATTAGCTTCGTTAACCTGATATGTATTGCTTGCAGTATTATACTAAAGTCATGAATGCGGCATGCTTACTGAGTATGCCATCCGTCCTAAATAGTAAGCGGATTTTCTCTTACATACATTGTGATTGTAAACTCGGAAATTCTACGGCGCTCACAAAAGCCATGTCGCAGTAATGAACGAGCTTTGTCACAAGCGCTTAATCAAAACCAAATCGGTGGACAGGAATCAAGATCCGGAGAGTCAAACGAAGAGTTAGACAGAATGGTCATGGTGGATGATGTTTAGGCTTGAAACGGCGTGGGAGGTCGGGACTTCTAGCCTATTCGTTCAGGTTATTTAAGCCAGTCGAGTGATTAGAGGATGGGAGTGATGTGGTGATACATGTTTGGGGTTTTTGTGACAGCGCGGACGAGAGATTCGTGTAGTCTTGCAGAGTAGGCCTATAAGAATTTTTCACTCAAGCGTGTGTATCATTTTCTTTCAGATTGAAGATCCATGCACACATGAATCTTACTTTACACTAAATTCTATTCGGAGAAGTATAGGCGTCACGTAAATGTTGTGCAATGTCATGAATTCAGGACGACTCCTTTTGATTGGCCACAGTCAGTAAGGCTGCGAAGTGACCTCATTGACCTCAAAATTTTTAATTTATGACGATAAGACTAACGTCATCAGCAGACGACATGCGGGAGACATCTGGTGACGTCGAACTAGAACAAGAACTTCCGGTTGAGGCGGAAGAGGAATCGAAGAACTTCAAGAGTAGAGAAAATGGCGTCGAAAGGACTAAGGATGAAGAGGGGATGTGTTTAGTCACCCCGATGATCAACGGATGCAGGGATCGCAAGGGTAAAGAGAAATCGGATTTAAAGATCGATTCAACTGCACAGGTAAATGGGGTGAAAAGGAATAATCATCCGAGTAAATCCGAAGAATCACGGAATCACCCGAAGAACAAGGAGACGGCGTTTGATTGGCTGGTGCTGCTCTGTGCCTTTGGTTCAAATGTTATCTTCGGAATGGACTTCAACTGCTTCAGTGTCTTCTATCCATATCTCGTTGATTATTTCGAGGCAACGACGGCTCAAGTCGGATGGTGTGTTTCCATCCAAACATTTGTCGGATCCGTCTTAAGTAAGAATAAATAATAATTACGTGTAAAATCAATATCTAATCTAGTAATCAATAAACCACTCGATAAACACCGTGTCTCAACAAAAACTGTGCAAAATTGTTTTTGTCAGAACTTCGTCAAATTTCTACCAATCTTAAATTTTTTGGGTAAGTATAGATAGCAAAATGGCTGAAATTTTATGCTATTTAATATATATAAATTTCCCACCTCACCTGACTTATATCACCGCACTACTTTTACCAATGCCATCTGTTCCATCCATGGGCTCAGAGGAGATAGGAATGATAAAATGTTGTTGGTGTGAGTCATAATCTGTCTTTTATCTTGAATTGTAGCCATCTTCAGCAGCTATCCAACGGAAGTGTACGGATGTCGTCTGCCTGGAATCATCGGATCTGCCATATTCTGCGTAGGAGTGGCCATCACGTCCTTCGGTTCCAGCTTATCTGTCATCTACGTCACCTATGGCGTCATTT
The DNA here is from genome assembly GCA_945859605.1 of Lumbricus rubellus. NCBI lineage: Eukaryota > Metazoa > Annelida > Clitellata > Crassiclitellata > Lumbricidae > Lumbricus > Lumbricus rubellus. The sequence continues at coordinate 17,494,626 of OX243816.1, read as the reverse complement.
CAGGTATCGCTTCAACGGCTATGTTGAATCACTTGCACTCAATTAATAACATCTGTGGCACTTTTTATCCTCCATATTGCTGTTAATCTATCAGTGTTGCTACCATGACCCTTACTACTTCAGCATCTTTATGCTATTGTAAATCATGTGCACTCAGTTAATAACTTCTGTAGCACCTTTTCTCATCGTCCTATGTTGCTTTTAATCAAACATTGCTGCTACTATGACTCTTACATTTATTTCAATGTACACTTTTTGAATGGCTTCCTGAGCAGCAGAGAGAAGACTACTATTACTGACAGCACTATTACCACTACTTCTGCTGCTGCTGCTCCTACTACTACTACTATTACTACTACTACTACAGTACTACTACTACTACTACTATTACTACTACAGTACTACTACACTACTACTACTACTACTACTACTACTACTACTACTACTACTACTACTACTACTACTACTACTACTACTACTACTACTACTACTACTACTACTACTACTATACTACCGCACTACTACTACTACTACAATAGCCACTACTACTACGGCAACTACTATTAACAGGACTTACAACTTTTACCACTAACTAATGTTGTGAATTTTACTCTAGGTTGCGGTATGTCTCTATGCATTTTAACATCGAAGATCATCGTCCAACAGCGTTTCCATAGCAACCGTGGCCTGACTTGCGGGATATCAGCGCTCGGTTACAGTTTCGGTGGCATCGTTGGTCCTGCAGTGGCCAACCTTCTTCTGCAGAACTTCAATTGGCGAGGGGCCTACCTCATCATGAGCGCCATCTATGCTCATCGCATCGCCTTCGCCATACTATTTATCACTCCTCCTCAGTACCTCACCAAAAAATCAAGGCAACCAGATTCGAACCAGCAGCATCACAACTACTGTCGATCCTTGGGAAGATACATCCGAGAAGCATTCGACTTCAGCATTCTTAAAAAGCAGAAGGTCTACACTTTGTACACCGGGGTCGTCTGCATCCACATCATTTTGATGACCGGATATCTACAACATTCCGTGAACCGTGCCATACATACAGGAGTCCCTAGGGAGCTGGCCTTCTGGGCGGCCACTCTTATCGGTATATCAAACACTGTGACCAGAGTCATCATCTCTTTCGTTGGAAATCTAGCGTGTGTTAATCGGTGCCTGCTGTTCGCATTCGGACTGTTAATTTCCGTTCTTTCTGTTCTTGTTATGCTTCTGTGGCCAGGATTTGTGGGAACGATGACGTCATCCGTCTTGTTTGGAGCCATGGCAGGTCATTATTACAAGTTCACTGCCTCAGGCAATCAACTTTTTAATCACTCGAAACTCACTTGATAACATCATCATCAACGTCGTCGTCATCGTCATCATTATCATCGTCATCGTCATCATCATTGTCATCGTCATCATATTCATCATCATAGCTATAGAAACCTGATGCTGTTAAATTTATCTACTTTCCTCCCACAACCCAGTCTTCAACATCGTTGCTTTCTATGGAGCTGTTAGAAGTGCAATGATATGATTCTCCTGTAGTTCATATCTCACGTTTATAGACCTCCTTATTCTCATTTCAATCTGATCAGTTTTCCTGCAGTCTGTTTTCATTCTTCATTTCAACGGCAGAAACACTGCAGTCTATTTAGATGAAGATTGCTAAGCAAAACAAAGCAAATCACCATGCTTTATTTTGAAGGCATCATACAGTATTGCTCATGGATCAGAAACACTGCAGTCTATTTAGATGAAGATTGCTAAGCAAAACAAAGCAAATCACCATGCTTTATTTTGAAGGCATCATACAGTATTGCTCATGGATCAGACACACTGCAGTCTATTTAGATGAAGATTGCTAAGCAAAACAAAGCAAATCACCATGCTTTATTTTGAAGGCATCATACAGTATTGCTCATGGATCAGAAACACTGTAGTCTATTTAGATAAAGATTGCTAAGCAAAACAAAGCAAATCACCATGCTTAATTTTGAAGGCATCATACAGTATTGAACAATGCTACTGGACTGGATGATGACAAAGGACGGTTACAGAGGGCTAAAGATGGATGCACAGAACAGATATGCGTGGCGTCATTGGACATATGAACCTGCCTGACGGCAGAGAACCAAAGAAGAAGACATACAGTATTGCTCATGGATCAGAAACACTGTAGTCTATTTAGATAAAGATTGCTAAGCAAAACAAAGCAAATCACCATGCTTAATTTTGAAGGCATCATACAGTATTGCTCATGGATCAGAAACACTGTAGTCTATTTAGATGAAGATTGCTAAGCAAAACATAACAAATCACCATGCTTAATTTTGAAGGCATCATACAGTATTGCTCATGGATCAGAAACACTGTAGTCTATTTAGATAAAGATTGCTAAGCAAAACAAAGCAAATCACCATGCTTAATTTTGAAGGCATCATACAGTATTGCTCATGGATCAGAAACACTGCAGTCTATTTAGATGAAGATTGCTAAGCAAAACAAAGCAAATCACCATGCTTAATTTTGAAGGCATCATACAGTATTGCTCATGGATCAGAAACACTGTAGTCTATTTAGATGAAGATTGCTAAGCAAAACATAACAAATCACCATGCTTAATTTTGAAGGCATCATATAGTATTGCTCATGGATCAGAAACACTGCAGTCTATTTAGATGAAGATTGCTAAGCAAAACAAAGCAAATCACCATGCTTTATTTTGAAGGCATCATACAGTATTGCTCATGGATCAGAAACACTGTAGTCTATTTAGATGAAGATTGCTAAGCAAAACATAACAAATCACCATGCTTAATTTTGAAGGCATCATATAGTATTGCTCATGGATCAGAAACACTGCAGTCTATTTAGATGAAGATTGCTAAGCAAAACAAAGCAAATCACCATGCTTAATTTTGAAGGCATCATACAGTATTGCTCATGGATCAGAAACACTGTAGTCTATTTAGATGAAGATTGCTAAGCAAACATAACAAATCACCATGCTTAATTTTGAAGGCATCATATAGTATTGCTCATGGATCAGAAACACTGCAGTCTATTTAGATGAAGATTGCTAAGCAAAACAAAGCAAATCACCATGCTTTATTTTGAAGGCATCATACAGTATTGCTCATGGATCAGAAACACTGTAGTCTATTTAGATGAAGATTGCTAAGCAAAACAAAGCAAATCACCATGCTTTATTTTGAAGGCATCATACAGTATTGCTCATGGATCAGAAACACTGTAGTCTATTTAGATGAAGATTGCTAAGCAAAACATAACAAATCACCATGCTTAATTTTGAAGGCATCATATAGTATTGCTCATGGATCAGAAACACTGTAGTCTATTTAGATAAAGATTGCTAAGCAAAACAAAGCAAATCACCATGCTTAATTTTGAAGGCATCATAATTACAGTATTGCTCATGGATCGCATTGGAACTATTTTCAGGTTGTACGGGTACAATTGCTACGGTCGTAGCGGTTGACTTGGTGGGAGTTGAACTTCTGACCAGATGTCTGGCGATCCAGTCATTTATTGTTGCTTTCTTTCGATTGACTGCATCTCCCTTCATGGGTAAGAGCATGTCAGCTTTAGCCTACTTAGCTTCTGTACAATGACCATTGGCTGGTCAAAATTCATTGACTGCATGTATGACTGACTAATTTATTTATTGACTTAATATTATTCATATTAATGATATTGAATGATGTTATTATTGATTGATTGATTGATTGATTGATTGATTGTGATTTAGCCTATTATAGTGATTTAGTCTATTTAGCCTAACTGCCTCAATTTGTCTTTTTTGGTTCTCACCAATTTTTAGTATCACCTGTTATTTATTTTGTGCCGCAAAAGAAAAGCTCTATTGTAATTTTGAATCGGTGACTGTGCCTCGGTCTGGTGTTATTGGCCTTAGAGTAGCTCTTTATAACTTTTTGTCCGCGATTACGATTCATGGATACTATCGTGAGATGTGCTTTTAATGAACTGATCCACATTTCTTGTCTTCCTATAGGTTGGATCTTCGACGTGACCCAGAACTATAACGTGGCATTCGCTGTACTTGGCTGTTTGGGTTTCGTCGCTTCTATACTGATGTTCATCGTTTATGCTCTTCAGAAAAGACAGCTGAAAAGAGGCAAGACCAAGCCATCGGAACAACAAATTGAACTTCCGTTAGCCGTAGTGGTTTCTAGCACGCATGAGTTGTCACACTGCTAAGCAAAAACAGTCATGCGCGACTGTCATCTACAAGTCAATGAAGTGACAACTTTATTTTCAGTCTAGGCCTAGGCCTATCCTCTATCCCATCATCGACTTCCTTCCAGTCTTTCACGTCTTCAACGAAACCAGTCTTAGTTGCTGCTGCTTTATTTTAAAATCGCTCTGTTCTCTATACCATGACCTCTTTCGACAAGGCAGCGCTCGTGGTAAAACTGGTGCACTGCACTAGGTAAAGTAGCGCTTACGAAATGCGGCGTTCACGTTTATTATGAGGATTTCAGTCTTTCATTTCTTAGACAACGAAAACAGTCGAACTAAGCAACAATTCAGCTAAGAATTATTTATTTTCCGCTACGTGCATTATGTGGTAGGCTACATGCATGCGTTATATACATGTAGGCTACATTGATATTTATATATGGCCTATATGAGTATGCCTACATGACACAAGGTTACAAGCGTGTACCATATATTATTATCTTCTTCTTCTTTAGGTAAGCTGCCTCTCGGCAGGTCCATGCAGATGCCCAACGACGCCACTCTTCTCGATGTTGTGCTTTTTCCTTGAGTTTTCCATATCCATCCTCCATCATCCAATTCAAGAACTTTTCCCTAGGTCTTCCTCTTCCCCTCTTCCCCTCCATTTTACCCTCCACTATGTCTCTTTGCAAGGAGTTGCCTCTCAGTACATGTCCTATCCAGTTCCTCTGCCTTGTTCTAATTGTATTCATCAAGGATCTTTCCTCTTCCACCTTCTTCAGTACTTCTTCATTTGATTTATGTTCTGTCCAGCTGATCCTTTCCATCCTTCTCCATATCCACATCTCGAACGCTTCTATTCGTTTGACATCCTCCTTTCTCATCGTCCAGGTCTCTGCTCCATACAGTGTGACGCTCCAGATCCGTGCCTTGGCCATTCTTTTCTTGATGTCTCGACTCATTCCTCCTTTCAGTAGCTCTTTCCTGTTCGTGAATGCTTCTTTCCCCATTGCTATCCTTTTCTTGATTTCTTTGATGATCCTTTCCATCCTTCTCCATATCCACATCTCGAACGCTTCTATTCGTTTGACATCCTCCTTTCTCATCGTCCAGGTCTCTGCTCCATACAGTGTGACGCTCCAGATCCGTGCCTTGGCCATTCTTTTCTTGATGTCTCGACTCATTCCTCCTTTCAGTAGCTCTTTCCTGTTCGTGAATGCTTCTTTCCCCATTGCTATCCTTTTCTTGATTTCTTTGTGGCACTTCGCATCTTCTGATATCAGGCTTCCTAGATAGCAAAATTCAGTGACTTGCTCCACTTCTTCTCCATTGATTGTTATTCTCATATTCTTTTCCCCTTTTGCTTCTCTACTTATTCTCATTATCTTCGTCTTTTTGATGTTTATCTTCATCTCATATTCTTTGCTGGTTCTATTTAGTTCATCCATTATGTGTTGTAGATTCTCTTCTGTGCTTGCCAGCATTGCCTGGTCGTCCGCAAATCTTAGCGCCTTTATCATCTTTCCTTCAACCTTTATTCCTTCTTCCGTGTCCTGTAGTGCTTCCCGTATCAACTCTTCGATGTAAAGATTGAATAGTATGGGTGAGAGTGGACACCCCTGTCTCACACCCCTTCCTATTTTTCCCGGTTCCGATAGTTCCCCCTCCATCCTCACTCTTATCCTCTGTCCCATATACAGGTTTCCTATTAACCTTCTATCTCTCCAGTCCACACCCATCTTTCTCAGGATTGTCATTAGCTTCCTCCAGTCTACCCTGTCGAACGCCTTCTCGTAATCCACAAAGCATATGTACACTTCTTGGTTGTTTTCCAGACTTCTTTCCGTCAGCATTCTCAAAGCTCCGATGGATTATATATATAACTAGCTGTACCCAGCCACGCGTTGCTGTGGCAAAAAAGACTTCCCCTCCCCCTCCCCCTCTTCCTCCCCCTTTCCCTCCCCCTCCGCGATGGCGACGCGGATCACGCCATAAAACGCTTGAGCAAGAAGGCCGTAATGAAATGCGAAGGCCGTAATGAAATGCGCTAAAGAAATTTACGGAACAAACATGCCCGAATCGGTATGCAAGGCTTATTGACGGCGTAGGCTATGTGTTGAAAACGGCGGAATTTGCAAAGTTGCTTTTTTAGCTTAAAAGATTGCGCTTTTTCCCAAAAAGCATTCTGCAAACCCGGCCGTGTTGGAACTAAACGTTTTGGTGAAGTTTCGAAAGCAATCAATGAAGAAAGTTCGGAGATCTTGCGTCAGGTGCCAAACGCGGTTAGATTTTTATATATATAGACTAGCTGAACCCGGCCACGCGTTGCTGTGGCTGAAAAGAGGCTCCCTCCCCTTACCCCTACCCTCCCATCCCCCTCTCCCTCTCCCTCTCCCTCCCCTCCCCTCCTCCTCCCCTCTCTCTCTTTCCCCCTCCCCCTCCTCCCTCCCCTTCCCCTCCTCCTTCCCCCTCCTCTTCCCCTTCCCCTTCCCCTCCCCCTCCGTCCCCTCACCTTCCCCTTCCCCCTTGACCTCCACCGCCCCTCCCCCTCCGCTCCCTCCCCACCGTATTTGTCCCGCTCCCTCCGCTCCTTTCCTCCGTCGCACCGTCCATTTCAAGCCCAAAGGCCGCTTTGGGAAAAGGCCTAAAAGCGGCCTCTTTGGTAAATTAATCGCGACTCGCTTATGACGTCACAGGACGCGACCTCATTGATGTTTCGTCTGCTGTGTTTGGAGACGGCGTTTATGAAATCTGGCAGCCGTGTGGGACGTGTTGAATTTGCAAATTGCGGGCGAACGGATTGCAAAGTTCACTTTTTGTGGAAAAGGTTGCGTTTTTTCTGGTGAAAAAATCTTAACACACGGTTGTATGGGAATGGAAGGTGTTGTAAAATTTTCAAAACAATCGGTGCGTGACTTTCAGCGTGGTGATGTTACGAACTATTGGAAAGTTTCATTTTTATATATATAGATTGCTTATATGAATATTTATCTAGAGTGTTCAGAGATTCTTACAGGCATTTCATTCTTGGTTTCGCCAACATTCATATCAATGCAGCTTTATTCGTAAAAACAAAATGTCTGAGATAATTAAATGTTTTATATAGGCTAAGTTATATATTTCACTATCATCTTCTGAAAAATGATATTGAATTATCTCTTATTTGAACTATTTTATACTTAGGCCTAGTTGATGAGAACCATTGCTAATAAATAAAACTTTTTTATCTGTTTCAATCAAAGAATTCAAAGCAAGTTCCGTGTACTTGATATTTGACTGAATATTATAGAGTTTCAGTCAAACATGAATGTAATTGATATGGATGAACGAATGAATGAATTGAATAATGAATGTGTGTGAATGAATGATTGAATGTATTAAGGAACAAACTCGAACATGCATCATAATCATCAACACAGTTCAGCATCAGCTCAATGGAAGTTCGGCTATCAGAACGTCTAAGATATAAGTCAAAGGCATCTTATCGAACAGGCATTTGAAGTTAAACTACATGTATCTGTATATTCACCTAATAATTATAACCTTCTCGTTGATATGGGTTCAGAATTGTCTACCACCTGTAAGTTGTGATCAAGAGCGACCGTCAAATATATCCCCTATCGGTTTCCATCTTGTACTCTGCGTTTTGACTTTGCCTTAGCTATTCCTTTGCGAAAATCCTCATAAGTTCACTTGTTTGTATCACTTGTCCTCCAAGTAACAACATCCAGCTTAAGTCGACTCCTAATTATTTCGTAACTATAGACCTAGTTCGACATGTGCGTCTTATGTCGAAGGGTCATGTCGGGTGTTTAATAAAAAAAAGGTTCAGAATTGGACATAGGCTACCGCTACATGCACAACAACTGGCTGGCTGTCTGACTGACTGAATGTTCGGTCATCGCCTTGAATCGGAATCTATCATTCGTCAAAAGAACGACGACGACGAAGTTGACCTTTAATCGTTTCCAGAGCGATCTAAGTTTCCGGTATAAAGCTGATTTGAGATCTCTTATGCAATGACGCTGATCCATGATGAATAGCTTTGACCTATCATCTACTCCACATCGCTGTAATAAACACATTAATATGCGCTGCATTCCAATGGAGATTGTTGTGGTCAACAGATCGATAAATATCGGATGATTTCACGGTTATAAGTCCAGTGAAAGCAAAAGCATTTCTGAAGCATCTGCCCCAGAATCAGGACCTAAAGGTTATTTCTAGGAAAATACAAAATTATCTAGTCGCGAATACAATGCGTAGTTCTATGATGCTAATACAATTTTTCATGATTTTTGTAAACAGCAGCAGGTTATTTTGTGAATGCATTGATATATCGATTTAGAAATATTATTTCTAAATCGTGATATCATGCTAATCCTACTCTAATTTTCATGACACTAATTATGATTTGGCCTATGGTTATGATTTCTTCTGTGATATTTAATGTGATTACTATACCACTACAATTAACACTAGCATTACTATATACAACTACTACTACTACAACTACTACTATTACTGCTGCTACTGCTACTACTACTAGGCCTACTACTTATGTTACTACAACTACTACATGTACCACCATCACTACTACTACTACTGCTGCTACTACTACTACTATTACTACTACCAGTCTACCACCACCACCACCACCACCACTACTACTACTACTACAACAACAACAGCTACTGCTACTTCTTCCACCACTACTGCTGCTGCAGCCACCACCACTACCTACCAATACTACTTTGATGCTGCTGTTGCAGTCGCTGTCATCATCATCATTATCATTATGAGTATTATCATTAAAATATTATCACCATCGTCAATATAGATCTAATTATATTCATCGGTGTCATCAATTATTCAATGCTACTCTACCCATGGAAGTTTTATGTGCCTCAGACCATCGCCATCACCGTCACCATCACCTTCATCATCATCATCACCACCGCCACCAGCATCATCATCATCATCATCGTCGTCGTCCTCATCATCCTCATCATCATCATCGCTGTCGTCTTCTTCATCATCGTCGTCGTCGTGATTATCGTCTTCATCATCATCGTTATCAACATCATAGGCTCCTCCGTAATTCCGCCGACTTAATAACGATATCGTTTGTGATATCAGACCTTTCGTCATGAAATCAATAATACTAAAGAACTGCTGTTTTTTTACCTTTCGAGATAAGACGAGGAAGACTTTGTGAGCACACAATCCTCAACTACATCTCATACTCCCACATCTCACTTCTCACCACATATACAGATTTTATCACGACTCAACGCAAGATGGTCGCTGAAACTTTTGTTTCAACAGAGCTCCATCAAATACATGTAGACTATTCATAATATGATGATATGAAGAGCAGTCCCTTAAGCTAGACTCACGAGTGCAAGGTCCACAGATGTCTTCCCATATAACGTGAGCCCTGTCCTTAACTATCGCTGCCATTGTTATTATGGGATAGATTCACCTCGCTTATATAATCACAGCAAATGTTACCGTCAGTATAAGGACACAACCAAACGGACGCACAGTTACATGTATGTCCGCAATGACGGACGCATACAGACAAACGGACGGCTTTAGCAACAGGTTGCGATGCACGTGAGTGTAGTAAGTGGAGGCCCAGATTCAGATACCGCATACACGGAAACAGCCTGTCATATGATAAGTCTTATCCTCTGGCTGATTTATATACATGTATTTGCAAATATTCCCCAAATTAGGCAACAGTGTACTGGTGACTATGTGTAAACGGCTGACAACCAAGTCAATAATCTATTAAGAAGTTACAGGTTGGTTTGAAACTCAAAATCCTCATTCAATTTTCGTACCAAGTGACCAAAATGATCTCATTTTTGTGACGATGATGGTAGACTGACGTCATCAGCAGACGACATGCGAGAGAAACCTGACGACATCGAACTGGAACACAAACTTCCGGTGGAGGCGGAAGATGAATTGAGTAAATTCGATGGCAGAGAAAATGGCGTCGAAAGGACTAAGCATGAAGAGGAAGTATGTGCAGTGACCCCAATGATCAACGGATGCAGGGATCGCAAAGGTAAAGAGAAATCGGATTTAAAGATCGATTCAACTGCAGAGCTAAACAGGGTGAAAGCGAATAATCATCCGAGTAAATCCGAAGAATCACGGAATGAGCCGAAGAACACGGAGACGGCGTTTGATTGGCTGGTTCTGCTCTGTGCTTTCGGTTCAAATGTCATCTATGGAATGGACTTAAACTGCTTTAGTGTCTTCTATCCATACCTCGTTGATTATTTCCAGGCATCGACGGCTCAAGTCGGATGGTGTTTTTCCATCCAAGCATTCGTTGGATCCGTTTTAAGTAAGAATAAAAATTAATAGTACGCAAATCAATCAATCAATCAATCAATCAATCAATCAATCAATCATTCGACATATCGGGAGCACACAACTTTCATAACAACTCTATTTCAATAGCGCTTGATACGTTGCACAGTCAAATCTGAATGTCAACAGCGTATTGCACATGTAAACAAACATTTGTACATATTTGCATATATACATGCATATTGCATGCATGCATACTTTCATACATGCATGTATACATATATACACATTCATTTAAACATACATACATTCAAACATACATACATATATATACATACATACATACATACATACATACATACATACATACATACATACATACATACATACATGCATACATGCATGCACACATACATACATACATGCATACATACATACGTATATGCTTTCATGCTTACATACATGCATTGCATACATATTATATATACACGACGTACACGTGTATGGCTGCATACCTGTATACATTGATCAGAATTAAATTCTGGGGTGCGTTGAACCATTTGTAGAGATTTTGTGCTTTTAACCCGTCTTCATTTTAGGATCCATTTGCAAGCATATTATAATAATAAAAAGGCTTTTCATGAGGCCGTCGTTTCTAACTAAGGACAGATGAGAAAGATAGTACAGTTGTTGTGAATCGAACGACCACCAGTTGACATAGAATTGTCTTCTTCAGAGCTTATCACAACGTCTCTGTTATCAAGGGCGATACGCCTTCCTACGAGAGGAGCACGTCACGTGGTCTGGAAACGAGGACACCCGAAGTCATCCGCAATTGAAGATCTTTACATGTGATGACCGCCAATAAAGCTATAGAGAATTAGGTGCCGTGAAATTTTACTAAATGAGATTTTGTCCGAACGTTATTAATTATTAATGTCCCCCGGTCAAAGAGTGCCAAGATAAAATGTTCGTCGAAAAAGGACTACCTAGAACCCAGCACATAGGGTGCCTATCATCAGGTAGGCTACATTGACAAGCAGAGTCCTTTTTAGACGTCAGTCTACCATCATCATCTGAATTGATCTTTAATTATTTGTTTCAATTTATGTGAAGCAGAAGATACGGCCTTGCTACAGCTCCCTCGCACAGCCATTCTATTTTACTAATGCCATAATAATTATTATGCTCCATAACTGGGCTCAGAAGACATTATGTTATATTGTTGGTGTGAGTCATAATCTGTCTTTATCTTGGATTGTAGCCATCTTCAGCAGCTATCCAACGGAAGTGTACGGATGTCGTCTGCCTGGAATCATCGGATCTGCCATATTCTGCGTAGGAGTGGCCATCACGTCCTTCGCTCCCAGCTTACCCGTCATCTACGTCACCTATGGCGTCATTTCAGGTATCGCTTCAGCATCGATCATTCATCATCATTGCTCTCCTCCGTCCGGCCGCGCTGACGAAGAGGCCTTTGCATGGCGTCTCCACCCTGTTCTGTCCTTGATGATATCCATGGCATTCCTCATATCCATGTTCTTTTCTTCCAGATCTTCTCTTATGTTGTCCATCCAAGTTTTCCTCTGGCGCCCTCTGTTTCTCCCTCCCTCCACGTTGCCGTGCAGGGCCGCAGCTGGTAACCTTCTTTCACCCATACTTGATACGTGTCCAAACCACGTGAGTCTTCTCTTCCTGATCTTGTCCACTATTGTTTCCTCCGCTCTTAGTTCCTCTCTGGTCTTCTCATTTCTGATCCTTTCCCTTCTACTTCTGCCAATATTCCCCGCAGCCAACTCATTTCAGCCACCAGCACTGGCTGCACTGCAGTCTTCTTTCGTCCTCCTTGCGCAAGCACCAGCACTCCGATCCATAAAACAGTACTGGCACTATCAGGGCTCCATCCATATATTACTGTAAATCACGTTCATTTAGTAGGCTACCCTATGCGTCATCTTTGTCATTCCATATTGCCGTTAATCTACCATTGTTACTACTACTACTCTTACATCTATTTTCATGGCTCCTTCGTCCTGAGCAGTAGAATGAAGAATCTTGCGCCTGGAAATATATGAGGAGATGGTGCTAGGATAAAATGTAACCGGACAACATCCCTCTACAAAAAAGTTTTTAATAGGTTCACATAATTTACGATCTCTCTTAATTAGAACAGCAATACAGTGTCAAGTTGCAAGCTCTCGACACTTTTCAGCTGTGCCGAGAAACTAAGAACATGTTTTGCTCGGCGTGCTCCCACATTTCTGACGCAAAAATTAGAATATCTGCTTATCAAAATCTTGTGAGCCAAACTGCAGTTTGCAATTGAAAAACAATAAAGCGTTCACGCATATTTGGAAAAGCCATTTCTCTGCCAGAAGGACTCTGCTTGTCAATGTAGCCTACCTGCTGATAGGCACCCTATGTGCTGGGTTCTAGGTATAGTCCTACCCTTTTTCGAAGAACATTTTATCTTGGCACTCTTTGACCGGGGGACATTTTATCCGGAAACTTTAGTCCAGGGACATTTTATCAGGGGGATTTTTTGTCATTTTATCCGGGGGCATTTTGTCCGGGGGACATTTTATCCGGGAAGATTTTCTCCGCAGGACTTTTTGTCCGGGAAATTTCTGTCCAGGGACATTTTGTCCGGGACATTTTGTCCAGGGCATTTTGTCCGTGGACATTTTCTCCGTGGACATTTTGTCCGTGGACATTTTGTCCGTGGACATTTTGTCCGTGGACATTGTGTCCGTTTACGGAAGAAGACACAAAAAAACCTTATGGTTAGGATGAAGCAGAGTGTAAAAGTTATTAGGATCTTATGCTCAATATGTTTGTACACTGGCAATCAGCAAAAATTACTATTTACTCGTTTGTTACTTGCTACTAATTATTTATTATTATTATTGTTAGAATTGCTATTATTTTTTTCGCCCAGTGCAAACCGGATTGCCCAGACTCCAAGAGATCAAACTGGGTAAGATGTTCTCGTCCCCAATGTAAGCTTACTCCTCAGGAGTGCAAAGCGAAACATTCTGGAACAGTTATTGTTATAGTGATGACAATCATAGAAATTGTGGTAGTAGAAATAGTGGTACACTTACCACTGCTACTAATACGAGTACTGCTGCTGCTACGGCTGTTACTACTACTATTAGTACGACTACTACTTTTACTACTACTACTACTACTACTACTACTACTACTACTACTACTACTACTACTACTACTACTACTACTACTACTATCACCTACTACTACTACCACTACTACGGCTGCGGTTGCTGCTATTATAACTTCTTCTACTACTACTACCACTACACTGCAGCAGTGCAGCTACTACTACAACTACTTCTACTACTACTGCTTCTACTTCTAATATCATTACTAGATAATTTACTGTGAATGATTGTCTAGGTTACGGTTGGTCTCTATGCAATTCAACATCAAGGATCATCGTGCAGCAGCGTTTCCATCGAAACCGTGGTCTTATCTGTGGCATAGCATCGCTCGGATTCAGCGTCGGTCACATCGTCGGTCCTGCGGTGGCCAACCTTCTTCTGCAGCAGTTCAACTGGCGAGGGGCCTACCTCATCATGAGTGCCATATACGCTCATCGCATTCCCTTCGCCATACTCTTCATCACTCCTCCTCAGTACCTCACCAAAAAAACCAGACGATCGGATTCGAACCAGCAACATCACAGCTACTGTCGGTCCGTGGGAAGATATATCCGAGAAGCATTTGATTTCAGCATCCTTAGGAAGCAGAAGATCCACTCTTTGTACACCGTAGTAATATGTATTCACATGATTCTGATGACCGGATATCTGAACCATTCCGTCAACCGTGCCATACATACCGGAGTTCCTAGAGAGCTGGCCTTCTGGGCGGCCACTCTTATCGGTATATCAAACACTGTGACCAGAGTCGTTGTCTCTTTCGTTGGAAATCTGGCGTGTGTTAATCGGTGCCTGCTGTTCGCATTTGGACTCTTCATCTCCGTTCTGTCTGTTCTTGTTATGCTTCTGTGGCAAGGGTTTGTGGGAACGATGACGTCATCCGCCTTGTTTGGAGCCATGGCAGGTCACTATTAGAAGCTCGTTCTTTGAAACAATCCACATATTAACCACGCTAAACTTCATCATCATCGTTATCATCGTCGTCGTCATCATCATCATCACCATCAACTTCGTCATCATTATCATCATCGTCGTCGTTGTCGTCATCGTTGATGCCGTCGAGATCGTCGTCATAATTATACTTGTCGTCATTATCATCGTCATAATTTCATCATCATCATCATCATCATTATCATATTCATCATCATCATCGTCATCGTAGGCGTCATCGTCATCATCATCGTTATCATCGTCATTATTCCATGATTATCACCTGCTAATTCATGCAGAAACCTGATGCTGTTAAATTTAATCAACTTCCATCTCTTTACTCGTCTTCAACATCATTCGTTTCTAAAATGCTGTTAGAATTGCAATGAGATGATTCTCTTGTTGTTCATATCTCGCATTTATTTAAGCCTACTCATTCTCAGTTCATTCAGATCAGTTTTCCTTCTTTCTGCTTTCTATCTACATTTCAACAGCAGAAACACTGCAGTCTGTTTAACAGATGAAGCTAACTATAGAAGCAAAACATACGTCGCCATACTGCTGAAAAGTTTTAAAATCAGAAAGAGTTGCAGCCTTCTCCATCTTATTCAAGGCAGACTTTGCGCGGCCACAAAATTTCTGAGCTGCTCCTCAAAAATAGTGTCCTCTTGGGTATCCAGTTCCACTAATCATGATTTTGTGGCGGCGCTTTAAAACTCACGCCAAGCCTCCAAAACCACTAGAAAACCGCCCATCGTTCGAATTACACAGAATTAAAATCAGTCAGGATTGGATTGCAGCATTCTTGACCTTATTCAAGGCAGACTTTGCGCGAACACAAAATTTCTGAGCTGCTCATCGAAAACAGTGTGCTCTTGGATATCCAGTCCCAGTAATCACGATTTTGTGGCGGCGATTTACAAGTCACGCCAAGCCTCCAAAACCACTAGAAAACTGTCCATCGTTCGAATTAGGCTACATAGCATTAAAATCAGTCCGGATTGCAGCATTCTCGATCTTATTCCAGTCAGACTTTGCGCGGCCACAAAATTTCTGAGCTGCTCATCGAAAACAGCGTGCTCTTGGGTATCCAGTCCAATAATCACGAGTTTGTGGCAGAGCTTTAAAAGTAGCTCCAAGCCTTAAAAATCACAAGAAAACCGCCCATCGTTCGAATTACATAGCATTAAAATCAGTCAGGATTGCAGTATTATCGATCCTATTCAAGGCAGAATTTGCGCGGCCACAAAATTTCTGAGCTGCTCATCGAAAATAGTGTGCTCTTGGGTATCCAATCCCTGTAATCACGAGTTTGTGGCAGCGCCTCAAAAGTCGCTCCAAGCCTTTAAAATCACTAGAAAACTGTCCATCATTCGAATTACATAGCATTAAAATCAGTTAGGATTGCAGCATTCTCGATCTTATTCAAGAAAGACTATGCGCGGCCACAAAATTTCTGAGCTGCTCCTCAAAAACAGTGTGCTCTTGTGTATCCAATGACTTCCAGTCCCAGTAAACAAGATTTTGTGGCGGCGCTTTAAAAGTCACGCCAAGTCTTCAATATCACTAGAAAACCGCCCATTGTTCGAATTACACAGCATTAAAATCAGCCAGGATTGCAGCATTCTCGATCTTATCCAAGGCAGACTTTGCGCGGCCACAAAATTTCTGAGCTGCTCCTCAACAACAGTGTGCTCTTGGGTATCCAGTCCTAGTAATCACGATTTTGTGGCGGCGCTTTAAAAGTCACGCCAAGCCTCCAAAATCACTCGAAAATCGTCCATCGTTCCAATTAGGCTACATAGCATTAAAGGCATTATACTATAGTATAACTCATGGATAGGAGTGGAACCACTTTCAGGTTGTACTGGCACAATTGCTACGGTCGTAACGGTTGATTTGGTGGGAGTGGAACTTCTGACCAGATGTCTTGCGATCCAGCAGTTCATTGTAGGCTTCTTTCGATTGACTGCATCTCCCGTCATGGGTAAGGTCATGCTTAATTAAGCTATCGTATGGCCTACTATAATTATGCGTCCTTGGTTGGTTAAAATTCATTGACTGAATGACTGACTGATTCATTTAGACCTATATTTATTGACTGAATATATATCATTGATTGATGTATTGATTGACCAATTGATTGACTGATTGACTCTGATTTTCTGACTAACTGACGGAATTTTTTTTCTTGGTTCTCATCGATTTTAAATATCGGTGCATCGGTCTGGTGTTCACTGTTCGTAGCCTTAGAGTAGCGCTTTATAAGTTTTCAGTCTACGATTACAATTCATGGATCCTACATGTAACTATTGTGAGATTGGGTTTTAATTATGTGGCCCATATTTCGTGTTTTCCTATAGGTTGGATTTTCGACGTGACCCAGAACTACAACGTGGCATTCGCGGTGCTTGGCTGTTTCGGTTTTATCGCTTCTATACTGATGTTCATCGTTTATGCTCTTCAGAAAAGACAGCTAAGAAGAGGCAACACAAAGCCAGCGGAACAACAACTTGAACATCCGTTAGCAGTGGTTGTTGCTAACACGGATGAGTTGACACCACTGCTACGTAAAAACAGTCATGCGCAACTGACATCTACAAGTCAATGAAGTGACAGCTTTATTTTAAATCTAGGCCAACTACTCTATCACATCGTCCGTTTCCTTCCAATCTTTGACATCTTCAACGAAACCAGTCTTAGCAGCTGCTATTCTATTTTATCGCTCTGTTCTCTATGCCATTGCCTCTTTCGATAACCTCTGTGCCTACTGCTACGAGGTAGTGCACGTGGCAAAGCTGGTGCCCTGCGCGAAGTAAAGTAGCGCTTTCGAAATGCGGCGTTTGCGATTATTCTGACGATTTCGATCAGTCTTTCATTTCTTAGACAACGAAAACAGTCGAACTAAGTAGCAATTCAGCTAAAAAAAATTTTATTTGCCATTATGTACATTTATGCAGGGCATTTTTAAAGGAATTTTTAGAACTGCACAACTTCTCCAGCCTCCAAGGCCGTAGCCAGGATTTGATTTCGAGGTTTCGGGGGGTGTTTCTTCGGCGGAGAATTTCTGACGACTTTTTTGTCGTAAAAATTTCTGAAAACACCTTTTTTAGTCGTAAAAATGTCTGAATACACCTTATTTTAGTCGTCAACATTTCTGAAGACACCTTTTTATAGTTGTCAAAATTTCTGAAGACATCTTTTTTTAGTTGTCAAAATTTCTGAAGACACCTTATTTTAGTCGTCAAAATTTCCGAAGACACATTTTTTAGGTGTCAAAATTTCTGAAGCCTTTCTTTAGTTGTCAAAATTTCTGAAGACACCTATTTTAGTCGTCCTCGCCCCTAGTGTAGTTTCTCCAGAGTATAGGCTAATCCATAATTAACACCATAGGGCTAGCCATAGGGTGTAGCCTAGTGAATAGTGATTGAACACTTACCACTTGCGACCGACGTTGACGAAATACTAGAAAAGGACAGCGAATACTGTTTCAATTTCTTTATCCGTCGTCCGCTTACTCCACTAGACAAAATTATTGACAAGTCTTTAACAAATATGTCATCTGAAACTTTAAATTTCAAAGTATCATCCACAGACTGAAATTTCATTTTTTTAAATATTCAAACTTCCGGAAGCGCACAAGTTTAAAAGTAGATCGCCGATTGGAGTACGAACGCGAATTTCATTAATTCGCAACAACAGCAGCTATTAGCCTAGTTAGGCCTACATCCAAGTTATTGATAATCACCGCAAACCAGTGTAATTAAATATCAAATAACCTACGTGTCAAGTCTTTTAAAAACTGAAGAGAAGGCAAATCAATTGAAATTATTCCAGAAACTTGCGGCGTTCGTACAGACGTCGAGTAGGCCTAGGCCTAATTTTAACGAGACCAACATCAAATAGGCCTAGGGGCCTAACATTGCGCCAACTTGCGAAAGAAACTAAGAAGGACTCATCAAATTCCTCCACTCAGTTTTTCTACTTTAAGCACAGTTGTAAAATAAAGTATTGATTTGGTTAGGCTGGTTTCAAAGTTTATAGCTGCAAACTTCAATCACAAAACTTGCAATAGGCCTATTAGTTGGTTTTCTTAGTGTAGAATTGTTCAAATTTGATGTACAAGCAAAAGAAAGACATATTTGGAATCAGGAAGCAAAACTGATCAAAACCTGATATACGAACACCTTGAGAAATGGAAAAAATAAATCCACTTTTTCCAGCTCAGAGGTCACTCCAGCTCATAGTCAATCAATCAACGAAATAACTTTGGAGAACCCCAACAAATTGCAAGAAAACGTTTTATGATGATTTTCTGGTGCCTTAGGTCTGTTGAAGTACATACTAAAAGTTGGACGCAATTGGAAAACGGCAAGTAGTCTACTTTTGGCGGGGAAAAAGATGGCCGCCAATTGGACCAGGCTTGGAATATGAAAATTACACTATTAGAAGCTAATCATAGAACAATATGCTAACATACGTTTCTAGACTAATTTGACCCTTCTGAAAACGAAAATCGCGGTTAGAAAGCTAAATTGTTAGCGATAGCATGAGAAAAACAAGATGGCGGACAAATGGCGACCAATTATTCAAATGGCGCTGTAAGTAAACTACTGTATGCGATAGTAACACGATTTCACACTCATAAATGAGATTGTAGGGTAATAGGCATGCAATGGAATTAAAGACACATATGTGACACTGCCAGAAAACCAAAATGGTGGGCAAAATGGCCACTAGAATGTTGAAATAGGTATAAGTGAAATCAACCCTGCAATGGAAACATGATTTCAGAGTCTATAATAACATTTTCCGGGTTAAGGAATGCGACAGAAATAAAGTCACAAATGTGGCACTCCCAGAAAACCATAATGGCGAACAAAATGGCGGCCAGAATGTTGAAATGGCTATAAGGGGAGTCAAGCCTCGCAATGTAAACATTATTTCAGAGTCTAAAATAACATTTTCGGGGCAAGGAATATGATGGAACTAAAGACACATATGCGGCATTGCAAGAAAACCAAATTGGTGGACAAAATGGCCGCCAGATTTTTGAAATGGCTATAAGTATGCAATGGAGACATGATTTCAGAGTATAAATCAAAAAATGCTGGACTATAGAATATGGTGAAACTATAGATACACGTGTGACACTGCCAGAAAGCCATAAGCCAAAATGGAGGGACAAAGCATCAAAATGGCTAAAAATGTCATGTATGTCAAAGACATGATTTCAGGTGGAATATTGTTCCTTGGTCAAATAATCCCAAGAAAGCAACATTCCATGTGCAGCGTTGAACATAATGAAGTGAAATCGTTGCATTAAGAGGAATGTTTAGTAGACTATCACTGCAGTTTAAATATTGCTTGCGTTATGCATACAGTATTTGTGCCTCAATGTTGCTTTGATTTGAATTATATAGAGACCCATCGCTTCAATCTTGACTGATAATTATAGACAAAGCTAATTCAGGCATTGTTGCTCTTAATGCAGGTGCACATAGCCTAAGTGTACAGTATGTAGTGTATGCCTGTATGGCAAGTTCACACTTTGATAACAGCGGGCTTGGCCACAGGCCACGGTTGTTAACTTCGCATGATTTGAAATAGACCAATAGAATTATGAATGTGGAACAGGACCAATGGCAGGCCACATTGATTAAAGAACACTGCTGATGTTCCCGCCATTACCTAAACCCTGTTAGATGCAAGGCAGACTGGCAGACACATCAGACCCAGCAGTAGACAGCACATCATCTCCTTCCACGGAACCACAAGCAACAAGAACAATCTATGTGGTCATATGAGGCTGTTGAGAGCTGAACGAACACATTAGACGGGGATGTAGCTAGATCAGCCTTGTTGTCAGACAAAGCAAGAACGTTCAGCGAACTTCAGCCAATTTTCCCGACAATGGAGCACTTCCAGACTCTATACAGTGACTAAATGGTCTTGCACCTTTTCTGTATGGTTCTAATTTTCAAAAGCAATGTCCAGTATCTGTCGAAGGCAATATTAACTATTTTGTTGCCAATCGAAAGTACCTTAACACGTGTAACCAAAGTACCACTGTATCTTGCAGGTCACCAAAATGTCTTCGCTTTCGGAGCTGTCCAATTGCCTGCACTATTGCTTGTCCATCAATAATTAAATGCTATACTTCTGCTAGAGAAATGCTGACTGTACAAGTTACTTTTTCAGAGAATGTCCTCATTAAATGATGCTTAATGACACTTTCTCATCATCCACCAATGCCATTGCTTTTGAAAGTTCATGTCACAATGGGACAGTCAGCTTCATGCGCTATGTAATATCAGAAATAGACAAGCTCAGATACCAAATTTCTACTGCAAATTTATCTCTTAATTGAATGGCCCAACCTTATTCATTCAGGCTTTGGACTGGCACTGTTAACTAATACATTAATAGTGTTATAGTTAGCAGTGGCTAAATTAACCATCCTTTTCCCCTTTCAGATTTTTATATTTTTTACATTTCAACCTATATTTGATTTATTATTATTAGCATTTAATTTTTTAAAGTCCATAATCATATACCCTTTGATACCAGTTGAGTTGACTAATTTCAGGCTAATTTTTTTGGCAAATTTGCGATCACATCAACACAAATCTGTGCATAGAAGAACACTGGTAGCTATCAAACGTTTACACCTCCTGGTTTAATATGCCTCCATTCTTTATAATAGGCAATCACCCTAACAGCTATAGTGGACTCCTTGAAAAGTGGTTCTTTTGCAATGTTGAATGAAAGCATCTGATGCTGGTGGTAATAATTCGAGTGTCCGTGATTTCTTGGTAAAGACTAAAGAGTTGTTCACATACTGTGTTCAGTTCAGTGCAATCACTAGTCCTATCATACATGTTAATGGCAAACCATTCTAAAACTGATATCTATGACAAATTATGCACTGCGTTATCGATATCATCTTTGACTTCACATACATGTAGGTTCATCAATGCTTCAGTGACCATTGGATACCAATCAATGCTTTGTAGGCTGCAACTGCCTTTTCTTGCACACTTGATACTGTGTCACCTCGTTTAAAACAGCAGATTTGCAGCAATAACCACTTATCAGGATTTACGACTAAGAGAATTTAACAAATCATGAACTTCAATCAGGCAACTACATTGACATCATAGTTTATTTGTTCCGAGTGCTACAACTAAATTTTTATGAAGAGTTAAACGAGCATGTTGACCATCACTGACAGCAAACATCTGGAAAATTTTCTAGCAAATCATTATTAAGCTGAGCAGTGTTAAGGTTTACTTGTCATAAAATACATGTACACTATGTTGCTACAGTTGATCTGCATGAAGTTGGCTAAGTTCAGCAAGTTTGCTGAGAACCATTGCTGATCAAAAAACTTTTCAATCAAAGCGTTAAAGGCCAGTTAAGTGTAATTGAAGCTAAACTATCTGTGTAGGCTATTCACCTAATAAATATAACATTTTCGCTGATTAATAAGTGCTCAGTATTGTCTGTAGGGTACCACCTGCTGCGATCAAGCGTGACCGTATGATAATTAATAGGCCTATCTCCTATCAATTTCCATCTTGTAGGCCTACTCTGCGTTCTGTGTTTGCCTTGGCTATTCCTAAACGAAAATTCTCACAAAGTTCGTGAGTACTGGGGCAGGATCCGCAATTTTCTGGCCGTGCAAATTCATGGGCGGAGTTTATCAGGGGCTAGGGGGGCTAAGCCTACCCCAAGAAGGCCCAGATTCAGCTTTTTGCCATGAAAATGGTCTTTTTTCCGGGCTTAGCCCCCCACCCCAAGAAGCATTAGCCCCCCCAAAAACGGAAACAAAACTCCGCCGATGCGTGCAATGTCTGACGAAAATTCCATCGAAAATTTTGCAATCCTCCCTGATATGAATGCTATGTAATACGAACGATGGACGGTTTTCCAGAGAAATTTGGAGCTAAGGGGTGAATTTCAGAGCACCGCCACAAAATCGTGAGTACTAGGGCTGGATAGCAATGAGCTCACTGTTTTTGAGGAGCAGGTCAGAAATTTTGTGGCCTCGCAGTGTCTGCCTAAATTGCCATCGAGAATGGTACAAACTTATCTGATTTGAATGCTATGTAATGTAATACGAAAGATTGACCGCTTTCAGTGACTTTGGGAGCTATATGGTGACTTCCAGAGCACCGCCGCGCTAGTCTGCCTAAAATGCCATCGAGAATGCTGCAATCCTACCTGATTTGAATGCTAAGTAATTCGAAAGAATGACCGTTTCCCGTGACTTTGGGAGCTTCGGGTGACTTTCAGAGCACCGCCATAAATCGTGAGTGCTGGGCTTGATACCCAAGACAGCAGGGCTGTAATCAATGGTATACTCGGATATACGGCGTATACTCAGTACTCACCTTCGGGAAAAAACGGCATCGTATAGTCACCTCCCGAAAAGTGGGTACGCGCGTATAAAAAGGAGGGTAAACCGTACACGCTAGTAAGTCAAGGTGCATGCGGCTGTTTAAGATGTATTTTCAAGCGAATGACTAAAAAAGTAATCAACTTTTTTAACGGCGAATTGATGAAATTTTCCCATGATTTTGGCCGTCAGAAATTTCGGGCCCAAAAAAGTCGGATTTCCTCCTGGCCAGCGTGTATACTCACCTCAAAATTTACCAGTACACCCCTGACCACTATCATCATCATTGTCGTTGTCGTCGTTTTCGTCTTCGTCATCATCATCATCGTCGTCGTCGTGATCATCATCTTCATCATAACAATCGTCGTCATCATCATCACCTTAACCTCCTCATTCCTTCTCCTTAATAACTATAGCCTATCGCTTATTTGTTCAGCGTCCTGGATTTCACAGTTTATCCGTCAGTTTTGTCATTAAGTCAATGGCATGCCAATAAGCAGTCCTAATATTTTGACCTTTTGAAATAAAACAAGGCAGACAAAATCTTATCCAACCTCATACTCCCACCTCTCTTCTGTCCACATACAGATTTCATCACGACTCAACGCAAGATGATCGCTGGAACTTTTGTTTCATCAGAGCTCCAACAAATATTCAACATACGAAAAGATGAAGAGCAGCCCCTTAAGCTATGGGTGTAAGGTCCACATATGTCTTCCCATAGATCTATAACGTGAGCCCTTTCATTACCTATAAATTATCTGCCATTGTCATTACGACTTATAAGGCTATATTCACAACAAATGTTACACTTCGTCTGAGAACACAACTAAACTAGCCTATTATTATGTCCGCAATGACAGACGGACAGACAAAGTAAGTCTCATACATAGCATTACAGTAGGCCTAAGAGGTTGCGATGCACGTGAGCGATAGGCATATGAGTGGAGAACCGAGATTTAGATATCGCGTATAGACGGAAATAGATTGTCAAAGGTTAAGTTTTATCCTCTGGCTGATCTATATATTTGCGACAATTTCCCAAATTAGGCAACAGTGTATCGGTGAACATGACATTGTGTAAACTGTCTATTATAGTCTGGTCAATAATTTATTAAGAAGTTACAGGTAGGTTTGAAACTCAAAAATCCTCATTCAATTTTTGCTAGTCTTAGGGCCTACATGTAGTTTCGTAACATTCTCCGGTATAAGAATCAAACTAGTTTGCTAGTTTCTATAGCTCGGAAATTTGGTAATTTACGCAAATATTGAATTGCCTTGAGACCTGTGATGCGTGATATGAAAACTCTTAGACCTACTTACGGCCTAGATATTGGCGAAAAAATTAGATATCTTTCTACCCACCCGACATGCAACCTATAATTTTGGTTTCGAACAGTGTGTGCACGGAATAAGAAATTTTCACTGAGGCGCCTGTGTCGTTTTGTCTCAGATTGAAGATCTTAACACATGATGATTCTTACTTTACGCTATAGGCTATTCTATTCGGAGATGAAGTAAATGAGCAACATAATTGTTCTGCAAAGTCATGAATTTAGACGATTTCTTTTGATTGGCAACATTCAAATTGATGACGATGAGACTGACGTCATCATCAGACGACATGCGGGAAACACCTGGCGACGTTGAATTGAAACAAGAACTTTCTGTTCAAGCGGAAGAGGAATTGGAAAAAATCGCAAATGGCGTCGAAAGGACTAAGGATGAAGAGGGGATATGTGCAGTGACCCCGATGATCAACGGTTGCAGGGATCGCAAGGGTAAAGAGAAATCGGATTTCAAGATCGATTCAACTACAGAGCTAAATGGGGTGAAAAGAAATAATCATTCGAGTAAATCCGAAGAATCACGGAATGAGTCGAACAAGGAGACGGCGTTTGATTATCTGGTGCTGCTCTGTGCCTTCGGTTCAAATGTCATTTTCGGAATGGATTTCAACTGCTTCAGTGTCTTCTATCCATATCTCGTCGATTATTTCCAGGCAACGACGGCTCAAGTCGGATGGTGTCTTTCCATTGAAGCATTTGTCGCATCTGTCTTAAGTAAGAACCAATTATATTGTGTTGTATTGTATTGTATTGTTTTGTATTGTATTGTATTGCATTGTTTTGTATTGCAATGTATTGTATTATATTGTATTATATTGTATTGTATAAAAGCATTTATAAAGCGCCTCTACTAGGGTGAACCGTTCAGAGGCGTCATTTTAGTATCCATTTGCGATCATCTCTCTCTCTCAGTTCCTTTCATTCCTTTCGGAACATCGGGCGACAAGGTTGCGATCATATTATAATAAAATGACCTTTTACAGGAATGTTTCTAACGAATGACAGATTAGATAGATGAGATAGCCCAGTTCTTGTGAAGTGACCGAGCATGCAGCAGCAGAAATTGTAATCTCTCCAGAGTTCTCTTTCAGAGCTTATCGAAACGTGAGAAAGTGTGTCACTCTTATCAATGGCGACACCCCTTTCAGAGAGAGACAGACAGACATACAGACATACAGACAGATAGACATATAGACAGACAGACAAACAGACAGACAGACAGTGAACGAGAGAAAGAGAGCATTTGGTTCACGTGGTCGAGAAATGAGGACGCCTATAAAGTCATCTGTAGTTGAAGATCTTTCCACGTGATCCTCCTCCAGCGGCAGATGATCCTTTCCTTCTGTTGTTTCATCATCCGTCTTCGTCTCTCTCCGTCTTCGTCTCTCTCCGTCTTTGTCTCTCTCCGTCTTTGTCTCTCTCCGTCTTCGTCTCTCTCCATCTTCGTCTCTCTCCGTCTTTGCCTCTCTCCGTCGTCTGTTGCTTTTGAGCAATTCCGTCGATCAAGGAAACTGCGATACGCGAAACGTGCCACCTCTCGATTCGAGGACCCATTTAGGGATCATGCCGTAGACTGCAGACAGACAGATAGACGCGCAGATAGACGCAAGGGCATTCAGCCAGGCAAGACAGACATCCGGACAAACAAAGACAGAGGAGATGAATCTGACAGAAGAGGCATTTTGTCGTAACATGATGGTTCATCTCGTAACCTACTCTCGAAAACTAGGAACAAATCTTAAATAGGAACATCACACGCTCCTGATCACGCCAATGCCACTGTCAGAATATGATATGTGTGTAACTGTATATATAATTAAATACAAATAAATTTATTACGTTTATTGGGTGTGGACACATTCGCCAATTATGCCCAATAGGTCTAGGGATCGTGCAATAATATTACACTAAGTTTTTTGGGGTGCATGGTGGTGTAGTGGGTATGTTCGTTGCCTGGCAGCCGAAGGGTTGAATGTTCGAATCTTCCTCAGGTTGTCGTGTAGGACCTTGGGCAAGTCCTTCACTCGCAATTGCGCAGCGCTTTGGCGTGAAACTCCGATGCAGTATCTGCGTTGTAGTCGGGAGCGCCTCTGAGCAGGCCCGCCGACAGGAATTCCGGGCCCCTGGGCAGAGCAGTCACGGGCCCTAAACTATTTTAGGCTTTATGAGAAACTTTAAATAAATATATAATATATATTTATTTAAAGTTGCTCATAAAGCCTATATTATAGAAATAGAAAGGTGTGGGTTTAATGTACGAAAATGTATACAGGGTGGCGCAAAATAAACCGGGCTATTAGTTTTCTGTCAATATCATGGCCAGAAGTAAGAACATCAAAATGAAATTTTACAGGCTTAAAGACAATTCATATTTACACACGAAGGCCAGATTTCATCAAAATACTTCAACCACAACACAAGTTATACCACTTTTAGTGAGGCCACCCACCGTTTTTTAACGATTCAAACACGAAACGCAACAAAAAGTAACAAAAACATGATTTTCTTAAGTCTCATCTCAAATAACTGTTGTCAAATGAACTTGGTAGTGCTTCACAACTTGTGTTCAATGTGCCCACCACCAGTGCCAAAACTGGTTAATCTGACAGATTCCTTATTTACCAATTTCATTGCCATCTTGCTAAGTGACTTCTCAGTGACGCGCAGCTACTTTTTGCTGCGTTGCCTCTTTGAATCGTCAAAAACCGGTGGGAGTGGCCTCACTAAAAGTAATATAACTTTTGATCTGGCTGAAATATTTTGATGAAATCTGGCCATCATGTGTAGATATGAATTGTTTTTAAGCCTGTAAAATTTGATTTCGATGTTCTTACTTCTGGCCATGAAATTGACAGAAAACTAATAGCCCGGTTTATTTTGCGCCACCCTGTATAATTATTATAGGCCTATATTATGAATAAAAAAAATAATTTATGGCAATCAAAGAGCATTTTTTTCTACATTTAACTGCAGCAAATTGTTTCAAATATCCTCGTTGGTCAATTATTTTGGAATATCATATTATATTGCAAGCAGTGGTGGCACCAGGATTTCAGTTTGGGGGGGGCAGAATCCTCGCGAACGAAATTTTCCATTTTCACATTTCCATCCGCCAAAATTTCTGACGACCTTTTTTAGTCATTTGGTCGAAATCTCATGGAAATCTCTCATTTTTAGGGGGGGGGGGCTAAACGTGAAAATATATAAGGCTTACATGTAAAAAACCGATAACCTTTTGGGGGGCTTAGTCCTCTAACCCCTCTGGCGCCGCTACTGATTGCAGGCTGTCTTGCTTCGTGTCAGATCGTTGAATAGGCCTACTTCTAATTTGCTTGAACTTGATAAAAGGTCTTCCAACTTCCGCATTACACTCACAAGCTCTGATGGCAGAGTGCTAACATAAAAACCAAGCCTTTCTACAATTTCGATAATAATTTCAATTTTGGGCCCGACGCCGCCGCCAGCAATCAACTTATGACCCGAGAGAATAGGTCTATTGTTGAATAGACGTCCGGACTTTATGCGCAAATCATCTTCTTTATGACTTTATCACTCTTCAAGAAAAACCTGAAGACCTGTTTGTTTAAGATTTATTTTGAACAGACATTCCTGTAACGCGATTTAGTACAATATTCTGTTTTGCTTGGGCGCGTTAGGTTGTATTTAGCCTAAATGACAGTTTAATGATAATAATTGGCCTAAAATAATATTAAAATATAATAGTAATAGTAATAATAATAATAATAATATATAATAAATAATAATAAATAATAGTAATTATTATTTTTATTTTCAGTGTAGCCGGGCCCCCTAAAAGTCGCCGGGCCCCTGGGCATTTGCCCCCCCTGCCCCCCTCTCGGCGGGCCTGCCTCTGAGTAGGGAGCTTGAAGGGGCACTATAACAAGTAGGCCTACACCTACAAATACCCGTCCAACCATCGTCTAGTCTTCTGTTCCATGCGCTCAGACGACATGATGATTGTTGGTGTGAGTCATAACCTGCAGTCTTTTATCTTGCACTGTAGCCATCTTCAGCAGTTATCCAACGGAAGTGTACGGATGTCGTCTGCCTGGAATCATCGGATCTGCCATATTCTGCGTAGGAGTGGCCATCACGTCCTTCGCTCCCAGCTTATCCGTCATCTACGTCACCTATGGCGTCATTTCAGGTATCGCTTCAGCACCCTAAATATTACGTCATACGCACTCGGTGAATAACTTCTATTGCGACTTTTCTAACTTTATATTGCTGTTGGTCTGCCATTACTACTACTATAACTAATTATACATCCACGACCAATGCTCCTTGTATAATGTACACTTCGTCTATGACTCATTCATCCTGAGCAGCCGAGAGAAGAAACCTGCGGCAAGGAATGGACGAGGAGACACTAAAGTGAAAATTTCTCAGATAAAGAGCTATATAGGGTTCAAAAAGTTATTGCGTTAACGCATTACATGCAGGCCTAGGATCTCGTATTCAGAGCGTTTGTAGCCTACACTGGCAGCCAGTAACATTAAACTGTTTATTCTTTTGTTATTTGCTATCAATAATTTACAATTTTATGTTGTTATTATGATATTTTTTTATTATATCGTTCCCCTGATTTAGAAAGAATTACTCAGGCTCTAGGATTTAAAACTGGTTAACACGTTTTTTGTCAAAAACGGACAGCTCAAAAGTGCTCTAAAACATGGCGTAACTTGGCGCTAAAGCATTGCGCACAAAGCGACAAATGCTGAAATTACAACATCAACTACTACAACTGCTACAACTACTACTACTACTAAGCTTACTACTACTACCACTACTTCTGCCGCTACTACTACTATCACCACTACTACTACTGTAGCTACTATTGTAAATGACTGTGTACATGTATACTGTCTAGGTTGTGGTGCGTCACTATGTGGTCTGTCATCAAGTATAATCGTCCAGCAGCGTTTCCATCGCAACCGGGCTCTAGTCTCCGGGATATCTGTTCTCGGTTTCAGCTTCGGTGGCATCCTCGGTCCTGCGGTGGCCAACCTTCTTCTTCAGAACTTCAATTGGCGAGGGGCCTACCTCATAATGAGCGCCATCTATGCTCATCGCATCGCCTTCGCCATACTCTTCATCACTCCGCCTCAGTACCTCACCAAAAAACCTAAACGGTCGGATTCGAACCAGCAACATCACAGCTACTGTCGATCCTTGGGAAGATACATTCGTGAAGCATTCGACTTCAGTATCCTTAAAAAGCAGAAGGTTTACGCTCTGTACATCGTGGTTATCTGCATCCACATGATTATGATGACCGGGTATCTGCAACATTCTGTGAACCGTGCCATCCATACAGGAGTCCCTAGAGAACTGGCCTTCTGGGCGGCCACCCTTATCGGTATATCAAACACTGTGACCAGGGTCATCATCTCTTTCGTTGCAAATCTTCCGTGTGTCAATCGGTGCTTACTGTTCGCATTCGGACTGTTCATCTCCGTTCTTTCTGTTCTTGTTATGCTTCTGTGGCCAGGATTTGTGGGAACGATGACGTCATCCGTCTTGTTTGGAGCCATGGCAGGTCATTATTAGAAGTTCACTGTGTCAAGCAATCAACTTTTTTAATCACTTGAGACTCACTCGATTGGCGACCTCAAACTTCATTATCATAATCGTCATCATCGGCATCGTTATCATCATCATTTTCAGACCATGATTATGATTATCCTCTGATAATTTATTCAAATTTATACAGAAACCAGATTCTGTAAAATTTTATCAACTTTCATTTCACTACTTGTCTTCAACGTCATTCGTTTCTTTAGAGCTGCCAGAAGTGCAATGTGATGATTCTCCCGTTGTTCATATCTCGCATTTATAGGCCTCCTTTTTCTCAGTTCATTCGGATCAGTTTCCTACTTTCTGCTTTCTCACAATTTTAACTAGGCCTAACAGATTCTAGATAGATGAATCTTGCTAAACAAAAAACATTCGCATGTCGCCATGATTGTAGAATTATAGCTGCTTTATTTTAAAGGCATCACAGTATTTCTCCTGTATCAGAGTGGAATTATTTTCAGGTTGTACGGGTACAATTGGTACGGTCGTAACAGTTGACTTGGTGGGAGTTGAACTTCTGACCAGATGTCTGGCGATTATGTCGTTCATTATAGGTTTCTTTCGCTTGATTGCATCTCCATTCATAGGTAAGAACACGTGCAGTT
The DNA here is from genome assembly GCA_945859605.1 of Lumbricus rubellus. NCBI lineage: Eukaryota > Metazoa > Annelida > Clitellata > Crassiclitellata > Lumbricidae > Lumbricus > Lumbricus rubellus. Next base: position 17,464,007 of record OX243816.1, on the reverse strand, counting down.
TATTAAGCTTCTGCAGGTACTATATTGGTTGAAATTTATTGATTGAGTGACTGAGAGGTTGATTTATTTATTCATTGACTCGATAACTTATTGATTGGCCGATTGATTGACTGATTGTCTGACTAACTGAGTGAACTTGTCTTTCTTGATTCTCATCAATTTTTAATCTGTTCTGTTAGATCTAGTTAAGTCGCACGAAAAGATTGCTCTGTTGTAATTGTCAACCACAATCGAGGGCGAGTGAATCGATCTAGTGTGTTTAGCTTTAGAGCACTGCTATATGAAATTTATTTTTACGGTTGCAATTACGTTTTACAGATAATAACTATCGTGAGATTTGCTTTCAATGACCTGACCCATATTCGTGTTTTCTTATAGGATGGATCTTCGACGTGACCCAGAACTACAACGTGGCATTCGCTGTAATCGGCTGTTTGGGTTTCGTCGCTTCTATACTGATGTTCATCGTTTATGCTCTTCAGAAAAGACAGCTGAAAAGAAGTAACACAAAGCCAGCGGAACAACAAATTGAACTTCCGTTAGCCGTGGTTGTTGCCAGCACGCATGAGTTGTCACACTGCTAAGTCATGTGTGACCGTCATCTAAAAGTCAATGAAGTGACAACCTTTAGTTTCAATCTACCCTAATGTATCCCATGCTCCATCTTCCTTTCAATCTTTGACATCTTCAACGAAACCAGTTTTAGCTGCAGCCTTGTTTCCTAGCTCTGTTCTCTATGCTATGACCTCTTTCGACATTTCCGCTGATGCGAGGCAGCGCTCGTGAACAAGCTGGTGCCCTGCGCTAAGCCTTAACCCTTTCGCCCCTGGACCCGTCGCGGCGACGGGTTCCCAAAACCATCTGCTGTACTAGACCCGTCGCGGCGACGGGTCTATACCTGTGGTATATAATTATGTATGTATACATGTATTACACATATTATGTACAATTTGTACATACAGCATCTGTGTATAATTTAATATATATGTATGTATGTATATATACATATATATTATATATTTACGTATGTACATAAATTATATATATGTATATAGATGTATACGTGTATATAATTATGTACTTATAAATATGCATAGGCCTATATAGTATACATATGTATATGTGCATATACATATATACGTATATATATATGTAAACATGTATATATGTATATACTTATAAAAATTATGCATTATACACATGCATAATTGCATATATATATTATACATATGTATATAATATGTATATATACATATATGCATATATTTCTAAGTTTATATAGACATACATGTATATATCTAATATATGTATATATACAAATATATATGCACATATATACCTATTTATACGTATATGCATAGACATGCATATGCATACATATATATGTGTGTGTATGTGTGTGTTTGAATGTTCATATTCATATATCATGTATATTTTATATATGTATGCATCCATATAATATTGTGTATATATTCATATACATATATGTATACATTTATATGTAAATAATATATTATAATATATATCCGTACGGCGCCATGGGAGGTGTGCCGTAACGAAAGGGTTAAAGTAGTGCCTCAGAAATGCTGAGTTTACAATTACCTATATATATAAAATATATAGGCTATAATTATACATATAATGACGATTTCCGTCTTTCATTCCTTCTACATCGGCAACTGTCAAATTAAGTTACAAATCAGCTAATCGTTATTTATTTTCCATTACTAGGATACATATTCACGTACATTATATGGATTATGTACATATACACAAAGACTATATATTTATTTCGCAAACATTCATTTCAATGCAGATTTATTCGTAAAAACTAAATGTCTGAGATTCTGACAATTGTGGTTTATATAATTTAATTATGTATTTAATTGTGATTCTTCCGAGAAATAAAATTATGGCAGGCTTATCTCAACTTAAACAGAATCCTTTGGCATACAATTAAATTTTAAGGACAGTAACAACGACAACAACATCAATATCAGCAACAAAAATATCTATCAGCAGCAGCAAGTGTATTTTTGTCGAAATTCAAATGCGGTTGTTCCATTCATTTGATTCCTCTGGCAGGCAATATTGGTAATAAATCGAGAGATAAACCTGCCAGTTGATAATGCACTAAAACTTGACATGCACTCTGTAAACTGTATGTATGCATCGAGGATGAATCGATGGCGCCACTGAAACCTCCAACAGATGTTCATTTGTCGATATTATGTGACTTGACGATAAACATATCTATGTCACCGTAATCAGTGAAATAATAGAGGGAAGAATGGAGGGACGTAAAGCAAGAGGAAGACCTAGAAAGAAGTTTCTGGACTGGATGATACGGGAGGGTATCAACAGCTATCGACAGCTAAAAGAGGAGATTAAACAATGAGAAGAGTGGTGCCATCCAATGTACGAACCTGCCAGCTGGCAGAGAACAACATGATGATGATGATGATGATGATGATGATGATGATGATGATGATGATGATGATGATGATGATGATGATGATGATGATGATGATGATGATGATGATGATGATGATGATGATGATGATGATGATGATGATGATGATGATGATGATGATGATGATGATGATGATGATGATGATGACGACGACGACGACGATGATGATGATGACGATGATGATGATGATGATGATGATGACGACGACGATGATTATGATGATGACGACGACGATGATGATGATGACGACGATGATGATGATGATGATGACGACGACGATGATGATGATGACGACGATGATGATGATGATGATGATGTCGCCAAGTGACTGTGATTATTCTAATCATCTAATGAAACAGCATTAGTAGGTGAAACTTTCGATTTCAGATGTTACAGTCTAAATATTTTCCTTCGCATTCAGCAGATGGCCTAATCTGTTCTGACGATCATTGCCTCCATTGTTATTGTTATTATTATTGCTTGGCGCTAGACAAATTCTGAGTAACTGACACATTGACTGTCAGTCGACAAATCAATCGTCAGATGGATGAAAATATTCAAGATAATGATAACAGAGTATACAGTAATCGTCATCATCGTCGTCGTTGTTGTCATTATCATCGTCTTCGTCGTCATCATCGGTGTAATTACTATCAGTTCCCGATGCCGCAGTGGGATGATAAGATGATGGCTGGCGGTATGCGCTGTTGAAACTTTGGATAAAAGCATGACACTTTATAGTTAGCCTACTAAAAAACCTGTTCTAAGATATTGCTATAATTATTTTTTTTAAACGGAGTGCTAAAATTCTGACTGATTGACGAAACGTGTGCTGAAGTTGGTTGTTTTTCAACCAGTTTTTGGCGAATTTATTGAGCTATAATTATGATCAGATGTTGTAAGCGGTTTCCATTTTCTCTGTCTGTCTCTTTCTCTGCCGTTTTATTTTACTGCTCAAACAAATTCAAAATTCACTAATTATGCTTTATGCGTTGCACTGACTTTAGACGAACCGGATGTTTACATCCAGAGGCTCTTAAATTCAATTACGACTGAAGCGTTAATGCAAGAGGCTGACACCGTGTTGACACCATGTACTCTTTAGAGCGGTTCAATGAAACTATCATCGTCTTCAGGTCATCCGTAACCTCTTCCTACTGCTGCAGCAAGATAATTATAACTTTCTGCAAATAACTCACAACTCCACCACCATCCCCAATAAAGACTCAGTGAACTCTATCCCTACAAAGAATGCTATTCAAAAACATGCAGGCCTACTAAGAAACTCAACCATAAGTACATGTACAGCGTTTTGCTTGTTGTTTGTTTTTGAATAAGTATATACATAGACCTACATATAAGTAAAAGGAGTAGATGCAAAAAAGTAGTTTGTTTCACTGTCGCCATGAATGAGAGAACAAACCACACTCTGTTATTATAACCGGCTTTAATATAAGAGACTTAGAAGCCACTCACTGACCCAGAGCTGTATTACCGTTATATTAATTGAAGTCAACCCCTATAGTCCATAATTATTATGTCCAACACGCATACGGTACGTTAACCCCTCCACTACTGACAACCGTGGGAGATCACTCTTCTAACTCTCCTTCTCCCCCCCCCCATTGGTAGCCCTATACGCCACTGTTTCAAAGTCGGGTTTATCGAACATGAAATAATATTGAAGTTATTGAATCCTCACGTGTACGAAATTTAAACTATCTATCTGTAGCAGGGCATTGCGCATACATTGGAACAGTATCAATTAATTTCTGGCACTGCGGGTGAAAAATATGTTGGAGACTTTCAGACTAGACAGCAGAGTCAAAAGGACGGAAAGTCGTGTCGCTCTTAATTAAGTACATGTATTGTATATGCGACGGAATAATAGCGTAAATATGATGGCACTGTTGTTAAAGTGTCCCATTGGCAAATAAGACTGCATGATCAGAACAACATCAGATAGCATAATTATTTGTTTTATCATCCGAAATGATATTGCACCCATAATAATGCAGACTGATTGTTTGAACATCGATAAGCGCGTGCTTTGCATCCTGCATGGTGCATAAAATATGTCTAACTGTACGCCACAAAAAGTGTATGCCTCGCAGACTACATTAGATCGTTTAGAAAACTATAGTTGGACTATAGCAGCTGCTGCCGTCACTGAAGTCTGCCGAAACTTTCGTGCCAAAAAGTTATTAAAACTAAGACGGACGATATAGGACCATTCGGGTTATTTATCGTCCTTCACCAATTCAGGGAGTCAAAAGACTTTCTGTTAAAAACGATAGTTAAAAGTGCACTTCTTAAGTAACTTGACTATTTGCGCTGACTCTATAGACAGTTTTTGGCGTTCATTCGTTAGGTTCAGATACAGGCAAGACTAGTGGTAGAGGAAAAAGTGGACTCTTGGGTTAGTGTGGGTTTGCTGCACAAGTGTTGTATTCTTGGCATAATAATAATAACGACAATAATTTATATGGCTCCGAAACACGGCCATATCACTGCATGCGGACGTATCACAATCGACTAACTGCGGGATAAGCCTTAGCAAAGAGATAAGATTTCAGCTTTAATTTGCAAGAGTCCACTGAGGCGGCTAAACTGTGCACTTGTTATAGCGCCCCTTCAAGCTTGCTACTCATAGGCGCTCCCGAATGCAGCGCGGTCCTGCGCGGACACTGCATCGGCCGGAGTTTCACGCCGAAGCGCTGAGCAATTGCGAGTGAAGGACTTGCCAAAGGTCCCTACGCGGCAACTTGAGGTGGATTCGAACCTCGAATCTTCCGGCTCCAAGGCAACGACGCCACCACTACACCACCGCGCCCCACAAGGGTATACTGAGAGCAGAATCGATTGTTTCTTAGAGACCGTAGGCTGTACATCACGAATCGAGCAGTTGCACATGAGATGGTATAAGAAACGAAATGAAGACATGATCGACATCAATGAGTTCCTGCACCAGAAACTGAAGCGATGGATCCAGTTCGCACGTTTTCAGTGCAGACGTCGTAAGGACAAGTGCACGAATCTCATCGTGTTGTCATCTCACAGAGATGGTATATATATAGAGTATAGGTGCATGGTCATTGGTCAACATAGGTGGTGTAAGACACATCCTGGATGGATACTATGATCTTGGCAGCCTGCAGCCTCTCTGAAAAGGCGTCAGTCATGTAAGATGGCGTGTGAGTATATAGGGATGATGAACGACCGAGTAGGTCATGAAATCTGCTTCATGATCAGATTAATCGTCGTCTCGTCCGATCTGCGCCTGATGACCGTGAATCTTTAACATCAACTCAAGCGTTTATCACTGTGTAGCACGAAATATCCAGTGGCGGCGCTACGGGAGGTCGCGGCAGGTCATTTGACCTGCCTATTTTGCTCACGACATGCCTAATGACCTGCCTAAAAAACTTTGCAATTTTTAATAACTTTTACATTATTTTATTTAAGAGTTTTAACATGAGAAATTCACATGTTCGTCGCCCAAAAGATCACTAGTGCTGTGCAATTATTAGAACCAATTGTCTGTTAGGCCTACGTCTGATCTTATCTATCAGATAAATATAAGTTTAGTGGTCTAAGTAGTATGCGCTTCAAATTCAGTCATCAATTTCTTCGACCTGCCAAACAGTTCCCATGACCACGACGCGACCTGCCGAAATTTTAGAGCTGGCGCCGCCACTGGAAATATCACAAAAGATCTGCTGCTGCTGCTGCTGCTGCTATGACACGATTTAACAAGAAACCATAACACTGCAAAGGCAGCAGTACCTGCTATTACAGACCCCTGCAGGCCCTATAGTAGGACTGTATGCATGCAGCAATGAGGAATGAGTCTTTCTCGGATTAAATTTCGATATGCCCCCATAGGCTTTGGGAAGGGTCGTCTATAGACTTCAACAACCTCTCAAGTTACTGAGATTCTGCACGAAATAAGATGGAGGAAGGAAAGAAAATCACAAGCTGTTCAGTGTTCACTGTTCGACCAGCAAATAAAATATTTTCAAAATTTTAGAGCACATTTAGCGTATTTTGCGACCGTGTCCTTTGTAGAACCACACCCCCAGTTTGTCCTGGCTACGCCTCTGAGTGGATGAAGCGAATGCAGACAACACGTCACAACACGTGACTCGGGTTTAGAAAATGGAATAAAGAGACAGCAAGACAGAGATATACAGAGACAGAGAGACATACAAAGAAATATCAGAGACAGACAGAGACAGACAGAGACAGACAGGCAGAAACGGACAGAGACAGACAGAGACAGACAGAGACAGACAGAGACAGATAAAAACAGACAGAGACAAACAGAGGCCGACAGACAGAGAGACAGAAAGAGCAGCCGAGACCGATGGAGACACACAATGAGACACAGAGACGGAGAGACAGAGAGACAGAGCAAAAAACAAAGAGATTATTGTTGTGTGTCGTTTGGATAAAGAACCATCCATTGCCAGCGTTGGCTTATACTCTGTCAACGTCAAACGGACATTTGTCTTCCTACATTTCTGTCTTCCTACATTTCTGTCTTCCTACATTTCCGTCTTCCTACATTTCTGTCTTCCTACATTTCTGTCTTCCTACATTTCTGTCTTCCTGCATTTCTGCCTTCCTGCCATCTCGTTTATCCAGCTGCTCAAGGACAATTGGATATAAGGGCAAGAAGCAAGGCAAACACATAGAAAAGGCATTATAATCATTATATATAATTATATATAATTTTATATATAATATATATACATAATATATATAATATGTATTATAGTCACAAAGACTGAGAAAGCGAAATGGAGAGAATGAAATGGAGACAATGAAATAGAGAGGCAGACAATGAAAGACGGACAGGTGAAGAAGAAGCAGATGAGGGACAAATGCTGCCAGGCAGAAAGGCAACGATCGATGTGGGCTGCAGGGTGCATGGGTCTTTTAATCAGGTTATCTTAGAGGAGCGATATCTAAGTCTCCCGAATGAATGAATGAATGAATGAATGAATGAATGAATGAATGAATGAATGAATGAAGGAAGGAAGGAAGGAAGGAAGGAATGAAAAGAGAAATGCAAATAAAGACATAGTATTAAGCAGATGCAAAAACAGAGAAATAGCGCTGCAGAAAGCCATAATGCTAAATACTCTACTTACGATTTCTGAAAAAATAGATGAAGTAGTAGAAGAACAGACAAGCAAATAGAAATACAGACAAAAATACGGGCAGAAATACAGACAGACATGAAGATAGAAATGTAGACAGAAATACAGACAAATACAGACAGAATTATAAATGTGGACATAAATACGGCAAACACGTAGATACAGACAAAAATGCAGACAGAAATGTAGACAGAAATACATACAGAGATGTAGACAAAAATACAGGCAGAAATACATACAGAATAACAGATAGGAATACAGACAGAAACATAGATATGAATACACACAGAAATACAGACAAAAATACATGTACAGACAGAAGGCAGACAGAAATATGGCCAGAAATACAGACATAAGCTTAAATACAGGCAGAAACACAGATAAAAATACACACAGAAATACAACAGAAATGCAGACAGAGCGAGCGTAGACGAAGAAACAGAATCCTCCGTCAATCGCCGAAGATTAATGTATGTGGAGAAAAACTAATTCCCTCCAATGACCTCTTCCCTGCTGTTATTCCCTGCTGCTCTTCTCTGCTGCTCTTCTTTGCTGCTCTTCTTTGCTGCTCTTCTCTGCTGCTCTTCTCTGCTGAAGCTTTAGCCTTCTGCTTCTTCTGCTTCTAATCCTTCTGGGCCTCCTACTCATATATTACTATCCTCATAAATCCGACTTTATCTTAACATTTTAGTAAACATCTTTGAAAAATTGCCTCTTCTGTGTCAATGCGGAATAAAGGTTCAAGAAAATAGAGGAAAGGAGAGAGGAACGGCGGAATAGAGAGAGAGACAGGCAGACAGACAGAGACAGAGACAGAGACAGAGACAGAGACAGAGACAGAGACAGAGACAGAGACAGAGACAGAGACAGAGACAGAGACAGAGACAGAGACAGAGACAGAGACAGAGACAGAGACAGAGACAGAGGGAGAGGGAGAGGGAGAGACAGAGAGAGTGCGGAAAGGCAAGTGGGATTAGAGGAATAAACTAGAGAGGTAGATGGCTAGAGGCCCTAGACAGGGCCTAGAGGGCGATATTGGATGTAAGATGAAGGAAGCGTGGAAGGGTCAAGAAAATAGAGGAAAGGAGAGAGGAACGGCAGAAGAAAGAGAGAGAGAGAGAGACAGATAGAGAGAGAGAGAGACAGAGAGACAGACAGACAGACAGACAAGCAAACAAACAAAAGAGTGCGGAAAGGCAAGTAGGATTAAAGGAATAAACTAGAGAGGTAGAGAGGCCCTAGAGGGCGATGCTGGAGGTAAGATGAAGGAAGCAAGAAAGGAAGAGAGGATAGAGGGAAGCGTGGAACGCTTGGAGGGATGGAAAGATGCATGATTGCATAATACGGGTGCATGGATAGAGTTAAAGCACTGGATGGACGACGACTTGGTTGGTCGATGGACAAATTGAGTAGGTGAGATTATAGGTTGGAGAGAAGACTAACAGCTGGGTGGGGTAATCGATTGGTTGAGAGAGAGAGAGAGAGAGAGAGAGAGAGAGAGAGAGAGAGAGAGAGAGAGAGAGAGAGAGAGAGAGAGAGAAAGAAGAAGAAGAAGAAGAGAGAGAGAGAGACATACACACAGAGAGATACAGAGACAGAGAGCAAAGACTGATGGTTCGATTGGACCTGGTGCTGCCATCTATTGTCGTACTCTGGTGGCATTTATGTCTTTAATACTACGGCCGGTCAGTCGATCGGGTGAGGGAGAGAGAGCTGCGCTATAGTGACCAGGGTTTTCTAATGATGGACGGTCGGTCAGTGGACTCTTGCCGTGGTCAGCAGCTGAAAGTGGAGGCCGCCTGTCAGAGCACTCACGCACGCGCTCACAAAGTAACGAGTCTCTGTGTACACGCGAAACAATTGACGGAATTAGAAGCCGTTGCGCTCATGCATTCTAAATTCTAAGAACTTTAGACGATCGACTTGAGCCTAAATTCCGTAAGCGGTTTGACTTTTAAATTGGCCGGCAATTATACAGAGTAGAACTGGATAGAAGCGAAGGATAGAAGGAGGGAAGAATCAAGAGCCGGAAAGCAGGGCAGTGAGAGATAGAAGATGGTATTTGGCTTCTGTCGGTTTTCAGGGCGCAGCTTATGCGTTGCTGCTGCGAAGCATTAATCACGTTTTAGGACCAAGTAAGGAGTTGTTATTCGCTGAATTGCAAGACGAATAGGCTACATGTAGCCTAAGGCTGCTGCCATGCGCCGTCGCTCCGTCTATGGCCAAACAACGAGCTGGTTCTCCTTTAAGAAAACCAGTAGTCAAACGCAATCACGATTAGCTACAAATATCATGTTTGCGTATGTGACCGGCTGCGTGTAAGAAACCAAGAGTGAAGGTCCGGAGTGAATATTCCCTGAGATTCGTTTATGTCGTTGAGACAAATGCGTCACATTGTGTGTTTATCATAACCATGTCATATCTTTCATTATGCTTATAAAGTTGCTAAAGCCATAATTTATGTTAACGCCTATCCAGTAGCCCAGAGGCAACAACAAGCAAAGGTTCCTGAACATGTTCAAGACTATGTAATTAATCTAAACTCCTAAATTCGTCTAGAAATGTTAATTCGGTGTATGTAAGGACATCCAGAAGAAACAGCATCATACTAAGAGGCGGCCATTTTTTCTCATCAGACGATACAGTTATGTAGGCTTATTTCGTTTTACGACGTCTCGTCAGTTGTTATAATTTTTTATGAAATCACTTAGTGAGAAATGAAAATGAGCGAAATTTCGAAGTTTCAAAGTTGTGGTTGGGTGAAAGTCTTTCCGATGATAAGATGCACAACGCACATATTTCACATAATTAATGAATGCGAATTTGAAAATCATGGAAATTGCTTGACTCGATCCTCGCCAGTAACTCTGCGATTCAGATATCTATACAGTAGCCTATACATGCAGCCAAACCTTGCACACTATATAATATGCGCCATTTCGCTTTTACACACAACCGTAAGCACCAGTAAAATTGAATAAAAAAGGTTAATACAATGAAGAGAATAGGGAGCCAACTCCACCGGAAACTGCAGATTAGGCCTATCGTGTGGCTTGGTGGTTTAGTGACGGTTTCGGTGTCTTGGAGTCGGAGGGTTACAGGTTCGAATCTACCTCAGGCCGATGCGTAAGGGCTTTGAGAAAGTCCTTCACTTGCAATTTCTCGGGCGCCTCGGCGTGAAACTCCGAGCAGTGTCCGCGCTGTAATTGGGAGCCCCTCTGAGTATAGCAAGCTTGAAGGGGCGCTAAATTAAATGCGAGAAATCAGAAAATATTTAATGAGGACTAGCACAGTCTAACAGATATATTCTGAATATACTGAAGCAGATAGGCCTAATCTAAGTTTTAACTAAGGAATTTCCAAGATTAAAGTGGCAGATCAATTATTCCCATGACTTCCACACTGTAATTGAATCTAATTAGTGTAGGCCTTCTAAGTAAGTTTATACAGTAGGGCCTACACTACGTGAAGAAAAAGAAAAAGAAGAAGAAGCAGATAGTCTTTTTAGAGTTAGCAGTCATGCAGCCAACTTATATCCCAGGTCGATCCATCCCTCTAGCGGGTTTCATCAGTCGTTCATGTAGCCTTTCCTGCAGACGAAAACTAAATTGATACTGATGGCCTTGGACTACGCGACGACGACGACGTGTGCGAAAGAGAATCTTAGCTTTGCTCCATTGATGCCCGGATTATCAAGCTGTGAGAAATTGGTCTGAACAAATCCAAGAAAAGACTTTCCACCGACAGTAATTCATTCCGCTGTCTCATCCCTTCCTGCATGCTGCAGTCTGAGGAAGCGAATTCACGGATAGCAGCCGATATTAGCATTCCCCATGAAAGAAAAAACAGAAGAAAGACAATATCGGTTGAAGGATGATTTTGAAAAAAGTTTCTGGTTTAAGGTCCAGTATTGTGGCAATTTTGTATCCATTCTATGATCTGAAGAACGTATACAACATTCGGTCAGACAAATCAGTTGATTGGCTGCAATAATTCTTTTCCACTGAAAATCTGACTGATGAATATCGTGCCAGATTTCAGCAATAAGCTTAGGTATTTTTCTGTGCTGTCTGCTTTGGTTCTTTGTTGTTTTCGTTTCTAATTATTATAGACTCATTTTATTTGATTTGATGCAGCTATTCAGCATGAAACCTATTAGCCTATATAGGTTTGTCAAGGTGCGTTGGACTTATAAACTCGCAAGTCTCGCACTCATGCTAGTCATGGTGTAGTTTGAGAAGTTGCGCTACAGAAGACATGCATGCTATTGCCAAAGTTGGTAAATCCTTCAACTCAGCGATTTTGTTCCAGAAATTGTGGTTTGTAAAAATACGATGAAAAGTGTCTTATGCTCAAAATAGACAACTAAAGATCCTAAGGCATATAGATCGATGCCAGAATATTTTACTAGAAGGTAAAAAAATCTCGTCAGGGATATAGATCTAAAACAAATTCTAGACATCATCCCGAGGCAAAGAAAGAAATATTGCTAAGCAGACAATAAATAACTGATCTTCGTTGGCAACCATTAGAAATATTTGTTAAAATCGACGTATCGTGCGAGTGGTTTTTTTGGTTGACCTTAGGGCCTGCCTAAGGTACGAATAGACCTTCTCGTAATCATCATGTAGTTCGATCATTGCAGGGCACTTCTAAAATCCGCCGTTCTCTTTTAATATGACATGAGTCTTAACGAGTATTTTGCACGTCGTGTTCACACACATCAGTAAAGGTGTTTGCTACAATGTTGTTTCTGCAGCATAACTTCTCTTAGAATCAATACAGTGCATATAATTACTCAACGATTTATTAAACGTGAGTTTTTGTAAATAAATGCACCGTGTAGGCCTATACACGCTAAAATGTACTAATGCTACGACCCGGCTGTTTGGAGAATAACCTGCAGGTCTTGCCATAATATTCTATAATCTATTACTTGGCAGGAGGAGTTACACTGGTTCATGGGCGGAGTTTGGTTTCCGTTCTTTGGTGGGGGGGCTAATGCCTTCTCTTTTTTGGGGGGGGGGGGTTCAATGCCTTCTTGCTGGGGGCTAAGCCGGGAAAAATATACCATTTTCATGGTTAAAAAGCTTGGAGGGCTTAGCCCCACCCTTTTAGCCTCTGATAAACTCCGCTCATGCACTTATTGCAGGTCCGATTAGTGTAGACTACACAAACGCTTGAAACCGATTTGCTAGTCGAGTGCAGTTGTCAATTGTTGTTGGTTCGGAATTGCCTCTGATGAGTCGCAACAACTCGAATACGAGGAGACGCCATATAAATACATGCGATGACAGATGCAAGCACACGAAACTATATACTGCCGCTATGTACTTGACTGTGAGGTGCCCTTGTATACACGGCATGAGCTGTTCTATACGGCACCATATAAATTGTCACTATTATTATCATTGTTATTGTTATTATTATCATTTTGATTGTTATTTGTTATTATTATCATTACTATTGTTATTATTATTATTATTATTATTATTATTATTATTATTATTATTATTATTATTATTATTATCATATTTCATCATCGTCATCGCCATCGTCATCATCATCATCATCATCATCGTCGTCGTCGTCGTCGTTGTCGTCGTCATCATCACCATCGTCATCATCATCATCATCATAGTCATCATCATCATCATCGTCGTCGTCGTCGTCATCATCATTATCATCATCATCATTATCATAATCATCATCATCCTTCATCGTCAGTGCCATCATCCCTACCACGACGACCACCATCATCATCATCATCTTCATCATCTTCATCATCGCCATCATAATCATCGTCATGAACTGTTACACAATGAAGTCACGCTATACAACTTCTAGACTGTTCGATCTGTTTTTATTATTTTTGCATTTTTCGCAGTTCACACAGTTCATATGCTGAGACCGTTCCATCATCATTCTTATGTCAATCGTAACAAAACATGTACCAACACGTCGTAACATGCATGCCCAAACATGCACAATATACATGTATAATATATGTATACGTATTATGTATAAATATACACACATCACATAAACAAAGTCATATACATGTAAACCTATAATTATGTATCGTACACAGGCCTAATAATTTTCATAATGTGCATCTATAATACATATGCATATGCACACGTGGACAATGGACATGAGTAGAACTCATGCATATGAATATGTACAGTATACATGTTAAATAAATATATATATATATTTCAAGTATATTTATATAATATATATAATTATATATAAGTGCATATTGTGCGTTGATGAAGTGAGGCGACGGACACATATGAATATGTACAGTGTACATGATAAATGCATATAATTATATATATATATATATATTAAAAGTACGTATATATAATTATATAAGTACATATTGTGCGATGATGAAGTGAGGCGATGGAGACATATGAATATGTACAGTATACATGATAAATGCATTATATATATATTAAAAGTAAGCTTATGTATATACTATATATATAACTATATATATATAAGTACATATTGTGCGTTGATGAAGTGCTGCGATGGAGACATGCATTGCATGCATGGTATATATTATATTGAGTCAAGACTAAATGAATTGGTTGTCGTTCACTGTGGCAAATAAATCAAACGACGACGATGGCAACGAATAATGACGGACCAGCCTCAATGACGACGACGACGAATAATGACGGACCAGCCTCAATGACGACGACGACGAATAATGACGGACCAGCCGCATACAACGACGACGACGACGACGTGCAGTGACTTGTGGCGCCATAAAGCAGACGTTGTTTTCGAATATGGAAGAAAGACTAAACATGTCGAGTCGAGAGTTCGATTCCATGTATCTTTTTTAATCTGCTGCAGGAGCATGGAACTGGAACACTGGTGTAGTTTATGAATTCCACGCATAATATACCGCGGTTGCTGTTCCTTAATTCGTGCGTGTCCTCAATGGTTTGATTGTGCGCTGTCTTGGAAAAGTCTATAATTATCCAGTATACCTGTCAAACATTAGTGGGAATAATAATAATCCTCGGTTGATTTCATCGTGTCTGCAGCCAAGATTTCTATTGTATGGAAGCTCATACCGCGGTTGCACAAGTCTCAATTCAAGTATGGACAAACCAGCGTAGCGCAAATAGTTGCACTTGCAGGTTCATTATTTCATTAATTCATTCATTCGTTCATTCATTATGAAAATTTGTAAAGCGCCCCTTCGAGAAGCCTACTCAGAGTTGCAACTCTGCAATCAATAACCGAGCAACAACGCTTTTGAGAATTGCATTGCAGCGGTTGTACACAATGTACAAAGTACAGTGTACAATGTACAATGTACAATGTACAATGTATAGCGTACAGTGTACAGTGTACAGTGTATAATGTACAATGTACAATGTACAGTGTACAGTGTACAACGTACAATGTACAGTGTACAATGTACAGTGTACAATGTACATTGTTAAATGTACAATGTGCAATGTACAATGTACAAAATGCAATGTACAATGTACAATGTACATGTATCTATAGAGTACCCAGACGTATACATAAGAGCAGAAAAATTCGAAATCACGCATATTATACCATCAGCCCCGGGCAAGTGACCCTCGTGGCCCTCCATCTTCATGTGAACCTGTGGTTTCCAGTCTGTCAGATAAAGAAGTAATTGCAGAAAGGTTGATAATCGGCGAACCGAGAAATTCGACAGCGATGCAAGACGCTGACGAAAACACACAGACTATCAGACATGGGCGAGAAGGGAGACAGAGACAGACAGAGACGAAGACCGATTGAAAGACAGAGACAAAGGCAGACAAAGACAGATACAAAGAAAGAGACAATGACGGAAACAAAGACAGAGACAAAGAAAGAAACAAAGACAGAGACAAAGACAAAGACAGAAACAAAGACAGATTCAAAGACGAAGACAAAGGCAGAAACAAAGACAGAGAGACAAAGACCAAGGCAGAAACAAAGACAGAGACAAAGACAGACACAAAGACGAAGACAAAGGCAGAAACAAAGACAGGCACAAAGACAGAGACAAAGATAGAGACAAAAACAGAGAACAGAGACAGAAACAAAGACAGAAACAGAGACAAAGACAAAGGTAGAGATAAAGTCAGAGACAAAGACAGAAAAAATAGCCTACAGAGAATAGAGACAGAGACAAAGACAGAAACAGAGACAAAGACAAAGGTAGAGATAAAGTCAGAGACAAAGACAGAAAAAATAGCCTACAGAGAATAGAGACAGAGACAAAGACAGAAACAGAGACAAGGACAAAGACAGAGACAAAGACAGAGACACATAGTGGTTCAGCCTTTTTTATCAAGCTTCGACGTCATCAAATAGTTGAGAAACATGAAATCTCGACATCTGTATGAAATTATGAAATTGACGCAACGGTAGCAAAACATTATTAGAGCTGAAACTGGTATTAAATCTATCCACTAATGGGCTGCGTGGATATTTTTTGCAGGAGGGACAACGCACAACGGTCTTGGTTAATTTTTAGCAAGAGCACAAAAATTGCACAAAAATAGTAAATTTATAACAATAATAAATCAGATTCAGTCTTGTATAGATTTCTAAACGTACAATTCCATGCCTCGCTTTGTGTATCAATGAGTTGTTGCAATAAAAAAGTTTAAGCAAAAAAGTTACTAGTAGTTACAAAAATTGGAGTCAATTTCCGAGGGAGGTAGCAAGTCGTGACCGATGTGTGGGCGTCCATGGGTTCACTCGCATCGTGTGTCCGTAAACGGTGGTCAAATGTTGGCATTAACTGTATGTCTGTCTGTCTGTCTGTCACCTGCTTTTGTCTATTTTTTAAATCTTCCCATTGGTCTATGTGCTTGTCTTTCTCTTTGTCTCTGTGTAATAGTGTGTATGTATGTATCCATGCACCTGGGTCTGGCTGTCTCTCTCTCTGCCTATCTCTCTATCGATCTCTGTCTCTGTGTGTCTCTCTCTCTCTTTCTCTCTGCCTTTCTCTCTATCGATCTCTGTCTCTGTCTATGTCTCTGTCTATCTCTGTCTCTCTCTCTGTGTGTGTCTCTCTCTGCCTTTCTCTCTATCGATCTCTGTCTCTGTCTATGTCTCTGTCTATCTCTGTCTCTCTCTCTCTGTGTGCCTCTCTCTCTGCCTTTCTCTCTATCGATCTCTGTCTTTTGTAAGATTTTCGTATATACACTCAAGCAGGTGGCTGTTTTTAGTTTCATCCCTTCTTTAAGCTTATCTTGTTTCCACGGTTACAGTTAGCGCCATGAACCGATTCACCAATTCGTAGCCAATAGGAGCAGACGTCATGCGCGTGAGGCACGGTGGTGTAGTGGTGGCGTCGTTGCCTTGAAGCCGGAAGGTTCGAGGTTCGAATCCATCTCGCCGCGAAAGGACCTTGGGCAAGTCCTTCACTCAGAAATGCTCAGCGCTTCGGCGTGAAACCCCGATGCAGTGTCCGCTCTGCATTCGGGAGCGCCTCTGAGTAGCGAGAGCTGGAGAGGACGCTATAGCAAGTGCACATTCAGTCATACAAACATACAAACAAACAGCATTAGGCCTATACACACGAACGAACAATAATTGTCGATTATTATTCAACGACTAAGATAATGAAGACGATTATTATTATTGGAGCTGATGTGTAAATTAAGACTGACCCAGAGGATGATGGTGAGACAGATTTGGATAGACAGACAGACAGACAGACAGACTGTCTGCCACATGTATGCAATGGTTTTCTTCTCTGCATTACTCTCTGTATCTTCGTCTTTGTACTGTCTGTCTGTCTGTCTGTCTGTCTGTCTGTCTGTCTGTCTGTCTGTCTGTCTGTCTGTCTGTCTGTCTGTCTGTCTGTCTGTCTGTCTGTCTGTCTGTCTGTCTGTCTGTCTGTCTGTCTGTCTGTCTGTCTGTCTGTCTGTCTGTCTGTCTGTCTGTCTGTCTGTCTGTCTATCCAAATCTGTCTGTCAGTCTTCTCAGTCTCTCTGTCTCACTCTGTCTCTATGGTCTATTTTTCTGTTATTTGCTGCTCAAACTCTGTCTCTCTCACTCTGTTTCTGTCTCTGTCTTTGTCTCTGTCTCTGTTTCTGTCTGTGTTTCTGTCTGTGTTTGTCTGTCTTATTCAATCTCTTCCTGTCTCTTTCTGTTTGTCTACCTGTCTTTCTTTCTGTCTGTCTGTCGGTTTGCCTGTCTGTCTCTGTCGTTCTCTCTCTCTCTCTCTCTCTCTCTCTCTCTCTCTCTCTCTCTCTCTCTCTCTCTCTCTCTCTCTCTGTCTCTCTGTCTCTCTCTCTCCCCTTCTCTCTCTCTCTCCTTCACTCTCTCTCTTTCTCTTTCTCTTTCTCTTTCTCTGTTTCTGTTTGTCTATCTGTCTGTCTGTCTGTCTGTCTGTCTGTCTGTCTGTCTGTCTGTCTGTCTGTCTGTCTGTCTGTCTGTCTGTCTGTCTGTCTGTCTGTCTCCATCTGCCTGTCTGTCGTTCTCTCTCTCTCTTTCTCTTTCTCTGTCTCTCTGTCTCTCTGTCTCTCTCTCTCCCCTTCTCTCTCTCTCTCCTTCACTCTTTCTCTTTTTCTTTCTCTTTCTCTTTCTCTCTCTGTCTCTGTCTGTCTGTCTGTCTGTCTCTCTCTCTCTCTCTTTCTTTCTCCTTCTCTTCATCTGCCGTTGTCCATCGTTCTGATGAATTCCAGATGAGAAGCGAACGGTTCTCTAACAACGAACGAATTGTCGGCGACGGCGGCGAAAAACTACAATCCTCCTCAATAGAACAATATACACTATATACATTACGTATATACATTGCATATATATATACATTACATATACATTACATATATACACATGTACAGTGTTATACACGATGAGCAGCTGAGCATCCTCATCACGTGACATTTAGACGACGCAGACGATGCCATGCAGTATGATGATAATACCGCCTCCTTCTCCTTCTTCTCCTCCTCCTACTCCTCCTCCTCATTCCTCTTCCTTCTCCTTCTACTAATCCTCCTCCTCACTACTCCCCACTACTCCTCCTTCTCCTCCTCCTCACTCCTCCTCTTCTTCTTCCTCCTCCTCCTACTCATTCCTCCTCTTACTCCTACTTCTACTCCTCTCCTCCTCCTTCTCATCCCCCTCCTCACTCCTCCTCTCCTCCCCTCCTCTCCTCCTCTCCTCCTCTCCTCCTCCTACTCCTCCTCCTCACTCCTCCTCCTCCTCCTCCTCGCATCCACTGCACATGATGTCGAGTGTGTTCACTCGATTCAACGGATGTGAAGAACGATGAGCACCAATCGTTTCTGGCATTCTCGTTTCTGCATCCATGGCACACTCATCTCATTCCATATACCACAAGACATTTGCACGCTCGTCGCATTTAGACGCACGCCTCCTAGCTCGTCGTCATCGTCATCGGACGTCTAAACCAGCAGCAGCTAAACACTCCTCGCGCTGTGGTTCTTCCTCCGTTGCTGCTGCTGATGCTGATGCTGCTGCTGCTGCTGCTGATGCGGTTCCACTTCGGACGATTTGATGCAATGAACATTATCTCGATTCGAATGATACGCAAAATGGATGGATCACGAGTATCGGATATGTCGTCTGCTCATGATCGCAATAGTTCAATTCCGTTATACTTTTCCCGCCGTTGACTTCGCCTGTCTGCGTTTCATTTGGAGGCAAGTTTTTATCCTAGTCGTCGTCGTCGTCATCAGCGTCGTCGTCGTCGTTGTTGTTGTAGCTGTCATCATCATTCAAAGCAGAAGAAGTACTAGTGCTTTCATTCGCGCACTGTATACACGTGGACAAGCTTCAACTTGTTGCGATGGCGCTACATAATGATGTCTTGACGCCTCGACATGTCGCCTGCTCTGACTGAAGTGGACGTCGTCTTTCGATGCATTGCATGCATGGATGGGTGACAAGTTCAAATAAACGCAGAAATTTATGACAGATTTTCGATTTTCTCTTTTTTATTTTATGTCCTATCAGAACCAATTCTTCCACTTGCTTCCTCCTCCTCCTCCTGCTACTGCTGCTGCTGGTGCTGCTGTCGTTTAAAAAGAAGACGCCGACATCTCTCATTCTCTCATTCGCCGCCGGACAGATTTAATGGAACGCACATCTGCGTTTGCTCAACGATTATTGCTATGAAGAAATTATTTTGCATCAGAAGAAATAATTATAATTGTTATCCCAACAACGACTAAGACAATTATTTCGTAAAGCACTTTTGGATCTTCATACTGCTGCTGATGAGGTCGATTCTTGATTTAATGCTTCGACTATTAGTATACGGTGGTCAGCTGCATGATGTGGGATATTGGTTAATATTTTGTGGGAATCGATAGACGTCAGGATGTGGCATTAGCCGCGGTTGATTGATCGAAGTGTATGCAGCGAAGCGTGTCCATGCTGCAGGATCTGTGTGCGCTTCTCATAAGACATAAGATTATTATTATTCGGCCGATTACGATGAATCTGCCGTGCATATGATTCGAAGCAAAACTCGGCAAGCGAAGCTAGAGATGCGACTCTTCTTATCTCACTCGCTGTGTGCTTATCTGTCGTCGTCCTAGTCGTTGTCGTTGTCGTTCTTCCTCTGCAGTTGGTAATACTGCCATCTGGACATCTTATTAAATAGGATACGTGAGTTAAGCAAAGGGCTTCATAAATCTCCTCTCTCTGCCTCTCTTTGCAACTCTTTCTGTCTCTGTCTGTCTGTATGTATGTCCATCTCGACTCCATCTGTCTATCTGCCCATCTCTCTCTCTCCTCTTTTGCGAGACATGCATGCGACCGGACTCGAAGCTTCACTTGACATCTAATACAGCTTTCGTGAATAAGCTGGTTCCATGCGCTTCGCTTTAAATATTTGCGTTTGAGCAATTTCGGCTTCCCTAAAATACAATTATTATGAAATGTTGTTTCGATGACGATGATAATAATAATTCTGCCTTTTCTTGACGACATCGTCAGTGCTTAGGTAAGTAAGATCATCATCATGTCTGACGCTGAGAACAGAGTGATTCTTAACGTCGGTGGCATACGTCACGAGACGTACAAGGCGACGTTGAAGAAGATCCCGGCCACCCGTCTGTCCCGTCTGACGGAGGCGCTGGCCAACTACGACCCCGTCCTTAACGAATACTTCTTCGACCGACACCCGGGCGTCTTCGCCCAGATACTCAACTACTACCGCACGGGGAAGCTGCACTACCCGACGGATGTCTGCGGTCCGCTGTTCGAAGAGGAGCTGGATTTCTGGGGACTGGACGCGAACCAGGTGGAGCCGTGCTGTTGGATGACATACACGACCCACAGGGACACGCAGGAGACGCTGCAGACCCTCGATCGATTGGACCTCGACACGGATAAGCCGACGAAGGAAGACATCATGAAGAAGTTCGGATTGGATGAGAAGTATCGGAATGGTGAGCTGAACTGCTGGCAGAAGATCATGCCGAGGATCTGGGCGCTCTTCGATGAGCCGTACTCGTCTATGGCAGCCAAGGTAAGCAATCGATCACTCGATCAACTAATCAATCAATCAATTAATCAATCAATCGATTAATCAGTCAGTCAGTCATTCAGTCAGTCAATCAATTAATCAATCAATCAGTCATTCAGTCATTCAGTCAGTCAAACAATCAATCAATCAATCATCTATCAATCACTCAATCAATCAGTCAATCAGTCAGTCAATCGATCAATCAATCAGTCAATCAGTCAATCAATCATCAATCGATCAATCAATCAATCAATCAATAGTGCAATTAGGAAAGAAAGTCAGTTGATTGATGGACGAAATCTTAGGAATATTATTCCGATTGTTTTGTTTGCGTTTCAGTCTGTCAATCATTTTTGATTGGCAGATGCGATCGACTGTCATTCACCAGCGAAAATCTTAGCATAAACTGAAGCGAATATATATGCATGGACTACACACATATATATATATATCATATATTTATTTCTGCATCTATGAAAGTACATGTAAATAAACCTATAATAGTAATTAAATGATTGGGCGTAAGCTTATATATTGCAATGGTCCTGCTATTACTTATTGACTGGAACCTATATATATATATTTTTGAGATTCACTCAAGAGAGATTATGAGGTTTTCTGCAGCATGGGGAAATTAGAACACAAATGTTTGAAGCATAATCGAAAGATACATTTTGCTGCACGATAAAATACTGCAGACGTGAGTGTATGCGGACACTTAATATATCTACCTGCACAGTGTACATGTAGTCGGGTTTATTTTGCGCCACCCTGTACATGTTGCTGCAATGTGAGTTAACCCTCTTTCATTTTATCATACTTAGGGCATATATAGATTGTTATAGGCAACAGGCAACCATACGACGTCAATCCATAATTAGCGTTCTATGTGTGTGCCTGTGTGTCAGTCTGTCTGACTGCCTGTCTGACTGCCTGCCTGTCTGTCTGTCTGTCTGTCTGTCTGTCTGTCTGTCTGTCTGCCTGTCTCTATTATTTGGTTGAAATCGCTTTTACTCTTTTACGACTGGAGTGTATACTAAAAGCGACCAATGCGGTGCGTCGTTAAATCGTCAAAGGACCATAGAGGTGGAAGAAGGAGTACGGCGACGACGACGACGACGACGACGACGACGACGACGACGACGACGACGACGACGACGACGACGACGAGACGATGAAGAAGGCAAATTCTCTCATCAAACATGCACTTTATACTTGTTGTATAATGCAGGAAAATGAGAGGAGGAGGAGGAGGAGAAGGACGAAGAGGAGGAGAAGGAGGAGGAGGAGGAGGAGGAGGAGGAGGAGGAGGAGGAGGAGGAGGAGGAGGAGGAGGAGGAGGAGGAGGAGGAGGAGGACGAAGAGGTGGAGGAGGAGGAGGCAGTAATTCATCAACGGTGGCCAATCGATTAGTGCAAAGAGGAGACATTTATTCACGGAGCGCAATCGATTAGCACTGTTCGTTGAAGTCACAACAGGCTGCATGCATGCATGCACGGTCTTTCAATGGGAAAGACCACGGAGTCGCTGTTCACGTTTTATGACTATAGAAGATATATACATGTATATGCGAAGCAGATAACATACATATATATACAGACATTATTCCATGTATTTTTATATTAAATATATATATATATATATATATATATATATATATATATAATTGCGTATTATACATAGAATGTTTATTAATATGCTATTTGACTATAGGCCTAACTAATTATATGTCTTTAGACTATAATTATATATATGACTATAGTAATATGCTAGACTGCTAGTGTATATATATATAATTATTAATATGCATATATATATATATATATAAACACATTATTATATTAATAACCAAGTGAGCACATATATATATATAATTATATATTATTATATACTTAGTTCAATGTGCTTCTGCCAGAGTAGGCCTGCACATAATAGTCATACATGTATGCAGTCTACTGTAACAGCGTCTTTTGCTCGCTTGTGCATATGCTGCTGACCCATCATACAGCGGGCAATCGGTCATTGCGAAGAATGATGGATGAGGTCATTTTGTCATTTGGCGCCGCACTCAGAAGACCCGGCCTGCATGCGACTGATGATGATGATGATTATGATGATGATAATCATCAATGGTATTTGCAAGTTCTGCAGCTGCAGCACTACATGTAGAATAATGTGACTTTAACAGACGATCTGCAACAGATTTAAAGGCATTATACGCTGTTTTGATCCCATGGTATACCTATATATATAATTATATATATATATATATATATATATATATATATATAGCATATAGTCATAAATCGATTTACAGCAGAATTGACTCTACTCTAACTCACTTATATCTTCGTTGTGATTTGCAAAAACTCCAATGTTCAAAATTTTCTTGCCTGAGCCATGTAACCAAGATTTTCATATCAATATAAATTAAAGCCATACTATATGGTCAGTGGTGCTGATATTCTCGATGCGCCTATATGTATATACATGCATAATGTTTTGAAAGCTTGGAGATACATGTCATTGAGAAAGATTAGAAAACCCAGAAATGAGCCAGTTAACTCCATAAACATAGCCATGCCGAAAAAGGCATCTCAAAGGAGGAACCGAAAGTATAAAGAAACTGTATATTTCTGACCAAAAAAGTCGGACATATATCATGATCTGTTTCCCCGCTTGTTGGAGTTTCCACTGGTGATCGTTTGATAACGAATTCGTTTCAAATGTCTGCTTTATATATAGCCTACACACGGTGTTCCGAAAAAAATCGAACCTCTACAATAAATAAAGAAATTAACACCAAACATGTGCTATATAGGTCGCAAGGTTCTACATTGTACATGTATGAACAAGCTGGCTCATCTGTGGTTCCATGTTCACTCCAAGTAGGCCTACCGGTATAAAAAAATCTATTTTGCATTCGTTCAATTAACAATATATATGAGTCCTGCTGAGATCTGCAACGAACAGTAACTGGTCCTTGTCTTTAATTTTCAACTGCAGTTGCAGTCAGGCCAAGACTTTGGGATTTTCTATTATGCCCATTGTTTACCCCGATTTATTGTCAACGATGTTCATTCCGGTGTTTACAAACTCAACGCTGTGTTCTCTTTCAAGTTCTTTGTCCACCACAACATGATTTTCTCGTCTATCTGTATACAATATTCAATAGATTTCAATTTTTTTTGGCGATTTCAATCATCGATTGATATATTAGGTCTAATGGATATGATGAAAGTGGCGCTATAATATTACAGAAGTCCCTATATACTGGACTGGATTGGACAAGAGCAACAGCATATATTGAGGAAGTGGCAATTTCTACACGACTTCAATTGCATATTCATAAGCTGCCACACACACAGACGGTGGCAATGGCACATAGACTCACTGAATGTGACACACACGGGGGGCAATGGCAAAGAGCCATAATATAGACTCAATGAATGCATGCAATATGAGAGCAAAGGGCAGATTAATATTATAGCGTGTGCGACTCACACTGTTACACACACCTCAACAATAGCATATCACTTCTACAATGCAGCAACATATTATTATTACACACGAGAACATTGACATTTCCATATTACAACATATACATGTATAACATTGTATATTGCACACTACACAGCAACAGATCAATTTATATGCAACTTAAGTCTTACAAACTACAGCAGCAGCAGCAGCAGCAGCAGTAGCAGTAGCAGCAACAGCAGTAGTAGCAGCAGCAGCAGTAGTAGCAGCAGCAGCAGTAGTAGCAGCAGCAGCAGTAGCAGTAGCAGCAACAGCAGTAGTAGCAGCAGCAGCAGTAGTAGCAGCAGCAGCAGTAGTAGCAGCAGCAGCAGCAGTAGCAACAGCAGCAGCAATAGCAGTAGCAGTAGCAGCAGTAGCAGTAGCAGCAGTAGCAGCAACAGCAGCAGCAATAGCAGTAGCAGTAGCAGAAGCAGCAGCAGTAGCAGCAGCAGTAGCAGTAGCAGCAACAGCAGTAGTAGCAGCAGCAGCAGTAGTAGCAGCAGCAGCAGTAGTAGCAGCAGCAGCAGCAGTAGCAACAGCAGCAGCAATAGCAGTAGCAGTAGCAGCAGTAGCAGTAGCAGCAGTAGCAGCAACAGCAGCAGCAATAGCAGTAGCAGTAGCAGAAGCAGCAGCAGTAGCAGCAGCAGCAGCAGTAGCAGAAGCAGCAGCAGTAGCAGCAGCAGCAGCAGTAGCAGTAGCAGTAGCAGAAGCAGCAGCAGTAGCAGCAGCAGCAGCAGTAGCAGCAGCAGCAGCAGTAGCAGTAGCAGCAACAGCAGAAAACAAAAACAGCAGCAGCAGCAGTAGCAATGTATTCAGAGACTGAGACGTATGCAGGAAAACCACAACACACGTTCGTGCATCTGCTATAATAGGTCACCACCATTCCTTACATGTATACAATAAAAAATTATGATCTAACAGCCGTTGACAGAACTATAGACCGACTGGCGGCGTGCGGTGCAACCTGTTGTCACACAGGAAATCGCTTAAAATTTCATGCACACATTTATATGTATGCACTTTGCAATATACATGCATAATTGTGTATATATATATTATGTATATATATGTATGTATGTATATATATATATATAATATGTGTGTATATATATGTGTGTGTATATATATTATGTATGTATTATGTATGTAGCGATGGCGCCTCGTGCAGTAGCGTATACACGGTTGTCATGGCGACGACGGTGCATAGTTTATATGCGGCAGGTGATTGTCACGTGGTCACCCTTTCGGTCACGAGAAACATACGTCACCGCGGCTTCAGCGTAATCACGCCGTAATGTAACATTTAGTGCTGCAATTTTTATTGCCTACACGCCTATAATTAATCTGCCAGACTATAATTTTATAAGCAGTTATCTAACGACTGAACTTTTTCTCAGCCGGGAACTGGGTCATGAGCACCTCTGAGTAGATACATAGAAGGGCGCAATATAAATTGTCGCATCGAATGAATGAATAATAAATAATCACTGTGAAGTATGCGTTTAACCCAAGGCCGTATATAGCTAGGGAGGTGTTTTGGGTGTTTGAACACCCCCCCCCCCGAAATGGGAAATATAAAAAATAATATAATGTATTTACTAGCACTTGATGTAAAAACCATTAAATAAAACCATGAAACACCCCCGAAATTAAAAATGTCCAAAAATAATTATTATAGAATACATTCACTAGCACATAATGAAAAAAACATGAAATTAGGCGAAAAATGGCAAGAAAATTGTTTCCGATAACTAAGAAAGGGTCGTCAGAAATACTCCGCCGACGAAACACCCCCCCCCCCAAATCAAATCCTGGTTACGGCCTTGGTTTAGCCTGCAGTATAGCTGCATACTTAGAACTTCAGTATGTATGCAAGGCAGATCTCGTGATCATCTCGGATTAATAAGAAGCAATGCCGTGATCCTTTGACGTCATTCGACATAAAATTATCAAAAGCACTGGCGATAGAGAAACGTTGAGTAAGCGAGTTCTCTTGTGTAGAGTGTCTAGTGATCGCGTTTCAAAACCCATGATGGCTATAATATAATTTCTACAATGGATAATGATGCTTGGCCTAACAATAGGGTCTCGCATGCAGTTGATACCTTGATTGATCGAAACTCACGCTTTCCGCCCCTCTGATCATATATCATGGTAACTCGACCCGGACCACCATGGAGTGGACTACTCCTACGGACCCTTTGATTCAACGCAACGCTCGTGAATAAGCTGGTGCCCTGCGCTTGGCTTTCGAGTAGCGCTTTAGAAACTTGGAGATTATATACGATTACATTATTATCAAGGCGCTTTAGAAGTTACCAGATATAGACATAGAGATTAAACTGGACCAAGTAAGATTAGGATATATGTTGTATTGGATCACCGCTTGTTTAACCACGTGGGTGGGTGAGTGGGTGGGTGGGTGAGCGGGCGTCAGAATGGATAGATATATGGATGGATGGATGGATGGATGGACAGAAGGACGGACAGAAGGACGGACAGAAGGACAGACGGATGGACGGATGGATGGATTTATGAATGGAAGGATGGACGGATGGTCATTGGTCAGTCCCTTTCAATTTCCGCATTTCTTAAATATACGTATAGGACGTCTACAAACCGTCTACCGTATCTTCCTTGACTTCATCTGGCATTATTTCATCCGGAGTAAGCCTTACGGACAGAGGATCCGGAATTCAGTTCCCACTTCGGATTAAGCAAACAGTGCAGGACAAGGAAACGGAATTGATAGTTTCGACGAGATGGAGTTACAACGACAGCAGCTGCCGTCTCCGATTCTGCACCCAACATACAGCAAGCAGAGTATCATTCAACACCGCTCAGCACACTGCAGAACAGAATTCCGCATCATCCAGCTCAAAATCATCCTCCTCTCCTTCCTCCTCTTTCTCATCCCCTTCTTCTTCATCCTCCTCTCCTCCGCCTTATTTCTTCTTCCTCCTCTTCTTCTTCATCCTCTTTTCCTCATCCTCTCCTATACCTTCTCCTCCTCTCCTCCGCCTCCTCTTCTTTCTCCACTTCCTCCTCCTTCTCTTTCTCCTCCTCCTCTTCCTCCTTCTTCCTCCTCCTGCTTCTCCTCTTCTTACTTTTCGTCCTCCTCTTCATCCTCCTTCTGCTCCTCTTCTTTCTCCTCTTCGTCCTCCTCCTTGTCCTCATCTTCTTCCTCCTGCTCCTCTTTCTCCACCTCCTGCTCCTCCTCCTCTTCGTCCTCTTCGTACTTCTTCTTCTTCCTCCTCCTCTTCTTCCCCTTCTCCTCTCTCTCCTCCCACTTCTACTTCACCTCTTCCTTCTTCTGTTCATCCTCCTCTTTCTCCTCCTCTTCTTACTCCTCCTCCTCCTGCTCCTCATCAGCAGCTTCTGAAGCATCACTCGACGAACGCTGTTAATATTTGCCGCAAACAAACAGAACAACGGAGGAGGACATCAACAAAGTTGTGCATCTCGAATTAGTTTCCATGACATCACTCCTCATCATCATCCTCCTCATCCT
Organism: Lumbricus rubellus; assembly: GCA_945859605.1. NCBI lineage: Eukaryota > Metazoa > Annelida > Clitellata > Crassiclitellata > Lumbricidae > Lumbricus > Lumbricus rubellus. The sequence continues at coordinate 17,435,835 of OX243816.1, read as the reverse complement.
TCTGTTGACTTTGCAAGATGACGGAAGCGACACATGATATATTATATATTATATATATATATATGTAAAAGTCGACACGTATATACATTATATATACATATACGTATTACAGATATATATATATATATACATATTACAAATATATATGTACATGTGGATGTATATACATATAGTCGATTAATTAAATGAACGGAAGCGTGAAGACGAGGTTGACCGAGGTCGATGTCCTAATGAGACTTCGTCGTCGTTGTCTCCACAGACGAAACTCGAAAAGTCTCAGACTCGTCGGTTAGTGAAAAATGCAATATAATGCGATCTAATATGACAGCAGGCAGACTATGGGCATATATATATAGTTATATACATATGCAAAATTATGCATATGTAATATGTAAACATACATGTATGCATATACAGGGTGGTCCAGCATAAATGTCCCGACTTTGCACGCCTATAACGTCACCAATTTTTTGAATTTATTTATACTTTATGCGTCAAATTAAAGGTATTTCACTCTAGTATTTGAACTGAAAAGGTCGAACTGGTTCTAGTTTAGGTTTCAATTATATGCTTGGAACAGCGCTAGCTACCATATTTTTTTGTTTTCTATGACTTTATATGGCGCCGTTTCCCGGGATATTCACAAATAATTTTTTGCTAACACGCGCACAGACACAATCATTTTAGGTGTTTTAAGAGTGTCTAACATGAATATCTTCTCGTCGCTAAACCATTTCCTTTCAATTTTATCAACAGCCGTGCGCGCTGCCACGCGTTGCTTTAGACGCAAAGAAACGGCTGTTTCTCTAGTGGTTTCTTTGCGTCAGTGTTGGAGAGCTGTTGGACATCACGTCGACAAATAACTTTATCTAGATCATCTTTTGGAATACGGTGTTTCTATAGGACTACCAGTTTCGCGCTGAATGACCTGGGGAGATTTGCCTGTGGGGCATATCCGAGTCATTGTCTTGACGGTCAACTTACACGGGCAAAAGAGCAATGTTAGTGGATATGCACGCCGTAATTCCCATATTTTACGATTAGAAAGTCCTGTTTTATCAATTTTCCGTAGCAGATAATTCAAGGTATTGTTTATTCCATCCACTGTTAGAAAAATCGTTAATCATTTCAACCGAATTAAATCCCTGTATATTATGAAGTTCTGCTTTTGTCTTATAATCTACCTCTTTGTCTCCGTTTCTCTTGTCTTTATTTATCATGTCATTGTTTCTCTTGTCTTTGTTTATCATGTCATTGTTTCTCTTGTCTTTGTTTATCATGTCATTGTTTCTCTTGTCTTTGTTTATCATGTCATTGTTTCTCTTGTCTTTGTTTATCATGTCATTGTTTCTCTTGTCTTTGTTTATTATGTCATTGTTTCTATTGTCTTTGTTTATCATACCATTGTTTCTCTTGTCTTTGTTTATCATGTCATTGTTTCTCTTGTCTTTGTTTATTATGTCATTGTTTCTATTGTCTTTGTTTATCATGTCATTGTTTCTCTTGTCTTTGTTTATCATGTCATTGTTTCTCTTGTCTTTGTTTATCATGTCATTGTTTCTCGTGTCTTTGTTTATCATGTCATTGTTTCTCTTGTCTTTGTTTATTATGTCATTGTTTCTCTTGTCTTTGTTTATCATACCATTGTTTCTCTTGTCTTTGTTTATCGTGTCATTGTTTCTCGTGTCTTTCTCTGACCTTCCCACTGTATATACAATCATCGACTTCCCTCCTTCCCTCTCAACATGTGGACGCTGTGGATATTTATGAGCAGGCATCGTACTCGGCAGAACAAAGATGATTGTAATAAAATAATAATGATGCAACTTTTAAGTGACAGTGTATACATGTATACGGTCAAGTCTTGAAACTCGTTGGCGTATACGACCATCGCTTAGAGAGTCAAGCCACCAAGTCGATCTGTAACGGACTTTGAGTCGATTGATTCCATAACTGCTACTCCAAGACACCTCTCCCCTGGACCTTGCGATGGCATAGATGGGCGTCTGTATCATAGGTTTGAGCCGTGATTCATCGATATATGCTAACTTCTCATCCTTGTCTATTTTGAGAATAGGTGGACTATTCAAGAGACAAAATGGCGTATCATAATCACGACCGGCAGAAATCGATGAATGGTCCAAACTCTAAATTCATTGCAAAACTCTTATCGATATAAATACACCGAATCGCCAGTAATTCAGATCACGGCGAGAGTTGGTATACAGTCCGAGCACGAATAAAGATCATTGAGCAGATTCCACTTTTAGAAAAACTAAATTTAAGAGCAAATGCCGCGAAGAGCCACATACATGTACACGCACCATGAGATGTGCAATTGTGCATGAAGTAAGGTTATTCTTCGACAACATAACGTCAGTAACAGCTTACTTGTCCTCTTTATATATCCCAAGTTCCTGCCGGACGATTGATAAAGAATAATGGTGTGTAGGCCTATATTTACTCGCAAACAATGTACAGGCCTATAGATAGTTGTGCGCCAGCCGCCGGTCTATTAACAGACCGCCATGAAACACGAATTGTTTTGCTGTCTATCTCTTCTCTTTAACATATCTACTCTGCCAAAATATATCTGAAATTTGTATACAGTCCTACTTGAGTTTTTTTTTATAACGGGCAGGAAGTTCAACCATCGAAGGGTCATCATTCAGAACGAATAGTGCGAGAAGATGGTGCGAGAAGATGGTGCGAGACGATGGTGCGAGAAGATGGTGCGAGAAGATGGTGCGAGAAGATGGTGCGAGAAGATGGTGCGAGAAGATGGTGCGAGAAGATGGTGCGAGAAGATGGTGCGAGAAGATGGTGCGAGAAGATGGTGCGAGTAGATGGTGCGAGAAGATGGTGCGAGAAGATGGTGCGAGAAGATGGTGCGAGAAGATGGTGCGAGAAGATGATGCAGAGAAGATGATGCAGAGAAGATGGTGCGAGAATATGGTGCGAGAAGACGTGCAGAGAAGATGGTGCGAGAAGATGGTGCGAGAAGATGGTGCGAGAATATGATGCAGAGAAGATGGCGCGAGAAGATGGTGCGAGAAGATGGTGCGAGAAGATGGTGCAGAGAAGATGGTGCGAGAAGACATGCAGAGATTCGTTCGAACATCAAGTCACAGCGGCAGTTATAGGCGCTATATAAATCTGCTGCATGAACTTAGTATACTATAGAAGCAGGACCTTCTGCTGTCTGATTTTAAAGCCGAGGCGAAGAGAGACAATAAAGATCATTAATTATGTATGTGGCGAGGTGTGAGGATGGACAATGACTTTCAATAAGTCTGGCTGTATAGTACAGCATACATGCAGGACAGATTGCACAAAGGACAACGAACCTAGACTTAGGCCTGTTAGAGGTCCTCTTTTTAAAAGACAGCGCTTAAAACCTAATGGCTCTAAGTCACCTCATCAGTCAACCAAGAGTTATGATAGGTAAAGATCAGAGCAATGTATAAAGCGTCAGACCAAAATCACGAGCACTACATGTGGGGAAAGTAGAAATCAGTAATAACAAAGTCAAGAATTGGAGATCAAGTTCTGTGTATTACTCTGCTGGGTTTGGATTCGAAACCAGTTCAGTGATCATCAGTTGAGTCTTTGAGTCTGTTAGCAGCTGTCATCCAAAGATGGAGGGATGTCTTGCAACAGCAACCCAATCGATCCCACCAGAGAGAGAGAGAGAGAGACAGAGAGACACACAGAGAGAGACAGAGACACACAGAGAGAGAGAAAGACAGACAGAGACAGAGACAGATACAGAGACAGAGGCAGAGACAGCGCGCGAGAGAGAGATCTGCTCAGAAAGGGAACCAGGCATAGATAAGAGGTTGGACATCACTAGCATAGAGATGTCCTTTAGCTTCATGATGCTTAGGACAGAGGTTTTTTTATTGTGTAACTGCCAATTATATTCTACACACAAATGACAGTTACAAATGAATTTGCGCAGCTGTAAGATCATTTTTGTGCTGTTTAAAAAAAGTTTATCATCATCATCCGATTGGAAATAATTTACCATAGATGATGGGGAGGGAGAGAAGGGGGTTGTGCAGTTCTAAAAAATTCCCTAAAATAATCTCTGACACGACACACCTAACGACGACGACCCAGGGTCGGACAAACTGGCTCCAATCGTCCAAGAGTTGCGTATGTTATACTGCTCAATATATGCCCCGTATTAACCAACTGCAGTTTGTCTTGATAATAATCAGCGATTCCTCTGATTAAATTTGGACATAATAATAATATGCCCGGCTTCATACGCTCGCTGTTTTTCGATGAACAAAATAATGAATCGAGTTTAGAAATTTAATTATTTTATTCGTAATTGTATCGAATGTAGCATAATTTATATACCGCTTCAACTTAATATGTCAGTCTATTGCATGCTGCTGGTCTCAGACTCGCGTCAATTCCTGGTCGTAGACTTTCTTCGATAGAGTCCGAATGCTCTTTAGAAGTTGTTGGCAATCTGGTCGATGGAATTGGCAATTAATGTTATCTCCTACAGACACGTGGTGGGACTCATCCTATTTCCTGTCTGTATACCTATACAGCACCCTTGACAGCGCCTTAGGACCTTTGCACTGTGGTATAGCCTACAATATCCATTTACCAACCGAGGGTGCACGATATCCCGTATATACCCTTTATCATATTTTGGTCGGTAAAAAGATATATTATGTCTACTTAGTCGTTCACATAACTACTTACTTACGCACATCAATAGTGCGATGGTCTGCATGATGGAAAGGTAAAGCATGATGGAAATGGGTATGCTGTGATTGAACATGGGGGTTGCGAATTGAGGAAAGTAACGTGAAAAAGGGACGGAGAATTATAGAGAAAAACTGCAGAGCCATTTAGACAGAGAGGAATAGAGGAGAGGAATCAGAGGATACTTCCAGGCTTCCAGTTTTTGTCACTGGATGGAGTCACATGCAAACGTCCTTCTGACGGACATCCATCTAATTAAGATCCTGTCGTCCTCTTCGTCGTCGTCTACTTCTTCTTCAAACGAATCCTATAATGACCTCTTAAGCGTTGATACGAACTTCCGACCTTTATCTGCATGCAGTGTATAGTGTATATTCCTCTTTCCGAACGCCTCATTTCATTTCGTCTTCATCTCAACTTATGCACCTTCTCCGGTATATTCTTCTTTCCATTTTCCTTTCAGATACTCAACTGTCTTTTCTCTTCCTTCTCATAATCTTCCACTTTTATTTATTCCGATGTCTCCTCCGTAATTCTTTATTATTGTTCGTATACCTCTTCATTATTATAATTATGTATTCCGTATTCTATACTCATTTATTCCACTATACCACTTCGTATATACGTCTACACTCTTCAATGTTTCTCCTTTATTCCTTCTCGTCCTCCTCCTCCTCCTCCTCCTCTCCTCCTCTTCCTTCTTTTCCTCCTCCTCCTCTTTCCTATTTCTATCCTGCTATCCAAGCGATGGAGGGAATGGTAAATCATAATCTTTTATAATAGAAATTCGCTATTACTACAGCTGCATATATACGATCAAATAACGACCACATCTGGACGAATTATTATAGACGGCGAGTATTATTATGTTTAGGTCAAGTCAAAGTTCAATCTGCTCTCTATATTCAGGTCATGTCAAAGTTCAACCTGCTCTCTATATTCACAATTTCTGTGATGGTGTCTGTTCGTCCGCTTGTCTGTGTAAATGTTGTTGTATTTGAAAACGTCGTATACATATACAAACGAACAATTCATGTCGAATCTCTCCCAAATGATTCAGTGTCTTAGTAAAGGTTGCCAGATTTAGTCAATCATCCTCCTCCTCCTCCTCCCCCTCATCATCATCATCGTCGTCATCATCATCGTCGTCGTCGTCGTCGTCACCACCACCACCCCTATCATCATTGTCATCACTCACCACCACCACCACCACCATCATCATCATCATCGTCGTCGTCACCACCTTCATCATCATCATCATCATCATCATCGTCACCACCACCATCATCATCGTCACGACCACCACGGTGGCACCACCACCACAACCACCATCACAACCACGACCATCGTGATCAGCGACATCAGCATAGTCATTATCGTCGTTGCTTATTATCATCTCCATATAGTGTACAAAGCATTTCATTTCGCCAGAACTTTCGTTGATGCAATGATTGTCGTCATCATCATAGTCGTATTCATCATCATATCCATTTCCAACACGATCATCAGTGCCTACAGTGTATATATATATATATTTAATTATATACATTATATACATTATATATATATATATATATATATATATATATTCCTCTCCCTTCTTCCTTACGGTGACCTGGTTGAAGAGTTATTTTTGTTTGACCATCCGGTTATTTTATTTGATTGATAGACTATCATAATTGTCCGCATGCACTGTTTAAAGTTGTCCGTATACATACAGTATTTTAAACGTTGGAAGACGTTAAGAAATAGGAGACTTACTTGAGAGTCAGGACAATCAGATTAACGCGAAAACTGATGCGCGCTTCGAGTGCAACGTAGCACGCATGAAAATGAAATGGGTGCATTTTATTTTATTTTATTTACATGAAAATTCGTTTCAGTCTTAGGACACGAAGATATTTACAATGCAAATAATTCGTTGTTTTCGCTAAAAATTATCTGATAGTATTTTAATTTTTTGGATGTTGAAGAAGTCTTAATATATTCTAAGCAATTCTCTTCCGGATTTGCACGTTTTGGGAGTGTGAGGTTAATGCGTCCTCTTCAATTATTAAGGGGTATAGGCTATATATCCCGAAGTTACCTGAGTATTTTACACTTATGGTAGTTCGTTCGACCGGTTTCAGTTTTGATAGACCGGTTTTTGTTTTGATTGACAAGTTTCAGTTTTGATAGACCGGTTTCAGTTTTGATAGACCGGTTTCAGTTTTGATAGACTGGTTTCAGTTTTGATTGACCGGTTTCAGTTTTGATTGACCGGTTTCAGTTTTGATAGACCGGTTTCAGTTTTGATAGACCGGTTTCAGTTTTGATTGACCGGTTTCAGTTTTGATTGACCGGTTTTTGTTTTGATTGACAAGTTTCAGTTTTGATTGACCGGTTTCAGTTTTGATTGACCGGTTTCAGTTTTGATAGACTGGTTTCAGTTTTGATAGACCGGTTTTACTTTTGATAGACCGGTTTCAGTTTTGATAGACCGGTTTCGGTTTTGATTCACTGGCTTCAATTTTTGATAGACAGGTTTCAGTTTTGATTGACTGGTTTCAGTTTCGAGTGACTGGTAATTCAGTTTCGATTGACTGGTAATTCAGTTTCGATTGACTGGTTATAATTCAGTTTTGACTGACGTGTGTCATTGGTGTTTTTGTTTGACAGGTTGTCTCCGCCTTCTCCGTCTTCTTCATCATCGTCTCCATCCTGTCGTTCTGTCTCAAAACGCATCCGAGCATGCGCGTTCCCATCATCCGCAACGTCACTTTCAGCACATCAGGCGCTGGCGGAGGATGGGGCAATGGGGCTGGGGCTGGGGCTGGGGGTGGGGGTCGGGGGTCGGCGCCATCGTGGCTGCTGGAGAAGAGACGAACAGAACCCCATCGCGCCTTCTTTCTGTTCGAGTGCGCTTGCAACGCGTGGTTCAGCTTCGAGTTAATCGTCCGTTTCCTCGTCAGCCCCGAGAAGTGCGCCTTCCTGCGCGCACCGGTCAACATGATTGACATCATCGCAACGCTCTCCTTCTACCTGGACTTCCTGCTGACGCAGCTGCAGAAGGAGAACGACGTGCTCGAGTTCTTCAGCATCATTCGCATCATGCGGCTCTTCAAGCTGACGCGGCACTCGCCAGGTCTAAAGATCCTCATCCACACATTCAAGGCCTCGGCGCACGAACTGCTCCTGCTCATCTTCTTCCTCGTCATCGGCATCGTCATCTCAGCCTCCCTCGTCTACTACGCCGAACGCATCCAGTACAACCCATCCAACGACTTCACGTCCATACCCGTCGGACTGTGGTGGGCCATAGTTACCATGACGACGGTGGGCTACGGGGACATGACCCCGAAGACCTACCTCGGCATGCTGATCGGGTCGTTCTGCGCCCTGACGGGGGTGCTCACGATCGCCCTCCCTGTCCCCGTCATCGTCAGCAACTTCGCGCTCTTCTACTCGCACACGAAGGCCAGGGCGAAGCTGCCGAAGAAGAGGCGAAGGGTGTTGCCCGTGGAGGCGGTGCGTCCGAAGGGTGGTCTGAGGGTGCACAGCGGAAGGGCCAGCGCCCCAATCACCCCGATGGCCAGAAGACAGGCCCTCGTGCCGAAGATCGACCTGACCGACGATGAAAACAACAGCAGCCCCGAATGTAGGAAATCAACTCGAATTGGTAGGTGAAGGAAGGAAGGAAGGAGGAAGGGTATTTTGTTGTTAGCTATTAGACGGCATACTGCTCTGTATGTCTGTCTGTCTGTCTGTCTGTCTGTATGTCTGTCTGTTTGTCTGTCTGCCTGCTGTCTGTTTGTCTGTCTGTCTTTCTGTTTGTCTGTCTGTCTGTATATATGTATGTCTTTGTCTCTTTATATACCTATGCGTCAGACTATGACATTTGTACCCCGCTCGCCCATCCATCACTTCGACAAATCATCAATCCATCAATTTGTCCATTGATCCATCGGTCCACACATCCATGCATTCATCTATCCATCCATCCATCCATCCATCCATCCATCCATCCATGCATTCATGCATCCATCCACACATCCATCAATCAATCAATACATTCATCCATGCATCCATGCATTTTATCCTTGCCGTATTGACATTTTGATTCTTTTAGTCCGTCTTCCTCCCTTCCTCCTTCCTTCCCTCCTCCCCTTCTCTGTCTCTCTGTCTGTCTCTCTGTCTGTCACGGTCTGTATGCATGCATGTTTCGGAGGAGTGCAACATGTATGCATACGTGGATAATCTGCTGTCGGTCAATTGGATGATGTAATGTAATATAATGTAATGTAATATAATGTAATGTAATGTAATGTAATGTAATGTAATGTAATGTAATGTAATGAGTCCATCTTGATTTCCACTCATCTTAAATACGTCCATTCATTCAAAGGCCAATGATCCACAGAATAATAATATTATTATATCTATCCAATGTTCAGCATATTATAACACAGACAGACACAGCAGTACATCTGCACTCATGATGCAGACTGGAGACAACACCGCCCATCCGCAGTCGACCGATGTTGCTGCTGCTGCTGTTGCTCCTGATGCTGCTGCTGCTGCTGCTGCTGCTGATGCTGATGCTGCTGCTCCTGATGCTGCTGTTGCTGCTGCTGCTGTTGCTGCTCATGCTGCTGCTGCTGCTGCTGCTGTTGCTCCTGATGATGATGCTGTTGCTGCTGCTGTTGCTCCTGATGCTGATGCTCCTGATGCTGCTACTCAGTGTTCTGTTGCTGTTGCTTCTGCTGCTGTTGCTGCTGCTGCTGCTTCTGCTGCTGCTGTTGCTGCTGCTGCTGCTGATGCTGCTGCTCATGCCGTCCTTGCTTCGGTGTAACGTGTGCTGCTTGCAATCTCTGCGGCAGCTACCCCACGGAACAATAAAATGATCGAGATAAAAGGTTCTTTTGCCGTTCGAAAACACATTCAGGGAACCATAACAACGGAGGGAAATAGGTGAACTTATATTCTTTGTTCACTTTAGAGGAGCAGAGGGAGAGACAGGAACAATGGGGGCAGAGAGGAACAGAGAGTAACAGAGAAGAACAGAGAGGAACAGAGAAGAACGTAGAAACAGAGGAGCAGACGATAATGTTGAGTTAGAGAGAGGCAGACAGACATAGACAGACACAGAATGTGGCAGAAGAACAAAAGAACAGTACACCGTAAGAACAGAGAATATAATAGGGATTAATGACATAAAGAAACAGAGGTACAGAGTGGAACATACTTACATGTATGTTATATATTATTAAAGGAACATATATAGTAATATAGAGTAAATGTATACATTATACACCGTGAGTCAAAAAAAGTAAGCCAAATTGTTTTTCATATATCTCTAATGCCTGATAAGTGATAACATATCACGCTAAAATTTTCCAAATATTTAGAGAATTGGACCAAGAATATGATTCCAAAATTTCATGAGATAAAGTTTAACGGATAAAAAGATATGAATCTTTAAACTTCATATGCCGAAATTGCCGTTTACAAGCAATTTTCTGCCAGATTCAGTAAAATGTAAGTCAAACTTTTTCTCATATCTCTAATGCCTGATGATCAATCATTCTAAAATTTTCCAGATATGTAGATAATTGAACTAGCAATATGACCCCAACAGTATGATTTGATTATTTAATTAAATAAGATGCTCAAAATGTCATCCTTCAGCTTGCACGCAAGCCTTGAGGCGCAGGCGCCATTAGGCAACAGCATCGTCGATTATCCTCTGGTCCAGGCCATCCCACACTTCCAACAAGCGTTGCTTCAGATCGTTTATATCATGGATTGTTGTCTGGTAGACTCGGTCTTTCATTATGCACGCCCCACACTTTATATTCCGTAAAATTTTACTCCAGGATCACTGATGACCAAAATTGGGAATTATCAGGGATCAAAACTGCAGCGAACACCATAACAGATATGCTGAAAACTGAAATTTCGGAGATGAAGTTCAAATATTCATATCTTTCTATCCGTTCAAATTTATTACATGATATTTTGGAATCCTATTCTAGGTTCAATTATCTAAATATCTGGAAAGTTTTAGTATGATTAATTAGCTGGCATTGGAGATATAATAAAAACAGTTTAGCTTACTTTTTTTATTGAATCTGACAAAAAATTGCTTGTAAACGGCAATTTCGGCATATGAAGTTTAAAGATTCATATCTTTTTATCCGTTCAATTTTATCTCATGAAATTTTGGAATCATATTCTTGGTCCACTTCTCTAAATATTTGGAAAATTGTAGCTTCATATGTCATCAGGTATTAAAGATATATGCAAAACAAATTGGCTTACTTTTTTCTGACTCACGGTGTATATATACAATTATACATATGCATATAATATATGTATATTATATAGTAAATGTGTGAGACTCTTATGGTACATGTATGTGACACTGTTATGATATATGTATGTGACACTGTTATGATCTATGTATGTGACACTGTTATGGTACACACATGTATGTGGCGCAGATGCCTAAGTCCCTACAGAACTATAGAACAGTTAACGAGGCGAAACATTGAGAAGGTACCTTGAGAAGGCTGGTGTCAGAGTAGGCTGACCTTAACCTATATATGTATGTATGTATGTATGTATGTATGTATGTATGTATGTATGTATGTATGTATGTATGTATGTATGTATGTATGTATGTATGTATGTATGTATGTATGTATGTATGTATGTATGTATGTATGTATGTATGTATGTATGTATGTATGTATGTATGTATGTATGTATGTATGTATGTATGTATGTATGTATGTATGTATGTATGTATGTATGTATGTATGTATGTGTATGTATATGTATATGTATATGTATATGTATATGTATATGTATATATATGTGTGTGTGTATATATACAGGGTGGCGCAAAATAAACCGGGCTATTAGTTTTTGCAATTGCATCACTTGAATAATCAAAGTAATTATCACTTTAAGACTATCATTAGACAGAAATGACACAGAAAAATGAGAGCGCTACATAAATTAAAACTGACATCAAGTATTCTATGGCGTTAACTATTCTTTGTACCGTCATGGCGAAGCGTCTGCTGACAATTGATGATAAATCGTTAATTCGTGCGTTAAGACTCGAAAAAGGATGGGGTTCGCTTCGAATGATTAGAGAATTCCCACAACGACAATGGAAGCGAAATACGTTGAAGGATTTGATTAAAAGGATCGACGAAACTGGCGACACTAAAAGAAAACAGGGTAGCGGTCGACCGCGATCGGTTCGTACGGCTGATAACGTAGCGAAGGTCGAGGAACTGATTTCAAGTCAAGAAGACCAACCGGGAACAAGCAAATCTCCGAGAGAAATTGAACGTCAAACTGGTATATCTCGTAGAACTGTTCAGCGTATTATTGCCAGACATTATAGCTCACTCTGGTGACAATTTCACTTTCCAACAGGATGGAGCACCTGCTCATCGTTCACGAAAAACAGTTGCTTTTCTCACTGCTCACGTTCCAGACTTTATTGAACCAAAAAATTGGCCACCGAACAGTCCGGACTTGAATCCCGTAGACTATTCGATCTGGGGAATGCTTCAGCAGCTTGTCCATACAGGCAGAGAATTCGAGATATTGAACATTTGAAAGAAGTTCTGACCGCATACGGGGACGAAATCAGCGAGCGCACTATCAACCGGGCTATTGGACAGTTTCGCAAGCGATTATCATTGGTTATCGCAGCAAACGGAGGACATCACTTTGACTTAAATTTCTTACGCATTCAGAAAACTCTGAAATTTTACAGTTCATTCAATGTTAGGCTATATTAAATGCCAAACCAATGCCATTTTTCTGTGTCATTTCTGCAGTCTAATGATAGTTTAAGGCAATAATTACTAATAGCCCGGTTTATTTTGCGCCACCCTGTATATATATGGCAGGGATGACCAGCTACTGGTCTATGCATGGGTTCAAGATAGTCAGGGGCACATATATTTATAGAGGCCTGTACTACCGTGACGGTCTCACTTTAGTTCAGTGCCTCACAGAAGCACTATACTTAAATTCAGTAGAGTCATGTCATTGAGACCCAGTCATTAAGGCGGTCATCGGAGGAACCTGCCATGAAGAACAAAAATGAGGATGTTTTACCTGTATCTACGCGTCTCTCTCTCTCTCTCTCTCTCTCTATATATATATATATATATATATATATATATATATATATATCTGTTCCTGTCTCTGTCACTATCCCTGTTTCTCTCTGTCGCTTTCTCTGTCTCTATCTGTCTGTCTGTCTATCTCTCTGTTTCTCTCCGTTTCTGTTTCTGTTTCTATTTCTGTTTCTCTCTCTCCTCTCTCTCTGTCTCTCTGTCTCTCTGACATGTATGTCTCTCTGACATGTATGTCTCTATGTCTTCTGTTTCTGTCTCTGTCTCTGTTTCTGTCTGTCTGTCTGTCTGTCTGTCTCTCTCTCTCTCTCTCTCTCTCTCTCTCTCTCTCTCTCTCTCTCTCTCTCTCTCCAATTTCCATAATTTGCTACATGTATGTATCTGCTCTTATTTTATACGGTTACCGTAGTCCTTAGAATATTATTGATAAATGCCTATTATAATCGTATCCGAAACACTGAATAGAAAATAATGAAAGCCCAAAGAATTCATCCCGTTCTCTATGCATACAATTTGTGTGCATGCAAATACATACATGTATATATATAAATGTGATGCTTAAAGGGCATAATATATCGTAGTTTTTCACCAATACATGCATATTGTTATTATATATGAGTTATGAGTATAGCGAGGTGACGTCGCGCGTTAAGTAGATAGCTTTATGACCATAGACCAAGGAATTGTCCCGAATAACACAATTTATGTGCATTTATATCGATATTATATACCAACTAATACGATGTATGTGTATATACACTGTGTCCGGAAAAAAAGGGACCCATTTTGTAAATATGAAAATAAATAGTAAATATTAATCGATTTTCACAATTCAAAGACCGTTTTTATCCTAACATAATTATCTAACAATTGCGAAAATATAAAATTTCCAGTCCAAATAATGACGTCATGATGACGTCATTTGCACAAAAAGTCAAATTTAAGAGATAAATGCGCAAAATCATCAAAAATTTTAATATTTTCATGATGTAATTTATCAATAATAAAGTAAGTTTAATTTTAGTTTTATATCTGAATTAATTTGTGGTCAAAGTGTACACCTTTGGCCTCAGCGTAAGCTTCAGAACGGTCGCGCTAATAGCCAACAGCAGCATCGATAACCAGCGTATCAAAATCCTCCCCAGCAGGCATTAACAATTCGCTCACGGAGTTCTTCAATGTCTCTTATCCTTGTCTTGTAACCATCTCCTGCAATAGCCTCCACGTTTTATGATCAACTTGATTTAAGCTCGGTCCGTTGGGCGGCCAAAGATTATAAGAGGAATGAAATCCGGAGTCTCCTTAGTCAACAGTTCAGCAGTTTAACGAATTCAGTGAGCTGGGACGCCATCTTGTTGAATTGTTTATTAATCCGAGTATTCGCGGATATCAGACATCAATTTTATATGGAGGAGACAATTCCTGTAATGAGTTGCATTTATTTTTTACTCCTGGTTCTGTTAAATGGATTTCCGTTTCACCAAGAGCCAATATACCAGCCGAAATCATGCATGACTAGCCGCTAAATGAACTTTAGTGCAAATGACGTCATTCTGACGTCATCATTGTGACTGGGACTTTTATATTTTCACCAGTATTAGATAAATATGTGAGGATTAAAATGCTTTTTGAATTGTAAAAATCGATGAATATTTACTAATTATTTTTATATTTAGAAAATGGGTCCCTTTTTTTCCGGACACAGTGTATATATATATACATTAGATACATTGGACAATATTCAGGAATAACGTGAGCATAAATAATTACAATGAGCTACAAACGACCGTCGTAATCCATGGTATACTTCATTCTATTTATGTACGTGCAGTACAGCGCAAAAGATATGCATATAGACATATACATATAATACATACATACATATAATACATAATACATACATACATACATACATACATACATACATACATACATACATACATACATACATACATACATACATACATACATACATACATACATACATACATACATACATACATACATACATACATAATACATAATACATACATACATACATACATACATACATACATACATACATACATACATACATACATACATACATACATACATACATACATACATACATACATACATACATACATACATACATACATACATACATACATACATACATACATACATACATACATACATACATACATACATACATACATACATACATACATACATACATACATACATACATACATACATACATACATACATACATACATACATACATACATACATACATACATACATACATACATACATACATACATACATACATACATACATACATACATACATACATACATACATACATACATACATACATACATACATACATACATACATACATACATACATACATACATACATACATACATACATACATACATACATACATACATACATACATACATACATACATACATACATACATACATACATACATACATACATACATACATACATACATACATACATACATACATACATACATACATACATACATACATACATACATACATACATACATACATACATACATACATACATACATACATACATACATACACGGCTTACACGGCTTACACGGCTTACACGGCTTACACGGCTTACACGGCTTACACGGCTTACACGGCTTACACGGCTTACACGGCTTACACGGCTTACACGGCTTACACGGCTTACACGGCTTACACGGCTTACACGGCTTACACGGCTTACACGCCTTACACGGCTTACACGGCTTACACGGCTTACACGGCTTACACGGCTTACACGGCTTACACGGCTTACACGGCTTACACGGCTTACACGGCTTACACGGCTTACACGGCTTACACGGCTTACACGGCTTACACGGCTTACACGGCTTACACGGCTTACACGGCTTACACGGCTTACACGGCTTACACGGCTTACACGGCTTACACGGCTTACACGGCTTACACGGCTTACACGGCTTACACGGCTTACACGGCTTACACGGCTTACACGGCTTACACGGCTTACACGGCTTACACGGCTTACACGGCTTACACGGCTTACACGGCTTACACGGCTTACACGGCTTACACGGCTTACACGGCTTACACGGCTTACACGGCTTACACGGCTTACACGGCTTACACGCCTTACACGGCTTACACGCCTTACACGCCTTACACGCCTTACACGCCTTACACGCCTTACACGCCTTACACGCCTTACACGCCTACACGCATACACGCATACACGCATACACGCATACACGCATACACGCATACACGCATACACGCATACACGCATACACGCATACACGCATACACGCATACACGCATACACGCATACACGCATACACGCATACACGCATACACGCATACACGCATACACGCATACACGCATACACGCATACACGCATACACGCATACACGCATACACGCATACACGCATACACGCATACACGCATACACGCATACACGCATACACGCATACACGCATACACGCATACACGCATACACGCATACACGCATACACGCATACACGCATACACGCATACACGCATACACGCATACACGCATACATACATACATACATACATACATACATACATACATACATACATACATACATACATACATACATACATTGTTAGCTAATTGTCTAGGAGTAAGAATATGTAAGAACAAGTCACTCGAAAAGCTTTAAGTATATTTACAATTTGTACATAAATTGGAACGATACTCACAGTACATTCAAACATTCCGACGAAAACGCACTTATACTAACAATTAATACAATCGTCATCCACAATATCGGGAGACTCAAATTCGAGAACCAGTTTCAACGTAGATACGTGACCACTAAGGGCACACGCACAAACCATTAGGCCACCATGGGCACAAAGCGTAACACAATCCAAACAAAGCTTAACTAAGCTTAACTACAACTGGTCTCCCCTAGCCTCGTGAACATTTCTTATTTATACCAATCAACCATCCTTCTCTTACGCTAAACGGGGTGCGTCTTAACTACAAGTGCACGTGTGAAAAGGATCCAACAACATACATACATACATACATACATACATACATACATACATACATACATACATACATACATACATACATACATACATACATACATACATACATACATACATACATACATACATACATACATACATACATACATACATACATACATACATACATACATACATACATACATACATACATACATACATACATACATACATACATACATACATACATACATACATACATACATACATACATACATACATACATACATACATACATACATACATACATACATACATACATACATACATACATACATACATACATACATACATACATACATACATACATACATACATACTGTCAGCTAATTTAATCAGTGCACGCCGATTGTCGTACAGCGACGTAAGTAGGCCAGGTGCAAATTGCCGCGCGGCGTCTGCACAGGTGATTGTCTGGACAGCACGTGACGTCTAGACGAGCGTACGTTAATTGTACAAGAAGGGAGTGGAAGTGAAGAAGGAGAGTTGCGTGTTGAGAGCTGTTGAGATAGGCTGTAAGAGTTGTTGTTGAGTTGCGATAGAGTAGACTGATGAAGATAGTAGTCGTGTAGTTGTTATGATAACGCAAGTGTAGTCATTGTTGTGTTGTTGCTGATCGTTTTACTTTATATCGGATTTTGGAGTATAATAAGAAGAGTTAAACACGTCGTCGTTGTTGGTTAACAAAACAGTGAAAGACTGTAGATTCTTTAACCTAGCCATTTAGCTAATGAAACAGTTATCTAGGGATAGGCCTACGCTACCACGAACTTATACGAAGAAGCTTCCGAAGAGACTGAAGGTCACACGTAGAGAAGAAGAGGGAAAAGACTTGTGACATTTGGTGTCGTTGCGGTGAGATAACGATCCAAGTTGCAGGATAACGATCCAAGTTGCAGGAGAACGATCGTAGTTACGAACGGTGGGTCTACGTGCCAAGTTACGAACGGAGGGATTCTATTCAATCAACAGACGTTGTGGAGAAACGGACGCTGTGAATTTATCGAGGAGCCGAGCACACGGGAGAAGCAACGATACATCGAGCATCCGTACGACAGTGAGAAACGACAACACAACGACTACAAGGTAGAAAAACTTGCTTGTCTATTGAAGTGTGCATAAAGAATTGAAGTCAGTCAATTGCAAACATTTGAAGAGTAGTCTACTAATTTATCGAGCATCTGTAAAGTAAAGAAGTAACATGGAGAAACTTACGGAGAAAAAGCAAGCAAATATTAAGAAAATGTCTACTGATAGACTGATAAAACTGCTAATTGAAGCAGATCTAGACGCAGAAGAAGTCGAACAGATGTCTAGGGAAGAATTGATGAGAAATTTAGCCGAGGTTTGGGCTAAGAAAGAAGAAGAAGAAGAAGGTGCTGTCGGAGGCGTTGCGGAGAAGCCAGTGGAGAAGCCTGAGGCACCGATGTCTATAGAGGCGTTGCTACAATTCATGATGATGAGTAGACAAGAAGAGAAGCAGAAAGAAGAGCAGCGCAGACAAGAGGAGAAAGAGCGTAAACAAGAAGAAAAAGAGAAAGAAGAGCAGCGCAGACAGAAAGAGAAAGAACGTCGCCAAGAAGAGAAGGAGAAAGAAGAGCGACGGTGCCAAGAAGAGAAAGAACGTAAGCAAGAAGAGAAAGAACTGCGACAACAAGAGATAGAAAAAGCAGAAAGGATGAGACAGCAAGAGATAGATATGCAGAAGCAGCAGTTCCAGCTTCAGTTAGAACAAATGAAATTAGATCGTGACGAAGCAGAACGACGAAGGATGGAGTTAATGATAGAATACGAAAAAGCAAGAAAAAGCGATGCAGAAATACGAAAACAGCAGATCGAAGACAAAAAGGCTCGTGAGGAAGAAAAGGAAAAGATGCGTTTACAAGAACTGGAGAGAGCAGAAGAAATTCGTCAGGAAGAATTTCAAGCTGGAAAAGACAATTTGGAAAAAGCAGAAAGAGAAAGAGAAGAGCAGATGCAGTTAGAACAAAAGAAACTTGCTATCAAGGAGGCTCAACTTAAAGAAATGGCCATTGAAAAAGAAGAACGCAGAAAGCAGTTAGAACTGTTGCAGCAGAAGATAGAACAAGAAGAACTGCGGAGAATCGAAGATCAAGATCGACTGAAGAAGAGAGACGAAGATGATCGTAAGAGCCGAGAAGTGTCAGAACAGATTAGGCTCAGAGAAAGTGAGACAATGGTGTCCAAGATCAAGAAGATTGGTGATGCCATGAAGCATGTATTGCCTAAGATGCCGTATGATATGATGGAAGTGCCATTATATTTTGAGACCGTGGAGAATGCATTCAATAGCTTCGCTGTGGAAAAGCAGTACTGGGTGAAATTGTTGTTGCCATTGATGACCCCGAGAGCACGAACGGTATTGAATCGATTATCATTTGAGAATTTAGATAAATACGATGCAGTGAAAGAGCACTTGTTGAAGGAATTCAAGTTAACAGCTCGTGAGTACAGGTCAAGGTTTGCAGATGCCAAGAAGACAGCCGAAGAAACGTATACGATGTTCACGGCTAGGCTGAAGAACCTGTTGAATTATTATGTCCGAAGTAGACGAGTGGACAAAGACTACGAGAAGCTGTTTGATTTGTTAGTGGCGGATAAGCTGAAAGAATGTTTACCACCAGGTCCACTGCAGTTTGTCTTAGCAAAAGAGGGCACAGAATGCTTGGAAGCTAGTAATGTTGCAGATCTCGCAGATATACATGTAAACAATCGGATTGGTGTGATGTTCCAAGACAAACCGAAATTTGAAGCATGGGACAATAGTCCAAAGCAACCCAAGTGGAACAAGGATAGCAAAGACACCGGAAGCCAAGCCAAGAGTAATGATGCAAAGAAAGATGATTATTCTGGAAAGCAGTGGTCGCAAGATAAACAACAGTCAACGTGGGACAGACAAGCCTACAATCGAACTCCGCCGCTGGGACGCCCAACAGAAAGTAATGCATCTTACACGCCGTACAACAAGTGGGAGAACAAGGAGCAAAGAAGTTTTATCAAGAAGCGTTGCCACAATTGCAATTCTGATAAACACCTAATAAAACATTGCCAAGCACCAGGAGCGGCAAATCTGAGGAAGAACTTTAGCAGAAGTGCAGAAAATCTTCGAGTAAACCAGATACAAGTGATAAATGCACCTCCTGGTTGGGAAGAACAATGCAACCAAGAAACAGAAGTAAAGTCAGTGATGAAGTGTACGCCGCAGTTCACCATACTGAAAGAAGCGATAAAGACTACTTCCATTGCAGAAAATTGTCGAGAAACAAAAAGTAAAGAGGAGTGTCAACGCATAAAGAAAATATCGTTGCAGCATGTAAATGTGGAGATACGTGGGACTGATGGGCAGCCTGTGCAAGTCGAGGCGTTGATTGACTCGGGGACCGAGATACCAGTAATCAACGAGGAACTACTGAAAGGAACGACAGTAGAAGAAATCGGCAGAGTTCATTTGCAATGTGTAGCTGGAGAGCCGATTCCAGCTAAGTTGGTGAAAATCGAAGTGCGGATGAGCGGTCGTAACGAAGGAACAGCTACAGAGGACAGGACAATAAATATCGCGCCATATTTAACTTTAGTGTGTGCCAGCATTTCAGCAGAACTGTGTAAAGAAAATCCAGAAAAGTTCCTGCTACATCCAGAGATAATTGCAGAACTGAAAGAGGTTCCACCAATCAGTATATTGCAAGGAGAGCTACAAGCGAATGTGACTACAAGAGCACAAAGTCGGAGAGCAGAAGTCGAAGACGGAGAAGATGAAACGATAAACGAAAGTTCGCAAGAAGATGACACGGAAAGCGAAGATGAACTCAGCATCCAAGATGACGAAAGAACAACATCTGAGAACAATGAAACTGAAGAAGAGATGGCTGCATGTGAACGAAATGATAGTGAAGATTCCGGAAGCGACGCTGAACTGGAGACAAGTATGAGGGACTTGTTCACAGAGAATTCGAACGATGAAAGACAGCTGGAAGATGCGAAGAAATTCGAGGAGCAGCAGAGAAATGACGAGTCACTGAAATCGTGGTGGAGGATCGCTGAAGACCAAGGATCAGAGTTTAGCGTGGTGAATGGATTGCTGTATAAGAAGCATCAAATGCTGGATCAGCTTGTGTATCAGTTGGTGTTACCGAAAGAGAGAAGAATTCAAGTAATGGAATTAGCTCACGAGTCAGTATTTGGCGGACACTTGGGAGAAGAGAAGACACGAGAGAGAATCAAGTTGTCCTTTGTCTGGCCAAAGATGCGTCGAGACGTGGTGAAATTTTGTAAGTCCTGTGAGAAGTGTCAGCTGAAGGCACGAAGTTTGGTGATGGATCGAGTGCCGATTACACCAATTCCAAGGGAAGATGTGCCATTCCGACGGATGACTATGGACGTGGTAGGCCCAATAGAACCGAAGTCAGCAGCTGGGCATAAGTATTGCTTGTGCATAGTGGATTCATGTACAAGATGGCCGACAATCTTTTTGCTGAAGTCATTGACTGCTAAGGCTGTGTGCGAAGCTTTGATGAAGCTATTCATTGACGTGGGGGTGCCGTCTGTGATCACCAGCGACAGAGGCACGAATTTTACAGCCAGTCTTACAAGAGAATTTTTGAAATTGATGGGATGCTGTCCACGATTCGATTCACCGGGGCATCCAGAGGCAGCCGGATTAGTTGAAAGATGGAATCAGACGTTCAAGAAGATGGTACATCATGTCATTGTGGAAAATCCAAGACAGTGGCATAAAATCATTCCGTTTACCGTAAGGGCATTGAGAGAAGTTCCTAACGCAACGACAGGAGTGGCACCATATCTGCTGGTGTATGGAAAAATGCCAAGAGGACCATTAACTATCTTAAAGGAAAGCTGGACCAAAGAAATAAATCTACCGCCAAACATTGGAGTACAACCAGCAAAGTACCTGAAGAATTTAAGAGCAGACATGGAGAAAGCCCTGATATTCGCTGAGAATTGTGCAGAGGAAAAGCAAAAACAATATGCCAGTCAATACAACAAGAGGGCCAAAGATAAAGAATTCGAACCAGGAGAAAACGTCATCGTCCTGTATCCAACGTCAACCAATAAATTGATCTCACGATGGCATGGTCCATGTACAGTGCTACAAAGAAGATCCAAGTATTCGTATCTGGTGGACATGAATGAAAACGGCCGACGAATCGTCCATGCCAACAAAATGAGGAAGTTCATCGCAAGAACATTATCGTGTGGTCTCATCGTGGAAGAGGACGACGAATTCGGATCAGTGGTAGAGCTACCATTGAAAGAAGACCATGCAGAGACGACACAGAAATCGCTGCAATTGGACTATGAACAGATCGGACATCTTACGAGCGAGCAACAGAAACAGCTACTGGATGTACTGAACCGATATGCAGACAGATTTTCGGACAAACCTGGATTATGTACATTGGTAGAACACGAAGTGGTGCTGAGACCAGACTTTCGAGAGAAGGAGTTCACGGCTTATCGAATACCGTTGATATACCGCGCAGAAGTGGACAAACAAATACAAGAGATGCTGAAAGCAAACATCATTCAGCCGTCGTCGAGCAGAATGGCAAGTCCGCTGGTCATCGTCAAGAAGAAGGACGGATCCTTGAGACTCGCGTGCGACTACAGGTACGTGAATTCATATACTGAAAATTGTCGATACCCCATGCCGATCGTCAACGATGTGCTGAGCAAAGTCGGGAAATCCAAGTTTATTTCCGTCTTGGACTGTCGCAGTGCTTACTGGACTTGTCCGGTGAAGAAATCCGACCAATGGAAAACCGCATTCGTTACCCATAGTGGACTGTACGAATTTACACGTGTCCCTTTTGGAATGATTAACTCTGGACGGACTTTTGTAAAAGTCATAAACATGATTTTGCAACCGATTAATGCATTTACTGAACCCTATGTTGATGACATTGCAGTCCATTCTGATGATTGGAACATTCATTTGAAACATTTAGAATTGTTTTTGAAACAAATAAGACTGCATAATGTAACTTTGAACTTGAAGAAATGTGTGTTTGGTAAGAGTGAGGTGAAATTCATCGGTCACCTCATTGGTTCAGGGAAGAAGATGATGAATCCAGATAGGATTGACAGTTTGATTAATTTAAAAAACCCTGAAACGAAGAAGCAAGTGAAGCAAATGTTAGGATTCTTTGGTTTCTACAGACAATTTATTTGTAATTTTGCTGAGATTGCTAAACCATTGACAGATTTAACTAGCAAGCAGACACCTGAGAACATTATTTGGACTGAGGACCACCAGAAATCTTTTGATTCTCTTAAAGAAATTGTTTTATCGAATGTTATTCTGTACATGTTCGAGGTTGGCAAACCATTTAATTTGTACTGTGATAGCAGTGATTTTGCTGTGGGGGCTGTGCTGTCACAAGTGGACGATGAGGGGATAGAACGTCCCGTTTCATTTATCAGCCAGAAGCTGACAGATACCCAGAGGAGATGGGCGACGATTGAGAAGGAAGCCTATGCAATCATATGGGCTTTAAACAAATTGAAAGAAATCATTATTGGTTCCAAGATTAATGTGTTCACTGATCATAATCCTTTAGTTTATTTGACTGAGTCAATGTCGAAGTCTGCTAAGTTAGTCAGATGGTCTTTATCATTGCAAAATTTTGACATTCTGTTGAACTATAAGAAAGGAAAGTTGAATGTAGTAGCAGACTGCTTATCGAGATTGTAGTATAAGGTATTTTGTGATTGCATTTAGTATAAGAATTGTTTGTATTTAGTTTAAGCATTATACGTTCGCTAATTTTTAAGATTAATTAGCTCTCTTCAAAAGAAAGGAAGGAGGTAATGTCAGCTAATTTAATCAGTGCACGCCGATTGTCGTACAGCGACGTAAGTAGGCCAGGTGCAAATTGCCGCGCGGCGTCTGCACAGGTGATTGTCTGGACAGCACGTGACGTCTAGACGAGCGTACGTTAATTGTACAAGAAGGGAGTGGAAGTGAAGAAGGAGAGTTGCGTGTTGAGAGCTGTTGAGATAGGCTGTAAGAGTTGTTGTTGAGTTGCGATAGAGTAGACTGATGAAGATAGTAGTCGTGTAGTTGTTATGATAACGCAAGTGTAGTCATTGTTGTGTTGTTGCTGATCGTTTTACTTTATATCGGATTTTGGAGTATAATAAGAAGAGTTAAACACGTCGTCGTTGTTGGTTAACAAAACAGTGAAAGACTGTAGATTCTTTAACCTAGCCATTTAGCTAATGAAACAGTTATCTAGGGATAGGCCTACGCTACCACGAACTTATACGAAGAAGCTTCCGAAGAGACTGAAGGTCACACGTAGAGAAGAAGAGGGAAAAGACTTGTGACACATACATACATACATACATACATACATACATACATACATACATACATACATACATACATACATACATACATACATACATACATACATACATACGTATACATACGTATACATACATACATACGTATACATACATACATACATACATACATACATACATACATACATACATACATACATACATACATACATACATACATACATACATACATACATACATACATACATACATACATACATACATACATACATACATACGCATATGTATTGAAATAATGAAATGCAATCATTCGTGAACGGAACTGCATGCATGGAAAACACAGATCCAGAAGCCCTATATTCGAGGTAATAAATGACTGGAGATAAGTAGACAAACAGGCAGACAGACAGATAGATAGATAGACTGACAGATAGACAGACAGACAGGCAAGCAGTCAAAGCACATATCCATGCATCTCTGTATCTACAATTCTACATGACCTGCGTCTGTGCATATAATATTCTTACATCAATATGGGCAATACATCTGACAGACAGACACGCAGTCGGACAGACGAGCGTATATACAGACGGGCAGAGAGAGACAGACAGACAGACAGAGATAGACAGAGAGAGATAGAGCGACACAGACAGAGAGAGACAGAGAGGCAGAGAGACAGAGAGACGGAGAGGCAGAGAGACAGAGAGACAGAGAGAGGCAGACAGAGAGATAGAAAGAAAGAGACAGAGACAGACAGACAGACAGAGACAGACTGTGGTGATGGAAATGAGAGGCATCTTTCATTTGGTAATTGTGGCGGAAGAAATATGCACAGCCGCACTTTAACCCATGCTACCGTGGTATTATGATGTAGCCTAGTCATGATGTCGATCATATTATACATGCGCACGTGTATTGAAAAACACGAGGCAGCCTATATTGGATTATTTATGTTTTAAATATTTTCGTGCTTCTGCATATTTTCCTTCAACAAATATTCTCCGTCGTTCCATGTTTCCTTCTTGTCCTGTATTGACAAGGGAATCTGTCGGTGCTATAGTGCCAATCCAGGCAATCCTCTTTTCTTCTCAATTCAGTTTCTCAGTTTAAGTTCGCTGCTACCGCTGTTTCTTTGGACGCCAAACGGCTGGTGTTAGACTGTTTCGCAGAGAAATTCTTCTGTTAGTCTGGAATTAGTTTATTCAGCTCGGTCTGGCACGCGACACAGTTGCACAATGCACATAGACTATCGTTTTTTCTTCTTCTTCTCAGAAATGTTCCGGTTTTTCTGGAGGTTTTCTAGTATCGTTTTTTCTGTTTTTTTCAAATCAAATCAAATCAAATCAGTTTTTTTCCTGAATACACACAAAAACAATCAAGACAGTGAACAGTAGAATTGTAGGCTACATATTTAGTGGTTATCAAGGGGAGACCCAGAAGGGATGGAAATCCCGCTAATTGGGCCACCCAGTAATCATTGAAGTGCAGAGCATAATAGGACATGACAGCCGGGTTTTTGTATGTGACCATATTAATTACTGGGCAAGCGTTTGCTGAACTGATTACGACTTGAGTTTGATACGCCAGTGGCTAATGGTTGATGTCTCATGTATCAAACACAAATACTGCTACAAGATGTAAGCACTGCAACTGCTAAAGAAGACCCATGGACGCAAAGGCCTATATAAAAAAATAGCCTATACATAGTATGTATACTAAGCACTTATTTTCTATTTATTTATATAGCCTAATGATATAGGTCTATAAAGCATCTAGACAACAATCACGCATGCATATAATACGCATAAAATGATATCTATAGCTGTACGGACATAATTTCTATGGTTTTCTTCGGAAATCGTGAATCGACGAATTTCGTCAAATGTTGGACGTTTTGTCTTTCCTAGAAATCATCTTTCCAGTTCATTGTCTTCAATGAACGTCCATTCTAATGCCTGGAGTGGTCATGTGACCCTCTCCGGATCTCTGTCTCGTGAATATTCATGAGTCTCTGTATCGTGAATATTCATGAGCCTAAGCGATCACTTATATCGGTGTTGGCGTCAAACGTCGTTTCCGATTTTTTTCTTATAAGGGACTTTTCGTCCTCATTTCTTAAATTGGCCGCTGTGTCCCGAAGGCGTGACGTCATTTCCGCTCGGTGACTTTGACAACGTTGGGAAGTTGTTTGGAATTCCCCAGCGACGCGTCATTGAACACGTGACTGATGGACATTGGTTCAGTCTGTCTGTCTGCTTGTCTGCTTCCTTGTCTGGCTCTCTGACTGTCTCTCGGTCTATCTGCCTGTCTACTTGACTATCTCTGTCAAACATTCAGTCTGTCTTACTGTCTGTCTGTCTGTCTGTCTGTCTGTCTGTCTGTATGTCTGTCTGCTTGCCTATCTCAGTCAAACATTCAGTCAATCTGTCTGTCTTACTGCCTATCCGTCTGTCTGTCTTACTGTCTATCCGTCTGTTTGTCTGCTTGCCTATCTCAGACAAACATTGTCTGTATGTATGTCTGTCTTCCTGTCTGTCTGTCTGTCTGTCTACCTGTCTGCCTCTGATTAATTTTCTGGCTGTCTGTCTGTCTTGTCTGTCAGCTGAGTCTTGATTCTATGCAAGCCGGAAATGACATGTCGGTTGTTTCGGACTGCTATCGTTGTTCGTTCGTATGTTGCTATTTGTGTTGTTTAAGCCGTTGTTCATAGTTTACCGTTAACAACCCACGTGGTGTCTCTCTTATGCTGAGCACAATAGTGAATGTTCGCGTTTTTATGTAGCGCACTTACATGGCCTCGACCCATATATCTATGGCCTCAAACTAGATATCTATGGCCTCGACACTGCTCATTTATAATGAATTGATCGATGGAGTTTTTTTCGCCCCCGTTCACCCGTTTGCATCCACGCTGCGCCATTTTGGGTTCTCGTGCATGCAAGGACCGTGCTATATTATCCCGAGATTTATATTCCTGGAATAGGTCACCTTCGGTAAGCGAACCGCGATCAGAACGGTCTCTTTCACAGATGCGTATTAGACCCACATGGTTAACTTGTCCTGGGCATTAGCACATCATTTGACCTGCAATTATATATCTCACCACATCAGCCTTTCCTGGAAACGCGCTGCTCATGGCTGTTTTTAAGGAATTTTTTTAACTGCACATGCAACTCCTTCTTTCCTTTCCCATCCTCCATGGTAAATCACTTCCAATCAGAGGACAATGACCTTTTGCTAGTTTTAACTGTACAGAAGTGCTTCTTATACAACTGCACAAATCCATTTAAAACTGCACATTTTGTGTGCAACTGCATGCAGGGCCGGATTTAGGCATGTTCAACATGTTCGGCCGAACAGGGGCCCCCACACTTTCCACACTTTAGGGGGCCCCCACAAACTGTGAAAAAAAATATTTTAGGAAATTTCGACGAAACGACTAATTTCCGCGAAATTTCGCCAGATGACTAAAAAAAGGTCATCAACTTTTTTGGCGGATGAAATGGTATGATTTTCCCGAAATTTTTCCGGACAGGGCCCCCACAAAAAAATTTCGAACAGGGCCTCCACATTGCTTAATCCGGCCCTGACTGCATGCAAGTTTAAAAAAGCCCTGGCGTTGCTGATTTAAGAACCTCATAGTTAAGGCATGCTCTTAAGTCAATCTCTGCCTTGTCACATTAGATTTGTTTATTTATACCTTGGTTAGATTTATGATAACATTTTCTTTGCGAACGATGTGAATTTGCTAGACCTATACCTTTCCCACGTCATTCTGCCAATCCCCATCTCTGTTCTTCCTCTGTAATTTCTTCTACTTTAATACAGTCTTCTTATTCTTCTTCTTCTCCTTCTCCTTCTCCTTCTTCTTCTTCTTCTTCTTCTTCTTCTTCTTCTTCTTCTTCTCCTCCTTCTCCTTCTTCTTCTCCTTCTTCTTCTTCTTCTTCTTCTTCTTCTTCTTTTCCTTCTTCTTCTTCTTCTTCTTCTTCATCTTCTTTTTTCTTTTTTCTTTTTCTTTTTCTTCTTCTTCATCCTCATTCATCCTATTCCTCATCTTCTCGTCCTCATCCTCATTCATCCTATTCCTCATCTTCACGTCCTCATTCTCACTCATCCTATTCCTCATCTTTTCGTCCTCATCCACACTCATCCTATTCCTCATCTTTTCGTCCTCGTCCTCCTCCTTCTCCTCCTCGCCTTCCTCTCCATGGTTGGTCATTCGTCCGATGGCGTCGACGTCCAACTGCATCTTTATTATGACTGCGTGTTTCAAAGAGGATGGATGAGAGTGAAGAGGAAGAATTGAAGAAGGAATGGAAAGAGGAATAGATGGGATAAGATGAGAATCAGGATGGAGGAAGAGAAATAAGGAAGAGGAAGGAGAAAGAGTAAGGTGGAAGGAGTGTGCATTTGGAGAGAAATTGAAGAAAGATGTTAGAAGGATGGCTGGCAGGAAGAGAATGAAAAGAAGGAGAAGTATACGGGAGGAGGCAATGTAGGAGAAGAAAAGAAGTGGAAAGACGAAGAAGAGGAGGATGAGAAAGATGAGGACGAGAATGAGGCTGAAAGGAGGAAGTGAAGAAAGTGACGTTTAAGAAGAAGAAGTGAAGAAAGGATAAGAAAAAAAGGGAGAAAAATGGATGCAGATGACGATAATGAGGAACAGGTGCAACAGGATGAAGATTTGTAAGAGAAGAAGGGAAGACCATGCATGCAGGAGGAGCAGAGGAGGATTTAACAGACGACCGGTCGGCTGAGGATGTAGGTTAATCCTCCGTTGATCACCAAGTCCTCCACCGACCACTCCTCTCAAACAAACCAACATCAACCCAGATATATGACCAGACACATACAGACACAAACAGACGGACACAAACAGACAGACAGGCGGACAGACAGACAGGCAGACAAAAGTACAGGTGGAATGTCAGGCAGCTGGTGGCCAGCAAATCGTTTGATGGGTTAGTCGAGAACAGAGGATGCGACGTGTGTGTGTATATATATATATATGTATATATATATATATATATACAATTATTTACAGGGTGGCCCAAAAAAGTGATAACACCTCGTATAATGTACTATAATTAGTTCAAATCTGTTTAGACTATATCCATAATAGCTTAAATAGTTCACTCATTTACTTACTTACCTGTTTATGCATATGACATCATTATTACGACAATTTCCGGTCGACATTTTTATGTTTTATTTGCCAATCGTCAACTTCTGCGTGTTTTGAAGATATTTTAACCAGAATGACAAAAATCATAACAGCAGACCGTATTCTGATTTTGAGCGGGTCACGCGGGTGAGTGAGCTGATCTGCAGTCAAGAAGATGATCCTCACAGTCGCAAAATTTCGAGAAAATTCAAAGAGAAACGGGTATATCAGGGTCGTCGGTGCACCGTATTGTAAAGCTAGATTTACAACTGAAAACGAACAAGCGTGTGATCGGGCAGACACTCAACGAAAATGGCAAAATGAAACGTTTGCAAAGCAGTCAGCAGCTATAGGCCTACTTGAACGGTTTCCTAATGACAAAAGTGTACGAACCAACTGGTTTACACACAACAAGATATTCACCTTTGCCACGCCAGTTAATTCTCAACATGGTCGTATTTATTCAGTTGAATCAAAGAAAAGGCAATTAAGTTCCAGAAAGGAGACATACGAGAACGTGAACATTTCAGCTGCGGTATCATGGTATCAGTTGGTGTTTCTCGCTTACAAAAAGTTGTTGAGAAGCAAGGTGGACACATTGAACATGTTTTATGATTAGCGTAATTACTACTTGACACACAACAGTAAATTAGAAAACGCTATATTGATTCAATTATATTAAATGACCCTTTGCTACGAGGTGTTATCACTTTTTTGGGCCACCCTGTATATATATATATATATATATATATATATATATATATTCGGACATCTCTAATGAAAACATGGATCTATGCATACTGGGTAAGCCAACAAGTAGCTAATTGAGTTAGTGAACTTATCGTCCACAGAGCGAGTTGCACTAATCTGCATTCATCCACACATCACATACGTCCATCAGTAACACATTGCTATAGAGTATAGAACCAACCTCAACCCTTTTTATAGTATAGGCCTAACCGAGTAAGACCCTATAATGTTAAATTTTTCTTTACTTTTGCATTGTACATTTGCTGTGTCATAGACAAAATTAGAGAAACGGGATTGTTCGAGATTTATTCAGTTTGCCAGTAAGTATTGGTACAAACGAATTGCACATCGGTCTGTGAGGTTATTCTAGAATGTTCCGACTTCAAAGAGGAAGAGCTGGAAAAGAATTAAACGAAGAGGGAGATGAGTATTGGATGGAGAGGAGAGGAAGCAGCGGAAGGAGGATGAGCAAGGAGAGGAAGAAAAGGAAGAAGAGGAGAGGGATAATGAGGAGATAATCTATGCACGAGAGGTGAGGATAAGGAGACCCTGGAGAAAGAAAATCTCTGTTGGTAGGCTAAATGAAAACGCATTGCTCTCTCTCACTCTCTCATCACTCGTGTCGTTTGTCACGCCAGCAGATCAATCTCTGTCTGTCTGTATGTCTGTCTGTCTCTCTCATGCCCCTGCTCTCTCTCTCTTTCTCTTCTGTTTGTGTGTCTGTCTGCTCTCTCACTGTCTAACTGTCTCTCTGTCTCTCTGTCTGTCCGCCCGTCTGTCTGTCTGTCCGTCCGTCCGTCCGTCTGTCTGTCTGTCTATCTCTTATACCCCTGCTCTCTCTCTCTCTTTCTCTTCTGTTTGTGTGTCTGTCTGCTCTCTCACTGTCTTTCTGTCTCTCTGTCTGTTTGTCCGTCTGTCTGTCTGTCTGCCTGTCTCTGTCTCTCTGTCCGTCTGTCTGTCTGTCTGTCCGTCTGTCTATCTCTCATACCCCTGCTCTCTCTCTCTTTCTCTTGTGTTTGTGTTTCTGTCTGTCTGTCTGTCTGCTCTCTCTGTCTTTCTGTCTCTGTCTCTGGCTGTCTGTGTCTATCTCTGTGCAGGTATTTTCTTCTTATTATGCATATCGATAACAATCCACAACACTTGTCACCTGCAGTAAGAGCTACACATGTCCTGCTCTGTAGATCATGTTTACATCCAACAAGTATACGTGACTCTTTTCTGTGTCATAGTCTACGTCTGCTTGTATCTTTGCTGCTTATCTTCTGTCCATCCTAATCTCTTCTCTTTTTCTCTCTTCTCTCTCTCTCTCTCTCTCTCTCTCTCTCTCTCTCTCTCTCTCTGGTCTCTCTGTCTCTCTGTCTCTCTGTCTCTCTGTCTCTCTGTCTCTCTGTCTGTCTGTCTGTCTCTCTGTCTCTCTGTCTCTCTGTCTCTCTCTCTCTCTCTCTCTCTGTGTGTGTGTGTAAGACTGTGTTTCTTCGACGCTCTCTCTTTCGTTTTCCGTTTACTCTCTATAAGATATATAGTAAGACTATAATTATAATCTATCTCTTCGCGTTTTATCTTTTTCGTCCACTTTGTCACGTTGTGTGTCTTTCTATCAAATCTTTTCGCTGCTTCTGCTCCTCCTCCTCTTTCTATACTTCTGCGTCTCTTCTTCGTACTCCTCTGTTTATTCTTCTTCTCCTCCTTCTTCATCCTCCTCCTCTCCTCCTCTTCCTCCTCGTTCTCCTCATTCTTCTCATTCTTCTCCTCCTTCTCCTTCTCTTTCTCATTCTCCGTCTCCTTCTGTTCCTTATCCTCCTTATCCTTCCCCATATCCATATCCTTCTCCTTCTCTTTCTTTTTATCCATATCCTTCTCCGTCTCCGTCTCTTTCTCCATCTCCTTCTCTTTCTCTTTCTCCATCTTTGTCTCCGTCTCCGTCTCCTTCTTCCTATCCTTCTCCTTCACTTTCTCTTTCTCCTTCTCCGTCTCCGTCTCCTTCTTCCTATCCTTCTCCTTCACTTTCTCTTTCTCCTTCTCCGTCTCCGTCTCCTTCTTCCTATCCTTCTCCTTCACTTTCTCTTTCTCCGTCTCCTTCTCCTTCACTTTCTCTTTCTCCGTCTCCTTCTCCTTCTCCATCTCTCAGCCGATTTATATAATCGCGCCATCGATGTCTCATGTGGTCTCTTTATGCGCCGATGACGGACAACAGACGATGGACAAGGGACAACAGCGGACAACAAAAACGGACAACAGCGGACACAAAAACGGACAACAGCGGACACAAAAACGGACAACAACGGACAAAAAACGGACAACAACGGACAAAAACGGACAACGCCTGGAAGCTCATCTCCTGTATCTCCAAGGACACAGTATATATCAGGTCAAGGGCAGAGACGCCATATTGCAGCGTAAAGAGGAGCATTTACATAGCGCTGGTTTAATAGTCTCCAAGGCGATCGAATCGTCGTTTAGAAAAAAACAGGAAGACTGCATGGGAAAGGCGGTTAAATGATTGGCCACCGACAATGAAGAAGCAGCAAAGAACAGACATGAGCAATGAGCATTATGGACGGATGAACGGATAAACAGATAAAAGGATAAAAGGATAAACGGATAAACGGATAAACCGTTTGGTGAATTGATTGGTGGATGGATAAATAAATAAATCCATCGGTCGGTCAATTGATTAATTTATTAGTTTAATTCACGAATTTTTAAAATTTATCATCGTTATTATTCTTATCATTACTGTTGTTGTTGCTGCTGCTGCTATTTGATGATTTGTAATAATACTTGGGAAGTGTATACTCTTATAGTTTACCCCAATTGCCTTGTAGATTTAAGAATAGATATGTTCATGACTTCATGGGCGGAGTTTGGTTACCGTTCTTGGGGGGGGGGGGCTAATATCTTCTTGTGGGGAGGGGCTAAACCCGGGAAAAGATACCATTTTATGGTAAAAAAGCTGAATCTGGGCCTTCTTGGGGGGCTTAGCCCTTAACCCTGATAAACTCCGCCCATGGATATGTTAGAAGATGCCTCCTGTTAGAGGAGATAGGAGTCAGTGAGCGCAAAGTTGATTGAGAACTTGAAGAAGAGTGGCCAATTCGATTATACGGATTGCGGTACCATACGGATTGGAGACAAGTCTACCCTAGAGTACAGCCTTGAAGATAGGTCAAGCTGCTGAGTAGAATAAAACTTACATCATAAGTAGGATATAGGATAATAAAATTCAGCCTAAGAGAGAGGGGCAAATCAATGGCACCGTTTTAGGAACTGTCTACACTGGAACTTTTCTGTCAGCCTGAGATGAAAATTGTTTTCATGTAGACAACGATACAAACAATTATTATGCTCTCTGACTGCATGTGTTACAGTAGGTTTCGATTCCAACGTCATCGTCAATCGTTCCGCTCATGACATTGCAACGGCTGATCGCAACAACCTGACAAAGCGCACCAGGTGCAGTAATGCACTGCAGACGGCGCCGATAACCAACTTAACAGACGCCGCCGATAAACCCCCGGATGCCATGACGACCACGATGATGACGACGACGTCGGAGGCCGTTGCTATGCCAACCAATACGCTACAGGTCAAACTGTCGTCAGGTGAGGAGGACTTAAATGGAGGAATTTTCTATAATAGGTTTCTATGTTTAGTATCCAATTCTTCTTCTTCTTCTGTCAACATTCGAGTGTTTAATGTAGAATCGGATTTTTAAAAAGAGAGAACTATGCAATGAAAAAGGCACAGAACGACGAGGATACTAAGACACAGAGATGCAAGAAGAAGCATAGAGAGGCACAGCTATAGGGTGACCACACGTCCCGGTTTTCCGGGAGATGTCCCGAATTTTTGTGGTGCGTGACCGTGCGTCCCGGAGACTTAGGCAAAAAGGCAAAATTGTCCCGGTTTCTGTCAATAAGGAAAAGAAATTGTCAACTGGATCCTTGAAACGTCAATTCATTGTAAATTTGTAATGACAGAAAAGTATAGTTTCTAACCTAAAAAGAATTGTAATGAAGGTCAAGCTGTCAATTTAGGCTTGCGTGAAAATGTTACAGGTTGTACTGTTAGAGTAGTGTAGACACTGTACATAAATAATACGCTACTGCTGCGACTGCTGTACGTGGTCCACTGATTCAGTTACAAAATATTGCTCCGGCCTGACGATGCTAACTCTAACGATCTAACTTTACAGAGGACAGCTTTCTTTAGCAATCTAATCTTGCCAACGATTTAAAGACTGTCTCAATAAGACAAATCCAGAAAATGTGAAAATAATCCTGAGCCTTAGGCTAATTTTCCAGTTCGAATGCAATAAAATAAATATCTTGTGTCGCTTGCGAACGACACAAAAAACACACCAGCACAAAGCTTGCACTTGTTTTCGTGGGATATTTGAGCCATTTGGCAGGAATTAATACGAAAGGCTAGTAGAATTCTCTTCTGTTTTTTTATTCCTTGTTGAACAATCGCTTTATTCAGAACTTTTGCTCTGCCAATTAAGGCTGTCATAACTTTTGCCCTGCCAGAAATCTTTCTATGCCAGAATTTTTCCCTGTCGTAACTTTTGCCAAAATTTTGCCCTACCACAATTTTCGCCCTGTCAGAATTTTTCCCTGTCGTAACTTTTGCCAAAATTTTGCCCTACCACAATTTTTGCCCTGCCAGAATTTTTAACTGCCAAAATGTTTCTTTTCCAGAACTTTTGCCCTGCCAGAACTTTTGCACTGCCAATTGTTTGCCATGCCAGAGAGCGGACGGATGGACGTGAACAGTAAGAAACAATATGCCCGAAAAGATTTTGACAGTGCAAAATTTCTGGCAGGGCAACGACCAGGGCAACGACCAGGGCAAAGGCTTTTTTACCAGGGCATTTGCCCTGCCATGCCCTGCAGGCGTAGCGCCGCCACTGCATACAAACACCCTTTCGCCAACCCTTCCGCCTTTATTTTAAGCCATCCAGCCTCTTTAATCCTGTCTTTTCCCAAGTGTTCTTCCACAGTCTAGACGCTATAGTATACACTCTTCCAGATCCTTTCCCGCTTTGCCTCCATGGTCGGCTGTTCGAGGAATCATTTCGACGTCGCCTCCGATGATTATAGCAATGATGACATAATGACGACATGTCATCGTCGTCGTCGTTGTCGTCGTCGTTGTCGTCTAAAGTACGCCTTCCACATCAGTCTTTGCCGATGCCCCCGCCCCTTTGGAGAGGAGTCGCCGATACTGCTTCCGCTAAGACAATTATTACTGCGTGTAGGGACCAAGCGATGGCACTTAATGCAGAGTAGACTGAAATTGTAGCTTCCTTCTTCATCCCCCTCATATCTCTTTCTTCCCCCTGTGCCGCCTTCTACCTTTCCTGTTCCATTCAAATTTTTACCAGGGCTGTTTTAAAGGAATGTTTATAACTGCACAACCCCTACCTTTCTTTCCCATACTCCATGGTAAATTACTTTCAATCAGAGGACAATGACCTTTTTTGGTACGGTAGTTTAACTGTAAAATGACTGCTTCTACAATTGCATAAATCCATATAGAACTGCACATTTTGTGTACAACTGCACGTTAAAAAAGCCCTGATTTCTACAGCATCTGTTTCATCACTCAGCTGGTTTTATTCTGTCGTATCCTTTGGTAACTTCTTCCTTTCTTCCTTCTTGCTCAATCCTTCTTTCCTTCCTTAACCTTTCTTTCATATCTTCCTTCTTTTCTTCTTTCCTTCTTCCCTTCCTCGCCTTCGTCCTTGCGTGCTGCATTCTTTGTTCGTTCAGAAGGATAAAGATGAAAGAAGACACGAAATACAATCTCGTCGGAGGGAAGAGAGAGAGAGAGAGAGAGAGAGAGAGGGAGAGAGAGAGAGAGAGAGAGAGAGAGAAAGAGAAAGAGAAAGAGAAAGAGACCGGCGCGCTTAATCCAAATGGAAAGAAGGACGGAGGTTGGATGAAGGAGAATTATGAGGAGGGAAAGGAAGTTAAGGGAAGCCAAGGAACACTCTGACAAATAGGAGACAGACAGACGGATGAATATAGACGCACAGACAAAGTTCATTGTCTTCCCCCATATTCATCCCATTTATACTTCCTCACTACTGTTAATACCACAATGGTCCACGCATTTACATCTTCTGTTTCTAATATTAGTACCATTCTTGTTTCCTTTCCCTCTTACTCGTCCTCCTACTTTGCTCTCTGCCGGTCTTTCGTCTCAGCATTATTTTCCGATTTAGTATTCATACTTCCTGGATTATTTTATTAGTAAACTTCTTTCTCCTTCTCATCATCATCATCAGCAGCAGCATTATCATCATTGGCATCATTTTCATCAGCATCATCATCGCCGCCACCACCACTACCACCAGCAACGCCGCCGCCGCCACTGAAACAATTAATTCAACGAATATATTTTATAAGCTTACCTATGATGTTGTAGAGATATTTTAACGATTGATTTGGACTTAAATGATATATAGATATGGTATATAGAGTCACAATTCGAAGTTTTTGGCTTGTTACTCGTAAATTAGCGTTGCCGACGCACGCCTGGTTTTGGGAGAGCGAGTCACATATACCCTTATCTAGCTCATCAGCTTCTTTTCCCCTTCTCGCCAACTTCCTCCTAATTCTCCACCTACACTCTCCTTATCCTTCTCCTCTTTTTCTTCTTCTTCCTCTTCTTCTTCTTCTTCTTCTTCTACTACTATTTTTCTTCCTCCTCCGCCTCCTCCTCTTGCTCCTATTCCTTCTCCTTCTCTTCCTATTCTTCTGTTCCTTTTTTTCTTGTCATTTACAAAGTCGTTATCTCCATCGTGGAGACTTCATGTGTCTGTTTCTTGCAACAGGCCATCAAATTACAACCGTCTTATCATCTCATCATCCAACGACGACGACGACGACGACTACGGCTGTGACTTCCGCTTCCGGTCTGACGTCATCATCGGCCGCCATCTTGAATAACGGAACCAGTTATGCAAGTACGACAAAATTCATCAATTTATATCTCTATGTAAAAAAGACGCTTCACTTGGGCGACACGATCCAATTGGGGGCATTGGTCAACACAGAACTATATGTGTCTGTCAAACACACACACGCACACACACACACACGCACACACGCACACACACGCACACACACACGCACACACACGCACACACACACGCACACACACGCACACACGCACGCCCTCACACGCAGCCACGCGTCCTCGCGATTTATCATTTATACTGTGAGGATAATAAAGCTACATGTATATTGGTTTTTGTGCGCATATATTAAGACCTCTCTCAACCTCATTGCTTTCTGTCTGTGTATAAGTATCTGCCCGTGTGTCTATCTGTCTGTGTCTAACTGTCTATATCTATCTGTCTCTGTCTGTGTCTATCTATCTGTGCGTATTATGGTTGTGTCAATTTTATGAGAAGTTCCTTTGTTCCTAAATGCTTTATGGCAATACTCTGATTTTTCACATAAAATTATTCCTTCATCGTTCGTAATAAAGGCGTAATGACAAATTCGCAATAACAATTCGCAGTTGCATCACTGCAAAAACCAGAAGCTGCATCATCAGTTTTGCCACATGATGAATGGAGAATGAGAAAGGCTTGAAACAATCAACGACTTTCAAGACATAATTATTGCTTCTAACCATTTGGCTTCTAAACGGGCAGGGCGAATTTAGGCATGATCAATAAGAACACTAGACTAATGGTTCCCAACTTCCCACTACTAAGGGAACCCATCAGTTGAAATTTTACTTTTTGTTTCTTCACTGCCTTATTATCTGACTAGCAAAGAGACTGTAAGAGTGACTATATAGCAACTAGGCTAGATTTGAGTCAGTTGAGTGGTTGGCAGCTGAATGACCACCGTGTATGCCAAATAACAATGATTTTGAAATATTTTCGTAAATTGGAAATATTGTTCGCTCGTATACACTTTGACACATGGTATCTCCATCTGTAAAAAGTAATATTACTTTAAACTCAAGCTAAGATTGTTAATGTTAAAGACGAAACAGATAGCGTAAGCATCAGTATTTAGTACAAGTCAGTTGTAGTTCATGTACCAATGAAATTAGTACTCGACAAAGGTGTTGAAAGTTCATTTTCTAATGTGAACACCTGACTAAAAATGTTCCTGCAGGTGCTCATCACTGCATGTGACAAAGAGACGTGCTGAGCAGTGAACATTAATACCCTAAGAACAGGTTTTACTCACAAGCATGGCACATAACTTGGGGTGACATACATGTATTAAGAGGCTGGCCACCAACATGCGCTGCAGAGACGAGCCTTTTACCACTTTGAACGCCCATGGTCCCCGCCACCTAAATCCAGTTCTGGTAACAACATCAATATTTTACATTGAATTCTTAAATTCTGTATAATTCTACTGAAGCTTCCTATTTAATTCTAAGGAATCAACTTAGCTTTCCTCTAGGGCTTTGGATCAGTTGATTTATTTTTCAAAATGTCTACATAAATTCTAAGCTACTTAGCCTACAATAGGACAAATTTAAAATTAGTATTAGAACAAATAAAAATAATTTTTGTTAAGTCTTTCTTCTGCTTTTGTCAACCGCACATAATATCTAAAGCCACGTTACGTACAAGGAAGATTTATATGGCGCCATTGCAGACAAGAAGCGCCGCCGTCCGCATCAGCCGAACAACTCTGGTTCATCCAAGTGCTTTAATTTCGTTTTTTGCTTTTTCTCTCTCTCTCTGTTTGTATGTGTTTGTAGATCGTGACCATTTGTGATGTGTGGACATTCATCAAAACTGGTCCTCTCATATCCCGGTGGGGGAAAAGCGAACAGTGAGCATGCCACGCCTAAGCGCCTTCCTCCTTCCCTCATTTTTTCCAGTCGTCGATGCGACTACAAATTTACGACTCAGGACACTTAATATTCAGCTGCTGTTGCCATCTGTCGGCGAGTACAGGAGAGCTCTGCAACACATGTAGGATTGTAGGTCCTATGCATACATGTAGGTCGTGAACAGAAGAAGAGGGTTTGTAGCAAAAAACAATATTGCATTGGGTAGAAAGGAGGATCTGCGAGACAATAATTTAAAGACGTTGTTCATGACGATAGTGAAAATACGGCAATGAAGTCACGTTGTCTATAGAATGGAATTATGGTCTAGACGATGTGTCACAATCTTGCAGACAGAGTCCGTATGTATAGGTCCATACGCCGTGCTGGAATCCCATGTTTGAGGACTTTGTCAATGAATGGGAAGAAGTGGATCCGATTGAAAGATAAGAGGACTTGTAAACAGCGCCTCAGTAAGCTTAGCTTATATATAATAATAATACGACGCCTCCCAATAATTCCTTCCCAATGATTTCCCTCCTTTCCCGTCGCCATGTTAATCGAATTGCATTGTGGGACACGAAAGAAGACAGCAGTCTCCTCCTCCTCTCGACAACGGAACAGAACAACGATGCACACAACCGTCGATTTATTTAGCGCATTTATTTGCTCTGCATTTAACCAATTCTCCTCTGGTGGACGTCCTTGTTGTGACTTACTGCTGCTGCTGCGTCCCGGTGTTGAGTGCCGCCTGCGCATATCGAAATCTTGTTGGCAATTATCGAAGCTCTAGCTGTTTACCATCAACTTACGAATATCAGTCGCAGCCATGTCGTAGATATTATGGAGTCGTCCAGTCGTCTCGCGTCATTTCCGGCGCCTGGACGTCACTTCCGGGAGCCTGGACGTCACTTTCGGAAGCCGACGTCACTTCCGGAAGCCGACGTCACTTCCGTCGTCCTCCAAATATACCGAGAGACGATTATTTTAGTCGTCGCGAGACAACAAACGACACAATGTTATTGATTCTTTCTCCTCCTCATCCTCACTCGCCGCTAGGGGCGCTGTCGAAAGCAGACGACCGATCGAACCGCCGCCCTCTGTGGAGTTTCTACCGAAACGGAATTGACGTCGTCGTCGTCGTCGACAATAAAGGTTTCTGACAACACAGAGAAGGAATGGAAGAATGGAAGGCTGATGAGCAAGGTCGTGGTGTCACGGTGGTGTGAAAGGAGAGGATGCAATGGAAGAGCACAGTGGCTCAAACAATGACGTGGCCATTTTCACCAAGACATAGCCTAATATTATTCCTAACATCGACTTTTTCTTACTAATTATTATTTCCCCGAGAACAACTGGCGTAACGCGATTTCAATAAGGTTTTAATTTGCTTTGAATATTACACAGACGCTTCTTTAGGCTA
Source organism: Lumbricus rubellus (assembly GCA_945859605.1). Taxonomy (NCBI): domain Eukaryota; kingdom Metazoa; phylum Annelida; class Clitellata; order Crassiclitellata; family Lumbricidae; genus Lumbricus; species Lumbricus rubellus. Next base: position 17,395,363 of record OX243816.1, on the reverse strand, counting down.
TTATTAATTTTCTTGACGTTGTTGTTTCAAAATGCTCATGGCTCGATACCGGTGACAATTCATTGTCTGTCTGTCATTGACCATAGAGAAGACGCCAGACATTTTTTATGGCCAGGGTAGTCATGCAAGTGACCAGTTCAAGGGGCGATTTAGGCTACTTTTTAAAACACAAATAGAAAAATTCTCAGATGGTCAGCCTTGTGGCAGCGCAACGACCATAGCAATGGCTTGCTTTACCAGTGCATTTACCCATGCTTGCCCTGCATTAGGGTGAGAATTTCCGGGGGTTTCAACCCCCAGTCTTTTTTTGAGCCCATAGTAAAGTCTGTTTTTCACACCGCAATTAAAAGTGGATAATGGTTCAAACCCCCAGTTATTTTTCCACATTTCTCACACTGCCCTGCATACTCTATCACTGCCACTGGCTGACCATGGAGCTTCTCACTTGGTTTCAAACGAGGCGGCTTTCTACGGTTGAGAAAAGTAATTCTTTTTTCTTTTTCCATTCGACATGGTTTCTCATTCATCTTCCACTAGGCCCTATTTCAATTTTTCAGCCTTCGACTCTTTGATAAAGCTGGACAATTTTAAGCAGCAGCCATCGTAATGTCAATGGGCACCGTTTGTACAGAAATTCATGCTTCTCTAGTTAAAAGTTTGTCTTTTACTTGTGTGCCTGTTTTTGCCATTGTTCACTTGAAATAATTGTCCAATTATTTATTTGGAAACTTAAAATAATGGGAAGCGCTGGTGAAAAATCCGACTCAATTAATTAATTTGTCGAAACATTTATAGGGCTATATAATAGGGTGCCAACCAACGCAATGCAAAAAATTAAAATTCATTTTATCCTAGGTCTCACCCCCTAAAAATGTTTTCTCTATGATGCATAGGAACTGTGCAAAGTTTCATTGAGATACATTAATATCTACTGGTAGCTTCATGCACTCACATTTTTAATATTTTTCATTTTTCTCGAAATTAAATGTATTTTTTCAAATCCAATTTTCTTCACCAGAGTAAATTAATTCTGAGTAAGTAACTGAGTGAGTGTTCATTGCTTTAATGTTAGTGCTCTTTGAGTTTCACATTCTTTTCTGCTATACATTAAATTCACTTCTAAGCTGCAGAGCGCAGTCTGATTTTGTTGTTATTTTGAACGAATTTCATCAAATCAAAGAGAGCCTACTGTTGCTGATTTTTGGTGCCAGTAATAAAGTATTATTAATACTTAAATTGTGCATTACTGGAAAAATTGGTGAGTGATTTAATGTAACTTTGATTTGTTCATCTGTTATTCAGTTTTTAACCGAGTGATAATGAGTGCTTTGGCTTTATTAGTGAATATTATAAATTTTATAGAACAAAATGTTTCTTAATGTCACGATTTTTTTCTTTACAAAATTTGAAAGATAGCTGACTGTGGTATGCGGTATAGCTTATTATAGAATTACATTGTTTTTCGTATAGAGATGGCAAGCAACAACCATGATATGCCAAAAAAGGTTCGTGGAATATGGCTGGTTGGAGGAACTGTGGAAGCTATCAGAGGAAGTAAACTTCCTTCAAATCAGCAGGTTCTACAGCGCTTCTTTCATCTGCACAAGGTTCAATCAAAGACTATTTCATTGAGTGCTGGAACAACAACGAAAGAAGTTTCCTTGTTCTGGGATAAGGCGCGCATTCCAATTCGTAAAGATTACCACATCGTAACTAAAATAAGGAATTTACATTCAGCATGGATTGCTATTAAGAAGAACGCAAGATGCAGGACAGACACACAGATAGAGAAGGAACGCCAATTCACGCAAAGTTTGCCTGATCTGTTTGACATTGCTCATGCTGATGCTTTATTGATGATAAAGAAATCTGAAGACAAAGAATTTCTTATGGCACAGCGAGAGAAAGGCAGACGTGGTAGCATGGGTTCAATTGACATGGTGCAGACTCGGAAAGAAGAAAGGCATCGAAAAAGGCAATTTGTCTTAGAGAGATACAGAGCAAAAGAGGCTGACCAGATGAAAGAAAGGGGAATGACTCTTGACTCTGTTGAGTTGAGCCGCAGCAGTGAAAGTGAGCGTGAAATAATTATCGATCCTGATGTTGAATACATTCCACGTCAGCCTCCTGGTCAATTGAAGCAAGGCAGACCCAAGAGTGTGGTTAGTCCAAGTTTAGCAGCTGCATTAGACAGAACCAAAGTCAGCGACCGGAATGCAACGTACATTATGGCTGCAGCAGCAGAATCACTGGGACTTTGTCCTTCGAGCCTAGCTATTAATAAGGAATCAATCAGAAGGGCCAGACGCAAGCACCGTGAAATAGTAGCCAAAGAGATTCAGATGTCCTTTGATCCGAACTGTCCATTAACAGTGCACTGGGATGGAAAGATGTTGCCTGCTCTAATGTCGAAGGAGTTGGTGGATCGTCTTGCAGTTCTGGTATCTGGAGATGGAATAGTGAAGCTGCTGGGAGTGCCAAAATTATCAAATGGTACTGGACAGGCAGAGGCGATGGCCGTATTTGATCTTATTCAGGAGTGGAACCTCACTGATCGTATCAAGTTAATGTCGTTTGATACAACAGCCAGTAACACAGGTGTTCATGCCGGCGCCTGTGTACTTTTGGAAGAAAAGCTGGGCAAGGATCTAGTCAGCTTAGCTTGCAGGCATCACATCATGGAACTAATGGTAGCCAAGGTGTTTGATACATTGATGGGACCTTCAAGCGGACCAAACATCAAGTTGTTTCAGCGTTTTGGAAAGTATTGGGGATCGATTGACCGAGCAAAGTACGAAAATGGATTGAAAGTAATCTCCATTGCATCGGTTTTAAGTCCAGTTCGGGATGATCTGATACAGTTTATTCAGCAGCAACTTACAGAGTTTCATCCAAGGGATGACTACCGAGAGCTTTTGCAGCTGTCGCTTCTATTTCTTGGAGCAGAGTGCGAGTCAGGCAGTGCGAGTATACACATTCAGTCGCCCGGAGCCATCCACCGAGCTAGGTGGATGGCGAAGCTGATATATACTCTGAAGATATTCCTTTTTCGATCACAATTCCGACTGACTGCACGTGAATTATCAGCTCTAGGTCACTTCAACACATGCATATTGAAAGTCTATCTCAAGGCCTGGTTTACATGTACATGCGCTCCATCTGCTCCAAGGAATGACCTTCAATTACTCTGTGAGTTAGACAGCTACAGGATGACGCATGATGCTGTCGCTAATGCGGCCATAAAGTCTTTCTCTGGTCACTTGTGGTATGTAAGTGAAGTTCTGACTGGTCTCGCCTTCTTTGACGACGAAGTTTCTGCCGAGATGAAGTCAGCCATGGTTGCTGCCTTAGACGTCAAAACGACGGACCATCCACGACGCATTGCCTTCAACGCAACATTCTATCAGAAGCAGCTGTCTGACTTTGTTTCGGAACACACTAGGCAACTTTTCACAGCATTGGATATTCCACAACATTTCCTAGCTAACAGTCCTGATACATGGCACAATGACAACGACTACATTGCAGCCCAACAGCGAGTAAGAAGCCTGAAAGTTGTGAATGATGCAGCAGAGCGGGGAGTGGCTTTGATCCAGAGTTTCAATGCAGTTCTAACAAATCAGGAAGAACAGAAACAATTCCTGTTGCAAGTCGTGGAGAAACACCGACAGGACTATCCGAATTCAAACAAATCTACATTTACCATAACTAGTTCAGCCACATCATCATCCGCAGAAATAAATGAATAACATATCTAAATTTCCGTAATTTTTGCTTGAAAACTATTGTGTTATGCGTTGAACGCCGTTGATTATCACGCAGTCAGAAACATTAAATACTACCGTATTATTATATTTTGAAGTTCTGCAGTTATTAGAAGCAAACATTGATTTACTTTCAAGCATTTTAGCAAATTTCTGAGTAGAAATTACTTGTGGTTTAATTTTACGATAATATCGAAAAATGCCGTTTATTGTAAAACTTTACGAGCTTTAAGCTACCAGTAAATATTATTATAATGCTTCTAAATTTTGTGAGCCTTATTACTTCAACAATGGAAACATATTTGGTGGGTGAGACGAAAAAAATTACCAAAAAAGTGTTTGAGTGGCACCCTACTATATAATTATATGGCCACACAGTCGCTGTATATATATGACACAGTTTTGTGAAGCTATCGTAAGGCGGCGCTATATAAATGTCCATATACATACAGTTTACCAAAAGTTCCGAGTGTTCCAGTATTAACTGAGATTGCATCGATCTGTATCGATGCATTTGTTAATCATGCAGTCGCATATTTTGCTCATCAATGCCTTCTTTCTCGTCAAATCCTCGTTAAAATGTATTCGCACTTTACTATTAAGTAATTCCTATTCAGATTTCATTAGAATCATCAGCCTACTGCCTACATCAAGCTGCTGTATGTTATGACTTCGCATAGTAATTAAGGGCTGATCATTGTGATCAATTGTAGTAGCCCTAATTGGTAGGTACAAATTTAAGCTAATACGCAGTAGTTATCATTGTATTATGGCCTCGATATTGCTCATTTCTAACGAAGTGATCGGGCAAGACATTAATTTTAGTCACCGTTTCCCTTTTCAAAGCCCCCCCTCCATGTTTGGACCAGCATATGCATAGTACTAAACCACTACTGTACACTGTTCGTTTCGTGGTATCTTCCGTTCCACACTGCCCCATACTATTAATCGCACCCGGCGCTTATCGCTAATACCCCCCATAATTTGCTTAAATCATAATTTAATTTACAATTTATTCAATTGGATATCAAACATGATCAGTCAAACATGATAATGGGTGGTCAACGCTTCTTAATTTAGAGTGAACGCCACCTAGCGAATGCAGCGCTGACAACTTGTAGCTTCTTTCAGTAGCAAACGAATAAAAAATTATATGATTCTTTGCAGCGAATCTCACCACCAACCATAACTAGGTATTGCCGAGATGGTAGTAAATGATATGGGAAATCCTATACCCTTCGGCATTAACAGGAAACATTTCGTTCTCTTGCACACAACCAGTTGACGAATCACAATTGAAATCTCGGGAATATTTTGTGTACGTATATTTCACTCTCAACCATAGATGTCGCCCCGCTTTTAAAATCCGTTTCTAATGCTAGACTGCTTGAGATTCTTTTTTGAATCTCCGAAGGCAATAGTTTTACTTTGCACACGTAATTATTCGTCAATCTGCCTTCATGACGGTAATCAATTGTTGCTTTTATTTAGTAAAAAGATGTGAAATTTTGCGGAACTCCGATTAGGTTATCGTCCAAAAACTTCTACAACGACGTTAAAGAAGAAGATTCCGATCCGGTCTATAAACGGTCCTTGCAATCGCGTATACAAAGCCTCTCGACAAGTGACAACGGGCGGCCCTTCTTGCACGGTGTGCGCATAGACTGCAGCGTATAGGCCTACGTCTATCCTTAAATATTATACCAGACTCACAAATTCTAGAACAGACCGTATAGGCCTATGTTTAGTTGTAACAACTTTTGACAACAAACATCAAGCCGATGAACTCTTAGCAGTCACAGAGTTCTATACGGCCAATGTACGAAACAATTGAATGAATGAATGAAATTGAATGAATGAATGAATGAATCAATGAATGAATGAATGAATCAATGAATGAATGCCTGAATGCCTGGATGAATGAAAGAACGAACGAACGAACGAATGTACAAAACAATTAGGAAATTGTTCTTCATGCAAAACAGTTAAACAGTTAAACCCGTTACCAGATCATCGAGCAAATTCACGTCTCGTCTCATCTCTATGTACTGTATACAATGTACACTGGTGTACAATGTTCACTACAGAACAGTGCCACATCGTTTGCAATCGAAATGCACCAATGCACATTGGTGCCTCTGCACGTGATGTCCTTTGTCCTGTGTCTTTAGCACAGCTGCTTTCAACACCGTTTCATCTTCGAAGAATAAAGTCAACGACAATTAGTTCAAGTGGAAAGAGTGAATTTCAATTCGCGTTCACTGTTCAGCATTAGACTATGCTAATACGACGACGACGCTTGAAATCCCTGTCTTTGTGTATACTATCAAAACGAAAGATAGAGAAACAGACGACACGGCGAGGCAAACAGACATACGGAGACAGGCAGACACACAGACAGGTAGACACACGGAAACACAGACACATAGACAGAAACACAAACAAACGAACAGACACACAGACAGACACACAGAAACATAGACAGTCGCACAGACAGACACACACAGACAGCACAGGCACAAAGACAGACAAACACATAGACAGAGTTAAAGGTGGCAATCGAAACGTAGGCTACTGTTAACAGTTCAGCCAGAATTTGATATTCTGACGGTGGGAGATTAGTTCGTTGTCATCGTCGTTGTCGTTCCAATGCAGTTGCAGGTGGTTGTTGTCGTTGTTGTTGTCGGCGGAGGAGGGATGGCGGGAAATGGATCGATGGTCACGTGACATAGCTGACAGCTGATCTTCCAGAGTCGTTCAGCAGCCGATGTATCACGTGCGAACGAACGTGGAGACTTCTCTTTGCAATCACTGACATCGACAAAGAAGAAGAAAGCAGAACGATCAGCATTTAGAGTTCAATTAATGATTAGAAAGCTAAATCGATTCAAAACTAAGTCATAACTAGAATAAGAAGGGAGTTGAGTGGAGGAGTCGCAATAATCATCGCAGAGCTTGCAAATTTATAAATTAGTTTTCTATTTTAGTTATTCCATAACTAAAGCCTTAAAAATATTAAAATTGATTTATGTGTATTTTAGCCAATTATTGTACGACTCTGATCACTCAATACTGTCGTTTAAATGCCAACCTAACAAGTTCACATAAAAAAGTAATGACTAAATAATGCATCAACGATTAGATCAGATTAGATTATATTAGATTAGATTGTTAAGATCCGATCAGTCGATGAATGCGGCATTCAATGAATCAATCATTCAATGAATCAATCATTCAATGAATCAATCATTCAATGAATCAATCAATCATTCAACGAATCAATCATTCTATGAATCAATCATTCAATAAATCAATCATTCAATGAATCAATCATTCAATCAATCAATCATTCAATCGATCAATCATTCAATGAATTAATCATTCAATGAATCAATGAATCGATCAATAAAAAAACTTCATTCACCTGTAGTATTGTCCTGACCGAGAGACGATGCCTGATTCCGTGCAGCAGTAGACGGACGTCCTAGCGCCCTCTTCCGGCGTCAGCAGACGAACCCGGAAGCAGGTCCAGAGGCAGCTGAAGCATCTCGATGCCACTGTGCCCTCCAACTCTCGACCAAGGTCCGTCCGAACGAGACCAGGATGAATGCTGTACGACGTCACACCCCGGTCTGCAGCGAAAAGCAACGCAATGTAATTTAATGTGACGTAGTGTAATGCAATTATATATGTGCACTATACACTGTGTCCCAATAAATCGGGCACCCTTTTTACAATGTGAATAAAACTGGTAAATATTCATCGATTATCAAAATTTGAAGACCGTTTTTATCCTGAGATAATTATCTACAAATTGGTAATTTACGAACGGCCCTCGCTAAAAAATTACGTCATAATGACGTCGTTAATTTACATATTGAAACCAAATGTCAACAAAAAATTTTATGTTCGGTACTTAACATTTGAATTCTCTTATGCAAATGACGTAATTGTGACGTCAATATTCATGCCAGAAACTTCATATTTGAACCAGTGTAAGATAATTATCTCAGGATAAAAACAGTTTTAACATTTTGAAAATCGATGAAGATTTACCTGTTTAATTCACATTATAAAAAGGGTGCCCGATTTATTGGGACACAGTGTATATGTGCACTACGATGAAATGTTGGAATGCAATGCGATGCGATGCGCTGCATCACGACGTACCGGGTAATGTAATGAGATGCGATGCAGTGCACGACGATGTAATGTAATGCGACTCAGTGCAGTGCATTGGGATGCAATGTAATGCGATGCTGTGCGCTGCGATGCAAAGTAATTTGATGCGAAGCAGTATACTATGATGTAATGTATCGTAAAGCAGTTTGATCACATAAAAACAAACCGCTTAATTAGTACTTTAATTGTCGTTCCTGTAACATTCAGTCGTAATTAAAGTTACCGTTTCATGTGTAACATGTTGCTCTTTGCACTGTTTTACAACAGCCAACTGTTATTGAGAAAGGAAGGATCAATCCAGCATCACTGGGTCCATACGACCTTTTTTATTGATCCTTTGACTTGTGCACCGATCACTCGAAAGCCAATGAGTTTGTACTGATTGCTGTTATTATGTTTTTGGTTGATGCTTCGTCAACTCAATAAACGGCATTATTAATATAAAACCTTAGAAACTGCTCAACAATAGATCTAGTCGGATATCCCGCCACTGTTGCACTTTGTCGGTGCCAGTCCCTCAAGTCTGGAGAAAAGGAGGATGGCGATGCTAATGATCTTTGTTATCACACTGCAGTGTCATTAAACTGAAACAAACTATCATCTATGATCTATAGCTATATTTCTTGTGGATGGAAACTACGCACTTGCAAGCCCCACTTGCACAGCGGCTGCGGCGTCATTTGCCTGCAAATAGCGAGATTACACCGGGAACGACATACATGTACATGACTGTGCAGAAATGGAAAAGTTGAAACAGATGAAAACCACTTCAACGACGACGACAAAGGAGATTGATGTTCATGGACTGGATGGAGTCGGCCATGGACCATGATTGCATGCATGGCAGTGGATGGTATCATGGTATGCACTTAATGAACCTTTGGACGGATTGCACGTTTGGCCTACATGTAATTAATTGGCATGGGATGAAAGCAGTGCACAAATGGTCCGTGCATTTCCATTTCCACACCATATAATAAGATTAGTTTCACGTAGATTGCCAATTAACTCGTTTCTCTGGCCACACAAACGTACTGATTGGGAGGAGGTCTCGGGTAATCTAGAAGATCATAAGCCCTTTAAGTTTAAGCCATAGCCAGCCCCACAGGCAGGCTTAGCTTCTACAAGTGAACCTCTTACTGGTGGACATTCCCCCTCTCATATCGACTGCTCCCCACCGTCAGTGTACAGTCAATGTGCTCATTGTGGTTAATTTTTGCCCATTTATGCTCATTGTGCCTAATTGTGGTTCATTTGGCTCATTGTGGCTCATTGTGGCTCATTCTGTCTAGGAGAGTATAGGCCTAAATATAAAATCGCTTAACAATTAATCATCTGCTTGTGGAATTCGAATCGCTGACTGAGATCTCAATTGACAGTTCATTGTGATAATTATATTATAACCGCTAGACAACAAGTACATTGCTGCACAGGGTTTAAAGTACAGGGTTTAAAGTACAGGGTTTAAAGTACAGAGTTTAAAGTACAGAGTTTAAAGTACAGGGTTTAAAGTACAGGGTTTAAAGTACAGGGTTTAAAGTACAGGGTTTAGAGTGGGTGGAACGGCATTCCCACTGCTCACGAAATTCTTGACTTCCGTTCCCACTGCTCACCATCATGCATGGAACCCTGGACACACATGCGTCGTTCCATGGACTAAAACTCTACTTCAGCGTTCCCACTGCTCACCCAAACCCCTTCAACCACTGCACATATATAGGCCTACGCATATATCAAGTATTATAAGTAAACAAGTGTTATGATGTTGCTTGTCATTCTCTTGAATAGGTGCAGTTCTTTGTTGTTGGGTAACCTTTAGCGTGATTTCAATTAGACTTAACGACCGCAGATAGTTTTTGGTGCTCCCCTGCGTACCATGTGAAGCCATCTGTTACTTATGCAGTGTGCCCAGCAAGTAGAACATAAATCAAGAATCTGTTCCCTTTAGCATTTACGATACAAAGTTAAATAACATAAATCATCACACATAATTATTAGCATTTCAGCTTATAAACAACACAAAGTAGACAACAGTCATAACACGAATCACACATTCGTGCGGTTCACTTTGTTTGATGCAGATTTGAATGTAATTCTCTGTAGCCCTATATGTCATAAAGACTAATGCTGCAATGCATTAGTCTTTAGTATATGTACAGCTATCACGCATGCTATAAAATGACTGTTTGTCTAAGTTACGATAGACACTTGACGGGTTCAATAAACTGATTGACTGTCTGATTACCTGATTGATTGCCTGATTGATTGCCTGATTGATTGCCTGATTGATTGCCTGATTGATTGCCTGATTGATTGTCTGATTGATTGCCTGCTTGACTGCCTGCCTACCTGCCTGCCTGCTTTTCCTCCTGTCTGCCTGCCTGCCTGCTGGTCTGTCTGTCTGCCTGCCTGCCTGCCTTCCTGCCTGCCTGCCGGTCTGTCTGTCTGTCTGTCTGCCTGCCTTCCTGCCTGCCTGCCTGCCTGTTAGTCAGATCGACCAACGGACCGACCTGTTGAGTGTGAGAAATACGATCTGTATAATTGGTGTGCACTGTGCACTGTGCAGCAGAGGTGAGGTGAGTGTATACCTTTGAGCAGACTGGCGAGGTGAGTGGTGAATAGAATGTTGGCCGTTTTGCTTCTTCCGTAAGCCTTCAACACGTTCCAGTTGCTCTTCGTCTGAAGATCATCGAAATCAACGTTGTAGAAGAAATGACCAACCGACGACACCGTTACAACCCGACTCGGTCGACACGACTCGAGTTTCGGCAACAGCAAATAGGTCAACAGGAAGTGACCTAGATACATGCACATGAATAATAAGAAATCATTGATCTCGAGTTTCGGCAACAGCAAATAGGTCAACAGGAAGTGACCTAGATACATGGACATGAATAATAAGCAATCATTGATCATTATGGCGGCCTGTCAACAGGAAGTGGCCTAGGTACATGTGAATTAATATCCCAGAAGGTTACTGGTGTAAAAGCATTCGAAACTTAAAAGGTTCATGAATATGAATTAGCAACCATGAAGAACGTCAACGAGTCAACCAGTTCTTAGAGTGCTAATTATCGATGAAAATAATTAATTGGATATGCCATTCAAACCGTTCACCACGAATTCATGTGTTTTGCACATTATTATTACTATGAATAGGCTACATAGGAACTTTTGTAGCCCATTATACATGTATATTTATTTATTTATTTATTTATTTATTTATTCATACCATGCGGGGTATTCGTGTCTTATTTCGGCAAAATGTTCTGTCTATACAACATTCTCTGTTTCCACCCACAACTGGACACAGATTGTTTTCATGATGGCGTCGGAATGACAGAGTCGCTTTTCACAGATGTAGCCTACTAAATAGGAGTTCGTTATAGGCATGTCTATGTCTTAGGGTATAAACGCCTGAAGCCAAGTTCATTTAGTAGGTCTACATATATAGAAATTAGAAAATTCCCTAATGTTACAAAGATGCAAAATAGGCCTATATTCTATAGCCCGTCACTATAATATCGATACCAGCGCAATAAACTGAGCGCATGCACGAGTGCGTTGGCTGTTTGCAATAAATAGCATAGGCCTACCAAGGTGGTTGACGGCAAAGTGGGTTTCGAACCCATCTTCTGTTTCGTGTCGTTCGGTTGCTATGACACCGGCGTTGTTGACGAGCAAGTCGACCCGAGATTCATCTGTAGCATCAACAGCAACGTACAGTATCGTAAACATAAAACTTATATAGCGCCATTGTATATTTAGAATCAGTAGAAACGTTAAGAAAGAGTTGCGAGACTTGTTTGCAAGATTTTAGATTAATAATCGCTTTTTAATTCACACTGGCAAGTACAGAGCGAGGTCACAATGTCATGATCATATAGAGGTAACAGCTGATGATGACAAGCTTTACAGAAGTCTGAAAGACTTATCCATCTGCCGTATACCCTGTTCATTTTATACTTTATAGGTAGTAGGCCTACATATATAGTAGGGTGAATCAACCCTACAATTTTACGAGATTAGATGGTACCAAACCTGCCTCATTATGATTTTTATTTTTTATGCCAGCGTGTTACCATCACCTGTCCGCGATAGACCTACAGTACGTCTACAGTACTTTGTGACAGAAATGGTCACGTCTCGGGCAATAGTTGGGGACCACTTAAACGCTGAATCTGTCAAATGTTTCATTAAGTAATGCAGAAAATATATTGACAATTTTAATCTACGTTCAATAATTGTTCAGTTCATTTTTGTTGGTTTATAATTTTTGACGATTTACTTTATCAATGCAATTAAGTACAATTAAGTGCCCATGTATTTTTTTATTTAACATTCTTAGCTTTATTAGCAAGTAATATTATGTAATTGCTGTATTTATTTTTTACTGTTTTGGGAGCAATAAACTTGATTTGATTTGATTTGATTTGATAAGTTCTTTATTTATTTCGCAACCCCTTCTCCACCTCTGTACCATAGATCTAATTGCAAACGCTTGATCAAAGAGGAACCGGTTGGTCTGTCTGTTGGTCGGTTGGTCTGTCGGTCGGCGCTTCAGGCGTGTATACCCTAAGTAATATAGACATGCCTAAGTTTACATCGTCCTCACCACATAACTCAACTCAGTGTCCCACACTACAGAGACGAAACGACGAGTGTCACGCGTTGGCAATTAAGCATATTTCGGATGGCAATGTCAGCCTTTGCATGGCAAACATGACAAAATAATTATAACGTTTAAAGCTGCAGGCAAATGCAACTTAAAATAACCTACAGCACGTTGCCAGCATCGTATACGAATATAGTTTCGTCGAAGTTGAAACACAATTTGTTTGTTCCGAAACCATGATTGAGAAACTGTTTAAAACTCGTAATTTACTTTTCTCGTAAACGGCTAGGATCTTAATAATTAGAAGCAAATAGTAGGCTTAACAAAATAATAAGCTTACAGTATAGGCTTCAAGTAAATGAACTTAGGAAAAGCGAGGAGACCGATATCAAGACCAGACTGACTGGTCCTATACATGATGCTAATTCATACACATGGGTTTTCAATCTTCATCCATCTTTTCTGCCGTTCCGAAACACCGCAGACATTCCACACTAAGTCAAATTATTCATTCATTCATTCATTCATTTATTTGGACATTTATGTAGCGCTTCTTCAAGTTAAAAAATACTCATTATGTGAAGATCTCTGGGTTCATTTGGAAGCGCTACGCATGCGCGTGCAGTGCCATAAAAGTAATAGGGCCTATTAGTCTTATGTGTAAGATTTAGACTAAAATTAAGCCTAAGCATTTAATTTGTTTTTTAACCATTACAGAAGAAAGTCTCAATTTTATTTTATTGTTTTACTTCTTAATCATTGTAAAATCAAAATAGTAAATTCTGTTTATTTAGATAAGGAAAATAATGAACTCCGGGAGACTTTCTTCTCCCGCGAATGACCTATCCAGGACGCGGACATTTTGGTCATAATCCGACATAATTAATGGTCATTGGTCACTGGTCACCTTAAACTTGCTGTCGAACCTCGCACAGATAGCCTAGGCTACAACCTTTCGAGGCCAGGTGGTACAACTTGCTTATTAAAAGTTTTTGAATCAATGTTTCGAATGCCTTCTAGATGTCAAAGACATCCAAATAAAAAAATAGATCCATAACCTATGAAATTGTCTTTTCATTTTTTTTATCAAGGCACAGAGGTGGAGGATAACAGTCTCGGGTTTCCTATATTATTCTGTTACTAAATTTTAGTCTCGCAGCATGCGTCAGGATAATCGCTGCGCTGGTCACAGTTGAGTGATTTCAAATGGCACACCACGTATATAGGCCTACGTCAACACAATAAGCTGGCATCAAACTAAGATAGGCCTACTCTAAGTTGAGTAGCCTATACTATCTTATAATGCTTCTCGGGCTTAAACATGCGCTAAGATATATTTAGCCATCACTGCGCTCGGGCGAAGACAGATTAAACTCCATCAACATTAAAGCGGTTCCTCTAATAGCAATTCTAAAAATGGCGTATCATTTGCATCACTTGTATCAAAAGTGCGATGAAATTTTTAAGAAACGAAAGTAGCAGAAAAATATGTTTTAGTGTTCTGGGTCAAGTGCCTCTCTTGACCCATGTATTTACCCTGGCCAAACCACCCATGCAATGTCGCTCTGTACTCTCTATATACACTACAGTACTGTTACAGTAGTCTATATACACAGACCCACGTCACCGATTCATACATCAAACTTAACGTGAAACGGCACCTGTCAATATTTACCATGCGAGTTCTCAGAAAAAAGGCGCTATACAAATGTTTATGCATGCATATTCATCGTTCTCACTTTTGATGATGTCTTCGGCGAATTCTCTGACGGATCGAAGTGACGACAGATCGATTCGTTTGACGACGACTTCACAACCATTGTCTCCCAACCAATCATTGATCTCTCTTCGCGCCACTTCAGCCTTAGCCACGTCACGACAGGCAAGGATGACACGTGCTCCTACCAGCCAATCACAACGCATAAATCTAGGTCATCATATCAATGCGCTGCGCACATAATTATACAGTGCAACCGTAAGTTACCTGTCGGAACTCCGCCACGGGTTGCACTCCGCCAGAGGCAGTCCCAAGCCATATAAAGGAGGAGGGCGACACTTATCATCTTTGATATGACACTGCCGATAAACAGCAACAAGCCTTACCTGCCGGAAAACTCCTCTACTGTTCGCACTCTGACAGAGGAGGAGAAGGAGGAAGAGGAAGAGGAGAGGAGGAAGAGGAGGGAGAAGGGGAAGGAGGAGGAGAAGGAGGAAGAGGAAGAGGAGGAGGAGGAAGAGGAGGAAGAGAAAGAGGAAAGGAGGAGGAAAGGAAGAGGAGGGGAAGAGGAGGAGGAATAGAAGGAGGAGCAGGAGGACGAGGATGAGGACGAGGACGAGAGCGAGGAGAAGGAGAAGGAGGAGGACGGCGACGACGAAGAGTAGGAGCAGGATTAGGAGGGTAGCCTAATGACGACGAAAACAGCAGCTGGAATTCTTGAAAAGGCAATTATAAGAAGTAATGCAGAATTGCAGATACTATTATTAAGTGCCACGACGACAATGCCGCTGATGACAATGGCAATTATGACGGTGACGGTGACGATGACGTCGACAATGACAACGACGACCAAAATGACGCTTATGCCGTTGATGACGGTGACGCTGACATTGATGATGATGATGATGACGACGACAATGACGATGATGATGATGATAGGTTTGAATGGAAGTTATTGGTGGATGTTGCAATTGTTGCATGCATGCTGACCTCTTTTGGCCAGTTGCTTGGCCGTCTCCTTTCCAATGCCACCGTTTGCTCCAGTTACGATCGCAGTTCTTCCCTTTAAGCTCACGTGACCGACATCCATCTTACCAACGACGTTTCACTCTCTAGATGACTCCACAGATGACTCTATAGATGACTCCACAGATGACTCTATAGATGACTCCTCCAGATGAGTCTATAGAGACTTTACAGATGACTCCACAGATGACTCTATAGATGACTCCTCCGGATGACTCTATAGATGACTCTACAGATGACTCTATAGATGACTCTACAGATGACTCTATAGAGACTTTACAGATGAATCACGAGATGACTCTATAGATGACTCTCCAGATGACTCTTCAGATGACTCTATAGATGACTCCTCCGGATGACTCTATAGATGACTCTACAGAATGATGACTCTATAGAGACTTTACAGATGAATCACCAGATGAACGAACTTTCCGACAGATCAATCACTCGCAGATTCAATTCCTGAAGACGTCAAAAGGAAAAAGGAAATCATGAAGTCAGTTAACCCCAGCTCAACCACATCCTAAGAATTGATGATCGTAATATAGAGATTTAGACGAATGCATATGTGTCTCCATGTATACATTTTTAATAATATAATATACACACATACATGCAATGCATACATATATATATATAATATATATATGACGTTTATAAGTATAGGCCTACTCTTATTTGGGTTGACATATGAAGCATTTATACATATACGCTCATGCACGATCCATTTATATACTCACATCATATATATATATATATAAATAGAAAAATATATAAGTGACCGATATAGACAATTTATACATATATGTAATATTATAATATATAATACTGCTCCTCCTCAGAATTTCGGCTAGAATTTCTCTCTTCTCTTAGTCAACGACCACCACCACCCCTTCCCATATATATATATATATATATATATATATATATATATATATATATATATATATTATAAAGATTCCTCCACTAAGTAAGTGAAGATCTTGTAGATATTCATAAGCAATCTTTTTAGTATGTAGGCCTAAATTTAGCAAAGGCCTATAATATACAACGTGCAGCAATTGTGTACGGGGATTTGTAAGAGAGCGTATACATTAGCCTATATATATAGAGTATATTTTATAAGCTTATAAAAATTAATAATGGTTATGTATACCTTTAAAGTTTATCTCGTCATTCGGCAGATTAATTGACTGTCTGTATTATGATTGGATTATACTTTTATGACCGTATACATGTACAGCTGTCTGTCTGTCTCTATCAGTCTGCCTGTCTGTCTGTCTGTCTGTCCACCTCTGTGTGTTCATCTGTAATAATGGTTATCGGTGTGTTCGTCTTTGTCCGTTTCTATATCCATCCTGCATGTGTATATCAATCAATCAATCTGCACATCATGACTGCCGCCTGTCCATTTCTCCGTGTGTATGTGTCTGTGCGTCTGTCTGTATGGTTATCAGTCTGTCTTCAATACATAGATATGGAAATCGATATGCATCATTAGTGCCTTAGCTAATCAAACACAGCTGCATATTCATTTCTAGCGTTGAAGACCCAGAATCTCAACCACACTGTACATGTATGCTGAAGAAGGAGATTATCACTGGCAGCCGCTCGAAACTCACCTCATCAAACACACACGCACGCACAAACACACGCACAAACACACGCACAAACACACACACACACACAAACACACGCAGACACACATACGCACAAACACACAAATACATGCACGCAAACATACACACACACGAACACACGCACACATGCAGATACACGCACACTCACACACGCGCGCGCAAACACGCAATTACACGTATGCATGTGTATGTCAAGCATTATTTATATATTATGTCATATTTATATAATGTGGTATTATAATTATGTACTTATATAATGCATATATTGGAGGCCTATAATTATAATCACAGTATAAACAATAATTTAGCCTATATATCGTTGTATCGCGGTCACGTATACATATCTGTATACTGTGTATAGGTGTGTGGCAGATATAACTGCACCAGCATCCATATAATATGGGTCATCATAATAATAATGTAGTGGACGCAGTATAGACGAGTATAGCTGAATAAATAGTTGCAAACTATTATGCAGATAGTGCCAGTTCAAATGCCCCCCCCCCCGGATTTCTTTATGTGATGGATGGAATGTGTGACTTGCTCTGCATGGTATTACGTTAAATCAGTTTTAGAGATGAATGAGGTTGCAAAAAGATTACCTGCAGCAGCGATTCTTACAAAATTATATGATTAGCAAACGTGATTAATTAATGTCAGTAATTACAAGAAGTAATAATAAAGAATTGATAGAAATATAGGCTACTACAGTATTTGTGGTATTGGATTTAGGCCTGTTATAGTCAGTTTCTCCGGACTGTCTCATATATTCTGTGTCTATCTGTCTCTGTCTATATCTCTGCCCTGTCTCTGCTTCTCTGTCTCTTCCTCTTTCATTATGTCTCTGTCTCTGCCTATCTCTCTGTTTGTCTATCTGCCTGTCTCTGTTTGTCCATCTGCCTCTCTGTGTGTCTCTGTCTCTCCATGTCTCTCTGTCTTTCCATCTGTCTGCCTATGTCTGTATCCCTATTCTCTCTTTGACCCTCTGTGTACTTCTCTTTATCTGTCTGTGCCTCTCTCTTTATCTCTCTCTCTCTGCTTCTCTCGTTGCCTGCCTGCCTGCCCGTTGATGGCAGTTGTGCAATGAGGTTAATACCTGCCTGACCCTTTGAACTTTGGCTAACCCATCACCCGCCTCAGTTACCCTCGATAAACATCAGCTGCAGATAAGAAGTGGATACGCCCTGCTTTCACACTTCGCCTTCCCAGGAACCACATCCCCCACGCACATAGTAATATCAGTTAGCCTATAATATCCACTCGAATTCACCCAAATCGAAATAAAGGGAAAGGAGGGAATGAGGGGGAAGGGCAAAGAGGGAGAGGGTCAATTACTCCAGGGAGACTGATGAGGAAAATAGAATTAGGGAGGGAGAGGGAAGAAGAAGAAATATAGGCCTAATTATAGATCAAAGTCGACTGGAAAATAATTGCCTATTTATTATTAAACCGCAATCTCATCGTGAGAGGTACACAATGTACTACACATGCATCGCCGTCGAAGTTCGTATCCAATGTTTAACGACACCTCCTCATGCACATGCACATGCTGCACATGTCAGGGTCGTCGACGTTCCCATCCTCTTTGTTCACCATCGAGACTGGTTCTACTAGATTAGACATGTACAGTGTACACACCGGTATCGGCATGCTTTATCAGCGCTGAATGTGTCGCAGACATTATGCAGCTTATGCTAACCAGATAATTCTATCCTTTCATAAATCATACGTCAAATGGAATCTCGCTCTTTTTCGTATACGAGTCCATCGCATTCTATTTTTAAAAGTCTGGTATTTAAACTTTTTGGCATATACTTCATCTGTTAACTGACAAGTGACAACATTGCGCATAGGTTGATAACGTTTTTAACGATGTCGTCATTTCGACAGTTGATTGGCGTGTCGCATTGAGCATTCCTTTCCGATACATTTTATATGCACCGCTGTTCGTTGATTGCATGTGGACGATTGTCCTGTGCTAATAAGGATGACCTCCTACCCAGAGCCTTCTATTAATAGAAGGTTCTGCTCCTATGTACCCAATTAATATGTTGATACGCACAATGAACTAATTGCATGCGAGGAAAACGACCGTATATATATATATATATATATCGAATCTACGACTACAACTCACCTCCGAAGACTATACCTTCATGGTGATCTATACTCTGAATCTATAACTCACCGAAGTTTACCTTCATGCCGACCTATATACTCCGAATTTACAACTCACCTCCGAAGACTACCTTCATGGTGACCTATATACTCCGAATTTACAACTCACCTCCGAAGGTGTCCTTCTCCTTATTCCACTAATTATGAACTGACTCTCCTCTGTATCTCCGTCAGTTGTGGAATGAGTTGACAAATATAATATACTTCGCTCGTCAAAGAAGAAGATCTTACATGCATACGACGACACAAAATTTAATGAGGCCTACGAATCACTGTCCCACCCCACCCACCATCCTACTGCTTATCTTCTCTCTATTATTATACTCAGAATATTCAACAATGGATTTTGTAACAATAGGTCTGTGAGTGGTGACAGACAAAGGTATGCAACGAGATAGCGAGAGAGAGGATAGGGAAAGAGACAGAGAGTCAGAGATAGCCTCAGATAGGCAAATAGAAAGGCACAGCAAGACGGTAGAGAGAGACACACACACACAAACAGAGACGTATTCAACAATGGATTTTGTAACAATAGGTCTGTGAGTGGTGACAGACAAAGATATGCAAAGAGATAGCGAGAGAGAGAGAGACAGAGAGGCACAGCAGGACGGGAGAGAGAGACACACACACGCACACAAACAGAGACTATTCAATAATGGATTTGGTAACAATAGGTCTGTAAGTGGTGACAGCCAAGGTACAAGAAGAGAGAGAGAGAAACAGACAGACAGATGAGTGTTTGAACCGCTGCTGAGGCCTACGAATCACTGTCCCACCCCACCCACCATCCTACTGCTTATCTTCTCTCTATTATTATACTCAGAATATTCAACAATGGATTTTGTAACAATAGGTCTGTGAGTGGTGACAGACAAAGGTATGCAACGAGATAGCGAGAGAGAGGATAGGGAAAGAGACAGAGAGTCAGAGATAGCCTCAGATAGGCAAATAGAAAGGCACAGCAAGACGGTAGAGAGAGACACACACACACAAACAGAGACGTATTCAACAATGGATTTTGTAACAATAGGTCTGTGAGTGGTGACAGACAAAGATATGCAAAGAGATAGCGAGAGAGAGAGAGACAGAGAGGCACAGCAGGACGGGAGAGAGAGACACACACACGCACACAAACAGAGACTATTCAATAATGGATTTGGTAACAATAGGTCTGTAAGTGGTGACAGCCAAGGTACAAGAAGAGAGAGAGAGAAACAGACAGACAGACAGACAGACAGACAGACAGACAGAAAGAGAGACGAGCAGATAAAGAGATTCGTTCCTTCGTGATTCGATGACTATTATAGTCGTCGTTGAGGTTGAAAGGTGTGTTGTGCGTCTGCGCTTTAACACCTGGTCCATTGTTATTATTATTACTATTATTATCATTATTATCCGACGTCGACAACGACCTCATAACAATTGCAGATCATGAGACGACGACGACGACGACGACTACGACGACGACGATGACGACGACGACGACGACGACGACGACGACGAAGCCAATTACACTGAGCAGCGGTTCAAACACTCATCGACCGTATACGCAGGAGGTCACTGATAAGAAGCATTATATATATAATATAATATATATAAATATAAATATATAAATATATAATATAATGTATGTATGTATATATAATGTACTAGCCCTAGGCCTGTACCGCATTGGTAGAAATTCCACACACACGCACACACACGTGTTAGTAATTCTGCAAAAGCACAGGGCCTATATAATTATATCTGACTTAGACACCTCTAATATATAATTTGTGGTCATACATTGCATCTGCAAATTTGCTGTGATAATATAAACAGTGAATGTCATTGTGTCTTGGATTTTCAAACTGATCATTATGAATGCGAAAGCAAATGCATAATTATGCATCTCTAAGAATTAGGACTAGAGACTAATTCTCTATAGCGAGTCACGTCAGATTGTATTAAGGCTAATTAGGCTTATGATTATAGCCAATGAGTTTATTATGTATGTCTGGTAGATTAAATAGTTTCATGTAAAGTCTTATCATTGGCTCAAGTCAACCATCTTGTGGTTACCTGTATTTATTACCAAGCCCCGATGCTCTTACTTTATATATCGTATAGCCTACTCTTGGACAATGATTAATCCAGGGTGTAAATAACTGGAGGTTGTTGGTTCAACCCCCTGCTAGTCTCTCTTAGGACGCCATAATGTAAAGTCCATATTGCACACCCAAGTCCACATTAATCAACATTTGATCCCTTCAGTCATTTTCCACAGATCTCATTATTTCTCGTATACTGGTTTGACTTATAGGCACCTCCAGAAATCACTTCCCTATGATTTTTTTTTACAAAACGATAATAATTCTTAGTTGCTATTTACATTATTGCATTGCCTATCCCTGTAGCTCAAGACATTGCATCATTTTTTTGCATGAACTGTAATTTTTAAAAAATTACCGTGATATTATCTACTATTATATGATTATAATGATATTATTTGCTATTCTCCGTAGCCTATAAGTTACTGCTAAAATTTGCATAGGCCTATAATAGGCCTAATTTTTACTATTTTGGTGAAACTTATAGAATTTTTGAAAGTTTGGTAGTTCTTGCTTGGTTTTGTGTAGGAGGCCCTATCATTTGTAACAATTTCTGCTAATTGTGTAGGCCTACTGCATGGTCAACATTTCAGGAACGTCTTGAGCAAGGCTACAGGGATAGGCTAAGCTGATTCCAGGGCAACAAAATAGATAATTTTACTCTCTGCCTACTTATTTTAAAGTTAGACCACTCTTATCAACAGTGAAATAGTTTAGAGCCTTCTTTCAAAGACAACAGTTTAATATGCTGCCATTGCAATGTGGAAATTACAAAAAATTCTTATAGGGGGAGGGGGCAACCATTCCCTCCCATTGCTCACCTAGCGAAAAGGGGAGTAGATTAAACACTGTAGATTAAACACTGCTCTGGAAAATGGGCATATTTTACCAAAATACCCGTGTGGACTAAATAAAAATACAAAACATAAAACGTTGGGAGACAAGTATTTAAAGCTGTCCAAGTTTGTTCTGAAAAGCCGCATTCTTTGCTTGTGATGTTTTGTGGATTCCATCATTCCAGAACAGATTGCGCTGACCTAAACGTTAAGTAAACACAGTCTAGCATAGGTTATGTATTAAACATGCTTTATTTGGCAAACAACATCAGACGCGGGCAGTAATTCATCAAACTCTTCACGTGGAACAATCAGGCCAATAAAATGCCGATAAAATACTATGGATAGAGATATATTATACTATATAGCGAAACACTATTATTGTTAAACGAATTTCTAATGTGCCACGGCACTGCATTGTGTACGTTACGATAAGATACATGTACGACTGCATGGTTGTCTGTCTGTCTGTCTGCCTGTCTGTGTGTATGTCTATCTGTCTGTCTGTCTGCCTGCCTGTCTGTCTGTCTGTCTGTCTGTGTATCTGTCTGTCTGTCTGTGCGTCTGTGTGTCTGTGTGTGTCTGTCTGTCTGTCCACCACGTGGGTGGCATTTAATCTGAGAAGAATGACGTCAGAATAAGCAGAGCATCCATAGATCTAATATAGTTGGATAGATCGGATAGACAAATAGAGAGGCGCGGTCGTATACATCGGTGAAAGTACGCATACAATAGAGCAGGGATGTCAAAGAGCTGGCCCGCGGGCCATTTCTGGCCCGCCGACGATTTATTTCTGGCCCGCGAAGCCTTCCCTAAAGATTACAAAATTTTAGGATAAAAGTTCAACTTTTTATATTTTGCAGTCAGCGCCAAATGCATGGAGGCTTATTCTTACAGACTCACAGCTCTGTGTAGACCAGCGGTTCCCAAACCGTGACCCGCGGGCCAAAAGTGGCCCGCCAGGCCTAAAAATGGCCCTCATCTCTCAAATAATTAGCAAACATAACTATATGAAAACATTGAAAATTTGGACAGGATGGAACAAAATTATTTTATATTAAAAATTATGTTATTTTTGCGCCTATAAATAACATCAAACATTCTATTTTAAATCAATTGCAACAATTTTATACTAAATTTCAGCCTTGTGCCCCCCCCCCCCATAACTAATGTCCTTCAACTAAGAAAAAGTGGCCACCCTGTCCTCCAACTTAGAAAAAGTGGCCCCTGAGTCAGAAAACTACAAGCAGAAAGTGAGAAAGCAGGATTGTTTTTCAACTTAAAGAAGACCAAGATCATGACAACAGAGAAATGGACAAGCTTTGAAGTGGACGGGGAGGAGTTGGAGGTGGTGACAAGTTTCTGCTTCTTGGGAGCCATGATAGAAAGCGATGGTGGATGTGACAGAGAGATACGACGAAGGATAGCTTTGGGAAAGACGGCAGCGAAGGGGCTGGAGAAAATATGGAAGGATAAACACGTGAGCCTAATGACGAAGACAAGAATTGTAAAGGCAATGATATTCCCAGTGGTGCTGTATGGATGTGAAACGTGGACAAAAACAAAGGCCTTAGAAAGGAAAATCGATGCTTGCGAAATGTGGATATGGAGGAAGGTATTAAGAACTTCGTGGATTGAAAAAAGAACAAATGAATCCGTATTACAAGAGATCGGACAATCAAGAGGGAATATGTCATTGGAACAGAGAGCGGCAAGGCAGAAATGGCGTTCTTTGGACATGTGATGCGAGCAAACGGCTTGGAAAAGGAGATGATGTTGGCCTGCGGAGAGGGAAAAAGGAAGAGAGGACGCCCAAGAAGAAGGTGGATGGAAGAAATACACGAGAGAACAAAGATGAAACTGGAGGAATTGAGAGACGCGACGGAAGATCGTAACACATGGAGAAGGTTTATCACAGCGGTCGCTAAGGTTCCAAGAATCGATGGCACAAGGTGACAAGGTGAGTCAAAAAAGGTTGGGAACCACTGGTGTAAACTGCAGTGTATTGTGTGTGTGTGCACTTGTTATTTCCCCCTTCAAGCGCACTACTCAGAGGCGCTCCCGACCACAGTGCGAACACCGCATCGGAGGTTCACGCCGAAGCACTGAGCAATAATTGAGAGTGAAGGACTTGCCCAAGGTCCCTACGCAGGGACTTGAGGTGGATTCGAACCTGCAACCCTTCGGCTGCAAGGCAACGAACATACCTGCTCTGTACACCACCGCGCCCCGCAACATAAAATCAGTGTATCTATGGTTTCCGGTTGGTTGTCTGTTTAAAACAATTGTGAAGTTACTTAAAACTTATATTATTGAAAATGTTCTGGGAATTGGCTGACCAAGCCCGGAGCTCCCTCTCATATCACTACCCAATTTTGCTCAGGAGCTTCGACACCCTGGCCCGCCACTTGTCGGAAGATGTTCACACTGGCCCGCCACTCAAAAAGGTTTGACACCCCTGCAATAGAGAATGGCCATTTATATCTACAGTGGTTGAATCGGATACTTTTCTTCTTCACTGTTTAGTGTTTAATCCTAACCATAATATAGATTGCTGGAAGAACGGATGGTTGGCTGGATGAAGAGATTGATGGATGGATGGATGGATGGATGAATGGATGGATGGATGGATGGATGACGGATGCATGGATGAATGGGTGAACGGATGAATGAATGGACTGGTTGATGATGATGCTATAGAAACAGTCGTAATTGAGAATACAGTTGCTATGATCGGAAGGAAAGAGGGAGGGACGAAAGGAGCCGTGGATAAGTTAAAGAAAGGGGAGTGATATACTGCAGAGAGTGCTAAGGAACAAAGTCTTAAGATCTGCATCTAATGTTACAAGTTGCAAAGAGCCTGAGAGAGGGGATCGTGAGTCGTGAGTGTTGCGAAGTAACGAGAGGTAATTTTTTGATGGAGAAGCCGATGATTGTGAAGAAACGAAGATAAGACGAAGATGGTAATAGCGTTCGCAATCAATCGCATCGTCATCACTCCTCCTATTCTTCTTTCTCCTCCTCCTCCTTTTCTTTCTCCTTATTCTCCTCTTTCTCCTCTTTCTCCTCTTTTTCCTCCTTCTCTTTCTCCTCCTCCTATTTTTTCTCGTCCTCTTTCTCGTCCTCTTTCTCCTACTCCTTTTTTTCCTCATCCTCTTTCTCCTCATCCTGTTTCTCCTACTCCTCTTTCTCCTCCTCCTCCTCCTTCTCCTCCTCTTTCTCCTCCTCCTCTTCCTCAACGCGTGCATACACTTCCATTCACTGGAATAAAGACACACGGCTATAGACAGACATACAGCCACACATATAGACAGACAAAGAAAGCAAGAGAGAGAGAGAGAGAGAGAGAGAGAGAGAGAGAGAGAGAGAGAGATATTGCTACGATGCTGCAGGTGACTTACCTTTCGCAGAGTTTACTACTAAATGTCGACAGTCAGACTGAGAGGTGGTTGAGATGGATTAGAAGGCGATGGTGGTGGTGGTGGTGGTGGTGGTGCATGATGCATATGTATAAATTATATATTATTATATATATTATATATATGTATAAATCATATATATATATATAATCGGGTCGAATGTGAAGCAGTGTAGATTACATGATCTGAGTAACCTGCAGGTTACTAACACTACAACTAAGAGCGGCTGAAATCCGATCCGCGGGGGGGGGGGGAGGAGCGACTCTGCATGCGCGGATGGATATAGTGGTTCATGGCACATGACCAGAAAGAGATACGAACCAATGGACCTCTCGCTCCTTCTCCCTTCCTTCTCTTCCTTTTCCTCCTCCTCCTCCTCTTCCTCTTCATCCCTTCTCCTCATCCTCTTCCTTCACCTCCTCGTCCCTCCTCATTTCCTCTTCTTCCTCACCCTTTGTCCTCCTCTGCTTGCCAGATCAATTTCTCAGATCTATTTTCGTTGTAGTATTGAGCAAATAACGTGCTCTGTTTTTAACCGATCGAAAATTTTCTTTGACAACTTCGAGTATTTAATATATATTTCAGATGCAAACAATATAATTAAACAGCAGGACTACAATAATAATTAATAGCGTAATAAATAAAATAAAATATATATATATAAAATAATAATAGTAGTAGTAGTAGTAGTAGTAGTAGTAGTAGTAGTAGAAGCAGTAGTAGTAGTAGCAGTAGTAGTAGTAGCAGCAGTAGCAGTAGCAGCAGTAGCAGTATTAGTAGTAGTTGTTGTTGTAGTGGTATAGTACTGTTATAGGGGTAGTGGGAAAGTGGTAGTGGAGGTCAAGGAGGCCCCGGAAATGGAAATGTCTAGGTTGAACCGAAGGACTAAAAAGGCCATCAGCCTTTTTGTCGGGGAAAATGGTAGGCCAACGTTTGTCTGAGATTTCGAACCGAAGGACAAAAAAATTCATCAGGTATTTTTGTCGGAAATTTTTTGTCGGCGCCGCTCTTTTGGATTTGGACCAAGTCTAAGAGTTCCGAAACCCAATTAAGTTATTTTTAGCCCCTCCAAGAACTGAGACCAAACTCCGCCCATGTGTCCGTGTGTTTGTCAGCATGCGTATTTCAATGTGTCAGTGAGATTGAAACGAGGGAGGGTAAGAGGGCCGGCGTTGGCACATGGCGTGGTGAACGTCGTGACTCAAAATTAACCAGAGCCAAAACCAAAATCGGACTAATTACTATTTACTAAACCAGCCGACAAATGATAGAAATTGATTTGCAAGCACTTGATCACGTGTGCACAAGGAGAGCCATGCAGGGTATACAGTGTCGTCACCTTCAGGGCATTTACGAAACACTCCAAGCATAGGCCTACATACACAGTTGCACACCCCCTAAAACACATATGTACCACTTACCTCAAAACATCCATGCAATGTATACTGTGTATTGTATACAGTATATATGCTACATTCATTGGCTCATTAGAATGTTCAAAAAATCATCTTAACGCATTCTGTGGTAGTCGATTATTTTATAGCGCCACTAGTACTCATGCAGTTCATGAACAATCATGTTGACAGCATATTGACGTTCATTTACTTCTTCAGTAAATCATTACTAGACAGAAAAAATAAATACTGCGGCCTTTCCGGTTCTGTGTATATAGGCTAATCTATACATAATTTCCTGCCACTATATTCAGTAATATTTGACGTGTGTTACGTGCTCATGCTTCGTACATACGTGCGAGTGTGTATAACATAGGCCATCCGCGTATACTGTATACGACTATAAATTATGCCTATGCTTGCCTGAGTCTTGTAATGGACATGATGTACTGTAGGCCTATCATATCATCATATGCCTCTGGGCATACGCACATGTTTGCTTCTTAGTGCACATGTGTGTGCCGCTCTATAATATGCGTGATTGCCATCTCCGTGCATTGAATGCGTGGCAACTGAACGTTACGATATAAAAATGGATAGACATGTGATTGGATCGGTTTGGTTTGGGGTCACGCAGTTTGCTGTCGTGTGTAGGGGGAGGCGTCGTAAAAACAATCACATAAAGCGACAGAAAAACAATGAGTTATGAAGGGGACGTCAGTATAAAATGCTGCTATAACGCAGATCACGAGACGGGGTGGTGTTATACAGAGCTTGATGAGACTCTTGCTTCTTAGTGCACTTGTGCATGTGTGCCGCTATATTCAGTAACATTTGACGTGTGTTAAAAATTGATTGATTGGTCCTATGCACCAATTTTTTTCATGCGCAACTGACTGACTGATTGACTGACCAGTCACTGACTGATTGATAGACAGACAGACAGACTGGTCGGTAAATTGATTGATTGATTGATTGATTGATTAATTGGATTAATTGGATTGATTGATTGATTGATTGATTGATTGATTGATTGATTGATTGATTGATTGATTGATTGAGTCAATGAGTGGCTGACTGACCGACCTATCCCGATCGGCTGAAAATTGTATGCCTTTGAGCCTAAAATAAAGAAAGTAGTCCCATTGTATTGTATTTATGAGCTTATTGCTTTATATGGTACTTTAGTGTTGCATGATACGTCTGCAGCAAAAGATTCCGCCCCGCTACAACACATGGAAATTATTTCTAGGGCTTAAAGTCACAGGGTTTTCCGCCGCAGTGGATTTATTTCAATAAATATTAACAATAATAATAATATTATTGCCTTACTGTTTTCTATTCTATTATGGTGTTTGTATGCCGTTTACATTGTAGCCTACTACGTCGTGCAGTAATGTATCCGACGTACATTGTAGCTTCATTCATAGGCTACATGTAGGCCTACATCTCATGTTTTTTTCTCTCTTCCAATTATATCAATTAACTATATAATAAGCGCATAGTGTATCTTACTTATTAATCCAGGTTGTCTTCGTTTCTTCGAAAGTCTATGGTCGACTTCTGTAGCGCCAGCACAAGAGACGCCGCTGCTGTCTTCTTTTCTCCGATTCGCAAGAGAATAATGCCGAGCGACGGCTAATAGCAATCCGACTGAATCGACGGAGACCAGTGTAGTGAGCCTTATATAGACCAACTGCCTCTGCTCGCCTCCTTCACTTTCCCCGTCTCACTTTCCTCGAAGCCACCAGAGGCAGCGATTCCACTAATAACGGAGAGGGAGGCCGTGGTGTATGGAGTGAGCGACATTAGGGTAGTCAGCCAGCCATGCAGCAGCTGCGTCGGACATTCGGCCCACCACCGTTCGAGGAACAGCAGCGAGCAGCGGCGACCGTCGCTTAAGTCGTTTATGGTCGTCGTCGGAGAATTTCGGAATTATTCTGGTGACGCAGGTTGTTCAATGCACAGAACGGTCCAATTACGCGCAACTAAAAACGCACCCAGTTCACGCTTATCGCCACGCCAGAACACGATGCACCATCATGGGTAGGGTGGGTAGGGTGGGGGACGAGGCGGAAGAGGCGGACAAAAAGAAGGGGAGGAAGAAGGATGGAGGAGTGGAAGGAGGAGGAGGAGGAGGAGGATGCAGAGGAAGTGGCGTTTGAGGGAGACATGCAGGGAGGGATAGCGGTAAGGAGTGGGTGGGTGGGGGTGGGGGTGGACGGAGAGGAGAAGGTCGTAAACTTCGGCGGCCAGTTGTTTTCCCAAGAGAGATAATAAAAGCAGCCTCACCACAACAAGTGTCGACCGCATGTGGTAGCGTCGTCGCGGTGTCCCAACCGTCTGTCCCATTCACTTACACGATATATATATACACCGTGGTTCAAAAAAAAGTAAGCCAAAATGTTTTTCAAATATCTCCAATGCCTGATAACACATCATGCTAAAATTTTCAAAATTTTTAGAGAAGTGGACCAAGAATATGATTCCAAAATTTCATGTGATAAAGTTGAACGGATAACAAGATATGAATATTTAAACTTCATATACCGAAATTGCAGTTTACAAGCAATTTTCTGTCAGATTCGATAAAATGTTTCCTTATTATCTCCAATGCCTGATGATTAATCACTCTAAAATTTTCCAGATATGTAGAGAATTGAACTAACAATATGACCCCAACAGTATGGTTTGATAATTTAATTAAATAAGATGCTCAAAATGTCCTCCTCCTGCTTGCATGCAAGCCTGGAGGCGCTGGCGCCATTGCAATGGCAATAGCAACGTCGATTATCCTCTGGTCCAGGCCAATCCACACTTCCAACAAGCGTTGCTTCAGATCGTTTATATCATGGATTGTTGTCTGGTAGGCTCGGTCTTGCATCACGCTCCACATTTTATAGTCGACAGAATTCAAATCTGGGATGTTCGGAGGCCATAATGTTGGAAAAATGAAGTGTGGCGGCTCTGAAAATTGAAATTTCGGGTGATGAAGTTGAAATATCCATATCTTTCTATCCCTTTAAATTTATGACATGATATTTTGGAATCCAATTCTTGGTTCACTTGCCTAAATATTGGGGTAAAGGTTTTATGATTACTCATCAGACGTCAGAGATGTAAGAAAAACAGTTTGGCTTACTTTTTTTATTGAATGTAACATAAAATTGCTTGTAAACTGAAATTTCGACATATGAAGTTTAAATATTCATATCT
The DNA here is from genome assembly GCA_945859605.1 of Lumbricus rubellus. NCBI lineage: Eukaryota > Metazoa > Annelida > Clitellata > Crassiclitellata > Lumbricidae > Lumbricus > Lumbricus rubellus. The sequence continues at coordinate 17,365,286 of OX243816.1, read as the reverse complement.
TTTTATCCGTTCAACTTTATCTCATGAAATTTTGGAATCATATTCTTGGTCCACTTCTCTAAATATTTCGAAAATTTTAGCTTGACATGTCATTAAGTATTAGAGATATATGAAAAACAATTTGGCTTACTTTTTTTTGAACCACGGTGTATATACACTGTGTCCGGAAAAAAAGGGACCCATTTTGTAAATATGAAAATAAATAGTAAATATTAATCGATTTTCATAATTCAAAGACCGTTTTTATCCTAACATATTTATCTAACAATTGTGAAAATATAAAAGTTTCATTCCAAATAATGACGTCATAATGACGTCATTTGCACAAAAAGTCAAATTTCGGAGATAAATGCGCAAAATCTTCAAACATTTCAATGTTTTTATGATGTAATTTATCAATAATAAATGTAAGTTTGATTTTATTTTTGTATCTGAATTATTTTGTGGTCAAAGTGTACACCTTTGGCCTCAACGTAAGCTTCAAAACGATCGCGCTAATAGCCAACAACAGCATCGATAACCTGCTTATCAAAATCCTCCCCAGCAGGCATTAACAATTCGCTCACGGAGTTCTCCAATGTCTCTTATCCTTGTCTTGTAGCCTACACCTTCTCCTCCATCAGTCTCCAACTCTTATTAAGGGCGGGATTTAATCGGGCGGCCGTTTAGCAGTCAAATAATATTATTAAGAGGAATGAAATTCGAGACTCCTTAGTTAACAGTTCAACAGATTGACGAACTCAGTGAACTGAAGCGCTATTTTGTTTAAATGTGTAGGCTATTGTTCCGATTATTCCCGGATAGCATTCATCACTTTTTTTACAGCGCAGAATTTCCCTCTAATAAGCTGCATTTATTTTCACTCCTGGTTCTATTAAATGGATTTCCGTTTTACCAAAAACCAATATACCAACCGAAACCATGCATGAATGGCCGGCCACATGCATTTGTATGCAAATGACGTCATGATGACGTCATTATTATGATTGTAACTTTTATATTTTCACCAATGTTAGACAAATATGTAAGGATTAAAATGGTGTTTGAATTGTGAAAATCGCGTAATATTTACTATTTATTTTCATATTCAGAAAATGGGTCCCTTTTTTTCCGGACACAGTGTATATATATATATTTGAATAATGTATATATATACATTATTCAACGGAATGCAGATGATAACGCGGCGTATGTATACTAATATATATATATATATATATATATATATATATATATATATATATATATACGATATATCTAGACAGAGAGAGAGTGACCTTCCCAAGCCACAATCTTGGTATCTGGTACCTTAACGTAAAAGTTTGCTGTGTATTTGTGCATGCATGATTGTATTTGCTGTGGGTGTTCCTGCAGCGCGTAGGCTCCATAATGGATATCTAAGTGTACACGTAATTATGCATTTATAATGGTGTATATCCGTGTTGTCTAGATATATAATAGATTAAATAGAAGAAGCTGATGTTTTAGGTGTGGTGGTAAAATGGGAGAGGCGTTGGCATTGGCGGTTGTTTTGAGGCTGCGTTGAGTTGACTTATTGTTTTTCTGCGTAGACCACAATTCTGTAGATTTTCTCCGAACTTTGGACTATTCTCGCCTAAGTGAATTCGACCGATTATTGAGGGAGGAGGGGTAGAGGGAGAGGGAGATATCGTCGATGTAATATAATCCGTCGATCAGCAGAGACGATTTCCAGCCACCCGCGCCTCTTGATATTATTATATGTTTATTCAACATAATAATCATTCACCAACCTCCTACTACGATCCACTTAGACTTCTATTTCTTTCTGTTCTCTCCTCCTCCTCCTCCTCCTCCTCCTCCTCCTCCTCCTCCTCCTTCTCCTGCTCCTCCTCTCATTTTTCGTTTACCTCTGTCTTTCTTTCGACCTCATCTTTAACTGCTCTTGACCTACTTTCCTATTTGTCCTTATTTTCCTCCTCTTCCTCTTCTTCTTTTTCTTCCTCTTATTACATCTACTGTAGATATCATTCTCCTCTTTCCGCTCTTGCTTCCGCTCCTTGTTCACGTCTTACTCCAATCATGCTCAATGCTCAGTCTGCTTCCTTCCAGTATAGGTTTCATCCAACTTCAGATTCCGTCGTTTCGTGTTTATCTCTCAATTCTCATCTCGTCCTGTCTCTTCGGTGCATCGTTGCATACTAGTGAGCGAGCAAGACAGTAAACCGAGGGTTGTGGGTTTCAGATTCCACCGCAGTCGACAGTTCTTCTAGAATAATCTTCTCTCTGTTTACTCCTTTGTTTCCTCCAGCGAACTCGGCTACGAAATGATTATAATGTATATATATGGACCGTTCACTGTTCGTGGCTTCACTTCTTCCCATCTCGACTTTCAATTTGGCTTTGCTTTCTTGTTAAAGTTGACTCTTAGACTGTGGATCTTGTCCATTTTTCATTCATTTGTTGAAAATCCTTTCAATTTTAAATGGTCGTAGGCCTATATATAATCGAAATTAGGCTACTGAAGAAATTTTTAGTTAAAAAACTTTCAATAGACGGTGTTCGATTCCGTATTTCATTTTTCATTTCATTTCGTAAATTTATATAGCGCTTCTTCAAGAAACCTACTCAGAGGCGCTCCCAGCCCAGCCACAGCTAAAATAATAGGTTTTGAGCGACTTATAAAAAGCAGGTGAATTTAGTCTATAGGCATAAGTCGCAAGTTTAGTGGGAGGCCATTCCAGATAGCGGGACCCACAGTAGAAAAGGCTCGGCGCTGTCTTGTAGAAGTTCGAGCTCGAGGAACCAAAAGCTCCCCGTAGTCGTAGAGCGAAGAGCTCGACGGGCTGCAAGGTCAGAGACAGGTCGACAAAGAATAGACGGGTATGATGGAGCACAATCAGTAAGGCAACGCCAGACAAGTGCAGCAACTCGGTAGGAGATGCGCTGTGAAACAGGGAGCCAGTGAAGAACATCGTGCATATAAGCAGAGACGGGGGAATATTTAGGTATGCGGCCAATGAGGCGAGCAGCCGAACAAAGAACTCGTTCAAGGCGCCCAATTAGTCCAAGTGGCAGACCCATGAGTACCGAACTGCAGTGATCGATTCTACTGGTGACAAAGGCATGAACAAGCGTCAGAGTAGCACTATGAGAGAGAGAGAGAGATCTTGAGACAACTCGGAGTTGCCGAAGCTGGTATAGTAGCAACTACGAGTGACCAAATTGATATGCTTTGAGAAATTGAGCTTTTGATCTAGAGTAATTCCAAGGTCTCGGACTGTGAGAGAGAAAGATATAAATTATCAGGAAAAGTTGCTGCTAGTAAGTGCAGGTCAATGGATGCCAATTGCCTGCGAGTACCAAACCAGATGAACTGAGTTTTAGAGGGATTTAGTAACAGACGATTATTTAAAAGTATTTAAAAGTCCTCAATCAAAAAGGTATATTGAAAAGCAGAATAATCTGAATTTAACACACAGCCTACCTCGTATCTTCGATTCCAATCGTGCATGGCTTTGGAGTTTTCTTTGTTTCACGCTGGCCATCCTAAAGTTAATAGTGATTTGCATTTTTAAAAATCACCTTTAAATCACCATAAATTCGAAATAATGTTCAAATAATTATACAAGCTAATGTTCAGGTGTGTGTTAAAGTTTCTATAAGAAACCAGAAGAATCTGAATTTGACATAGCCTATAGGCCTACCTTGTGTCTTCACTTTCCACCTCATGGGCTTTCTATTTGGCTTTGCTTTCTTGCTGACCATGCCAAAGTTGATTTTTGGTCTGGAGCTATTCACATTTTCATTAGCTGAAAACCCCCTTTTGAGCCATGCCGACTAATATACAGGGTGGGCCAATAGGAATGCAACAACTTTGACGCCTTATAACTTGAACAATTTTTATTCGAACATCGTGATTAATATACTAAATTGAAGGTAATTATCCAGTCTACTACTGTGTCAAATCTTGCGCTGATATACGGCACCGTTTAAATAAACATTTTGGTGCGGCGCACACCTCTCAATTTTGAATGTAAATAATGAACATCATGGCGCCGCTCACGGAAGAGGATAGAATTTTAATCAGAATCTTAAGAGTAGAAAAAGAATTCAATGCACATCAGATGTTGGTAGAATTCCCTTCTAGAAAATGGAATAAATATGCTCTACATAGATTGATTAAACAAATTGTTGCCACGGGAACGTCTAACAGCCGCAACTGTGGTCGCAAACGTTCTCCCGCCGGCGCATCGTTCACGTCATACGGTTACCTATCTGAACGCTAACGTACCAGAGTTTATTGAACCGGAGAACTGGCCACCGAATAATCCGGATTTAAACGCGGTTGATTATTCGATCTGGGGTTGTCTTCAGCAACTGGTCTATCGTGAACCGATACGTGACGTTGAACATTTGAAAAAATTGATTGTTTACTGCTGGGCTGAAATAACCCGAGCACTGGTGGCCTCAGCCATTGATCAATGGTCGTCTCGTGTCCATGCTGTCATTAAAGCACGTGGTGGACATATTGAATATTTGTTTGACTTATGATAAATTCACTCAAGATATGAATTGTTATTAATTGTTAGAACTAGTGATTGTTTAGAATTGAGTCGTTGACATATTCAGTTTGACTTTTGTTTTTTTCTTGCAATTTCATGGCAAAAAAGGGACATCGAACATTAATAGCATTATCTCAAAAAGGCGTAAAAGCATCTCTTAGATATTTTGCATAATGATAAAATGGATAATTGTGTTCAATCTGATACATAGTTCAAGATGCTCAGATACAAATTGTTAAATTTATAAGGCGTCAAAGTTGTTGCATTCCTATTGGCCCACCCTGTACTAAATATAAATGCATTATATGTATATAAAATTATATGATTGTATAAATTATATGTATATACACCGTGGTTCAATAAAAAGTAAGCCAAATTGTTTTGCATATATCTCTAATACCTGATGACATATCAAGCTACAATTTTCCAAATATTTAGAGAAGTGGACCACCAATATGATTCCAAAATTTCATGAGATAAAGTTGAACGCATAAAAAGATATGAATATTTAAACTTCATATGCCGAAATTTCAGTTTACAAGCAATTTTCTATCAGATTCAATAAAATGTTTCCTTATTATCTTCATTGCCTGATGATTAATTATTCTAAAATTTCCCAGATACATTGTATGTAGAGAATTGAACTAGCAATATGACCCCAACAGTATGGTTTGATGATTTAATTAAATAAGATGCTCAAAATGTCCCTATCCTGCTTGAACGCAAGCCTGGAGGCGCTGGCGCCATTGCAATGGCAACAGCAACGTCGATTATCCTCTGGTTTAGTCCATCCCGCACTTCCAACAAGCGTTGCTTCAGATAATTTATATAATGGATTGTTGTCTGGTAGGCTCGGTCTTGCATTACGCTCCACATTTTATAGTCGACAAGATTCAAATCTGGGCTGTTCTGAGGCCATAATGTGGGAGAAATGAAGTCTGTTGTGTCTTTTGTCAGCATTTCGATGGTTTCCTTGGTTCTGTGGGCTGGCGCTGTTCTGTTGAAAAACAAAGCTGTCTTCTGGGACTAGATTTACGATTACAGATAGAAGATTTTGTGACAGCAGAACATCACGATAATAGGCTATATTAAATTTTACTCCAGGATCAACGAAGACTAAATGGGAACGGCCAAGCGTCGAAACCGCAACAGACTTGCTGAAAACTGAAATTTTGGGTGATGACGTTGAAATATCCATATCTTTCTATCCCTTCAAATTTATGACATGATTTTTTGGAATCCTGTTCTTAGTTCAATTCCCTAAATATTGGGGAAAAAGTTTTCAGGATTACTCATCAGATATCAGAGATGTAAGAAAAACAGATTGGCTTACTTTTTATTGAATCTGACAGAAAATTGCTTGTAAACTGAAATTTCGGTATATGAAGTTTAAATATTCATATCTTTTTATCCGTTCAATTATATCTCATGAAATATTTGAATCATATTTTTGGTCCACTTCTCTAAATATTTGGAAAATTATAGCTTGATATGTCATCAGGTATTAGAGATAATTTATATGCAAAACAATTTGGCTTACTTTTTATTGAACCACGGTGTATATAGGCATACGTATGCTGTATGCCTGTAAATGTATGCACGAATCATACGCAAAACTCTGTGTATATATATATATATATATAGGCTATAACTAAAGTAGGCTACTAAACTATAAGTTTTTTTACTAATGAAACGTTTGAAGATAAGAGGAAGAAAAAAGGAGAGAAAAAGAGATAGGGAGGCTGAGGAGAAGATGAAAGTCACTAAGTCCGTCGATCGATCGATCGATGTATTGATGATTTTTTGCATCGATTAATGAAAACACAAACAATCATATTCTAATCGATTCATGAAAACACAAACAATCATATTCTAATCGATTCAAGAAAACACAAATACTCTTTCCAAATATCCAATGCACTCATCCGTCCTCCGTCGTTCAATCCATCCATCCGTGCATTCGTCCGTCCGTCAGTACGTCCGCCTATTCGTCGATCCATTTATATGATTATATGATCCCCAAACAGAGAGAAATGGAGTGAGAGGGAAACAGACAGACTGTGACAGAAAGAGGCAGAAAAAGAGAGACAAAAAGACAGACAGACAGACTGTCACAGACAGACAGACAGTGATTAGATAGTCGAGAGACGAAGAGAGAAAGAGAATGAGAAAGACAGTGGGACATGAAGAAAGAGGTAAAAGGCAGAGAGGGGAGAAAGAAAAAGAGAGACACACAGACAGAGACACAGACAGAGACAGAGACACAGACAGAGACACAGCCACAGACAGAGAGAGGAGAAACAAAGAGAGGCGGAAACAGATAGAGACAGGGCACACCATGAGCGACGTATACACACTCACACAGAGCGATATACAGAGAAGAAGACACAGAGACAGATAGAAGGAAAGAAAAAATGGAGGAATAAAATCTAGAAAAAAGAAATGGCAGAGGCAAAAGGATGGAAACAGATGAATCCTGAAACAGAGGAGACAAACATATAATATACACATAGGCTTATATATATATATATATAAATATATATACAATGTATTTATATATTGCCTATTTTCCAGCGGATCGATCTGAGGTTGTTTCGGTGCATATGATAATAACATGACGTGTGCAAACAGGGTCGCAGTGTATAGCAACACCGTCGCCATTAGTCCCAGAGTCAATAAACGACGCAGGACTTTCATTTATATGGCGCTAAATGAAGCCAACTGCACTCGCTAATGACACCAACATAAAATGATACTGCGCCACTCTTCCTTCTCCTCCTCCTCTTCTTGTTCCTTAGCCTACGTCCTCCTCTTTCTATTCTTCTTTCCCCTTTGTTGCTTGTATGTGAGGTCCCTCAACTTCCTCCTCCTCCTCTTGATTTTTCTTCCTTCTTTTCTGCACTGCTTTCTTCTTTTCTTCTTCTCGTCGAAGCTTCCTTCCTCGAAGTTCCTCCTCGTCCGCCTCCTTCACCTCCTCCTCCTCTTCGTTTTGCTCTTCTTCTTAGTCCTCTCTCTTCCTGCCTATGATTTCAAATTCTTCTTCGTCCTCTTACTCTTGCTTCTCCTCCTCGTCCTTCTCCTCCTCCTCCTCTTCATCTTCGTCTTTCTTCTCATCTCAACGCAGATCGTTAATATCAGGTGTAGACCTATATACGACGCAGACACACACACACACACACACACACACACACACACACACACACACACACAGAATCGATTACCTGTCAATCAATGCTGTAACGCTGTCTTGTCAAGGTCCGATTATAATTATAATTAATTATCTGCTTATTAAAGACAGCATCGTCTGCTGTGCATATTATCGTGAAACAACATGACGTCAGCGATAACAGATTTCTTCAATTTCTTCCCGGAACGTATACTGGGTGGGGAAAAGACCCATACGGTTTGTTGCCAATATAAAAGACCGTAGGGGTCTTTTTGCCCACCCTGTATAGGCCGGTATAGGCATGTATACTATAAAGCCTACTTCTATAACCTAAATACAGACACTGATACTGAGTAACAAACAAGACCTGTTCGTCCATTGCTTCAGTAACGTTCTGAATTTGGTAAAAATTCATTTGTGATGATGATGATGATGATGATGATGATGATGATGATGATGATGATGATGATGATGATGATGATGATGATGACGATGATGGTGGTGATGATGATGATGATGGTGGTGGTGGTGGTGGCGGTGACGCTGACGATGACGATGACGATGATCGTGATCGTGATGATGATCGTGATGATCATGATGTTGGTGGCGTAAGTAGTAGTGGTGGTGGTGCTGGTGATGATGATGTGCCAGCTGGCGCTATATAAAATCAAGTGCACAACAATGAGTTTGTCCGCTGCGGTGCCAGGTCAGAATAATAATTATTCTGAGGAGGTGAAGCATGCGTAGAGATAGTGTGGAGCTGCGGCAGTCATAATTAAATATAGATAGAGGGGTCGTTACGTGTTCTGTTGCACTGCGGCAGAAGTTGAATCTGGATAGGATGCATTGAGGATTTCGAGTGGAAAGCGCAGGATTTTTACCAGGATGGTGATAGCCTACAGACAGAAAGACAGGCAGACAGACAGGCACACACTGCCGCACACAGAAAGACAGACACAGACAGAAAGAGAACAAGCGGAGATAGATTAGATTAATAACAGACGAGAGAGCAACTATATAAGCGGAACCGACTCGTTTTATACATTGTTGCAAAGATCTGGTGCAGTGAACTAAGGAACGGTTGCTGAATATTTGAGAGAGAGGAGGAGACTTGAGACCGTGATAAGTCTTGCCTGTCATTGTGGAGCTGACATCTAGCGAATTCAACTAGACTCAAATTATATTCTTCTAATAATTACGTCTTTGAGTGGGGACGGGTAGGCCATAGGCCTAATAATCGGGAAGACCAGCACGGGTAAATAAAACCGCGTAGGCCTACCACGTTTAAACGAGCGACAGTGGTTAACTCCGCCACCGGTTGCACACTGCAATGCCAGTCCCAAACCTGGATAAAACAGGAGGGGTGGCTAATGATCTGTGTTATCATACAGTGACATTAAACCGCAGTTTACTGCTGGCCTAGGCTACTACTTGGCCTAGGCTACTAGCGACAGTGGTACTGGATATCATCCATCAGTTTATTCCTATTAATTGTTAGGCTATGTCATAGATAATTAAAGAGCATTACAAGTTTATGATCTTCAAAAACTCGGCCAGCCTAATTTGTAGGCCTACGCCATTTTGTGCGTCATCAGCCGCTAAGGATTGAAGTAGCCTAGGCCTATAGATGATAGATCTAGTAGCCTAGATTAAAGTTTTGGGGCAACATGCTGTGATCAATTACGTCGACGATCAAATAACTTTCTCGTAACTTCAAACATTGGCTATATATAATTATTATTATTGCTTTTCTAAACATAAATCGAAAAGGCCGTACAGTAATATAGCGCTACAAAATGCTGTGTTTACGAGGGATGTTAGAAACGCAGTGGTGCTTGGTCAAATAATAGTGGCATGGTTTAGTTGTATTGTATTGAGGTCGTTTATCGCAGACCGCGATTCATTGATGTTCGCAGTGATCCAGTCGAAGTGGTGCTACGAAGTGGTGCCGGGTTACTGGTCCTGCTCTGGGTGAAATGCATCAGTCATTGTGCCGCGTGAGACTGTTTGGGCGTTGGGGACTTCGAAGGATACAAACAGCGGCGACCCTAGCGCTGGGGACTTCGGAGCTACGCCGGACTGAGCGCAGGGAAACGCCTTTATATTTTCCATCGAGTCTTGCGAGGAACATACATATCCCGCCGAGACGTCAGTCTGAAGACTTCGAAGTGTGGAGATATGCGGCTTTAGGAACAGTTGCTATTGGTGGAGGAGGTAAGAGCTACTTCGATGACTGAGTTTTAGGGTGTACATTTACTATTGGGGGGGGGGACAGATGTACTATCGGGGCAGATGTGTATGGCGCTGTCGTTGCTTTACCTAAAAATAGACAGACTATAAATACCACGAGGGTAGCTTTTGTCGTGAGGGTAACTTCGCCACTGGTCGCATTCTGCCAGTGCCAGTCTCAAGCCTGGAGAAAGGAGGAGGGCGACACTAATCATCTTTGATATGGCAGTGTCGTTAAACTTGTAACAAGACTTTTGTTATGAGTGTCTGTTAGGTGCTGTGAGGGTCAGTTAGGGAAAGTGTCGTCATTAGAAACTGGTGGATTGCTGAAAATTTGGATCGATGAAAATATGTCACCGAAACAGAATTTGGATTTTATAATTTTCCGGGTATGGAATGGCTATATGCAATATATAATCCATTTCTCATTTAAATCGCCCAATCACAGCAGCACTACTGCCAGGTCGGGGTAACTCCTCATTCATACGTCACTGGGCACGGTGGTGTAGTGGTATGGTCGTTGCCTTGCAGCCGGAGGGCTGCAGGTTCAAATCCACCTCAAGTCGTCGCGTAGGGACCTTGGGCAAGTCCTTCACTCACAATTGCTTTAATAGCGCTTCGGCGTGAAACTCCGATGCGGTGTTCGCCATTATGAGGAGGTCAGGAGGACGAGGAGCAGGCTAAGAAAGGGGTGGAGAAGGCAGAGGAGAAGGGGCAGAAGGTATAGGAATGTGGGAAGGAAAAGCGAAGGTTTGGAGGTCTAGTTTATCCTGTTTTTTATTTTGACTGATTTGGTATGCCTATGTGTAGGTTGAGGAGGTCACAATGCATGAATGATTATGAATAAGGGTTAAAGTACCTTCCTTCCACCACCTCTGTCTTTGTCCCTGTCTTGCCTTTTCCAAATCTGCCTCTTGCTTTGTGCTGGCAGATAATTGTTCTGTACTGTGGCTGCCAATTGGACCAAGTAACAACAATTGTCACTCTAACTGGACCTTGTGAATATCTAAGGCTGCACTTATATGCAAGACCTGTCTTTGGAGTACACTTAGACAGATTCCAAATTTCTAAAGCCCTACTCCAAAGCTCATGCAGGTGCAATGGTGCATGTTGATTTGAATTGCTGCCATGAATTATCTCATGATTTTGGTGCTGTAGAAATCTTGTTCAAAGTAATAATATAGTCAACAAAATGTGCTGTATAATTAACTATGGTGAAATCGCTGGTATATTAGCTCGTCAAGTGTTTGTGAATGCCTACAGCTATGATTGTTTATCAAGTAAAGGAAGGAGAGCCCATAACAGCCAAATCAGCCAGTCTAAACTGGAAACAACAAATTGGGCTTTCTGGGAAGAACTGAGAAGAAAAACGGATATTCGGATATGGTGGCTGCCAGACTTAGTGCCAGTGTGTGTAGTCATCATGGTTGTCTGAAAAATGAAACCAGTGTCCTTTAGACCATAATATCAGCAGACCTTTAAAATTACCACTCCCTGTCAAGTGGTAAAAATTTACTGGTTGCTCTTCTCTCTACTAGCACTCAAGCGATGCAGATCTATAGAAGTTTTCAGCAGTGAAGAAACTGGCCACAAATTTTCTCCGAGTATAGAGACAAATATTTCAATACCTGTATTGTAGACCAGTTCTCCTTTTTACATCACATGTATTTCAGGATAGCAGCCAACATGTTAAAAGATGGTAAATGCGACTGAACATGTGTCCTTGTTTTGTATGAAATTCTGTTGCGTATTTTTAACAATCACACCTGGCTGTTTAGTGTTTACGGACTGACTTTCTTTGAATAGTTTGACCTCAATGCACTTTATGCTTTGCATATGGACAATCAACAACAGCATAATTGCATAATGTGTAGTTGTGTACCCATATTTATAGTCCAGTGTGTATTTACCACATTTGTGTGCATATGTATGCATGTGTGTATGTATGTGTGTGTATGTAATGTATGTATGCACGTAATGTATGTAATATGTATGCATGTATGTATGTATGTATGTATGTATGTATGTATGCATGGATGTGTGTATGTATGCATGTATGTATGTATGTATATATGTATGTATGCATGTATGTATGCATGCATGTATGTATGTAATGTATGTATGCACAAGCCTGTACTCTATCATAGACAGGCATAGATGGGTTTACTCTCAACTGAACAGATAAATACCAAGGATGGCCTTTGACACTACTAGCTTTACTACTAGTACTAGCTACCAGTATGTTAGTATTTAGTCCAGTCTATAGCTGCATAGTCACTTGAGTGATAACAGTCAACATCAAGGTTCAAAGGTTGTACATGTACCCTTGGGATTGAAACAAAGAAGAGGGAGTTCAAGTGTACCAGATAATTATAATCAGGTACTAAATTGTTCAAAGTTTATGTTAATTAGGACACTAGGCCAGGCAGTGCTAAGTACTTGCCTCATATTCTAAGATTGCTGTATTATTTTTGAAGTGACTCATGCCAAAGAGAACAAAGCCAAGTCAACCTTGGAAATCCACTTGAGTTAAAACAATCAGCCTATCCCACTTGAGTTAAAACAATTAGCCTATCCCACTTGAGTTAAAACAATCAGCCTTTGTTTTGTAAACTCAGTGCATAATTTAGTACATAAATGTGTGTCATTTTGAGAATCGAAAAGTGCATGGCAAATGCCTAATTGTCGTGCACTGTACAGTGTGGCAGGCAATGGTATTAAGTACTATGCTACAATATAGAGAGCATAACCACAGTGACAATGTCAAGTGCTCTATGTCCTGGAATTTGGACAGTGTTTAAGAAAGTCTGCAAAGGTACAAGTTCACATCCAATAGTATTTCTTAAATGGGCTAAATTTACAACATGTGTGCAAACATACTGGTTGGAATTTACGCCCCTCATGACTGAAGTACTTCTCCTGATTATAAAGTGCTATTACTGCTACATGTTCATTTGTCCAAAGCCAATCTAAGAGACGCTTTTGATCTCGTGAGCGATTCTAAGTCAATAATTTTGAGAATTATTCTGATTTACCTGAATCTGCTGATGAATAAAGAATTAAGCAATAATTAACAAAACAATTGTTTCAAAATAGCTTGCAACATGTTCAACATGGAAAGAATGTAATAACTAATAGCTGATTTTGTAACTGATTTTAAAATATTACTAGTTTTGTAATTCTATTCACTTAAGGCCTAAAAAAAAGTTGTGTTTCCGGTAACAGAGCTAAAAAAAATTGGGTAGGTAGGTCGGAAAATATTTTTATTTTGTAAAATATTTTTATGCAGTGACTATCCGAAAAAGTATACCCCACTAGTTTTTTTGCACGCTGAAACAAAGTACGTGTTCTAAGCAAGTATAAACTGCCTATTTCCCGACTGTCTGCACCTAAAACTGCTCTAGAAACAGTCATATTAATTTCATTTTGTTGACGTCTCTTATGTTATGTGAATACAAATGTTTCACAAATTTTTTTTTTTAATTTAATTTTTTTTGAATTTTTTTTTTAACAAAATTTTTTTACAAAAATATTTGGGTCGCGGCCGTAAAAATGGGTCGGTCGGGTTACCGGAAACACAACAATTTTTTTTACGCCTAATGTGTTGATTTACTGAAAGTCACCATTTGTAACTGTGAAAAGTTTAGACTAGAAGAACAAAGTTCATGGATCGTTCGTAGAAGATGTCCACAAAAACGATAGACTCATGATCTGCCCTCCACTTCTCAGCATTTCCTCTCCCTTTTGTTTAGGTTCACACTCCAGGACTAACTGTGCCACTGGTTAAAGATTGATACTCCAGTGGTGAGCAAATGCCTGTTCTATCATGATAAGAAAATCATGATAATTGCACAGCATTCATGTGGATAAGAGCAGTGGAAGCCGACCTGCTACCCCCCCCCTCACCCCCTCATCTGACAGTATTTATGGGTAGCTGTAATTTTAATCTTGCTGTGGCCTGATGCTATTTGTTCAGACTATTCTCGAGTATACAAAACTATACATGTGCTGTTTTGTGCTTTCAGTTTGGCTGTTTTATCGATACATTTCGTCCGGCGCTTTGAACACGGCCGAGGCAAAGGCCAAAGAGGATGTTACAGACGATCAAAAGAAAGACATCGTTTTACACGCAGGTCATCGCCGACCCGATCTGCCCGACTACAGCTTCGACGAGATCAGCGAGCACACGTCGATGGAAAACCGGATCTGGGTGACGTTCAACGAAGGCGTCTACGACATAACGGACTTCATCGTCGGTCACCCCGGCGGCGAGCGGATCCTCATGGCGGTCGGGGGCGCCCTCGAGCCTTTCTGGGATCTCTACGGGGTGCACAAGAGCGCCCACGTTCTCGAGATACTCGAGGAGATGCGAATCGGAAACGTTCTGTCGGACGAGGACAAGAAGCAGCTGCACCACGAAACGGTCGACTACTTTCTCCACGAACCGAAGCGTCATCCGATCCTCAGGATGCACACGGCGAAACCGTTCAACGCCGAGACGCCGCAGGCGATTCTCGTCGAGAGTCCGCTGACGCCGAACGAGTTCTTCTTCGTGCGTAACCACCTCCCCGTTCCCGACGTCGGGCAGGCCGGTCGCTCGCACAGGGTCGAGGTCGGGGGAGTTGGCGTTAAAAAACCGGTTTTGTTGAGCGTCGACGAGCTGAAGTCGAAGTTCAAGGTTCACAGGATCACGACGACGATGCAGTGCTCGGGCAATCGTCGATCGGACATGCACACGAAGTCGAAGCCGGTGAAGGGTTTGCCGTGGTCGGTCGGGGCGATCAGCACAGCCGAGTGGACGGGGGTGAAGCTGAGCGACGTCCTCGAATACGCTGGTGCGGACGAGAGCAAGGTGAATCACGTCATCTTCCAAGGACTCGACCGTGACATGGATGGGTCGTGCTTCGAGGCTTCCATCCCAGCTGCCACGGCCTTTGACCCACGCAAGGACGTGCTGCTAGCGTTCGAGATGAACGGTAAGGAGCTGCCGGTGGACCATGGATACCCGCTTCGGGTGGTTGTGCCGGGAACCATTGGAGCCCGACAGGTGAAGTGGTTGCACCGCATCACCGTCAGCGAAACGGAAAGCCAGTCGTTCTGGCAGCAGAAGGACTACAAGACGTTCAATCCGTCGGCCGTTTGGGAGGGGATGGACCTCATCACGGCCAAGGCAATCCAGGAGTACCCGGTGCAGGCTGCCATCTGTCTTCCAGAGCCGGGTACAACCATCAGCGGCGACTACCTCGTCATCAAGGGATACGCGATCAGCGGAGGCGGAAACGGAGTCATACGAGTCGACGTGACGATCAACGGAGGCGAGAGCTGGTACGAGGCAAAGTTGAGTCCGCTCAACCAGGCGCCGCATCGCGAGTGGGCGTGGACCCTCTGGGAGACGTCGATCCTTCTTCCGAAGGGTCACAAGGGAGAGGTTGAGATTGCGGTCAAGGCCACCGACTCGTCGCACAACACGCAACCGGAAACGGACAGTGGAATCTGGAACGCACGTGGTCTCCTCGAAACGAAATGGCATCGCGTCAAAGTGATGATTGACACTCCGATGAAGCAAGATGCAAAAACGACGTCCAAGTGAAATCAAAGTCAAGATGGATGTCTCCAATGTCAAACGCTGCTGCTCAATGATATTTCGAAGGGTAAACTGAATGCAATGGGTTAAAGCAATCGCCTACTGAATGCAATGGGTTAAAGCAATCGCCAACTGAATGCAATGGGTTAAAGCAATCGCCAACTGAATGCAATGGGTTAAAGCAATCGCCAACTGAATGCAATGGGTTAAAGCAATCGCCAACTGAATGCAATGGGTTAAAGCAATCGCCAACTGAATGCAATGGGTTAAAGCAATCGCCAACTGAATGCAATGGGTTAAAGCAATCGCCAACTGAATGCAATGGGTTAAAGCAATCGCCAACTGAATGCAATGGGTTAAAGCAATCGCCAACTGAATGCAATGGGTTAAAGCAATCGCCAACTGAATGCAATGGGTTAAAGCAATCGCCAACTGAATGCAATGGGTTAAAGCAATCGCCAACTGAATGCAATGGGTTAAAGCAATCGCCAACTGAATGCAATGGGTTAAAGCAATCGCCAACTGAATGCAATGGGTTAAAGCAATCGCCAACTGAATGCAATGGGTTAAAGCAATCGCCAACTGAATGCAATGGGTTAAAGCAATCGCCAACTGAATGCAATGGGTTAAAGCAATCGCCAACTGAATGCAATGGGTTAAAGCAATCGCCAACTGAATGCAATGGGTTAAAGCAATCGCCAACTGAATGCAATGGGTTAAAGCAATCGCCAACTGAATGCAATGGGTTAAAGCAATCGCCAACTGAATGCAATGGGTTAAAGCAATAATCGCTCAAACAAACTTGTCTTCATTGAGTTTTTGTGTCTACGAGCAAATCTACCATGTGTTGCGGAGTACAGCAAAACTTCGTTGTATGGAAGCTCATCGTAGACGGTTCAACAGAAGTGTTTTAAAATAAGTCAATTCAGTAAGTCATTCAGGTTCACGAAGACAGATACACATATGAAAGTGTACAACATGTTAGTATAGCAACTGTATGGCATCGACCCTGCCTGACCCTCCAACACCCGTTTGAATCATGAAAGCCACACCCATAAACTCCCGTGTATGTTATTGAAATCTCTGATGCATCCGGATGCACAAACAGAGCTGCATGACACATGTGACGCTGTAACCAGTGTACCCAACTGGCCCATTATCAGGTTGTGGCATTCTATAATATAATAATGAATAGTAACTGGTGCTGGTGTCAGATTTGCTATTGTCTGAACTGACCCCTTCCACTGACCAGTCATACATCTGCAGCATCAGTCTTTGTCTTATACTTAAACCATGTCAGCGAACAAGGCATAATAATGCATTGTTCAGTAAGCCATGTCTAATATTGTCTAAGTCAGCAGTATTACCGTATGTTACAGAATGACCCTGGAATCGTAGAGAGGCTTTGAACTAAGTGATGCTTCTATAATCTATATAGGCAGGTTCGATAAAATCATGGAGTCAAATTTGTATGGTATTTGCATTGGGTTTACCCGACCTTTGATTGCTATTTGAAATAACTGCAAGTTCAAAATAGAAAAGAAACCAAGATTTTTTTACTGTATTCGTATGTTGTTGTGTTAACTAGAGGATGTCTGGCACTTTTCTACTTGGCAATTTTTGTATTTACCAGAAGATAATTGGTGTAACACATTAGAAAGGTTGGCGAAAAGAATTAGATTAGTCTCAGAGAAAAGGGAAGTCCGGAACATTTCAACCAGAAGCATCAGGATAAAAATGTTGTGCTAGGAAAGGAGGCCGGTGCTTAAAATTTGTACTCTTGTTTCCAGCACTGTCTTCTTTCTTCAGGTCTATGCATGCTCCAATACTGGGTATACAAAGACTCCTGAGATCTAACATGGAAGCAACGGAGCTTGGTTTTAAAAACAAAGCCTTGTAATTGTTGAAATTTTTAGATCTTGATGGCCAAAATGGATTTGGGACGTATTCTCTGAAAGTTTGAGGACATTCTGAGGAAGTACTGGGCACTTGACAAAATAAAAATATCGGAGTTTTTGTAAATTATTTAATTATTTTAATACCAAAATGTCTTCCTCTTAATCTCTCTCTGACGAGGGGTCAGTCACTCGGATCCTTCTCCTCCACTTGTCACTGTTTCCAGTGTCTTCTTTCTTTAGTTTGAGCAGCTTCACGTCTTGTTGTATCACATCCTCCCATTTTTAATCACGTATCTTCAAATCTGAAGACCCTACTGCCACTTATAAGGCCAGCACAGTCGTAAGAACATAAGCACTGAATCGAGCATGAATGAGCTGCTCATTGCATATTCAACTGTAGACTAGACATGACAGTAAAAAGGAGAAAAAGAAATCATACAGTCGTCATAAATTCACAAATGTAAAATCTGAAACAAGTTTGAAGAAATTGACTAGAGTCCATTGTGGTATGACTAGAAAAAACTACATAGGCTTGAATTGGTCTTGTACACCTTATACTCGTGTAAATACTTGATGGCTGCACAGTGTTTTTAGCCGAGTTGACTAGATATTTTTAACGCCGAAATGGAATGGGTCTTTGGCAGTGGTGAGGTAGATATATTTGCAAAGTCTGCCAAGTTTAGCCAGCCTTTTTAAAGCGAGCATTCCCCTCGACGATGTTGAGCTGACAGGAATCAATTGGGTGACCCTCGGCATCGGTGCAGTGAAGCGTGACTGCTTGTGTGCAGATCTCCGGAAGAAATCTTGCGAGGTCCAGTGCCTTCGTTGAGTAAACCGGAACGAGAAAAGAACCAGGTACACGGCCAACGCTGCCATCAACACTACTACAAGCAGAAAGATAAGTGCAGGCAACAATAAAATACAGAAGGTCTAAAGAAGAATCAATTGTTGTGTAAACAGATAATGTATCAGAACCACAAAAAAAATTAATTTTGATCAAGAGACTGAAAATGTATTCAGTAACAACTTTTTAAACATAAAAATTACGACAGGAAATTTTTAGGAACAAATATCTTACTGAACCGATAAATATTTTAAAAGTGACTTGCTGAATATGAATATTCTGAAAAATAAAGAATAAATATTTCTAAAAGAAATGTTGGCTGATTTAAAACTTAAAAGTAAGCTGTGCCAGTGTACGTTTATAGGTGCTGTCTTGTTGATAAAGTCTAGATAAGCACATAACATAGATAAATTTATCGGCATTCCTCAGCTGAAAACTTTGAAAGCTTACAGAAAGGCTCATCACCGTAGTGCCTGTACTCACTGAGCTAGCCACCAGCCATCCAAGTTTTTGGACAAAACGTTGAGAATCATTCCTGGAACGAGATTCAGTTCATCCTTTCGACAATCCGAAGAGGAGGATGGACTGTAAGGTTTCTTCACAATGTACAGTTCAACTGAATGAAATTATAACACACAATATCAATTATTCATATGTAGTAAAATGTAGTATTGATTAGGTAACACAAGTCAATATCTATTTCATACAATTATGTAAACCATGTATTTTTTTAATCAAGGATGTTAGATCTGAACGTCTGCCAAAAAGAGCGCTGCATATAAAAAGCTGGGGATGGATGTTAGATCTGAATGTCTGAAGCACTTCTACATGTATAATTATATGTAACAGAAGTACTTTCTAGCATAGGCGGGGGTGCAGGGGGGGCAATTGCCCCCCCCCCCAAATTCGGGCAAGTTTGGTGGTTTTTTCAGGCAAAAAACCGCAAACGACTAAAAAAAAAGGTCGTCAACTTTCGGGCAAGTCAGGTTTTTCGGGCAAACACGGACCCGAACGACAAAAAAAAAGGTCGTCAACTTTTTGACGGATGTATTTTTCGGGCAGAAGTTCAATCTTTGCCCCCCACTGCTGAAAACTCCCATACGCCTATGCTTTCTAGTTGGTATCGGTGAGATGGAGATTCAATAGTCAACCATGAAATGAGTGCCATAGTTTGCACTGCAATGCACTGCAAACTTGAGATGAAGTGGCTTTTTCCCCTGCACCCTTTCTTTTTCAGCCTCAGCTGTACTACGATCCTGGTCTCATTAATATTATTTGCCCAGGTTGTAATCATTACAACTATGTCCTGTCTGAAATTATCAGTTTAGTACAGACAATGCAGAGGCATTGAGGTCAGTTGAAGCCTAGAGGACAAACATAATGCTCAGCAGTGAGTTGTTAGAGCCACTGCTACCCATTCAAAACAATTGGCACATCTAATGGCTGTCATAACCTGAGATGGCACTCTTAACACGTTGACCGCCTACTACGAGTTAACTCTTAGTACAGCCAGTCATTTAACATGGCATGTAGGCAGTCAATGTGTTAAATAGCAGTCATGTCCCAAGATGCCATGTCTAATAGCTATCATGTCCCCAGATCACATGTCCAATGCGGGAAAAGAGTGCAACAGACATCAGTGCATCCATCCAACTGAAGATCAATATAACCTAACCTGCTGAGTTTGCACATGAACAAAGTGACTTGGTGGATAAATCTTCCTCGGTGCTGCCGTCGATTGGTTGGAGATAACCAGCAGGAACCCATCCACGTTTCAATCCCATCTCGACATACCACCAACCTACACCATCAGAAGAATGGAAGAGAGCCATGTACATTTTTTTATGCTTTACTCATTCACACAAAGCCCAAGAGAGAGAGAGAAGTGGAGATTTTCCATAGCTGGGCGGCTGTGACGTGCGAAAGCATCATCAAAGCCATAAGTCAAGCAAGTCACTCATTCAGTTATACACCTTCACTTAACTAAATTCAAATGCAAAAGACTTGAGATGATTTTCATCACGGTTATAAATTCAGTTTTGCACAATTGATAAGCAAGACACGTTCTGGCAGTTTTGCTTTCCTAAACGATATTAAAATTCACTAAGATCTTAAATATTATCAGTATGCAAAAAGGTGCAGTGAAAACTGTAAGTGTATGTACAAAACAATGCAGTCACAATCTTGTAACCAATGCAGTATTATTATTATTATTATTATTATTATTATTATTATTATAATGTTGCCTATGAATACAGACCAATCTCTGTTTTTCTCAAGATCATGACACTGCTGCCGGTTGTCAGAGAAAGTTCATTCACTGAAGAAGCATGGTAATCGTGTGTGACGCAATACTCTGGCGGATCCAGTGGATCAGAGATTTCCATCGCAGCGGAAGGCTGCTCTTTCAAACTCCTGACAATCAATCAATCAATCAATCAATTTTCGTTTAATCAAAACTTCAGGCTGGCAGAACGCAGCATGTTACATACAACTAATTTTACAAAGGTTTTATATATTAAAAATATTTAAAAGGTTTTATATATTAAAAATGACAAAAAAAATAACTTGAAAGCAATGCAGCCAACTAGGAGATCAACAGCAAAGACAAAATCTAGGCAACTGAAAGCAACACTTGCATTCTATACAACCACAGCTGTTGCATTCTATACAACCACAGCTGTTGACAACCGTTGTCTTGTTTGGCTGTCTAAACAGTATTATTACAATTCTTCAATTAAAGACTTTACAAATACAAGATATTTATGTGACAGGATAGTTCAGGGCAATCGTAACCCAAACTATTCCTCTTTTGTAATGGTTACTGTACACTGTGTACACTGTATACAGTGACCCTGATAAAGTCCTTCATTCACAGTTGCTCAGCATCATCTTTCTCATAATAAGATGGTGTTACCTAATGAATCAAGAATAAAAAAAATAATAAAAATAGTGAGAATACAGTATTAATTATCTCTGTACAATTCACAATCAGCAAAAGAGAAATTGACTTCAATAACGCAAAAGTTAAATTCGATGTAAAACAGATGTATTGCACTCTTGAAAGCAGCTGCGTAAAAATGTTAACTCACATAAAATTTTGCAAGATACTGGCATTTTCTGTTATTGGTGATTTACTAATCAGCTTCAAATATAGAGACGGTTACTTGTGCATAAATATTATTCAGTCACATTGATCAACTGGAGCTAAAAACTATAAGCCATAGAAATTCTCAAGTGAAAGATTTTTTCAGAGAATTCATGAATGGAAATTTGTCACAGTAAGAAAACCATGAGACTAAACAAAGAACATACTTTTCAGAAATTGTCCAAAAGCAGATGTCTTCATCCTTTGCATGGAAGAAATCCATAACCAGCTCAGATTGAGAGACAATGCTTGGTAGGTGAATTAAAGCCTGAAACAGGGCAAAAAAACAACATAATATTTAATTCATGAAGGCAAAAATAAA
The DNA here is from genome assembly GCA_945859605.1 of Lumbricus rubellus. NCBI lineage: Eukaryota > Metazoa > Annelida > Clitellata > Crassiclitellata > Lumbricidae > Lumbricus > Lumbricus rubellus. The sequence goes on along the minus strand of OX243816.1, from coordinate 17,343,551 downwards.
ATTTTTAATTTTAACCACGTTAATATAATAATACTTCTGTAATAGAAGTTACTAATTTAAATTACAATAGAAGTTACCAATTTCAATTGCAACAAAGTTGCCAATTTCAACTGCAACAGAAGTTACTAATTTGAATTGCAGCAAAAGTCAGGGTGAGAATTGCCGGGGGTTTGGTGGATTTCAACCCCAGTCTTTCTTAGAGCCCCATAGTAAAGTATGTTTTTCACACCCCAATTCCAAGTGGATAATGGTCCAACCCCCAGTTATTTTCCACAATTCTCACACTGACAGAAGTTGTTAATTTCAACTGCAACAAAGTTACTAATTTCAGTTGCAATAGAAGTTACAAATTTCATCAGATTGTTTCAAGAGGAAACAGCCTGACACACAAGAAAGCGCAATCAAGTCATGCATACTGATATGTGTGGAATACCTGGCAGTAACTCTCAATGAGAGACATCCGTTCCTCTGCCACCCGACGAACGTGACTTCGACCAAACAAAATCCTTTCTAGAGAAGAAAAAAATACTACGAATCAATTTCAGTTCTAAAATCACAGCAGCATTTGACTGATGCTTTTCATATCAGGTCTGCTGCTAAGACTATCATTAGTACATGCTATCAGTGAACTTAAAGAGAATGCCACTCTTATAGCCTACCATCCACAGCTGACATTAGTTTTAAAATTAAACTCTGTGAGAAAGTTACCTGGAAGCACAGGTAACTCTGGCTTGTCTGGAATGGGAGAATTATCTTCACTCAACAGCCAATCATTTAGACAGGTCTAAAACAGAACAATAGAAAAAGGTAATTATGTCATCCAAGTAAACTCAGCCTACAGCGCCTCACTTAATCTCACATAATGCTATTTGAACTGAATTTGAAACTTATTCTGCAAAAGGATAAAATCTAACCAACAAGTGAAAATGGAGATGGGACCTGGACAATGGACACGATAAAAAAACACATACTTAGACAGACAGAAAGACAAACAAACAGATCGTAATTGTGCATTTATATAGTGCCACTTCAATCGAAACTCCTCAGAGGTGCTCCCGACCTGACACCAAACCACAACCAAAGAGAATGGTTTTCAAACGCTTGCGGAAAAGGGGCACAGAAAGACAAAGAAGTTCATTACGGAGAGTATTAGGTTACTTATTCCAGAACGAAAGACCAATTCTAGCAAAGCTTTTATGCAGCACTGTGAAAGTTCGAGCCATAAAGACAATCAGGTCACCATGCGTGGCAGAGCGAAGAAATCTACGGCCTGGAATGGATATAGCACAGGCACACACAAAGCTCCACATACAGAGATACGGTAGGCATTGAATCAAGTCAGAGACAGATCATGAGATTTAAGCATGACTAGGCCTACCTGTGACAATGATTGGTTTACCTGTAATTCATAGAGTTCTCTGTATCTACGGATGACAAAATACTTTAGTCCATCCGAACGCTGGACACCCATCACATAGACCTACAAAATTATATGACCCATATAAAGCATCATCATTTTGCCTCTTCTGCACGGTCCATCTTCTGGTTCCCCTCCCCCACTTTCGACTCGCAGCGATTTGGACCAAAACTCTCATACAAGTGTAGAACTTATAATCAAGTACTAAAAGGTCTTTGTTATAATGGTCAAACACATTTACCAAACTATCACTACAGTATAAATAATATCTCTACTGTGCTATCACGAACAGCAAATAACATACAAATCCGTTTAGGACCTTAATTAATATATTATAGTTAACAACTTTTACTCACGTAGTGCTTGCTTGGCAATCGACGTTTTTTAACGCCAACTACACTGATATTAGATAAAGGTATCGAACGCTTTGAGATGTCCATCAGTAAACACTTCAAAACTTGACAGAAGTTTCAAGTTTGTTAAAATAATACACAAATTTTTGTCTCACTCTTGTCAATGTAAACTCCTGTCCAAATGATCCAAAAAGACCCAGAGCTATTTATATCCGGTAATTCCGGTTTAAAATAGCTCTGCAAGCAATTGAACAAAACAACTTCCCGTAAAGTTCGGTAGTTTATATTTTATTCTAAAGATTTTGAGAGGGAGTTACCATGATAAATTGATAATTATGATTTATCATCAGGCATTTATGAACCATAAATAAGTGAGTTACGTGACTTCTTTTATCTCTCGCATTATGACAGTGTCTGGTGGTTGAGATAACATCGGTACTCTCCAACCGAGACCCAACCGAGGCACATGCCCGTTTGTAATGTAATGTAAATCTTCGAGAATTTCTCAGCGCCCACAAAAGCCACGTCAGGGAGACCAGCTTATTCACCGGGGCTATATCAAATCAAGTCCGCAATAGCCAGAGCTGCCGTTTGCAGACAGTGTTGGCCCAATGGATTATTCCAGCTACCACAGTACTTTGGTTGTATTGAAATTTGAAAGTGCTCTTAACGATTTTAATTAAAATCAATTCTAGCCAACGAATCGCATACATGATACAGCTAGCAAAGCTACAAATGCAATGCCAGTCGTACGTGTCAACGCTGAAGCTGCTGTTGTTGTTGAGAGAACTGCTGATTGGCAACTACAGCTACTCAGCATCAGGAGAATGGTAAACTTGTTTGCAGCCATGGGGCATAGCAATTGCGCCAAATGTGCCCGGCTTTAATTGAAATGATGTCAAATCTACCTGTCACACACCCAGACTTGTATCTTCAGTTCATGTCCAACAATCACGTGCCTCAACGCAGTGACAAGGTCTGGGCTGACCTGTCGACAGGTTTAACCATAGAGCAGGCCATGATGAGGGCTTTGAAAGGTTGAGGTCGACTCACACAAGGTAGGGGTGTTACAGAGAGCGTTAGACCACTTGGATTGATTCAGTGCACGAGACTGCTGCCTGTAACACCGCGATTGCCGATTTTACCGACCTCGAGTATTGTCACGATACAATTATGCACCTAGAACTAGAAATGTCATGACCAAAAATAAATAATGTTCAACGATGTTGCGAATATGCTGAACTTCTTTGAACAACGCAATCCATTTGACATAAGTGATTGCAGACTTCGTAATCTCACTTCCGGTATTACTGCTGCTGACTCTGATAACATCAATTGCGACGATGCTGAAAACATTGGACCTGGTATCATGCTAAAGATGGATGGGGTCAGTGTATAGGACATCATACTGTAACAATGTGACCATAATTATGAGAACACTGGCCTATGTCACAAATGTAGCCACAGCAGCTGGAAAGAAACTTTTGAACATTGATTCCACAATGCTTTTTAATCGATTGCTGATTATCATGCAACGGTCGTAAGACACGCAGCCATATTTTGCTCGTGAACTGTATTTGCTTCCCATATCTCTCATCAAAGACAACTACCGGTACATGCATACATGCTTGCAAAGACTCTATGAGAACATTGTCGATTTTCCAGTGCATGTCATAGTATACCCCGCAGTCGATCGATCGAGTCGATCATAACTCGGCCAAGTCGAGTCGATCGAAAAATCGTCGACTCGATCGACTTGCGAGTCGAGTCGATCGTGAGACATGCCAAGTCGAGTCGATCAAAAAATCGTCGACTTGCAAGTCGAGTCGATCATTGCTCGACTGGACTCCACTTAAAAATATTTATCTTAGGCCTACTATTTCTTGAAGTCTCAAAGTGAACTACATGATATAATGACGTAATTCAGTTTTTCCACACGAGTGCAGCTAATGAACCTTTTGGCAGCTGACGATTTCGTATTTGTGGAACTGTGAAAGTTTATAGACGTACGTTTTCGATTTGAGTTCAACCAGTAGAGGCGGATACAGAAATTTTTGACGGGGGGGGTCCAATTTTTTGGTCTTGGGCCGAAAATTTTTTTGGGGGGTCTTCCGTGGAAAAATCCTTCTTTTAGTCTTTCGCCCAAAAAACTTCTAAAAACTCGTGACAACTCCGGTTACTTAAAATCTGATTTCTTTTTTAGTCATGTGCTAGTTTCTCTCTCACCTTCCTGTTCCCGTTGCGTTGATTTACAGCTTCTTGAAAACTGATGGGAGGAGGGTCCGAATGGAGTGGGGGGCATGGCTGGATTGCCCTCTTGGATCCGCTCCTGAATGAGTAGGATACATTTAGGCCTGTATAAATTATTATATGTAGATGGTAATTTTGAGAATATAAAACGGGGCCTTTTATGACGTCACTTCGATCAGGATACTGATCTACTATCATATATTTTCATTAATTTTGAGAATACAAAACTAGACCCATGCTTATTGTGACGTCACTCTGATTATGATGCAATTTTTTACTATTATAGGCCTATTACAGGTTCACTTCGAGAATTAAAACAACTAGGCCTATTGTGACGTCACTTCGATTATGATACAAAATGTAATATTATAGAATTGCATTTTGATAATATAAACAAGGCCTACTGTGACGTCACTTTAATTATTATACATGTCTACTGTTAAAGAAGAGCATTTTGAGAGTATAAACTAGACGAATTGTGACGTCACTTCGATTATTACGCAGATCAACTGTAATAATTTTTGAAACTCATTAATTTTACAGAATGTAAACGAGGCCTATTGTGACGTCACTACGATTACAGTGCACTTCTACTATAAATTCACTGAGAATACGAAATTAGGCTTAGTGTGACGTCACGCAGATTTCATTTTGAGATCATATAACTGCAGGGGTGAGCAAGAGACAAAACTAGGTCAAGTCGACTCGAAGTCGATCGAGTCGATCGTCGGCCGAGCCAAGTCGATCGAGTCGTGAAAAGGTCGGCGAGTCGACGAAGTCGATTGAGTCGATCGTCGGCCGAGCCAAGTCGATCGTAGCCCACGACTCGATCGACTGCGGGGTATATGTCATAGATGGTGGCTATCTGCTGCATGCAGTGCTAAAAGTGCCAAAAATTAGTTCCTGGACGCCCCTTACCTTTCCAAAAGAAGTGCCAGGACACCCCTTACATTTTCAGGTGTGCCGGCCAAATAAGTGGCGGGACGGCATAGAGATTTGAAAATAAGTGCCAGGACGCCGTCCATGACCGTCATGCCTCACTTTAACCATTTCCCGCCGGATGGGGTCACCCGTGACCCCATTAACAGGATAGGTATCAAAAGAATTCCGGCTGGAAAGGGTTAAGCTCTGGCTGTATGTCGTCAACTGGATCGAAGGAGCTTCATATGCCGATGTAGCACAGCAGTATCATAACATACAGTGCATCGAAAAGAATTATAATTTCCATTCTGCTGTTATTGTTTGTGATGGCTACTGTGATGGTCCAAGCCCCAAAGGTCAGGAGCACCTGCGAAAGTCAAATAAGGTAGCACCAGGCGTTGTTTCTGAAGAATTGAAGACTTGTCAATCTTTATCGAAATGCTTTGCTGGCAAATACATCCTCGTTAGTAACAATTTTAATCGGTTGCTGATTAATATTTTGGGTGCTACTTACACGTAGATTTTAAAATTGTTTCTTCTCTTCTGTAAAAAATGGTAAATTGAAGAATTTCCCAAAAGTGAACCGTACACGTTAGGGAATGTACAATGGGTGCAGCCCGAATCCTCGAAACATTTGCAAGACACACAGCACATGTGCAGAGCTTGATTTTAGATACTAAACTTATCAATAGCACTAGCGGGATCATTTTATGCCATGTACTCAATTTAGCTCTGAACAATTTTCAGGAGTTCAGCCATTTGTCTTTAAAGCTGATTTAAAGGTAAATCGGGCTTCTGTGTATTTTCAGCCTTTTGGGGGATTCGGTTTGGCCCAACGTACATCTACTAAACAAGTTGACAGTTTATTAAAGGACAAGAGTAGTATCTGTTTATAATGTTTGATTTGAGCAAGCCTTTCAAATAATTTAAGCGAAATAGACAGAATAATGGCGACAATTGTTGACTTTACAAATATTGTGTCATGGGTATTTTTAAATCACTCCACATACCGAATTTACAGTCACCAGTTTTGGCACAAGTTCTAAACGGCTGTCCAATTGATGTATGGGCAAATACTATATTAAACCAAATTGGCATATCTGTAGGGTTAGCCCATTAATTGATGCATTTGGCCAATTTTAACAGGTTAAAATAAAGCTCTTTGTCTCCCTACAGTGCATTTAAGATACATGTCTTAAGAATTGTTTAAGTAATCACCTTTTCTACGAACGCACAATGTGAATCTGTGATGAAAAATTCCACAAACAAAACTTTGTTAAACAGACAAAATTAATTTATTTCGTAAAAGTAAAAAATCTTGAACCACTCGCCAACACAGTAAAAAGTTTTCATTTCACCTACATCGCCTTCCAAAAAAATCACATATGAATTATAACCGCAGAAATTTACAACTTAAGCCCAGTACAACCAAAATATGTGGCGTTTTATTCGAGATAACAATCGGTTTGCAGTTCATGCTTGATACAACGCTATACAACAGTCCTGCGAGGTCAATCAACGTGTTTAACTGTCACTGCCACTACATCGGGTGACCTCCGCAGTCCAAACGAAACATGTAAGATGTCTGTACATTTTATTCACGTGTCATCAGAAAGGCAGGAAATCTCTCCGGTGACATTTCGTGTTTTGCTGTGGTGTATTTTGGCAAGTCAGGACGCGATACAAGATGTGAATTTGTGGAATCGTCAGATGTGGCTGTTGTTATTGTTGTTATATGGAGTTAACGCAGACGTTAGTGGGCGCAGCTGGTCGAGTTCGTGTCAAGTGAACAGACACGGACTTCGCCAGGCTGACGATACCATTCGACGAACTCGTCCAAAAGCACCGGCCCTAACAACCACAGTCACAAATAGCAAATTTACGTATCGTCTGTAAGACTACAACTATTAGCAGAACTACAATTTCAGTTGTCTTTTATAGTGAAGAAACTTTACAGAATAGTCACAAAATTGCAAAGTGCGAGTAATATAACGAAGCCAGCCGACCTTTACCTGATAATCTAACTAACCAAAACAAACCTTCTGTTATGCCTAAATTATTGTAGAACAAATCTACATTCATATATAACTGTAAAACAAATTACAAGCACAGAGACATCACAGATTCTAAACAATAAGCAAAAAATTGTTCTCTGTACAATTGGTGCCTAACTTCATGCATTTGGTCAATTTCAGTAGATCTTGAAAAATCATCTTATTAAAGCTCTCCTATCCTTACATTACCATTTACCAGTAGTAAACCATCCCGTAAAATAACCATGCCAAATCAAATAAATTTTTAACATGCGCGTGATCACACCAAAACGTGAATCTAAGGTGTGGAATATAATTTACCAATAACATTTTCCTCATTTTCATCTAGTTAGTCACTGAATCAAAGCCTAGGTGACATTAAACAGACCACAGATTAAACAAGTGTTTGGCAATTGAACCTGGAATGGTCTCTTGCAAGAAAAGCTGCTAGAACGAAGGCAAATTATACACAGCAAACTTACAAGCACCATCTTCATCGTAGTTCTTAAGATCAGGTTGAACTTGGCGACTGAACTCGTAGACATTGTACCACTGGTCCTTGTTCATGCCCCTAAACTTTGATTGCTGCAAATAAAATTACATTCATCTTGTTCATGCCCCTAAACTTTGATTGCTGCAAATAAAATTACATTCATCTTGTTCATGCCCCTAAACTTTGATTGCTGCAAATAAAATTACATTCATCTTGTTCATGCCCCTAAACTTTGATTGCTGCAAATAAAATTACATTCATCTTGTTCATGCCCCTAAACTTTGATTGCTGCAAATAAAATTAAATTCATCATGTAATCAATGTTGCCCACCTCCACACCCCACCCCATTTTTCACACACATGAAAAAAACATTTCTCAGTTATCGCAAGTAAAAAACTATCTCAGCAAGTTTATCTCCGGACTCCTTATCTCTTGAGTGAAAGTCAATTATGGAATAAAGTGATCTCTGGTCAGTCAAACAACAATCACACGCAAGAAGGAACATTCACCAGTTGTCATTAATAGATTCACATCAAAATCTTACATTCATTACCCATTTGAAAACAATAATTATGTGTAGATAGAATCCACTTAAGGCAGTCCAGTCCTAGTGTAAATAACTCGCTAAATAATATTTTTCATACCTCTAAGAATTGCATGAATTCCGGAAATAATGACCAGCGACCTTCAAGCAGCAAGGTCATCAGAGCCATTGCTGTTGGCTTGTCAAGACTGCGATTTCCATTTTCCTATAAAACAACAACTGTCTCAACTTACCAACAGAAGCCAGATGCTAGGAAAACGCCAATAAAAGCATCACGTCAGATTACACTATATATACCAAAATTTACCGTTGGCTCTACAGTCTACACCTGACTGAACACCAAACTTTGTCAACACATAATATCTTCACTGTACAAAATAAAGAAATTTCAAAAACTTACACAGCTTAATTTAAAAAATTTCAAAAGGAAGACATTTCAGTGCTCAGATAAAAGCATAGACTTTCGCATTCTCAACTTAATTCAATGAATGTTCTACAGAGTCATTAAATAAACATAGCCATCTATTGCAATATTTTACTGTAAAATTAAATAATTTTCAATTCAATCAAAAATAGCGTAATTCGTAAAACTATACTTCAGCACGTACGAGTGAAAAATCGAATGCAAATCGGTAGATGTTCTTGAACGTCGCTGCATCTGACAGGGAGGCTGTCAGCAGATCGAACTTACTTCGCAATTTCTCAGTAGTATCACATCTAAAAACACAATGTGTAAGCCACTAAAATATAATTGTCTATACTGTAGGACTGGTTTTACCAAGTCAGATAGTAAGAAAGTATGTATATATAAAATGTATATAGTACATATGTATAAAAAATTAATATAAGTTTGCTGTTCGGGTACTACTGCAGATTCACACACATACACATCAGTGTCTATGATGCGCATTTCTGTGACTTGCACGCATTAATATTTAATTTCCCTTTAATATTTGACGCTAATATTTTTTAGTAATTTCATTCAACTTACAGTTTGGTTTGTACCTTTCATTACCAATTATTACTTTGATACATTATAATTATAATTATATATGTCCCATTGTGCATTTGCAAGTGGAGTAATAAAGAAAATACTTACTTATCAAAAAGATTTGTACTAATAATAACTAGTAATAACACATAAACCTTTGAAAACATTGTAACATTGCAGACAACTCTTTCTGCCGTCAGCGTTGGTGAAAACAGTCTTTAACACTAACAAAGAGCTGCATTGGTTTCCCAGTCACTTTAACCCTTTACCGACTGAGGGTATAAGATTTCCCTCCTACCATTTACTTTAATTTGGTAGGTAAAGGGTTAAGTGCATAACACGCTCATTGTCAAAATGTTATGTTCTGTGTCAACTTAAAATGAATGACTAGTGCTACACGAAAAATCATTCATGATGTTGATCTGTGAGACACGTATATTGGTTTTGTCTAAATGTGCCACCATTAGTGCTTTGCAAATGAGCAGATCAATGTGCTGACTATACTCACTGCAGATATGTCATGCCTTGAATCCACTCGTCCAGCTTGAAGAATCCCATCTGCTTGGCGTCCATTCGGAAGGCCAACACCAACATTATGATCTATAACAGTACATATGCAAATGCCTCTAAAACATTCACTGCATAATATTCATTATTGTGTCCATATGAATGACTCGTTAAATATTCAAGAACGAAGTGGCTGAAAAAGTCTGAATGTGACTGCAATGATTCACAGCACAAAATCGTCCAAACTGATGACTTTTATTTGCAGAACAAAGCCAATAGAACAACAAAATGGACCTACAGAGTCAATAAACAATGCATACCACAATAAATTTGACTTACATTCTCTGGTTCAATTCCAAGATCCATACAGAATTTCTCCATTCCATCTGGACCGATCGAACCGTCGGTTTCTGTAATTAAAACAAATCTCACTACTGTCCAACATAAACACAACTCACAAACAAGAGTACATACCCAGCACAAAACAAAATCATGGAACAATTATCTAAACATATAAAATAGACAGACAGCAATCCAAATGCTACATGTCAAAATCAACTGTAGGTAAAAATACTTGACAGAATTAGAACTATTTAAATGCTTAAAAGCAAAAAACTATATTAAATTTTTATTGGATGCTAAGGCAGAGAAACTTAATAAAAAGTTATAAAATAGATGAAATATAAATTATAAATAAAACTGAGTCTGAGAAGATTTCAACGCCCGCTCTCTATATCATCCATTCAGCAAAGGGAGCAAATGGTAACATCCATTTTTTTAATCATTCTTCAAGTCCAGTGCATCTCTCATTTCTAGTCCAAGTCTCATTATAGATGTCATCCTGGTCCCTCCTAAGTTGTGTTCCTTTCAAATCTTGCAAAAAGTGCATTGTGAAGGATTTAATTTATTTAATTAACGTTTCTTTCTATATGGACAAACCATTGCCGTCTGTTGTGCAACTTTTCAGTAGGGTCGCTTTGATATCTTGTTTGTGTCTCCTGTCAGCATTTCTGCACTGAAAATTTTTCTTCACCTTGTTTTTTGCACTGTCCAGCATTCTGATTCACTTAGGAAAATGGGTTTTATCATCTCGTATACCTTGTCTTTATTTTCTTGGTTATGTGCCTGCTTCTTCATATCCTGCTCAGTTTACCTACTGATTGTGAGGTGCATCCAGATCTCCCTTGTATGTCCTTTTTATTGTCACTGTGGCTGTTAGATAGTTGGATGATTTGAATAACTTGTTCAGAAAACAGTAATGGTAAAGTAGACACAAGTTGAAAGTTGAAATCAAATGAAAATCTTAGACTCACCACTGATGTAATTGTTGAACCATGCAGTACAGCGCTTTACGGTGAAGTTCCTAAACAAGAGAATGTCATTTTTCATGTAATGCGGTCTATATACTACTGCATATATCCATAGCAATAATTTTGAATAACACTTTAAATTTATTTTGGCTCCAATTAAGTTGAAAGGCACGATATTAAATGCCTAATATAAAGCTAAAGAGTAATTAAAGCTGTCCAAAATGATTACAGTGCAGTGAAAAGATATGGGCAAAAACTAATACTACGGTGACAAATGTAAATATACAATTCTAGTAAAAATATTAATTACTTGGAAGTTGTTAAACAGATACGCTTTCGAGAATTTTCTTCGTCATTTTCAGTGACGTTCGTTCGCTTTTTTCGTGGTGGCATTTTGTCAACAGACCAAGTGGAACAGCAGAACCTGAATAAGATAACGACAAAGTTCTATTACCTTTTAGCAATCTTTGGCTGATCAGGCCTCAACTCCATTTGTAAGCTATGCTGTAATGTAGTAAACAATATTCAAATCAGAACCTGATAGACCCCCAGTGTGGTAGAGCATATGCACAGGGAGACAGTGTTGTAAATGATAACATAAAACACATTGATGAAGACTTTTTACAGTGCTCATCCAACCAGACTTTGAAATGTCCAAGTAATTTGTTTTATTGTATGGACAATAATTTGTACAGGCATCAACACATGTCCATACAAATCTACATCACATGTTGCACTCGTTAGAGCATGTAATAATAGCATGGCCATAGTATAGGGGCATGGGCTCAACGACCGTAGGTGTCTGATACCATCTTCACTTCATTTCATCTTGCATACCAGACTAGCTGTCCCTATTCAGCTAAAGGCAAACCACTGAAGTATTACTTTGCTCTTTCCTCAAAGGCGTAAGCTCAGAAAAGTCAGACAGGCAACCGTTAAATTTTATGTCCTATACGGCTCAGTCCTTGGTTGCTATTGTACATTCCGTAGAATGTGTAACATTGTGTACATAGCAGATTTAACCATGCAGATTATAATTATCAGTGCTTTATGATGAGCCCAGTGGTGTAGTGGGGCGGGAACGCGGGGGAACGCCGTTCCCCCACTTTTTTCCAGAGATAATGGAATATTAATAATAATACTACTAATAATATTATTATTATAAAGAGCGTTTCCCCCACTTCATTTTTTAGGACTACACTACTGGATGAGCCCAGGTTCATCAATACCTCTGACAGCAACATTTGTTCAGCTGATAAGTTAAAAGTCCAAACTACAGGAAAATGTGATGCAAGAATACGAATGGATGCACTCAACAGACTGCAGCTAACGTGGAATGTATATGGCTGGGAAAATAGAAGGTAAGTTCCAGGTTGGACACAAATAATGCACAATTTGGCGACAGCATTTTTCAGTTCGAAAAATCAACAACTCATCCTTCGTATTAGAGTGCTCTTGATCAAAAGACTATCCATAGAAAAAACATGTTAACTTCTCAAACACATATCAAAGTCAAGCAAAATATCATTTGACATGATCAGGCTTAAAAGAAGAGTTGTGTTTCCAGTAACCCGACCGACCCTCTTTTATTGCCGCGACTCAAATAATTTTGTAAAAAGTTAATTTTTTAAAAAAAATTACATTTGCATTGACATAACAGAAAAGACATCAACAAAATGAAATTAATAGGACTTTTTCTAGAGCAGTTTTAGGTGCAGACAGTCGGGAAATAGGCAGTTTATACTTGCTTAGAACACGTACTTTGTTGCAGCGTGTACCTTTGTGCAAAAAAGACTAGTGGGGTATATTTTTCGGATAGTCACTGCATAAAAATATTTTACCAAAATAAATAAAACATCCGACCCACCTACCCAATTTTTTTAGCTCTGTTACCAGAAACACAACATTGTTTAGGCCTCACTATGACTCTTCTTCACTCCCATATATTTCACATGTATTGACTTGCATCTCTGCTGGCCTCCTCCAATTCCAGATGCTACAGCCTCACTATCCTCTGAATTGTGGCATGCCTCAGATTGATAACCTCCAGAAATTCTAACTTCATCAGATGCGAATAATTACAATTTAATAATTGCTTCTGTGCTCATATAGCGCTATTTTTTCACTCCTATATATCACTATACTTGGTAATCTATCGTTTGATAAAATATAATTGTTACTCAAATAGAAGCTGGATTGCAAAATTAATTAGTGGATAAAAACATAATAGTGCTGCTCTGGTGGAATAATTTAGAACACCAAAACGATGGATCACCAAATTATTATTATTTTGGAAATTTTATATAGCGCCTTTTCGTTTTAGGCGACTCAGAAGCGCTCGGTTTTTGAACTAATTATAATGCTTACGTAAACAACTACCTACTTACTCTTGTATTTACTTGCTTTTGCGGAAAAATTATGTTATTGATCGAGCAATCTATTCTGTCCCAGTCTGGGGTGGACATATTGTTTGCCCGCTGCATATCGGTGACCGAGCCATCATACTCATTTACCTTGCACTTCTACTTAAGTACAAATTCATCAATTTAACTTCCCATTTAGCAAGAATTCGTCTCGTTAATACAATTTGCATTCGACCAATGCTGAAGACCAAGAATTGACGAATAATTTACAACGCCAAGCTACACAATCATGTTACGTGCATAGTGCACACAACAGCGGATCTGCATCCATCTTAGAGCTTCGCATAAAAATAAATCTTTGCTCTTTCTAAGATCTAATATGTATTAAAACATAGGTCACTTGATATTGAGATTTATCTTAGGGAGCTTTATGTGCCAGTGCTATCCGTTCCAGGTCGTAGATTCCTTCGCTCTGCCATGCAAGATCTGGTTGTCCCTATGGCTCGAATTTCCAGTGAGCTGCATAAAAGCTTCGCTACATGGTCTGTCTGTCCAATAAGTTACCTAGCAGTCTCTGTAATGAACTTCTTTCTTGGTCTTGTCCCTTTTCCACAAGCGCTTGAAACCATTCTCTCTGATTGTGGTTTGGTGCTGTCAATTCGAGAGCCTCTAAGGAGTTTCTCTTGAAGTGGCGATATATAAACTCACGATTACGATTGATGAACACTGGGTAATATCAAAACCGGTAATGCATTTTAAACAGCGTGACAAAGAACTTATACAATATCTGCAGAAAAAATATGAATAGAGTTATCATTGTATTTAGTATCCATATAATACTTGCTTGATTCCTAAAGCGCGGTAATTTAGTTACTAATAAAATGAAACATTATGTAACAGCCAAATCACAATTCTTATCCGTTGTTTACAAGCGACCGCTCAATGTACAGCGCCGGAAGTCCTGCTATGCGCACGCGCAAATCCCAGACACGTAGAATAGTTAAACAGTAAAAATGTAGAAACGTCAAGCTTTGATTGTTCTTTCCACAAACATTTTGCTTATGACTACAAATTATCATTGTGACGTTTTCCAACAATGATCATTACGTACACGCTGCAGTAACTTCAACTTTCCTGACAACTTCAACAATACAGAGTAATCCTATACTCCATATAATTGTTTGACAAAGATCAAATGTCTTTGTAACCCATGACCATTGAAAAAAATGTGAATTTTTATGTCGCATGTATAATTATTACACAATTAGGCCTATAATTATGACCTTTAGCTATATGATCCAAATCCTCGGGCTCCCTTACTTTCTTGTCGCTGGCAAACCCCGCCCAAAGTATCTCTTCTGCATCCTTTCTCCACCGAAGTCGGACTCGAGTGGTACTTCAAGAACATTAATTTTTCTTTGGCAACGACTGGTTAGGCCTATATAGGCAGTTATTACACCAGTAATATGATATAGACCTTGTTGCTGCTTAACGACTCTGCCACTTTATTCAACAATCAGATTATGCACGATTTAGTGACAATGATCGATAAAGATATCAGGCCTAATTTATAGTTGGCCTAGCTATTAGATATGAAACCATCGCAAATTGACCCAACGATATAAGCAAATAATTATCAATACAGGTGACATTAAATTATACGCACCTCTCAATTGTAGAAGTTGTCTTTGTCCACAGAATTCCCATCTGATAGAGACTATAATAAGTCTTGCTGAGAAAATAATTTAAATTGATGCGAAACTCAATCTACCGAGCGCCGAAGTATAAATAATTATGTGTGTCAATAAGCCTACCACATGGAAAAAATGATAGCGTAGGCCTATTTGACATTCTATGGAGTGCCGAACTTCAAAATTTAATTAACTCTTACTGTAAGGCCTACGTATTCTATTTTTTCCACCGAGAGAACTGGAATTCATGGATGACAAATATAGTCTATAGCGCATCGACAAAATTAGGCTCTATATAGCATTTTGGCCTAATAATAATTAGGCTAACAATCGATCAATCAATTTTCGTTTAATAAGCTCTTTAATTCAGCTAGGCTGGCAGCTAGAACGCATCATGTTACATATAACTAATTTTACAGAGGTTTTATGTATAAGTTCAGTTTATATAAGCAACATAAACAGATGTTCCACCTGTAAATACACATCGATCAGAGGTAGCTAGGCCCCGTGCATACATGGGCAGATTGACCCCTTTAAGGCACACGGCTATAAGGCGGAAGATGACGCCATAATAACTGTAGGCAGTCGGGTAGGCCGTTTCTGTTTATGATGTTGTTTTCACAGGCTAATTAGTTTGTTAGTTATTTGGTCTTGTTTTTTATGGGATCTACATGAATTTTACATTATGATACCACGTCTTGTCAATTAACTATTGTCCACCAGATTGATGTTTGGCTGCTTATCATATTAAAGAATATATTTACTTACTCACTTTCTTTAAAACACATTTCACTTTTTCAATATCCGGGACCTGAAGGCATTTTGCATCACGTGGTCAAACAAGTCGCCATTTTTGGCATACAATAAAAATTGTGATTTATTCATATCTGTGCTAGAAGAGAGTTTTTTGTGATTCTAAATAATCAAAATAGTTAACGTTAGTTTCTTATTACTGTACACATATGTTTTTAGTTCGAAGATACGGGTAAACTTCAGGACGGTCGTGTGAAAGGTGTTTTGAATGTCAACAGGTGTTTAATAGATAACGTCGACGGATGTTTAAGGGTTAAATGCTCGAAATTAACCAGTAGCCACCTGGTGAAGGCTGCAGAGTTAACCGATTTGCGGTGAATCAGCGCCATCGAGGTATGTTTCTTGTAAATGTAAAGGGTAATTTCAGGACAGTGGTACTGGTACAGTAAATGTTGGTGGGTAGGAGTCTTAACGATGACAGGCATGACAGACATGATATCTCTAATTCAGTTTATTTCCCTATACCTATTAAACGAAATGTTTTTCCAGATGTTTTCGTGTCAGGTAATACAGTTGAACCCGTTTGCTAATTTGGCTTGACATGTAAGAGTTAATGTACTGCCATACATTCATCAGAAAGTCAAGACTGTTGGTGATTGTACCGTTACGTGTATGACTTCATTCGTTTGCCTTACATTTAAGTAACTCTGTTGTCTGTGCTTTAAAAAAAATTAGTTTCATTTTTTGTTTACAGTTAAATGAACAACTGGATAGGAGAAATATATTACAAGTTATGACATAACGATATAATTTGTATGTTTTAGAAGCAAATTGATCCATTTGCCTTACTGTAGAGGAGGCTAAGGTGCTGCCATCGAGCCTGTCAACGTCTCATTTATGTGATGAAAAGTTTTCTGCTGCAGATTGAACTCAGGATCAAGTTATAGACTACAGAGATTTTATTACGTATGTTATCATTGTTGAGACGTTCTTTCTTGTTAAATCGTTTAAATAAAGTCATTTGCATAATTGACTTGTACAAGTGCTACTTGCTTTGCCTGTGATTCTGCATTATGCAAAATGATACCATGTCTTCCAAAGAACTGTTAACATAACTTGTTATACTATTTAGCACATGGTATAAAGAAATGTAGTGTAATGCTATATATATTTCATCATAGAAAGTAGGTTTAGTTTAGTCACTTTACAAGATACAGCATATTTTGGAAAGCTGTATACACCATTGCGTTTCAAGTACCATCATTTTCGTACTTTGGGCGTATAATTATTGTTTGCGCTAGTATATAATTATTTGGATGTTTTTGGTTTACATCATTTGCACACATTGTTAATTAAAGCTTGTCGCTATAGAATTATTGCATACTGGTTTAAGCATAATTTGGATGGATTTTCCTCTGATGACCTCTTGTTAATGGGACACAGTCTCCATTAACCCTTTATTGCCGAAGGTATAAGATTTCCCATACCATTTACTACCATCTCGGCATTAAAGGGTTAAATAGAGAATGTAGTGTGATACGTTAGACATTCTGGATATCGGTGCTATCTTATTTTCAGCTCAATTGTCTGACCGCTGGACTCAGATGGATGCGAACTGAGCGCTGCACATTAGTTTGATGCTCTTCAATAATATCATCGCCTTCGTGCAATGACGTCCTCGACCCTCAAGTTTGGCCCAGAATGGTGAGTCAGGATGCTTCTGGGGTTCAATATGTATATGCAACAAGATTCCTGTGGTACCCCGTAACTTCGTAGTGCTCATAACCTGGCCTACTTGAGAGGCGTTGTATTCCCTTCATTCATTGGTGCTTAATTGGTGAAGACCCAATCTGGACAAAAAGAGCAAATGTCCATCTCTTAGTGGTGCTCAAATACAGAATGTAAAGATAGTATGGGCGGGTAGGGGAGGGGTAAATTGATTGATTGATTGATTTGAGCAAAGATAGTTCCGTTTGCTCGGAGCCAACCTAGACATATGAGAAATATCATATTCGGAAAGAAAATGAAATTTGAATTAGATTTTTAAATTTTCTTCAAAGTATTTTTACTGTTATTTTTATAATCCAGTGATTGCTTGAGGTTTCTGGTCATATGACCTTTTCATGAAGTACTTTGTTCTTTAGTCAATTGAGCTACTGTAATTAATAAAAATGATGTCTATACAAATGAAGTTTAGAAAGATCTCTGTCTAATAAATGCGTTAGAAGATTTTCGAGTCATTATCTGTTTTTTTGTGTTTTTGAGGTTGAGAAATTTATCCGATGGAAGTGTGTCTTCCATTCCTTCTGCTTCCTCCTCCTCCACCGCTCTGGCGCCAATCTCCTCGGCGGCATCTCATGGTCCATCTTCCCAGGCACCAGCTTCCTCTGGCCCCACACAGAGGTACAAGTTGGCCGATTACCGGTACGGGCGTGAAGAGATGCTGGCACTCTTTGCCGCTCCGATTCCAGTGCCGGAAAATCTGAAGGACTTGAAGGTGATTCTGAGCGACAGACTGCAGCAACCTCTGGCATTACAACCGGAAACTGACGACGAACAGGTGTGTAGCAGGACTCCTCTTGCCACGTGCACTGTCTGTCCTCCTCCTGTGTGTCCTCCTTCTGTGTGTCCTCCTCCTGTGGGCTGTTCTGTTGTCACTCAGTATCTGCTTGTTTCATTTTTTATCTGTGTGCTTGTTTGTATTGGAACGCTTTCCCATATATAACCACAACTGACACTGTCCTGCCATGTGGAAATTTTGAAGTGTTCTGTCATAATTTTGTGATATCATTGTGTCTTATCTAGATGCCTTCCAAGTTCCAACAATGGTGTTTGAGAAACATCAACTGAATTCTGTATTCTACACTAATCACTAATGCAGAATTATACAGACAGACCCTGCAGATCCCCAATGATGAATATCATTAACCCTTTACCAGTTCATTTTTAAATTTTAAGCCCGTTTTCGGCAGATATTCTCGGGGCAAACGGGTAAAAGATTAATATAAATAAACTTTAATGTATGATGACTGCAATGACAGACACACTATCTACCACCTTCCCCCAATGGTCTTAAAGAGGCCTGCAGGTGAGATTGGAGGCAGACTCTTGACTGCTGAACTTGCGCTGCAAGTAGCTTGGTGACTAGCCTCTGACTGGAACGGGTAGGAAAAGGCAATAGTAGAAGAGGGGTATGCTTGCGATGATGAGCATGATGATGATGATGATGATGATGATGATGATGATTGGTTAGGAGTTCTAACAGGGTGTAGTGGAGGGGAAGACTTCTGGACTGGATATCATTATCATCCACTGGATAAAATGCTTCCAAATGGGGGGGAGGTTGAAAACCAGTAAGGCGATATTTGTCTCTTCCTCCTTCTAACTGTTATGTTGTCTGAGAATTGTATTTAGCTAAAAGTACGGTTGTTGTCTGATCTGCATTGTCGTTGTCGTTATGTTACAGCATCTCTTTTCACAGGCTGTCAACAGCACAGCCGTTCTTCGCTTGACCGGTCGCGGATCAGCGGCACCGCTCGGAGGAGGTCTGAGAAGTGATGTGGAACGAGGGCGTGGCAGAGGTGACTACTGCTCTCATGGTATTTCATTTACCATCACCAATGTCATGTTACTGAGCTCATCAAACAATTCAAATGCTTAGACTAAAAATCTTTCTGTGTGCCAGTTTCAGAACCCGCACATCGAGTTTTTGGCTGAATGCTTTGATTCTGAAAGGAGAATCTACTAAGCTTTATCATTAAATTCGTTTTCGTGAGTTGCAGATGCCTTGTTTGGATATGTATTGATTGGTTTGAACAAATGAAACACAATAATTGTATGTTGTAAATGGAGGGATGCATGAATGTATGCGTTGATCTGACCATTTTTTTTACCTGATTGTTTAATGATGAGAGTGAACTAAAAAAGAACATGGGGGAAACAATGCGTCTCATTGTTGAAGTTTTACAGAAATATGAAAGAATGAAACCTTGTTCCTAAATTCCATCAGTCTCCTCTCTCCAGGCCTTTCCTTGCATCGGCATTGTCAGCTTTTTGGCCATTGATTCATTTGGTTGTTATATATTTCCTTTTGTTGTGTTTTTCTTTGATAGTTCTCTGGATATTCTGTTTTAAATTGTCAGTTATGGCAATGCATGCAGCTTTGCTTGAAACTTAACTCTTTTTGTTGCGTTGCATTTTAATCTGCTGCTTTTGTGCTTATTTTTCAGGGCGTGGAAGAAGCGAGGTTGTAGGCGGGTTCTATTCCAGCAGAGTGCCTATCGAGGAAGACAGCTTCTCTCGTGGAAGCAGAATCCCTCGAGAAGGACATGAAACTGACAGGTGAGAAGTAGTCCATTCCATCCATTTGGTGGAGGGCCCGGTAGCGCATTGGATAACATACTGGCATGGGTTATCAGCAGACCCGAATTCGAGCCCCATAGAATAGACATGCTTTGTAGGCTGCTATTAGCGCAGTGTATTGCAGGATGTCTGTTCTGTTAGTAGTTAAGATTTATGTCTTTCTGGGATTTGTGTTCTTGTGATTTGTTTCAATTGCTTAATTTTACACTGTAACAGGTTGTGATCTGTCAACCGGATTGTTCAATAAATGAATCTTCTTCTGATTCTCTGCCCCTACTCAGGTTCGGCTGTCCAGTGTCGCCACTCTTCCCTCCGCTGGCCTTCTCCTTTAGTCTCTGGTATCCAATCCTTGTCATCAACGTGTCCAGCAACATCTGTCGTGGTCTTCCTCTTGTTCTTTTCCCCTCCATTTTTAATAAATGAATATTATTATATTATTATTATTATTAAATCGTGCAGTCTTCTGATTCATCCTTGAATCTGCTTTCTTGTTGCATTTTCATTGTTTTTTATGACCTTTACCTAACCACATTTTTTTTATTGTTTCCGTCAGTCGGGGACGAGGATTTGGATATACGGGTCGCAGCTTTGATGATATGTCGACGTCATCATCGACACACGGGGAATTTTCTCGCTCAATGTCAACGGAAAACTGGAGGATGAGCCGAAAATACGAAGATAACGAGGGCAGTTGGAGAAAGCCGAGCCAGAGATCGAGTTAGTCTTGTTAATTTACTTGTACCGTTTTCCTGATTTTGCATGATATTAAATTTTTAGTCAATTATAGGAAATAATTTGTTGCGTATGTCTGCTTGGCAAAAACTGTGTTCGTACATTGTATGGAAGTATTTTTGTCTGTGTTTTTGAGGTTTTAAATTGTATCTTGTCTGTGTTTAAATTGCATATAGCGCTTCGGCGTGAAACTCCGATGCAGTGTTCGCTCTGCATTCAGGAGCGCCTGTGAGTAGAGAGAGCTTGAAAGGGCGCTATAACAAGTGCGCATACTAGTGTTGTTTTAATAATGTCTCAATTTTAGTTTTAGTTTTTATTGTTAGTCTTAATATTTAGTTTTAGTTTTAGTTTTAATTGTTGCTAAATATTAGTTTTAGTTTTCGTTTTAGTTTTTATGGATCAATTTTAGTTTTAGTTTTAGTTTTAGTAATCCAATTTTAGTTTTAGTTTTCGCTTTAGTAATCCAATTTTTGTTTTAGTTTTCGTTTTAGTAAGCTGGGGCTATTGACTCGTTAGAACTTAATGCCATTTAATTTCTTCAAGAACCTAAATAAATACAAGACAAAACGAAGACTTGATGAATACAAAAAATTACTGATTTATGTGAAATGTTCAAATGTCCTTTTCTTCTAATCTGCGCAATTGATACCTCAGTATGTAATTAATTATTGTTTGTGAGTAATAAAGTTATGATAGAGATATTTAGGCCTTATAGTTGTATCAACCTAGATCATATTTTAATGTTGTTTCGCTATTTTTATTATTTTTTTTATTGCACGTTCAATTCTGGTTATAGAAACAAATAAGCTGTTTTTCAGTTTATTTACTAAAAGTTATTTTTAAAGTATTTTGGCAAAACTACTTAGATGGAAATAGTGAATTCATTACCTTTTCCAATAGGCCTTTCTGACAAAAAGAAATACCGAAGACCATGCCTATAATTACAATTTATGAACTCCAAAACTCTTGCAACAATCAGCTTCTGACACCAAAGAAAGAATGCTGGAATAAGCTGTGAAATGGCATTTCAAAATTCATTAGCATCTGACATGTGTTGTCACATACTAGCTCATTCTATATAATCAACCAAACACTGGAGGTAGACCAAGCTAATCTGCATACAGATACCCCACTCAGGGGAGTCTAGAGATCTTGGATGGACAATTATTGCCCTCGACCTAGTTTAGACAATAGACAGCCTACATGCAGCTATCTAGAATAGTGGCCAGTGGCAAGGTGCTTTCAATCTGATCTTGGGTTAGTGGTAGCCTACACACATACGCACGCGCGCACACAGGTCATGCACACACAGGTTGTATACGCGGAGGTAAAGAAACAGCCAGAGCCTTCAGTAATAGAAGGCTCTGGACACAGCCATACGCTCGAGGTAGACCAAGCTATTAATAATAATAATAATAATAATAATTACGACGATTTATATGGCGCAGTAACACAGCCATGCCGTTACAAGGGCGCCTTACAGAAAACCAGCTACACCGGATAAGCCCTAGCGAACAAGTGTGATTTTAGCCTGGCTTTAAAAGAGTCCACTGAGCCTGCTGATCGGATAGCGAGAGGAAGACTGTTCCAGCAACGAGGACCAGCGACCGAGAAGGCACGATCGCCGAAGCACGTTCTCATTCTCCACACACGCAAGTCAGACCTCTCGGATGATCTGAGCCGAAGCCCAGCCGCGGAGGAATGAGTCTCTATGCAGCAATCGCGCAGGTACTCGGGCGCAGCTCCGTGAAGCGATTTGAACACGAGCATAAGATACCAATTCAGGGAGTCTATAGACATTGGGTGGACAATTCTTCGACCTAGACGGCAGGTGCACTTGAAGCAGACGCTGATTGACCAGAGAATACTGGGACCAAAGTTCACCAAACCTAGGAAAGAGGAAAAGTATGACACGCCATTTGCATAATACGAATAAATGACAAAGTAAAATCACGAGCCAATTATTTAGTTTTCGTTTGACCGAATATCGTTTTAGTTTTCGTTTGATCAATTTTCGTTTAGTTTTAGTTTTGATTGCGGCAAATTTCGTTTTAGTTTTAGTTTTCGTTGTCACCTCATTTTAGTTTCAGTTTTCGTTAACGAAAATGAAACATTTTCGTTAATTACCTTTTTCGTTTTCGTTTTCGTTAACGAAAACAACACTAGCGCATACAAACAAACAGACAAATATTTGTACTTTTCTGTAGTACAGGAGAGAGATCTGTTCAGATTCTAATGGCAAGGTTTGAATGTCTGTGAAATTGAAGCAGCTACTCGTCGCTGGAGGGAGCCGTGGGAGAAGAGCTGCGATGGCGATCGAGAGCGAATGATGGATCGAAGGATGAGCGAAGATTCGTATCGTGATCGATCGGTTCCGTCGTACAGACGATCGGTCAGCTCAAACTCCGCTTATGATGAGGAATCAGGTATGGGATGTTTCTTTTGTTCATCGCTCGTTGAATACTTGAAAGAGGTCTGTTATGAGGTTCAATTTAAGTCATTTAATATCTTGCAATGTGTAGCTTGTACAATGAAAGTGTTGATTCTGTTCATTTTCTGTAATTCTGTTGGATTAAAATAGTGTTTATTTTCAAGAAATTATGCTAAGCAGTGACCTGACTGACCTATACTTGCTAAACATGCTCAATGCTCATACAGTTACTACCTTATTTTGTGAACTATATTTTGTCCCTCTGTATATGCCACAGTGATGCAGAAAAGGACAACTTTTTTGTAAAATACCAAGTCAGGCAGACACTAAGCACCATGAACATATAGTCAAACGATGTCATCGGCCGTAAATTTACGACCGTTGTTAGCAAATTATGCTGAAATTACCTTTTTGCTAAGATAAATTTATGCACTTTTAAATAAATTTTTGTTTAATACATTCGGTGTTTGCTGCAGTATTAAGATAAAACTAAGTTGTAGTTGTTATGAGTTTACACATTTGATAAGTGCTATTATATGTAACTAAGCATCAAACACTAAGTACTGTAGAGTGTAGGCATGTTAATTTAATGTACCTCGGCGAGCCCCTAATTATTGTGTGTGTGTGTGTGTGTGTGTGTGTGTGTGAGTGAGTGTATCTGCTCTTTGTGTTGTTCATTTAGGCAATTCTCAACAACCCTTTAAACACAGTTGTCTACTTAAGGGTTCTAAACAGCTGTGTGTGTCATATGTTTTTTTAGACCTTCCTGAGTGGAGCACTGATGATGTTGATGACATTGGAACGTTTGACTCTAGCGGTGCATTCATGTCACTTAAGGTAAGCCGATGTACTGCACTTTCTTCCTTTGCTCTGGGAGCAGTATGCTTAGCTGTATTATGCTGTGTCATGAAACCAGACATTAAATGAACCCAGGTGTGAGCTTCAAATGCAGTCGGCATTAAGTGGAACTGAACTTGGGATCTTGTAACGCATGCATTCAACAATTGGCAGCCATTGTAGATTTTGTGCAATTACATGTTTAATTAGCAATGTTATAACTTTGTGTTGGTGTTGTTGCTGAATAGGATCTTGAACAACAAGAGAAGAAGGAGAGAAGGAGTCATGAGGCAGACGGCCTGAGGGACGACGAAGAGGCTGACAACAATGTTCTAGCAGCAGAAAAGGCAAGTTAACTTCAGATAAGTTTTTATTGCATGAGCTATGAAAAGAGAAGATCGTGGAAGATAAGGTTTAACGAGAAAATGCCATTGAATAGGAAGATTGATATATAATTTGCTGCTTTGTAATGGCATGGCTGTGTTACTACACCATATAAATTGTTGTAATTATTTTTATAATACGAAGGAAGAGAGAGGGGAGGAGATTAGAAAATTGAACGTTATTTGGATCGAAGAGAGGAACATATAAAATTTTGGAAAGGAAGAGATGTTGAATCGAGGATTGGAGGGATGATACAAAAATTGAATGGAAGTTCATGGACATGGATGAGATTGACGTTGGAAGTATTAGTTATTTGATTGTGATGTCTTTTTCAGGAGAGCGCCGTCATCAGTGAATCGGAGGCTGAATCCAGTGCGAGTTACACGACTATTGCTGGCTCGGATGCAATGGACAAAGATGCTCTAGCACTGCAAGAGCAACAGCTAGCAGTGGAAACATCCTCTTCAGACAATGTCTGCGCTGCTGAAGTGGATGATTTTCTCAAAGCAACAGAAGTTACAAAAGCCAATGGTGCGACAGATGATGTTGGGCAGCAGCAGCAGCAGTCAGACGTTGGTGCAATTGCAAGTGACAAGCTGGCAACGGAAGGTGGTTTAGTGGTTGCTGCGGAGCCAGAGTCGAACTGCGCCAGCGGTGTTGGAGTGGGTCAGGAAGCGGAGGTGAATTTTGATCATTTGGAGCTTCAGGTAGAGAATCTCTATGCCAGTATGTCTGCTGATGAAGAGCCACCAAGCGCTAAGGAGAAGGGCTTTCTGCCTCCGGACCATGAGGATGCTAAGAAATGGTTCTATAGAGATCCGCAGGGTCAAGTTCAAGGTGAGTTAATTAATACCATTCATTGCAGTCGTATTTTCAGACTGAAAATTAAAATAATTTGCTATTTGTTCGCAAGAACTAAAATGAGAATGAAGAAATTGTTATTTAAAACTGGATGAAAAACAGAAATGCAATGGTCTAGCGTTGTTTGCTACTTAATACATTCACCCTGATCCAGTTTAGGGCTCATGGAAAAGTATTTTATTGGTTTGTTATAAGGTAAAGTCGAATACATAATTAATTAATAAGATAGAGCTCTGACTAAGCTTTCCAACTCTATATAGTTCAGCTCTGCTGTCTTTTGCCAGTTAGACACTATCGATGACTTTCAAACTGTGCACAAAACGGTTGTTTCGATCGGTTTTATACCTTATGGGTCATTTAATTTAAGTACAAATAACACATTGAAAACAGCAGCATATATATTACGTTTCAATATTTTATTGGTAAAATATATAATGTAGATTCAAAAAATGTGAAAATTGATAATTTGAAGGGTTGACACCTTTTATTGTTTTTTGTTGTCATTAATGGAATGGATTGATGTAGTGGCGTTTGCGTTGTTTAGGTCCATTTTCATCGAGTGAGATGGCCGAGTGGTTCAGCGCTGGTTACTTCAGCATGAATCTCGTCGTAAAGCAGGGAGCAGACGAATGTTTTGTGCCACTCGGTGAGTCTTCTTTGCTTTACCCTCATGGTCATGGGGGGGATAGCGTTATCTTACTGGCCCTCATAGGATGAGTTGGTCTCTGATGCTTAGTGCAGGACAACCAGTGTTCTTTTTTGAAGATTTGATTATTTTAATTGTTATGAGCTGTGTTTTCCATGCTAGTCTCATTTTTCTGAACAGAAAAATTCCAACTTAACCCTTTCTAAAGGTTAATGGGAAGCCAATGCAGTTGTTGCGAAAGTGTTAAGGGAAATAACAAGAGCTGGAATTCTGTTTGGTTTAAACTCAGTTCATCTGAATGTCACGTTTAGATTACATCTGATTGTATCAACGTTAGTGCGTTTGACTGATTTTGCCGATTTGGAGCAAAGGTAAAGAGGAAAGTAACTGTGCTTAGAATTTATAATTGTATCCATTAGTTATTTTAACTTGACGAATCCTATAATTTATTTGCTTTTCTTTTTAGGAGAACTGATCAAGATGGGATCCGTTCCATTCATAGCCGCTGCTCCTGTCAAGGTGAAAAATAGTTTCTGTCAATCTAAGTTCCTTCTATATCTTTTTGAGAAGCTCTACAAGCCCTACTAATACTATAGAGAAGTGATGCTTGTTTATTGTTGCAATTGGATTTGCCTTTGTGAATCATTATCAGTAATTTTGAGAGGCATATATTTCAAAGAATATATTTTATTTGTCCTGATCCATGCATCAACACACACACACACACACACACACACACACACACACACAAATACATACCCACAAGTCCCACATGCATGTACAATTGCACATGCTCTGATAAGTTGTCAGATGATTTTAGAAGATGAAGAGTTAGTTGGTATACGTGTTTTTGAATGAAATGTATTTTGATTTGATTTGATATTTGATTAAATATATTTTTTATTAAATTAGCAGATCTCACCTCCACTGAGCAACAGTGCAATCGAGATGCAACATCATCAGGATCAGGTGAAGCTGTTGCTCCTACAGCACCAGCAACAGCAGCAACAACAGCAACAACAACAGCAACAACAGCAGCAGCTTCAGCAGCAATTGAGGTGAAATAAATTTCATTTGCGTTTTGTTCTTTCAGATTGAACTCACACAACTGTGATTTTGATCAAAGTCAAGGCTTAAGAAAATATTTCATCGTTGTATCTTGATTCTTCGTTATCAGAATGTTAGTTCAATGTATTTAAAACTAATGCAGCTTGCCATTAAAGGGTTAAAGCAGGTCTATAGTTAAGTGTACTGTTTACAATAATTGTCTAATGTTGACTGAAACTGATGACTGCTGTTTGTTTGTTTGTTTGCCGTAGGACTCTGCAAACGCAGGAAGCTTTTGCGAAGCTGACTCCTCAGCAGCAGCAACTCCTGCTGCAAATGATGCTCAAGCAACAGCTGAATCCACAGGTGGCAGCAGCACCTGTCAATCAGCAGCAGCAGCAGCAGAAAACGAATGCGCTCAACAGGTGTGTGTACCACTGTACATTTTCGTCTCCTAGAATAATTCCACCATTCTTTGTCAATTGACGATTTACTTTCAGGATTAGGGTCTTGTGTGTGAAAGCATAATTAATCGATTGCAGTCTTGCAACTTGTTGGCATAAGTAGCTTTCTTGGAGAGGTGATTAAGGTAGGGTCATATTCAGCATCAACTTGATATTCGAAATTTTGGGAGGCAGTCTTATCTAGGGCAACAACGACGACGTCATTAGTTTGTGTGCTGGAGCTAAATAAATGACCTTGGTTTCACAACAGGTCGACTCTTCTGGAGACGATGAATGCTTTCCAGCGCCTTTCATCCAACGTCTCGTCGTCGTCTCATCCTTCCGCCAGCAGCGTTCCTCCCTCCTTCCATCGTTCCATGTCCCAGCCGTCCGCAATCGACGTATCTGCGCTTCCCTCCAGCCTTCTCTACGGATTGTCGACGTCCTCCGCCTCCTCCTCCTCAGCTGCTGCTGGGTC
Organism: Lumbricus rubellus; assembly: GCA_945859605.1. Lineage (NCBI taxonomy): Eukaryota > Metazoa > Annelida > Clitellata > Crassiclitellata > Lumbricidae > Lumbricus > Lumbricus rubellus. The sequence goes on along the minus strand of OX243816.1, from coordinate 17,315,703 downwards.
TGCGAACAATCTGCCGCCTGTTGGCATGCAGCAGCAAACGTCTGGTGCTCTCTGGCGGTCATCTAGCTGCATGCCATCTGCATCAGGTAAGTGATCTATTTTTGCAAAGACTTCGTCATGGCCACCTCACATCGTCAACTCAATATATTAGTTGGTGTCCCTAGACAGCGGGATTATTTTATCCATTTAGGGCCTCCCTTTTTTGTAACCAATGTGCAAGATGTGTGAACCTTTCATGTATGCAGTTTTAACACCCTGGTTTAGGGAATCTGCTGTTTTTAGTTCAGAAAATGCTGTGTTAGTGTCGTGAGATATGGACATATATATATATATATATATGCATTTTTTGTGTTCACTGTGCCAGTGGTTCTTTTGACTTTGTTGCCCAGTCTTGGTCTTCTTAGTTTGTATTAAATTGCTGCTTTGAATTGATTTGTTGGCCCCAGCTAGGAGTTCTTTCATGCACCTAATACGGCATTCATCTAAGAGTCTAGCAAGCCATTAACCCTTTAATGCTGAGATGGTAGTAAATGGTATGGGAAATCCTATACCCTCGGGCATTAAAGGAATTAACTGTTTTGCTGAGCTGCAGTTTCTAGAACTGAAGGTTGTGATTTAAGTTTGTTGAATCTGTCTAATATTGCTTTTGATGGTATGATTTAATGAGTACAATTCAAGACAGAAATATACGATTGGGACTTGGAAGAGGAGAAGTGTTTGGAGATGGCCTGGGATAGCTGAGGTGATTGTGTTTCAGGTCAGCAATGGTTATCGGAGACTGGAGCTGGACCAGGTGGCCTGTGGAATGAACTGCCAAAGGCAATAACAGCGTCGGCACTCGAAGAAATGCAATACATGGTACTGGAGAAGGCACACCAGGTATTCGTTGTACATGTATTTGTTCAGCTGTCTGACATCTGTGAAATGGTTGTACAATTTACGTTTGATTCATCGTATTTGATTAATAGTTCAGTGATTAGAGCCATGCTCATAATCGGAATAATTATAATTATTGGAATAATCGGTAATCAGTGCTGATTTTCTTAGTTTTCCTTTGGTTGCTTGCCAGGTTGCATATGAGATAACCATGCACTGACGTCCGTTGCGGCCCATGGAGATGCTGTGATAAATAAATACCTTTTGTTAAGGAGAACGCAGGCAGCAAGACCTGTGCCAGGGTTTCAACTGCAATCATAATGTCTCTGAACATGTTGACTAGACAAATATTGAAATAATCTGTCTCATAGTTGGTGTTGGCTATTTTGCAATTCACTGTACAGTGTACACAGTACTACACACGGTTTCTGCAAAAGGCAATGTCGGTATATAGCTCTATCATTTGTTGCTGTGTGAATGAAAATGTGATGCTTTGATTATCTAAACTAATGGATAACAATGATTCCAGCAGTGCCATTGTCATCACGCACATGACATCCATGGACGGACGGATGGTCAGTTGGTCAATTCAGGTGCTGAACGTCATAATCTATTGAAAACCCAATAAAAAAATTGAGAAAATTGATTCAGTTGATTGATTTGATAGTCTTGATAAGATTGAAATGATTAGCATATTGTTAAACGCAACATGTTTTTGATGCGTGTGCTGATAGCATGTTGTTGGAACGCAACATGTTTTTGATGTGTGTGCTGATAGCATATTGTTGGAACGCAACATGTTTTTGATGTGTGTGCTAATAGCAGCAGCAGCATCAGCAGCAGCAGCAGGTTCCAACACCGGTTGCTGTGAGCGGACACCAGCTGAAGATACAGGAGTTGTTTTCAAACAGTGCTGCTGAGAAGTCACGCGATGCGAACGGGTCGATGGGCATTGACCAGCTGCGAGAGCTGCTGCTGCATCAGCAGAAGCAGCAGCTGGACATCGTGCGAGTGGCGGAGGAGCAGCGACGTCTGCTCGAGGAGAAGCGGAGAATGCTCGAGATGAATCCTCTAGCCAATCAGAGACTTGTGCGACAGGTAAACGTCTTCAACATCTACTGATCATGTGATTGAATTACTACTCCTGTGCATTATGGTTCAGGGCTTTTTTTAACGTGCAGTTGTACACAAAATGTGCAGTTCTAAACGGATTTGTGCAGTTGTTGAAGCACTTTTGTACAGTTAAAACTAGCAAAAAATGGTCATTGTCCTCTGATTGGAGGTAATTTACCATGAAGTATGGGAAAGGAAAGAAGGGGTTTTGCAGTTATAAAAATTCCTTAAAAGCAGCCCTGTTATGGTTTTCACTTCAAGTGACTATTGATTTGTTATGCATTAAGATAACAGAACTGTTGATATAATGGTTGGATTAGCTATCTTGAAGGTGACCTTTTTACCCTTCTTGGTTGACTGTGTCATCGAAAAAGCAACAGTTTTTAAACCCTTTAATTTTTCTTGCTCATTAGGTGTCAACAAAAGGGATTGGTTTTGGGACAGTTGCATTATGGTTACATTGATGCCACCTTAGTCTTTCAATCTGTGTCGTGTTATTGATGAATGGCTCCATCTTGTGATCTAGGACAGGTCAGAGGAATTGTATCGTCAGCAGCAGCAGCTCGATGCCCTCTGTCGTCTGCAGAATGACCCAGTTACATCCAGCTTACAGGTAAATACGAGTACCTCGTCAAAGAATCTTTCACCTGGTGCACTTCCACAAAAGGTTATTAGTAAAAATATGGGTCTCTGCATAGTTGTTTAAAACGTTTTTTTCGTTTTTTATTCGCTCCCAAAAACGTCGTTTTTTTCGTTTTTTATTTTTTCCGTCGTTTTATTCCGTTTTTTATTTTTTATGTAACGCTATTTATTTATTCTCTGTCTCTTATTATTTGTCTTAATTTTATTTTTCCTAATATTCCTTAAGTTTTCAGCCCAATCTCAAGGCTTCAGATATCTTATGTCATTATTTAATTGTTTAAAGTCATCATTTAAGAGATACATGTATAAAGTAAACAAGGGTTTTATGCCTAAAATGCAGTTTAAGATGTAAAAAGTCAAATTATTTTCCGTTTCCGTTTTTTTGTCGTTTTTCCGTTTTTTATTTTTCCGAATAAAACGACGTTTTTTTCCCGTTTTTTATTCCGTTTCCATCGTTTTTTACATCTATGGGTCTCTGTGTAGCGTCTTTCAAGAAAAATGGTTTCTTCATGTTTCATCTCTTCTCATATATCCTAAATTCCGGTCTAATTATTTGAATCGCAAATAGAAGCGTTCCTTGTCTGTGTCATTTCCAGAAGCAATTCAGTCATTTCTTATAACTGATGGCTAATCCAAAGGTCTTCAGTTTCAGTCGGGCTTATGGCTACGATTTATTTGCAGATTTTGGAGCCATTGAGCAATAATAATAATTTTGCTTCAGTATAAAGTCTCATGATATTTCCATCAGAGAGTTTCTCTTGTCCGGTTTGCTTCCACAGCCTGTTCTTGGGTTGTTTAGTGTAGTCACTATAATAGAAGCATGTCGTTCCAGGCACCGTCCTCTTTTAAATGCTAACAATGAGTGAAATGCAATTATTGTTTTGCTTCATTTAGGATCGTGATGCTCTGGATGTGAGACAGCTGCTGGCTCTTCAGCAGACATGGAACTCCGGTCACAACAGGTAATGCACAATCAACAATCCACTGACGTAATATTCGTAGATAAGTAAGTCTGCTGTTGATTTGTTACAGCAGCTATAAAAAGCGAACAAGGCGCTGGCAGACTGTTCTGCAAGAAGCGCTTGACGATGAGTAGAGTTGCAGTTGTCTTAATGCTTACATTAATAGGTGCTTAGAAGAGACCATATCAATATCTAGTTACATTACATTGCTGTGTAAGAGTAAAACGGGTATATGAGTTTGCATCTGAATCTGCCCTAGAAGCAGCCTAGTTATGAAGAACAAGGGACTAAATATTGGCAGGCAATGCTTGTGAATGCTATATAAGGATGATTAAGGACTGTGATGATATATGTGTCTCATTGTGTTTATGAACTGTAGCAGAGGAATTGGTGCTATATAAATAACCAATGAATGCATGTGTTACTGATTGTGTAGGGGACATGTGGTGCCATCAGGGGCTGGCCTCGTCACACCATCAGCAGCTGCCTTATTCCATCACAAAGACAATGGCGCCAGCTCTTCGGCGTCTGCAACAGCTGCATCAATCATCCAACATCTCAAGGTACTGATGGATCTGGCACTAATGTAATGTAATTAGTAATTTCTATAGCACCGCTCACAGCCAAGGCCATTCAGTAGCGCTCCCAGTGCGATAACCTCTAGAGAAAAATAGGTCTTAAGAAGAGAGAGAGAGAGAGAGGGGTGGGTGAGTGGGTGGGTGGGTGGGCAGAGACGGGTGGGTGAATGATAAGATTAGGTGGATGGATGAAATGAGGGAGCTATGTGTAAATAGTTATATCAGAAGACTGATTGATAAGATGTGGATGGTTAGATATGTGCAAGGTGTACACCACTGATGATTGTAGAATTGTTGAACTTTTTGCTAGTGGAATTAGGAACTTTCCTATCTAAATAATTTTCTGCTTACAAGTCGCCTTACTAACAACACATTACTCAACTGAAAGAGGTCTTTACCATACCACTGGTAACATATCATGATCCTGGAAAGGCTGTTGGTAGTCATCTAAGGAATTCCCAACTGACTGGATGAGTTAGTGACTGATTTCATTTAGCTAAATAAATCAGATCTATAGCATATATCAAATGATTGAGTTGCATTGACTTGTCAATTGGCTTACCAACTTGCATTGACCTCATTTAGTTCAATGTTAATAATAATAAGATTGGACGAAGATATATATAGATAGATCAATAATAATGACAATTTCTGTGGCGCAGTACATTGGATGTCGACTAACCGACTCTGCATAGATATATGTTCAGTGAATGAATGAATGAATGAGTGAAGATATAGACAGACAAATGAACTAATTGGACTTGTTGATTGGTTTGTTGATTTGATTGTTGATTGGTTTGTTGATTGGTTTGTTGATTTGATTGTTGATTGGTTTGTTGATTGCAGTTAAACGACGTGAAGACGGCCATGAATCAGTGGCCAGCGACTTCTGTAGCAAGTGCGAACAGGTGGGCTAACGAACCAGCGGGTACCTGGTCTGGCTCTAGTCTGCCTCCTTCAAAGTCGTCTCCCCTCAACTGGGAGACTGCTGCTGCTGTTTCAGCCAATAATAAGAGCATCAACAATGCGTGAGCTTCATTCACCTATTACTTGTTTTTACTTGCATTTCCAATCTTTGTTATATTATGTTCAAGATTTCTCTGATGAATGCTGTGTGTATGGTTAATATTTGAATTAAACTGATATGGATTGTGTGTGCATTAGTTGTTGGGGTCAGGTTTGAGGAGGGAAGCGGTTAGGGTGGATGACAGTGGAAGAAAAGTGACCCGAAGTGGGGAGTTTGTCATGGGAAAGAAAATGCCCCACTTTATCTTGATTTATTTTGAAAGACTTGCGCTACACGATGTACTCTTGATCTTTGTACATGCTTGTGAAAATCTACAGTTCAGTACATTTTCCTGAGCGTGTTACAGTTTTCTTGTGTGCAATAGTAGTCTGATTCAGACTCTAGCATAAATGCATCATCCCTTAAGGAAATGTCAAAATGCTGATGATTTTTGTTAATTTGTATGTTTGTCTTTAATTTTAGATCTGTGCCATTTGTGCCTGGTGGACTATCCCAGATGAAACCGGTTGGTAGCATTTTCTGTGCACTTACGATTGGGAATAGGATGGGTAAATGGATTGGATGGATAAATGGGGTTTGGTTACTTAGTTATGATTTAATTCGCATATATAATTTCGCTTGCTACGATGTTGTATGTATGTGTTTGATTGTTGTTGTTGACAGGAGTATGCGCAGAAGGTGCACAAGTCGAAGGAGGAGTTGACTCAGTGGTGTGAAAATGTCCTTAAAAGCATGCTGACGTGCTCTTCGATGGACAGTAAGTCACCTGATCAACCTGAATACTCTTCTTCATCATTATAACCAGAATTTATTTTAGAAATCTATAGTCTTATTGTTTTTAAGCCCTCCAGTTCAGAAAGATATTTGAAATTTCTGTTCCTTATTCACGTTTTGCCCAGCAGAATCTAGTAAATGGCATGTGAATTCTATGCCCTCGGTCGTTAAAGGGTTAAATTTAAATCGCAACTGCCCCTTGGTGTTTATTGAAAGAACTGCATGAATCTCGATTGTACTGTTGATTTCTGATAAATCTGCATTTTAGTCCAAAGTTCTAAGTGTGACAGTGTGCACTTTTTTTGCCACATCTCTGCTGTCCTTAGCGTCAAAGGTCTATTTTTCATTGTGATTGGACTTTTACGCTGATGTAAAACTCTGAATATCATTGGGTTTTAGGATTTTTAACGTGGGTCTGGTAATTATGTCCATCCCTTTTGGGCCCCCCTTTTTGTTTGTATGTGCACTTGTTATAGCGCCCCTTCAAGCTCTCTACTCAGAGGCGCTCCCGAATGCAGAGCGTACACTGCATCGAAGTTCCACGCCGAAGCGCTGAGCAATTGTGAGTGAAGGACTTGCCCAAGGTCCTTACGCGGCCAGGTGGATTCGAACCTCGGACCTTCCGGCTCCAAGGCAACGACGCCACCACTAGACCACCGCGCCATTACATGCATATTTTCTACTTTTGCTGTCATCTTGTGTTTGTTTTTTGGTTGCAATAAAGTGAATTGATTGATTGATTGATTGATTGATTGATTGATTGATTGATTATAATTTAGTCAACATTTCTTGATTTTTTCTTGCAGTTCCAACTTTTATCTGTCATCTGATGGATTTGAGTTCAGCTGCTGAGGTGAGGAGAGCTGACATTTTGAGATTTTTCTTAGTTTAATTGATGTGCTGGTCAGTGAAACTGAATATGCATCATAAATCATCTTTCGCTTGGTCTTGGTTTTGCAAATTAGAAGCTATTTCTTGTCAGAATATTTCTGGTTTCTTTTCATTAATGCTTGAATTGTATTAGTAATGACTCTACTCTAGGTTATGATGATGATGACGACGACAACAACATAGACTTTGTTTCCCTTTGTTGTAACTGTAACAGTGTTTATGTATAGCATGTTTAGGTGTTAGTGGCACCTGGAAATCTCAAGAGATAGTCGGTGCCAATCCAAAGGCTGTCTTCACTCTTGCTCCACTCCACTGGGTTGCCCAACGTAGATCTGAGACTTGGCTGACATTGGAACCTGTCAAAAGATGACAGAGATGATTGTCAACAACAACAACCATTGTATCATTGTACAGTTGTTCCATGATGATGATGCTAATGTAGTTGTTTATGGTGTTGTGTCAACGTTCTTTTTGTTATGGATGTTGCAGGTGAACCAGTTTGTGCAGGCATATCTGGGAGACACAGACGATGCCAAGAAGTTTGTGAAGCAGTTTGTTGAGAAGCAGAACAGAATTCAACAGGAGGTAAGTAATTCTAATTGTCACGGTTTGATGTAACTTTTCTTTCCTTTTATGTTGTGAGTGTCATATAAAGCTGAAGATTATAAACTTGGAAAATGGTCATTGTAGCTTATTATTATGGTCATTTTTGCAATAATTGGAGTAACCCTTAGCTCTGATAGTCGGGCCAACTCTCGTGTAAATGAAGTAATTTATTCCTGTGCCAGGTTAAACATAAAGTTATTCCTTTGGCAGTTATTTATGTAATTTTCTACACACATCCTAAGATAAATTCACTAGGTATGGACTTTGACAATCTTAGGTATATATATATATATACAGGGTGGGCCAATAGGAATGCAACAACTTTGACGCCTTATAACTTAAACACTTTGTATCTGAGCGTCTTGGTCTATATATCAGATTGAACATAATTATCCATTTTATAATTCTGCAAAATATCTAAGAGATACTATTACGACTTTTTGAGATAATGATATTAATGTGCGATGTCCCTTTTTGCCATGAAACTGCAAGAAAAAACCAAAAGTCTTAAACTGAATATGTCAATGACTCAATTATAAACAATCACTAGTTCTAACAATTAATAACAATTAATAAATATTCATATCTTGAGTGAATTTATCATAAGTCAAGCAAATATTCAATATGACTGTCCACCACGTGCTTTAATGACAGCATGGACACTAAACGACCACTGATCAATGGCTGAGGCCACCCGTGCTCGGGTTATTTCAGCCCAGCGGTAAACAATCAATTTTTTCAAATGTTCAACGTCACGTATCGGTTCACGATAGACAAGTTGCTGAAGACAACCCCAGATCGAATAGTCAACCGGGTTTAAATCCGGATTGTTCGGTGGCCAGTTCTCCGGTTCAATAAACTCTGGTACGTTAGCGTTCAGATAGGCAACCGTATGACGTGAACGATGCGCTAGCGGGAGAACGTTTGCGACAACAGTTGCGGCTGTTAGACGTTCCCATGGCATCAATTTGTTTAATCAATATGTTTAGAGCATATTTATTCCATTTTCTAGAAGGGAATTCTATCAACATCTGATGTGCATTGTATTCTTTTTCTACTTTTAAGATTTTGATTAAAATTCTATCCTCTTCCGTGAGCGGCGCCATGATGTTCATTATTTATATTCAAAATTGAGAGGTGTGTGCCGCACCAAAATTGTTATTTAAACGGTGCCGTATATCAGCGCAATATTTGACACAGTAGTAGAATGGATAATTACCTTCAATTTAATATATTGATCACGATATTCGGATAAAAATTGTTTGAGTTATGAGGCGTCAAAGTTGTTGCATTCCTATTGGCCCACCCTGTATATATTCCATTTGATTAGTTACTTTTTCAACCTGATAGCGGTGTGTCAATCAGTATTTGTTATCAATTACACGAATATAATATAATAATAGACAAAACTACAGTCTAATATCAATTGACTTTCTGATTTATTGAATGGTTGTGTCTGTTTCTCATTGTTTAGGCTCTTATAATGCAATACATGTCCAGTGCCGGAGGAAATCAGTGGTGACTTGACAAGCCAGTCAAGTATTAGCAGCAGCTGCTGTCAGGTGAGTTGATTGATTGATATACATTCAAAACTTTCAGACTCAACTAGACTAGGTTTGGAGCGCCTCTGAGTAGTTTCTTTTACTTTAAGGAGGGCTCTGAATGAATGAATGAATGAATGAATATGAAAAGCTTGAAGCTGAAACTTTGCTGTGTTCTGCTACTTACTATTTTGTGCAAGTTGACATAATAATAATTTTCTTTCTTTGATCTAACGCCGAACGCACTGCTCTTCATGCCAGTGTGTTAACCAATGCGCTTCCCCCTGTCATCGAAATTATCAGGGCTTTACTTCAGACTTGTCGCTTGGAGTATACAAGACCATAACACACCTGCTCTTTGTTCTCTGTTCTGGCTTAATGTCTGCGAGTGTATCCAGTTCAAACTGGCACTCCTCATATACAGAGAACAGGCAAATTATCTGCCATCCTAATCATCTTCCATGGTCACACTTTGCAACTCTCTAAAAGGCCATTGCTCTTTTCGATCAGCATCTGCCAGAAGATATGTTGTTCATGGTGCATGTTTGTCTTTTGTGCGTTTTCATCTACAGTTGGTGGTCCCTCCATCTTGAACTTTCTATCTCTTTTTCTCATCTCTCTTAACTCTTTTATGATCAGATCTGCTTATGTTTTCCAATACATTTTAGTACACTGTGGTCGTTAAAGGGTTAATAATAATAATAGTAATTATGACAATTTATATGGCGCCATTACACAGCCATGCCATTACAAGCTAGGACACTTTGCCAAGCAGCTAAAACTGCGAAGAACCTAGAGACAACATCCCGTGAGCAGCCGCAAGCGACGCTCCCATCTTAGTGAGATTGTCTTTGCGTATAAGCTGAAAACTTCCTGTCTGCTCTGAATTGTTGCCCAACTCCAATTTGCACTTCTGACCGTTGTAAGGAAATCATCCCCCCAGAATTATAGGTATTGTTTAACAATTGATGAGTGGCTTTTTGTTGTTATTGCAGGTGAACCTGGTCCAGAGGGGACTTGAGGAAGACTGTGTTTAGTGGACTGTAAACCGAAAGGACTTCGAGATCTGTGATAAGGAAACACTGGTCATACATAAGCTGCGTATGACCTTTGAACTGTGGGCTGGTGCCCTGGGGCTCGCTCAGCAGGGCACCAGGCTAATTGGCTGTAATAAGCTTACACTGTATTAGTCTGATTACGTTAAGTTGTTTTGACGCATAATAGCACTTAGAAATTACGACGACATCTCGTTTGCATCGGCAGACTTTAAAAAAGTTAACAAAAAAAGAAAATGCTTGAAAAACACTGTCGAACGTGACGGATGTACTTTTGTTCTGTGTTGAAAGATTCCTAATTAAGTCGCTTTCAATTTGTGTTTCGTTGCTCGTGTGGATTTTTGTCCGCAGTTGCATTTTCTGCGTGTCTGGCGAATTATGTCAAAGTTGGGGTAAAAGTAAAACAGTTCTTGTTGGGCCCAGTGTATGTTTGTGTGTGTGTGTGTGTGTGAGATGAATTTGGGTTAATGGTTTTTCCATTTGCCGCTGCAGTTGCAAGGAAAGTCGGCTGTGAAGAAGTGGAATTGTGTCTGTTGAGACAAAGTGCTTTGTCAAGTAAAGTTATCCTCTTAGAGGCAGGGCTGAAAGTGGTTTGGAAAAGTTGCCAGGTCTCACTTTGTCGAACGAGAACGCCTTTGACCCGTAAATGTTTCTGACGACTTTTTTGTGGTATTTTGCCCAAAATCATCCAAGATCCTACCATTTTTACCTAGTTTTGGCACCTGGCGACCTTTTGTGCGACCCTGCTGAGACCCGGCAACAACGGGTCTCGAAAATCGATGCCGTGTCACAAACCCGGGCCGACCCGGCTCACTTTCAGCCCTGCTTAGAGGGGAAGAAGGGGCTAAGCCTTGTGTAGGTACATACCGGTAATCATTAAATCAGAAAAAGTCCAAGGCAGCATGCGAAGCCCAGTTGCTGTGAGCACTGTAATTGTTCAAAGAATGGCCACTTTATCATAGCCAATTCATTCGGACATTTATATAGCGCTCCTTCAAGTAAAAGAAACTACTCAGAGGCGCTCCCGACTTCAGCACGCCTAAAAAGAAAAGTTTTAAGCTTAGTAAGGAACGATCCTGGTAGAGTCCCAGGGTGTAGGCGTAGCTCAAAAGGAAGGCCATTCCAGACCACTGGACCAGCCACAGAAAATGCTTGATTCTTCATGGTAGCAGTACTATCTATTCTAATCATAGACTCTAATATCTTTGGTACTATTACCCATAGGCCTACTCGCAGTTCAAATTCTGAGTTCTAAATAGGAATTTGTTTTTACGGGAAATGAATAAATTCAATTTCGAACTACATAAATCATGGATATGAGCCCAGAATGGAAACGGTTAATTGGTATGTGAGGTTATAGAAGTAGCCATGCTTCGTGGCAGTTCTCACGCCACAAACGCTGAAGAATTTCGCCTCGACTACTGCAACAGCCTTCTCTTTGGTACATCTTCAAAAAACTTAACGTCTCTTCAGCGAGTCCAGACCAACCTTGCAAGGGTCGTGTGCAATGCTTCATATTATTCTAGTAGCAAACCAATTCTGAAATCCCTCCACTGGCTACCTGTCAAAGAAAGGATTACGTACAAAATTGCCATCATTATCTACAACTGTGTGACAACCAAAATGCCTTCATACCTCTCTCATCTTCTTCTAAATCATGAGCCCTCAAGGAACATGCGATCATCTGGAAACCGAACACTAGGCCTTCATCGCTGCCGCATCGCAACTGCATCACAGTATAGATATCGTTATCTATACTGTGACTGCATCTAGATCCTTCACCTCATCTGCACCTCGAATGTGGAACAATCTTCCCTCTTACATCTATCGAAGGTGTCTTGTTGTTGTTTAACGACACTGCCTTATTTCAAAGATGATTAGTGTCGCCCTCATTGATCCAGGCTTGGGACTGGCACTGGCAGAGTGCAACCAGCGGCGGAGTTGCTTGCAAGTGTAGGCTACGTGAAAGTTCTGCGCTTAAACCATCCTCGGACAGCGTATTACGGTATTAGAAGCAAGTTTCAAGCAACGATGTATTTGGCTTAGTTATAGTAAGCGGGTCCCTATGTGTTGGTCAATCATGCGATGTATTTTAAGAATAATGTGAATAAGCTGATTCCCGGGACTTCGCTAATTTTATATGGGCGCTGTAGAAGTTTCGAGATTACGATCATAACAAAGTAGAAGACCTCTACTTCTGATTAGCTATTGTAAAACTGACATAGATAACTATAAGCCGATTGGCTATTGTAAAATTGACATAGATAACTATAAGCTGATTGGCTGTTGGAAAATAGCAATGTTTCGTAATTAAATTACAAGTGCAATCATGCGATGTCTATTTATTTGTTTATTGCCAGTAAAGCGTGATCTCTAGTTGCTTTAAAATAACTGATTTCACTGTTAATAGGTATTTTATATCTTTTCTTTCTGGTTGGTCACGAGAAGATGTCAGCGTCTAAGTTTTTTCGGAACTTTCTGGCGTTTTTACCGCATACGGTAAGGCCTTTCTGTCTTTCCACGGATTAATTAATTAATTAATTCATTCATTCATTCATTCATTTCAAGAATTTTTTAGCGCCTCTTCAAAAAATCCACTCAGAGGCGCTCCCAGTCAGGGACGCCACTCTTGATTTTGAAAAAGGTCAGATTCGGTCGAAAAAGGGCTAGAAAAAGCTAAATTGAGAATTTGTATGGGAAATAATATATGGATTTTTAATTTTTTGGCACTTGAAAAATGAAAATTTCTTAAGACTTATTTAGTCTTCGGTTAAAACTGGGACTAATATCCATCAGGAGACAATTCCAGACAGATCTACCTTCAACTGAGAAAGCACGACACTGACAGGTTGAGGTTTCAACACAAGGGTCCAAAAGCTTCTCGCTAGAGGCAGAGCGAAGCTGGTCAATAATCATGTCATCGAGTTATAATCATTAATATTCATTACTAGCTGGGGTACCTGGCATTGTCCGTGAATTTTAGGATTCGCCCCGTTTCCGGCCATCCCCTACTTGCCCACCCTCACTTTGCCCCATTCCGTCCGTCCGTCTCTACCACTCACCCACTCTCTAGAGAGCATAACATGAATAGTGCCAATGTTGTTATTGTGGATAAGTATAGAATCCAGTTCTGATTTGTTTGTTTTAGAAATCTAAAGACAACAACTGCCATCAAACTCGGTAAAATTATGTTTGTTTTCATCTGTGTCATCCAATATCTGTAAAATTAGCATTCGTCTTGTTTTCATGGCCATTCTGCTAAACGCTGCACTGTAAAGCATTCTGCTGCTCTCTTCGACGAAGAAGACGCCATATTCATTATGCATGTCTGATTATGGAATTTTATTTTGCAACTTGCTTCACATCAACAATGCACTTGCTTGTCTGCAGCTTTTAAATTCCAAACTTTTGACATTTGAAATTTATAAATTGATGCGTTGATTGATATATTACATACTTTCATCCAATGTATGCATCAGTAACCATCCATGTTTTTTTTGGACTGTTTCAGAGATAAAGGGCTTCAAAATTATGATATGAAAGTGCAAAAAAACCAAGGTAGTGTGCCACAGTGTTTTGTGCAACCTAAATACAACATTTTCAACAATGCGACTTAACATCTGCATTTATTCTGCAAATTTTGTTCTTTGATTCTACGTTTCTTTAATCAGGCCGTAGCTTGGTTAATTTCTTCTATTTCTATCTTTCTCAAGATTCAGAAAACACTGAATGCTGTCATATAAACTCTCTCTCAGTTGTGCTTCTATCTTTTATTATTCATTGTTATTTTTATTACCAGTGATATTTTATTGCTCCTCCTATTCATATTATTATTATTATTATTCAGAATCATCATGATTGATGATATTATTTTTATCGTACTTAGATCCTGTTTTTTCCTTCAGGTGTTTTGCTAATTAATGCTAGAAAATGTCCGTGTTTTAACAGATGAATGTCTTCCTGCACCAGATGCAGTAGGATGCAAGAAAGAATTCCAGTTCCCAGAGATCAACGATCATAACTCTCATCATAAGAAAGTCTCTGAAGATTCGCCAACAACAGATCCGAATGGGACCCTGAATCACGCCCTGCATCCGAATCTTCAAGTGACTGGCATAGCCACTACTGAAGACAAAGACAACTTAGACAAAAGTTTCTGTGGCACTGAAGAGAACGTAAGAGAAGAGGTTGACATGGTAACCAGCAATATACCGAGTTGTTCATCAAGTACTGAGACAGAAACAAAGAATGATTCCACAGCTGAATTTGGGCAGGGCAGTTCACCCAATGCCGAAATTCACACCAATGATGTCTGTCCTGTTGAGTTTAATACAAGTCTACAAGCAGTTGCTGATGGGAGTCTGAAGGACGAGATGACTGAAGAGGTTGCTATGGCACCAACTAGCATCTTTGATAAGGCGTTTCAGGACCATGTAAATAAACTGCACCTCGCTCCAAAGACAAATGATCTGGAAGGTACGAGATGATAAATTTTATGGGTTTTCTATTGTAGAAATTTTGTGGATATTTCATAGTTTAGAAAATGCACTTGAACAAAAGTAATGTTTCGAAATCATGAAAATCGGGATAGGAGAATTTTGGATTAATTTTGTTTTTGTTGCCTCTTTTTCTATTTGACAACGATATAGAAGGGTTGAAATACACGAATACCTGGAACGATATCCGGACAAAGCGGGGAATGAAAACTAGGCTTAGCAAGCTTATACACAATGCATTGCTTATACTGCTATACTAATTATACTTCTGTAGTTTCTGTAAAGGCATATAAAAAAGCAAGTTGCCGTTACTTTTCACAGTTTATTTTGTTTTTCAGAATCTCGTAGATCTTCATGTCTGAATGCAGAACAGCAGTTCTTGCTTTTGAATGTTCCGCTGGTCGATACTGAACCAGTTGATGTCAAACTTTCAACAGAAAGTCAATCTGAGAAAATAGACGATGTTTTGAACAAGATCGGACCTAAACCAGGTATGAAATACTATTCACATTGAAATCATTCTTTTCATTTTTAAGCATGTTTGTTGCGCAAGCGCAGGATCTCAAGGTACTTTGCCCTTTTAATATGGAAAAACTTCCTCGATGATTTTGAGGTGCAGTTAAAAAACTGCAATGCCTTTTTGCCTGTGTTAATCGATGACGTTAGACTCTGAGTGGCAAACTTAGCCTCAAAGCTAAATTAGGTGTACTCCTCAACCTCACGACAACAGACTTTGGAAGTGTTGTCTCCAGTATTTATGTAGAGCAAGTCATAATCTCACTATATGTCCATTTATGTAGTGCAGACACAGTTCGGGGTGGATCCAGAGGGCAAATCCGGCCATGGCCCAACCATTCAGAAATGTCGATAGAACGTGGCCCCTCCATTAGGTTTCAACAAAGGCCCACTCATTAGGTTCCTCCAATGGTATATTGTTTCAGAAATTGCGACGAAATGACTAAAAAAAGTCATCAGAAATTTTGGCAGGGAAAATTGCATATATTTCAAGACAACTCCGACCAGATCACCAAACGACTTAAAAAAGTCATTTTTTCCAGTGAAAGAAATTTTTTCACCTGCCTGAGCCAAAAAATTTGGCCCCCTTCTAAAAATTTCTTTATCCGCGCCAACACAGTTAAAGAGTTTCCATTATAAAATATCTTGATCGTACATTTAATGCACTGTACACCACTATTTCTATACTAATGCTGTGTTTGAAGAAAGTGCTGTGCCCTATTTCTGTACTTGCCCTATTTAGAAGCCTCCTAAATTATAGGTAGGTTCAATTTCAATTAAAAGTCTGCAATATCTTTTTAATTGTGTTTATGACGTTTGTTATTGGCTCCAGCGCCAAATTCTATGGCCTCAAGCCCTCAACCTCTGTCCTTGGCCTTGCGGCTTCAAGTATTTACACTGAGCAATCTATACAATCGCTATATTATGTTTGCCCTTATCGTATTAATTAAGCATCTTGAAACGTTTCATTAGGGAGGATCTTAACGAATTCTGTGCTAATCAGTTGTGAATTATATCTCTTTTAGTGGCAACTTACGATGATGAATGCATTTCCATTTCATCATCGGACACAGAGATTTTGGAAGAAGCTGACTGTCAAGATATAGAGATGGAAGAAGAGGAAGAAGAAGAAGCGCATGAAGATATGGAGATGCACGAAGAAGAAACTAAGGAAGCGGCTGTTAAAAGAAATGCCATTAAAATATCTGCTTCAAGTGATGTTCGTACTCAATCTCAAAGTCGAGTGAAATCGATTTCTACGCAGGAGAAGACATCAAAAGACATCGCTACATCTTCAAATAGTTATGTTGTGGAGCGATTATCAAACAATTCAGGCCATGTCGACACTAGCAAACGTCTCTTTCAGTTCGAAAACAGTCAAACTCAGGAAGTACTTAGTGTCACAGCGGAGTCAGATCGGTCAGCAACAACGAATTCTTTCTCGCTGCAGTACAATAAAAGTCGTTCTACAAGCAACGTGACGATCATGCCAGCAGGTACTACAAAGGCAAAGTCCGATCGAAGACAATGTAAAAATAATGGTTTGTCACATGTCGTGAAGAAAAGACGAATTTCAATTGCTGCTGGTGTTGTATATGAGGATGAAGTTTCATCTCTCGCTGGATCACAATCGTCTACCATGAAACAAACGTTGCTCACATCGATTCAACCACATGGTATTAGTTACCCTGGTAGACCAACTTCATTTTTGAGTAACCCTGGTACACCCACTTCATTTTTGAGTAACCCTGGTCCACCCACTTCATTTTTGAGTAACCCTGGTACACACAGTTCATTTTTGAGTCTCCAATCGATTCAACCATATGGTATTTGTAACCCTGGTAGACCAACTTCATTTTTTATTCTCCCATCAATTCAACCATATGGTGTTAGTAACTTTGGTACACCCACTTCATTTTTGAGTATCCAATCGATGC
This sequence comes from Lumbricus rubellus, assembly GCA_945859605.1. NCBI lineage: Eukaryota > Metazoa > Annelida > Clitellata > Crassiclitellata > Lumbricidae > Lumbricus > Lumbricus rubellus. Next base: position 17,298,689 of record OX243816.1, on the reverse strand, counting down.
AGCCAAATGGTATTAGTAACCTTGGTACACCCATTTCTCTTTTGAGTCTCCCAACGATACAGCCATATGGTATTAGCAACCCTGGTAGACCAACTTCGTTTTTGAGTCCCCCATCAATTCAACCATATGGTATTAGTAGCCCTGGTACACCCACTTCATTTTTTAGTCGCCCAACGATACAGCCAAATGTCATTAGTAACCCTGGTACACCCACTTCATTTTTGAGTCGTCCATTGATTCAACCAAATGGCATTAGTAACCCTGGTACACCCAGTTCTTTTTTGAGTCGCCCAACGATACAGCCAAATGGCATTAGTAACCCTGGTACACCCATTTCTTTTTTGAGTCACCCAACGATACAGCCAAATGGTATTAGCAACCTTGGTACACCCACTTCATTTTCGAGTCGCCCATCGATTCAAACAAATGGTATTAGTAACCCTGGTACATCCACTTCATTTTTAAAAATCGCATTTCCCTTTGTACCTTCAAACCTGCCTCCTGGTTCTACTGTAGTTCTCAACGGAGGCAGTGTTGTCAGAAAAGACAAAGAAGAACATCATAATTTGTCACAGAACTTCTTATCTTGCAGTACTTGCAAGAAGTCGTTCAGGACCAAAGAAGATCTTGTCATCCATTCCAATCATCCCGAGGATTGCAGGGAAGATATCATCTGCGACATCTGCAAGAAAGTGTTTAGGATTTCGTCTTCGCTGAAGCGGCTCTTTACGTTTCTTTCCAGCGAGAAATCGTTGACACATGAAGGTGACACGGAAGTTCATTCTCCAGGGAGCTCTTCCATTTCCAAACCATCGCCTTCGTCTAACCGTTTAGAGGTGACAAAAGGTGTTCCGGCACCACTTTCTGGTCTGGCAGATGATTATCGTCGTACATCTTCTGGGTATTGTGGTCACATAGAATTGACGATAACTTCAAAGGTACCTCCTGGTTCGACTTTATTTAACGTGCGAGGTTTGTTTCGCATAAAGGATAAAGAAAGACCTTTTGGCTGTGGGTACTGTGGTAAGGCCTACAAAGTAAAACATTCTCTTTATGGCCATATCACACTGCAGCACGACGAGAAACATTACTCTTGCGAGTTTTGTGGTAAGCGTTATGTGCGGGAGTGTGATTTGTTGATGCATGTGACGATGCATACGCAGGAAAAGCCATTCACGTGTGACCAGTGTGGCATGCAGTTTCGTCTTAGGCAATCATTTCGCAATCATAAATATACGCATTCTGAGGAGAGGCTTTACCCTTGCGACAAATGCGGCAAGTCATTCAAAACCTGTAATGTTTTGTCAAAGCACAAGGAAAGTCACAACGTCGATGAGCGGAAAGAATGTAGCATCTGCAAAAGGACGTTCAGTGCTGCCACTAATTTGAAGGAGCACATGAGGATCCACACAGGAGAAAAGCCGTTCAAATGTACTCTATGTGGAAAGCAATTTCGCACAAAGCCACAAGTGCAGGTTCACATGAACTCTCACAGTGGAAAGAAGAGACTTGCTAAAAATCCGTGTTCAGTGTGTGGTAAGAATGTTTGGAACAGCTACATGCCTACGCATATAAGAATGCATTCTGGTGAGAAGCCATTCCAATGTAGTATCTGTGATAAGAGATTTCCGAAGAAGATAAATCTCGAGGGACACATGAGAAGTCACACGGGCGAGAAACCATTCGATTGCAGTGGATGTGAAAAGCGATTTGCTCTCTATAGTAACATGATGACTCATAAGGCCAAGTGCACTACGCTTTCAGAGAACATAGCTTAAATGTCATTTAAGGTGTTTAAAAGTTGTGTTAGTGCAGCACTGCCAAGTACAGACCTTAGGTCGATAAAATTATACATTTCACATATCATTTCGTGTTTTTATTATTATTAGGCCTAAATCACGTCCGATGTGATCTATAAGAATTTTCTGCATTTTTTACGATCATTTGAAGGTTTTTAAAAAGTTTTTTACAATCTAAGATTTAATTACAGCTAGGCCTAATGGATATCAGTGATATGAAAAACGTTAGTAGGCCTATGTATAAACAGTCAACTACTACTTTTGGCAGCATCTTGTGCAAAGAGTAGCCAATGTTTGAACTTGTAGGGGATGTTGGAGTTATTTTGGTCACGAGATAAATTCGGCCAGTACCTGTACTTTAAAATCTGAATATCTTATGGCAGTTTTGATTCTTTCAAAATTTAAGAAAAAAACACCATGTATGTAGCCTATGTAGGCCTACTTTAAAAAACTGATGACCATTTATAGTCTTTCTACCAAATTTTCCCCCAAAACATAACCTACCAATTCCGCCAATAAATAGGTCCTACGCCTAGTACTGTGACTCCACATCGCTGACAACTTTCAAGAAGCATCTGAAAACTGAACTTTTTAAACAGGCATATCTTGACTGGAGAGGATACATCAGGGATATCGCCAGAGCTGCAGAAGCTGACGGCACCAGATACCAGATATCTTGACTGACTTTTCCCAGCTCCGAGTGCTTCTGAATCGTTGCTACGGTTTTTTAATCGATTGCTTACGAACCCATAGCACTTATAAAATCTTATTAAACTTATTAAATCTCTACATAATTTATTATTTTTAAAATAATTACGCTATAGAAACTGTATGGTGCCGTTGGTGCGTCACCACTCACCAGAGCTCGACGCTAGAATCAATCACTACTCTTTGTTGTCAAGCGCAAAAAGTCAAGGAAGCGATACTTGCAGATTTTCAAACTATAAACATTTTAGAATCCTTGAGCTAAGTTTCTAAGGAATATTAATAAATACGAACGAGTGCTATTTGTATACAGGGAAAAACTGACTAATTATTATTTAATTTTCATGGAGCTTACCAAGATGCAAGCGGTACTCTTGCGGCACATAGGCTAGGCTACAATAATTATATCTATGCATAGGGTATCCTCATTCGATTAAGATTGGATAAAATTATATTATTTGGCTCAATTTAATAAAATATTTCTCGAGGTTAAAATTTTTGTTAAGTTCAAATGGAATCAGAAGAGAACGATGCATCTTCTGTGTCGAGCTGCGAAACGAACTCGACGGAAAGCTATGATGCTAGACAGAGATCGGGGGAAAGCACAGCGGCGCCATCTGTAGAGACCCAACCGACCGTAAGCCATCGGTCGCAAAGCAGTTTGGAAACGGACGCTCGCAGCAGACGCACTAGTTTTCAACTTCAGTCAGAAGCAGAGGAGCGTGTGTATAGTCACGGTCAAAAGTCTCCTATTTCATCGGCTCTGAACTTTTCACGGCACTTCACAAACCGAGGAACAGATTCTGTTGAAGAGGAGGATGTCTCGTACGATGACACATTTGATTCATTGGACTCGCTTTCAGAAAGCGAGGACGCTTCGGAAAAGACGCCCAGGGGAATTCAATTTCATTCCGGCGATGCCCAATCCAATTCCAATGGCAGTCGCTCTGATTCACGCGGCAGTGGATCCATTTCCAGTGGACATCGATCCAGTAGCACTGGTAAGAGCAGTCGTAAGAGAAAAACGTCTGTTGATAGCAGGAGTAAATCATCATCCAGTGGAACTGAAGATACATTATACAGTGAGGTAGAAGATGCTCATAGACGCGAATCCATTTCAAGTCAGGAGGGTGGAATAAGATCATTGTCGCCAGCTGCGGTGAATGAGAATGATCTTCCCAGTTTGGGTCTTTCACAAGATTCATCTGTTTGGTCGCCTTCTGACCAAAATACCACAGACCATTCATTCGAAGATAAATTCACCAGGTATGACAATAATTATTGTAGTGATGTGCTAAATACAACTGATTGTATTGCATGTATAAATTTATAAAGCACCTCCCACGGTGCACACCAGTAACATGATCATGTAAACAGTCGACATTCTCACTTGGCATCATTGGATTTGTAAAGGCTTCCACAAATTTCTGCTTTATTCTAAATTAAATTCTAATGGAAGCGCTTTTAAATATGGAGATGGCTGCAAAATACCATTTCAGTATAACACAGCCTGACTATGAGCATGGTAGTTGATTATACAACACAAGTGTTTTAGTTAAGTCAGTAAGTCTTTTTAGTTTTGCATGTGCACATTCAACTGATGACAATGATAAAAACATTGCCCGTGTTTCTGTTTTTCTCATGTACAGTGCAGATGGTGAAATAATCTACTACTCAGACTTCTCAATTGAGGCTCTTACAGCTCGTCAGTATACACAGAGATCAGACATCTTGCAGTATACACAGAGGTCAGACATCTTGGAGGTAAGATGCATTTTCAAGAGCTGCTATTCGTATGATTTTGTTCCTATATCTCCAACTCGTTGTCATACAAGAGACTGTTGCAGTAGTTTACATGCCTCAGTGTTCCAGTTTTTGGTGATTCATTGTCTTAAAAGAATTTTAAATTTAGTAACATAACGGGATTACACGAACGTAATGATTTAGCTTTCCGAACATTTGGTGAGGTGTGGGGTTCAGGTCAATCCAGCTGAGCTCTATGATCTGATCTCTGTTTAAATGCAGTTAAATGCTTTCAGTGGTCGCAGAATCTAAAGAATGTAAACATCATTCCTGAGTCTGATGAATTTATCCAGAAGAAGATCCAGTTGCTGAAACAACGGCCTCCGTTGTCTGATGAACAACGAGAGGCGCCGTCTTTGTCTTCAGTCAGGAGTCGAAGAGCAGGTGGCAGCAAGTCTCATCTGTTGTTAATTAGTTTTTCTAGACACTTAACAAGTTAATAGCGATGAGTGTGTCGTAAAATTAACTGAAAAAGCAATGCAGATTATCGTTAAAGGGTTAATGTAATACATTTTAAGTGCCACACAAGTGAGAAAGCATCTGTACCATACGTTTAAGGGGAATCGAATGTCATGATGAATATGATTGCAATGATATAGAGGGTTACGTGTGTGTGTGCATGTGTGTAGGTGCGTGCTTGCGTGCATGCATGTGTAGGTGTGTGACATTTATGCTGGACCAGTGGGCCATCCTGTATATGTATATATACAGGGTGTTGTCCGATATTCAAAACTGTCCATTTCTTGAAAGAGGTCATGTAATGTGCATGAACGGAACTTGCCTTCTATGATTTGCTTTTGTGTTTTGGTTGAGTAGAACATGTGGCCGAGTGACATTGCTAATGTGATCTTAATGAGCTTTATGATCTCACGTTGTTTTCTTTTGCATTTGTCTAAGCAAAGATCTTGAAAGATCAGTGGATGATTCCGTGGATCTGAAGAACTTCTGCTCGAGGAAACTACATCGCTTGAAGAACATAGATATCGGCACAGATTCAGGTCTGGCAGTACTTGCCCCTTGTTTAGCATTTCTATGCATCATCATTGTCTTCATCATCATCAGCAGTTCCTGCAGCTTCGTTGTTATTATCATCATCATCATCGTCGTCGTCATCATCATCGCCATCATTATCGTTGTCATCATCACCATCATCATTATCAGCATCATCATCATCGTCATTATCATCATCATTATCATCATCATCATCATCATCATCATCAGGATGAGAATTCGGGGGTTAGATGTTTCACCCTCCCAGTCTTTTTTTCACACCCCAATTTCAAGTGGATCATAGTCCAACCCCCCAACCCCTGTTATTTTTTACACAATTCTCACACTGATTATCTTCGTCCCTCTGCTTCTTTTTTTTATTGTGATCCTGCTTCTTTCATTGGCAATTCGAGAAACATCTTCATTATGATATTTGTTTGCTATCTTTGCAATCATTAATTTGCTATATATATACATGTACTTGGTAGATTCTGATGAACCACTTGTTCACTGCTCTGTGTTGAACAGGTTCACACAGCAAAAAATCGTCGTCATCAGAAGCAACCGATTTCTACAGACGATTAAAAGATGATTCTGATGTTGTTGTGCGTGGAATTCCTTTCACTGTTGTTCAACGTCTTCAAATGGATATGAAGTCAAAAGTAACTTTTTGTGTTTCATTTGTATTGGCTTTGTACAGCAGCCTGTATGTAATTACTTGTTCTTCACTTATCTATTGTCTCATGTGTAAAAGTGTTGTGTATTTATTATTACAGCCACCTTAAATGTATTCTAGTAAGATATTCTAGTAAGATAAATTAGCTTGAAGTTTTTGGATGTGTGTATCTTCTAGTAGCCTATTGAGTACCGGTGTTATCTCTTAAACTAAGTGCTGTTACATGGTTTTATTGTTTTGGAGATTAAATAAATGGCTTTATGTAAAAAATGTTATGCAGCAACATTCTTATTTTGCTCTGTAAAAATCTCTGGTATCCAGGTAGCAATATTTTTCATCATATTTTTTCATCTGGATTTTTGTTCTTTTACAGTTTGAATTCTCGTCCTTGCTTTTTGGGTTCAGCCAGTCTTCTTAAATAGAACACGTGTGTGGTGTAGCTTCACCTTGGAAAAACTAGAGAGCTCTGTTTTGAGTATCCAAGGCCACTGCTTCTCCATTCTGCACAGAAGGGAGTGCTCTTGGTTCTATTTGCACGAACTACAACCATGTAGAATAGAGCTTTTTTTTACTGTGGTGGCCCACTTGTCTGGAATGGTCTCCAACAGGAACTCCATCTGCTTCCTGGGGTTCTTACTGAGGCTTTTTAAAAATTAAACTCAAAACTGTGTTTTTTGGCCGTGCTAGAGCCGGAAGTACTTCTGAGTAGCTCTCTTGAAGAGGCGCTATATAAATTCTGGATTTAATTAATTAATTTATGTAGCTGCATGATGAATATTCATGATTCTTTTATCTGTTGTCAGATTGACTTTCATGAACCAATCGCCTGTGACAGATGCAGGTCAGTGATCATAAATTTTGTTATCTACAAACTTCTGAAGCACCATCTGAAATCCAAGCACAGGGCACCAGCTTATTCACGAGCACTGCATCTATTTAGAAGAGTTGTCCAAATTCCAAAGTGGTCCAAGTTCAGTTTCCAGAGGGGGTAGAATAGATGTTAAGGTGGTTGTTGTTTCGGTTGAGAATTGGAAGGTGGAGGATCAGATGAGTGAGGGTAAGATTTCTTAAAGAGATGTAACTTTAGTTTCGAGTAGAAAACCTCGAGGGATGATGGATAGAGTTGCCTGAGGAAGGTGATGGTGGGTGATTGGAAATGATGGTGGAGAAACCGAAAGTGCGGAACTTAGGTATATTGTTCCAGAGACGTGATAGAACTACCGGTGGTATGTGAACAATGAGTAAGTGAGAAGTAATGGATGGGAGTAAGAAATGGTGCTGCATGAACTTAAGATTCTAACTTATATAACAGACGAATTTGTGTAGTACTCTGTACTAGTCTGTAAAGCTGCCTATAGTGACAAACTATATTAAAGGAATTAATTTTCATTGCTAGTATTATTTTGTTCAACTTCACCTGTTGCTTATTTTAATTTTTTTTGCATTTTTTAAAGATGTTGACAATTCTGAGTAGAAGTCTTGAAGGTTAGCTTTATAAATTTTTGTAATGAAGGAATGAGTTAGTTGGTGTCTGAGCTCGATGCACTATCTCTGCCTAATCTGAATTTTGGATCTTTGCACGTCTTACAGACAGAAGTTGGGTGAGCTGGGTCTGTCTGAGTTTCTTCAATCAAAGATGGCTATCGTTCGAGAGCAACTGACGAACCTGAAGCTAACCGACGCGAGAAATGCCTCAACGGTATGAAACATTACGAATGACCATTATTAGGAGTGCAGACATTAGAATCTAGTGTGAGGCCTGCTAGAGTGTACTTGATAGAGACTGGTTTTCTTTCCATCTTCAGTCATACAGAGGATTGAAACCATTATATAATTATGATAATGAATAGAAAGATATCCTTTGCTCAACATAGGGTATCAATGCATCTGTGTAGCAAATGTAGCCTTGGAGTGCAGACATGTACGAAGGGGGGGGGGAGTGCAATGCCCGATGCAGACAAATGCGGCCAATGGGAAGGAGGGAGGGTGGTCCAAGGTAGGAAATTGCAGACTTTTTAGAAGACCCTTTAACTCCTTGGTGGTAAGAAAAATCTCAACGGTGTCATGATCTCTTGTCAAAGACCTCGGAATTATGACCTTGGAATTAAGTGTATGAATTGAGAACAATTCCGTGAGGTTTCATTGCAACCACTTATTTGCCATCGTTTTATGATGACAGGTTCTCAAGCAATGACGCTGAGCTTTTGATGTAGGACTTCTCCATGGTTCTTTTATGGTGGCTTGCATCTGTATGCTGTTGAAATGAAGAAACAGCACTTTACCAATATATCTGCTGCTGCTTCACTCATAACTGCATTATTCCTGGATGTGTATTTGATTTTGTTTAGTATGGAATGAAGATCTTTGGAGAAATTCTTGCGGAAGCATCATGTCTCAATTGCAACCCGGAACTAATTATGCAACGTCTTTTGGAACCTCTGGCTGTCCATGCGTCTTCCACTGAAACTGTCACAAAATCTGCATTGTATGAAACTGAACCGTTTGGTGTATGGACGCAAGAACAACAGCTTTAATCAAATGAATGACTGATGTGTCTAAAGTCAAAGAAACCAACAATATGTAACAATGGAATGCTTGGAGATTATTTTTTGCTTGTTTGCTTCTTAAAGGTTTCAATTATTGGCATTGTTCATAGCAACGAACTGTTTAATTTAATGCATTTTTATTCATGAAACATGGGCGGAGTTTATCAGGGGCTAGGGGGAGCTAAGCCCCCCCTCTCCCCAAGAAGGCCCAGATTCAGTTTTTTACCATGAAAATGATATCTTTTCCCGGGCTTAACCCCCTAAGAAGGCATTAGCCCCTCCAAGAACGGAAACCAAACTCCGCCCATGTCATGAAATAATTAAATAACTTGTAGCCATATGTTTTCAGTTAGTATTTATTTTCTACTTTGAGGTACTAGTCACCCAAGGGTATTTAAAAATTAAAATAACTAGAACAGTTGTGTTGCCAACAGAGTAGTTCACTTGTATGTTTTTTAAAATTCAGGTAGCAATAATCCGTTGACTGTTTAGTAATATTGTTATGATATTATGATAAAAATATATATTACACTATAATAAATAAATAAGCTGTTTGAGAATTTATTGAATTGCCACAGTTTCTGTCTGTTAATCTCCTGGTTAGAAACATGATAACATCATAGCAAAATTACCGCTCTCCATGTGAGAGATGGAGAACACTAATTTTGCTATCATGTTTCTAATTTATCGGGTGATTGACAGAAATCTCACATCTTTCCAAGACCGCCATAGATTCATTTGCAGATACATCCTCCTCTACTGATGGCTCTCCACATTTCCCACCTTGCACTTTCAACCACGATAGAGATGGTGTCTCAATAAAAACACCGAGAGGAAAGCAACGGGAAACTACCTCTCTATTTTTCCCAAGACAATGCCAATGACAAAATTACAGATAGAAGTAAAGAGGGGAAGAGGAAGACCCAGGGAAAAGTTCTTAGACTGGATGATGGAGGATGGATATGGAAAACTAAAAGAAAAAGCACAACATCGAGAAGACTGGCGTCGTTGGGCATCTGGACCTGCCGAGAGGCAGCTTACCTAAAGAAGAAGAAGACTTTCAACCAATAATATTATGAGACTGAAGTATCCATCATAATTATGTGTTTTACAGTATTTTTCCAAACAAGCATTGTGAACAATAATTTATCAATTATCCTGCACCTTATTACGTTACGTTATGTTACGTTATTAAAAGACTCGAGATCTATCCTTGTTCCCAACATAAAAAATGGTCAACTTTTACTAGTCTTTTCTTCCCTTCCTTTTTAAACACTTTTTAGTCAGTCCATTTCTCAAGAAAATGTTACTTAAAACATATTCTTTTTCAATAGAGACTGACCTGTCATTCGTCTCTTATAGGCTACTTCTAACTGAACGTTCTGCGTATAAACAATCGCTAGGATTGCCAGTCTTGCAACTCACTTCTTAACCAGTCTTTACAGATCCCGTTAGAGTCATCGATTTTGATTTTGCTCTCACGCCTTTGGCATTTTGGTTGACGATAAAATCTTGAGCTTACGATTATAAAGCCTGATCACGCAACCTTACCCATAAGTCTTTGCATCCTTCGTCGCTTGCTGTCGTCGCTTTGCTGTTGATAGGCGTAGGGTTGTTACCCGTGGAAAGTGAACCATTTAATTTCGTTTCCGATTTCCTCCGGCAGTTAAATGTCGGGGTTTTATATTTAACTAGCTTTCCTTCTTGTATATCAGCTTACTAGTCGCTGTAATATAAGGAGACTTACTGTGACCGTCGTTTTGCTGGTTCAATAAATTTGTAGGCTTCATTTGGCGCCCGCTACGTCCTCGTGTGTGGGTGTGTGTACATTGGTTGTTCCTTTCGCACATTTAAAAACATTAAAACAAGTGGGCATTGAATGCATAGAACTCACTCATTTCTTGTTTTCGATTTGGATAATGGCGAAACTGCACAATCGGGGACCGCTATTAATAGATCTCAGGCGTCGTAAGGGTCGGTTAGGGAGATCAGGTTAAGCGTCGTGAGGGTCGGTTAGGGCTCAGGTTAGGCGTCGTGAAGGTCGGTTAGGGCTCAGGTTAGGCGTCGTGAGGGTCGGTTAGGGTTAGAATTAGGGTTAGTGTCGTCATTCTTTAAAAAGAATTGAAAATATTACGTAAATCTATTAATAGCAGTCCCCGATTGTGCAGTTTCGCCTGGATAATGACGGCATCATTTGTTTTGTAGCGGTTAAGATGAAAATCTATTAACTGATGACCTTTGCTGCTTAGATTTTCTTGCATACAAACTCGTCAGAAGCTGACATGTAATGAACAAGAGAGGTTATACCGCTATAGGACTGTAGGAGCTTGGACTAACCTGCTATAAATATTATTAAATGACTGGAAGCACGATGACTGTGTGGTAAGGTGGAAAATCCTCATCCAAGTGTTCTGTGGCTTAATGGAGTTTTTGATTTTCTTCAATAAGAAGGTAAAGATAATGTTATGTGCTTGTATTTACTCAGCTGAAATCACTTGGAGCCAGCATAAAGAATGAGTCAGAAGCCAGCTTTGAAGCCACCAACGAAGTTAACTCGGCCGCCTGGTCCGACTCCAGCAAAGTCATCAAACAACATTGCCCAAGTCGGCGCTAAACAGACAAGTGAGCGTTCATGTAGTTGCATTTCAGTTCTAGAAGAGACAAAGAAGATTGCTGTATGTTGTAGCACTTGGAGTGTGTTGGGTGAAGGAATGTTGTGTTATGTCATGAATTTCTGACAGTTTTACACTTTGTCAAGCCATTACGTGATAATAACAATAATGGTATAATAATAAAGAAAATTTATATAGTGCCATAATGTGGCCATACCGCTACAAGGGCGCGTCACAAACGGCTAACTGCGGAATAAGCCTTAGCAAACAGATGAGGCGGCCAATCTGATGTCCGGTGGAAAACTGTTCCAGCATCTGGGACCAGCAACCGAGGAGGCGCGGTCGCCGAAATGTGTCCTCATACTTCGTACACGAAGGTCGGTCTTCCCAAGCGACCTGAGTCGCAGACCAGAAGCAGACAATTGGGTCTCGGTGCATGATAACCTTCTTCACCAATTCTGCATGTTTTTGATGTGAATTTGGAAATTATTATCGGCGTTCTGTTTTGTTTTTTATATATTGGCTTTAGTTATAAAGTCAGGAAGTTATGTAGTTATAAAACTTCATGTGTCCTTGTGTTTGAATCTTGAAGATGCACCGGACACAAGGCCAGCGAGTGGCTCCAAGGGAAGTGGCCTTGCAGTTGGTGTTGCCGAGCAGTATGCCAGCGACCTTCTGCGCAAAACATCATCTTCTTCATCTCAGACAGCGGCTGGTATGTGTCCTCTGGCTTAACCCTTTGATGCCGAGAGTGTAGTAAAATGTATGGGAAATCCTATACCCTCCGGCATCATAGGGTTAACTGAATGCGAGAGACTACTTGAGATTGATAGGAAATGGTATCTTCCCAAGAAAGTAGAGCATTTATTCATTCATTCATTCAGAGCATTTATGTAGCGCCTTTTCAAGAAACTACTCAGAGGCGCTCGTTTTGATTGTGTGACGGGCGTTGCATTAGTTTGCAGGATGTGTTTCTTAGCATGTTATAGTGTGAATGAATTGCTTTTTTTATGTGTGCGGAAACAATTACCAAAATAAAAGTGCAAAATAAAGGTGCGATATAAATGTTTGCTATTTAATTATGCTGTGTGGTTACGGTGACATTTATTTGCAGACGCAGGAGCAGGCGATGTCTTCAAGATGGGCGATCGTGTGTGGGTCGGTGGGTCAAAGCCAGGGGTCATTGCTTTCATGGGAGAGACGAAGTTTGCGGCCGGTGAGTGGGTTGGAGTCGTTTTGGATGCTTTGCATGGGAAGAACGACGGAAGCGTCGCTGGAGTACGCTATTTCACCTGTGAACCTCTCAAGGGCGTCTTTGCTAAGTCCGCCAAACTAACAAGACACCCAGTTGCTGAAGACACTGGCGCTTCTATCTCCAGTGGGGCAGCCTCCGTACCTGTGGCGGGTGGAGATGCTGAGAAGCGGCCAATTAATGATGACGCGCTGCTGGTGAAGACGTCCGATGTGGAAGAAGTGCGTGAAAGTAAATCTCCGGATGTTGTTGATTCGGTTCCTACGTCTGAGTTGAATTCGCCTGTGAGTCCGGAATCATCCGAAGGCAACGAGACACTGAGAACAGACGATGGCAGCACCACTCCCACTCGTGCCACTCCTGATGGAGTTGGAGGAGGAGCAGGAGGAGGATTTGTACCTCCTACTCAGAAGGTGAGAGACTTTTGTCATCTGCAGGACACTGGGTTTGTATGTGCACTTTTTATAGCGCCCCTTCAAGCTCTCGCTACTCAGAGGCGCTCCCGAATGCAGAGCGGACACTGCTTCGGAGTTTCACGCCATAGCGCTGAGCAATTGTGAGTGAAAGACTTGCCCAAGGTCCTTACGCGGCGAGGTGGATTCGAACCTCGAACGAAGGGTTGACGGTGAAACTGCCAGTGCTTTGTTTGTGTCCATAATAATGGTTCTGTCCGTGGAGTAGATTAAATTAAAGCATCAACCAACACACTTGCTGTCTTCAGTACTGTGATAATTAATTATGTGCACGTGATAATTAATTATGTGCACAGACACTGATTCATATCCGTCGCTGATTCATTCGTTGTAATCATCAATAACGCTGTAATTCTCACCAAAGTCATGATCATTACAAGTGAGATGTTTTTAAAACTCTCTAAAAGTGACATGTATCGATGTGGTGTAACTGATCAAAATAAGACGCTTGATTTTGGTTCAGGTAACAAAAACAACGGCAACGTCAAAACCGGTTTCTCGTCTTCCAAAGTCAAACATGGGTTCAACAACCAGTTTGAACCAGTTCTCGCTGGCTGGATCCAACCTGAACGTGTCACAGGTGGACGTGGGTGAAAAGCACAACCTCAAGGTAGGGGAGAGGGTCATCGTCAGTGGCAACAAGAAGGGGACGCTGAGATACGTCGGCACAACGCAGTTTGCGGACGGCGAGTGGGCCGGTGTCGAGTTGGATGATGCGCTTGGCAAGAACGACGGGTCGGTCGGTGGAAAAAGGTGGCAATGCTTGATTACAATGATTTTTGAGATTATGTTGAGCCATTCTTTGTCAGCTGTTACTTAAAGTTTGCCTCAGGGCAGTTTAACCCTTTACCCGTTCATTTTTCCTGTTAAGCCCGTGTTTTCAGCGGAAATTTCTCGGGGCAAACGGGTAAAGGGTTAAAGTCTTCTTTAAGTTTCTGATTAACCTTTTACCCTTGGGTCTAACAAAGACTGCTTCTGAATTGACTGAAAGAATTTAGCGTCATGCCGTACTTGATACCGCCGTGTTGAGCATCGTTAAACATGGTCTTAAATAAACAACTTTGAACTTTACTTTTGTGCTGTGTGTTTTTCATTGAGTGAAGGTGATTTTATCCAAGATTATACCATTTATCATAGCATGCAGCAGAAATAGGTTTTAGGATATCTAAGAATTTGCAATTATGAGAGTTTGAATATATCTAGTGCAGCTCTTCTCCTGGCAAATAAATGACTGCATATCCGTGTGATTTCTGTGCATGAAGCATGCTTGTAATGATAATAATAATAATCAGTTGGCAATAGAAGTTTGTTAGTTAAGAGCGACTTATTTGATTTTCAATGTGAAGTGTTTTTATTTGTTATTAATTGTTTCTTCTTCTTTTTTTTGCGTTAGATATTTTAAGTGTGTTCCGATGTTTGGGCTTTTTGCGCCTGTTGCCAAAGTCTCTCGACTTCAGACGACAACGACTTCAAGTCCACGACGCTTGTCGACGACGTCAACATCGACGGGCAGTCGTGTTCCCGTGAGCACACTGACTGCGTCGCGTGAGCGCAGCGGGAGCCAGGAGTCCATCAGCTCACTGAGCTCGGTTACGTCAAGCGCTTCCCGCACGCGGGTAAGGTTGGGCGTAACGTCACTGGCTAACCAGGTACATGCAGCATTATTAATGTCATCTCTCTCTGTTAATTCGAAGTCTAGGTCAATTCAAGTTTTGAGAACCAATTCCCAGTTCCCTGCATGGGCTCGCAGTTCATTTTAAATTAAATTGAAAAATTTAATTAAATTCTCAATTCATTGGCTTATTAATAAGGTTTATTTGACTCGTTTATTTTAAATTGTATGTTTTACATTTGGGGGATGCATTTGTAAACTAGAAGTTGTGATGGAATCATTTAACTTTATGCAAAATTTTGAAATTTTGCCTGTAGATTTGCGTATCGACTGTATCCCAACCAAATAAAATGCTTATGCAAATGAGAGCAAAAGATTTTCTCTTTATTTAGTTGCTTGATTGGTTTTTGTTTTTGTTGTTCCTATGTAAATTCTTTCCTCAACAATAATGCATGAAGAAATATATTCTAATAATCTCTTTTCTTCATTTGTCATCTCGGCTGACAACATACTAGTCTGCTCATAGTATGTAATGTCTGCCTTGTCATAACCCTGACTCTGTGACCTTTGTTGTTATGACCTAAGGGTCACAATTTTAACATTGAGGTTGGCTGTGGTGTGACTGTAAACCCATCTTCTAGTGGGACATGGATAGAGATTTTTTTAATTAAAATTCCCAACTAACATGGCTCAATTCTGTCTAGTTGCTGCTTAGAAGATTTTTAACTTATGTTGCTGTATAAAGGGTCTGTTTGACTGTAGCAGTTGCATGAAATACCGGTTCCCAGAAATTCAGAACCGGACAATTTGGAGTGGCCAAGAATTGTTCTCATCGATCCGACTTCTTTTGAAGCAAGAATTATTTCAATCAATCCTACTTCTGTTTGAGCAGCAATTGCTTCCATAGATCCAACTTTCATTTAACCAACTTCTATTTAGGCAACAATATTTTAACCTTTTCGTTACTGCCCCCAGTGGGAACCGCCGTACTAACGCCATAGAGATGCATTTATATTAATTACTAGCTGGGGTAACCGGCGTTTCCCGGGAAATTTAGGAATAGACCCGCTCAGGCCACAACCAAACCACACCCCACCTCCACCCAACCCCGTACAGCACCCCTTCCATCCGTTCCCGCTTCACCCCTCCACCCCATCCTCACCACACCCCCACCTCCACCCCAAAACCCCCACCCCACCCCGTACACCCACACCTCCACCCGCCCCCGCTTCACACCTCCACCCCTCCACCTCACCCACCCCCACCCTCACCACACCCCGTTCACCCGCCCCATGCCACTCATTTCACCCACCCACACCACACCTCCACCCCACCTTGTACACCCCACCCCCTTCCATCCATTATTTATATGTATTTATTTATATGTATTTATATTAATTATTATTATTATTATATTATTAAGATTTTTTATTTTTTTAAAATTTTATCTGAATATTTTATATATACATCGTATATATTAGCCAATATATATATTATATATAAATATATTATGTATTATGTGTTTTTATTTATATGTATTTATTTATTTATTTATATGCATAATTATATGCCACCGTAGAGATGTATTTTTTACCATAGATATGTATTTTTTTTAGCATAGACATGTATTTCTTTATAAAGTGCACTTGTTGACAACCAACGACATCTCTACACACTGCTAAGGGGTCTTCACACAGTACTAGGAACACATTATAACTCATTCCTTATATCCCGGCGCCGCGCCGGTATACGTACGGCGGCATGTTTTAATATCCCGGCGCGGCGCCGGGATACGAGGCGAAAAGGTTAATCAATCCAAGTTTTATGTTAGCAAGAACTATTTTCATGAATCCAATATCTATTTGAGCATCAATATTTTCTTCAGTCCAATTTTGTATTAACGCAATAATTATTTCCATCAATCCAACTTCTATCTAAGCAACAATATTTTCATCAATCCAATTTTTATCCAACTACTATTTGAGCAACAATATTTTTTATCCATTCAACTTCAAGTTCGTTGGTCCACTCTGAATTGTCCGCTCTAAATTTTTTTATCCAACTACTATTTGAGTAACAATATTTGTTTCATTTCAACTTCAAGTTCGTTGGTCCTCTCTGAATTTTCCGCTCTGAATTGCCTGGCTCTGAGTTGTCCGGTCACCGATATAACTGCTGTCTTTGATTTGTTTTAATTTTTCAGCTTATTTCTGCCTGCTTGCTTATTTTATGTAGCTGCATATGTCTTCATTTGAATGTGCAATTGTGCATCCACGCATTTACTACAATAAAATCAGACTGTGGTTCCATGAACCAGTTCTGACTAATTAATACCTGCAAGGAAGGGAGCAATATATCACTTAAAAACAGCTGTTCACATATTTCTTTCTAAATCTTACCCCAAACTACTCAGATAGAAAGCGGAGTTGCTCCAGGATGCTTCAGCCTTCAGCAATTTGACCATTCACTGCTGATCCAGTGTACTCAACTTAAACTCAAGCATGTGTCATATCTACACTGCAATTCTTAACATTTGTTCTTTCGTTTGCTTGCTTGTTTGTCTATTACCTTGCGAATGCATTAATTAAGCTCGCAATCTGAAAACTTTACACTTGGTTCTTGTGCGAAATTCTGGGTCAACGCAATAATTTTTCAGCTCAAAATTTTGTTACGATTGTGAGATGCGGACATTTTAAATTTTGATATGGTATCTGCTGTTGCAGAATTACAGTTATTTCTGATTTCTCATGATGTCATATGAAGGCCGGGTAAATGTGCAAGTCAAAATCTGGACATGGGGGGGGGGAAAGAAATTCTTGTTTTTATGGGTTAATGTGTTCAATATGAGTCGGTATTTGATCTTGGATAACTCTGTTGGGCTATGATACTTCAATCAGCTTAGGTTCTCTTTAGGGATAATTTTAGAATGTCCGTAATATTTAATGCTTATCTTTAGTTGCGCTTTGTGCCACTGCTTTGCGCATCAGCTTGCTCGGAATTTGCATGAACAACAGGGATCTCATTTATCGGTCAAATTGGGTCATTCGAACGATCCAGTTTAATTGGCTGGCTAAATTGGTTCACTTACATAAATTATATCCCTAAGAATCGAATGCTGCATTTGCCTGTGTTCTAAAAATCGAATGCTGCATTTGCCTGTGTTCTAAGAATCGAATGCTGCATTTGCCTGTGTTCTAAGAATCGAATGCTGCATTTGCCTGTGTTCTAAGAACCGAATGCTGCATTTGCTGTGTCATGTTTAACTACGGCATTTGAATGTTCTGCCGTCATTTTGTTTTTGTAAGCATACGTTCGTAACCTGTTCTTCATTTGTCTTTGCCTCCTTTCAAAATCATTTGCAGGAATTGCAGAGGTTAGTCATTGGTTGTGAGAACGCTCATGGTCATCTAGTCATCTTCAGTTTTGCCATCGTTTTAAATGTGTATATACCGGTAGTCAGCCTAAGCAGATTGTCTTTTAAATATGTATGTGTATGTATGTATGTACGTATATATGTATGTATATATGTATGTATGTATCTATGTATGTACGTGTGTATGTACGTATGTGTATATGTGTGTATGTATATAATATGCATGAAATATGCGCATCATATAAATATGTCTTGCTTGTTTAATGTGTGATGTCATCTCAGCTCTTCTTCTGTGGCTAAATATTGCTACCAGAATACAGTGATTAACTCGCAAGCATCATGATGTCACCTGATTTGCTTTGACTAACGATGTTTGGCTAATAATTAATTAGATATTTATCTCGTATTATGTAGCTCCAGTATCTGTTTTATACGTTTTTACTGAAAGGATTAGCGAAATCGCAAAGGTTTTTTTTGTGGAGTGCACTTCCTGTCTGGCGTAGTTAACTTTGTGAGAATTCTTGTTTATGCTTTTTGTGTTTCGTTATGATCAGGTCAGCGATTCTAGTGTTTTGTAGCTTTCGGTTGTTTTTCCCAGACCTGGCTTCGCTTTAGTTATATGGCAATTTGATTAAGTATTTAAAGTTTGCGAGTGTTTTTGCTGGAAGAATGACTAATTATTTGTTTAGTGACATTTGCTTTGTGACGATATCTTGAATGAGTTTCTTGCAGAGGAGACATTTCTTCGTCCAATCTGCTACTGTTGCTTACATTGTTTCAACTGCTGCTGCTGCAACTGAGATGCCTAGATCTGATCTGGTTTTGGTTGGGATAAAGTATGTCAGTTCAATGATCTTAGAAGAGCCATTATATGACCCTGACCTGACCCAGAATCTGGTCAATTCTTGATGCTACCTTTAGCTAACTAAACCACAGAGTTTTGTGAATTCTGTTATAAAGTGATGTAATGAATTTCTTTGTACCATGAGTATTTTTTTTGAGTATTTTTTTTGTTATTTTGACTAATTTGCATGTTGAAAGGATTCTGAGTTCAAATGAAATGCTTTGTTGAGAAGTTAACGGAAGAGGAAAGGACTGGGAGTGGAAAGGAGAGCAGAGTGCAGAAGGTTAATAACAAGTATTAAATAGTTCCAGTTTACAGTGCATGAAGCAGCCAACTGATTGTGCAATGTGTGTCAAGTGATCAATAAAGAGTTAGAGGAAAGGAAATACAGATCAGTGCCTTACTAATTGCCTTACAGTTATGAAATCAACTCTAGTTTAACTTGTTATCATGTTATCATCAGTTTTATCGAATAAATGAATATTATATATAGCAGAAAGCCAGATACAGGGTGAGATGGCATAAGAATTTCTGTCCCAAAGTAGAAGCAGAGAGAAGTTTCACATAATTCAGAGTAAATGATCAATTAATTGATGATTTTATTGTAGCCAACCAACAATACTTACAGCAACAAATTGTGTGAAATAGCTAGTATGGATACAAGAAGAAAGACCGTGAAGGGATTGGGGATCCCACTAATTAAGAATCTCATGCTACCAAATCGAAGTAAACATTATGTGTGGTAGTGATGCAAAAATGCGTTGACTTACGATCGTTAATACATTTGACAGACGATGATGAGTACCTAGGTAATACAAGCTGCCTAAATATGCGTAAAAACCAACGACAGGTTAAAATGAAATGGCCTCAATGATGTTTCTTCTGTGTTTATTGTTCTGATTGTGCATTGTGTTAGAGGTGTTTTGGGGTTTTTTCTGTTGGTCTCCAGGCATCTAAATTGCGATCGACCGGTACAACTCCGGTGTCTGAATCACCACTTCAGGTAAAGCATCTTCTTTTCTTCTTGGGTTTTTTTGTACTTGAGTTCAAGAAAATTTTCATTCGTTGATGTTAGTTAGTCCATCAAATAAAGATCTGTCACCAAACTGAGTGGTTTGAACGAATTGAAGAATTTTGAGCAGGATAGACAGATAGAGAGAAAGAGAGAGAGAGCAGGATAGAGACAAACAACGAGCAGGTAATTAGAAGATTGGCGGATGACAGCAAGTGAGAATTAATCTATTGTCCATTTGTTGAATCATTGTCTTTAGAAAGCACTGAAAGAGAAGGAGGAACATGTGGATCAGCTGCTGATGGAACGTGACCTTGAGAGGTCAGAGGTCGCACGGACAGCCGCTCATGCTGAAGAGGTATGTGAATTAGAGCTACAAAGTCTAATCAATTATAATCTGTGGTCTGATGCTGATTCTAATTCTGAATGTTATGCAGTTTTTGGCTAATTCCATTCATAAAATAATTAGCTGAGCACTTGGTTCAATCAACTAGAATTCTATATGCATCGTGCAATGCACTGCTCTGCAGGAGACTAGCGATAAAAATACCCTGCATTCTTTAATAATGTATTGTTTTGTATTAAGATAATTATTTATAAAGTGCCTCTTACAGTACTAGCTATTCAAAGGTGCTCTCAGCGTAACAGTCCTCAGGAAATAAGAAAGACTTCAAGCAGTGAATAAGCACTCTGAATAAGATCTTACTATGTATAGTAGTACTATAGTTGGAGGGAAGTCCTTCCTAACAGAAGGGTCTACCATAACAATTAATGAGACAACAGTGGAGTCGGAAAGAAATGTAAGAGATGCAGTAAAATTATGGACAAATATTATTAGAATGGACCGAGTGCATTGTGCATGGCACTTCAGCTGATTCTAATTCGTTATTGATTATATATAATATACCAGATTTTGCTAGTTGTAATTCTGATTGATTAGCAATTGATTTAAATAATTGTGCCCTTCTGTTATTGATTTGAGCTGTTTGCAGTTGATTTGAGTGATGCATTGAATATCAATTTGTGTAGCAGCATAGTTATTGGACTGCAGTGTCTCTTAGTTTTGATTTGTTTGCACTGTTGTCGATTGTCGTTGTGTGTGGGTCAGGTTGAGAGCAAGATGGCTGCGTTGTCAATCCAATACGAGCGACTGTTGACCGAGAGTGAAGAAGGAACAAAGAAACTTCTCGTCACTCTGGAACTCGTCGAAAAAGAAAAGGCCGAGTTGGGCATACAGCTGGAAGATGAAAAGAGGTGACTCCTCTTTGATCTTAAGATGACTGTTTGCATTTTGACAGGCATTTTATTTAATACTTTAACACTTTACCGACCAAGGTATAGTAGTCGGTGTGTAAAGGTTTTTCAAACATCTGAACTTTATGAATAGGGATCATTCGTTTGTTTGTCTCAATTGGTTTAAGTTATATCGAGACTTTGCCTGTCTAAGAAACTCGTGTTATTGTCTTGAAGGAAAGTGGAAGATCTTCAGTTTACGATCGAGGAAGCTTCGATTGATAAAGGAGATTTGGAGGTAAGTGAACGATCAGAGCGACTGATGATCAGTTTAAAAGTCTTTTGAGTTTAATGAGGTTTATTGGAGAACCACATCATGGTGAATAATGAATATGGGTGAATCGTTTATGTGAAGTGGATAGGAATGTCTTAACCCTTTCCCGCCGGACCGGGTCACCTGTGACCCGATTAACAGGACAGGTATCAAAACAATTCCGGCTGGAAAAGGTTAATAGAGATAAGGAAAAGGAGTTGGAATGGGAGGAACTGAATAAGCTCAAATCAGAATTAAGGCAGGTCAAGGCTGAATTAGAAAGAGCTAAAGCGGATCATATAAAAGAAGATGAGAAGGCTGAAGATACAGTGAGACTGTGTACAATGGAAGTGGAGCAGTTGATGGTGGGTGATGTGTTTTGCATTCTGACGTACATATTCGTACAAGACCTGATTTGTATCTATGCCTATTACTCTGAAATGACCAGTGAATGTTGGCTTGCAGGTCTTCAGATTAGATTCCGTTTATGATCCATGGTCATCTCAATGGAATCCTCTGTTTAGATTACGACTGTTTAGTCCTCTTGTGGGGCGCATGGGTGTGTTGGTGAGTTCGGTGCCTTAGAGCCAGGTTCAAATCCACCTCAAGCCACCACGTATTGACCTTGAAGAAGTCCTTCACTCACAATTGCTTGTGCGCTTCGGTGTGAAACTACGATGCAGTGTTCGAACTGTAGTCGGGTGTGCCTCTGATTAAATAGATCGAAGAGGCGCTGTAGCAAATGCGAGAAATAAATAAATAATTGACGCCAGTGAGTCATTTACTTGGTAATCGTGTTGCATTAATTTAATGGTTGAACTGAATTCACTGTCGTCTGTATAATTGCTTGTAACTGGTTTTTCTTTCTAGACGCAGACGGAGAGCGACGCTCGTAAACTGCGCGAGATGACCGTTCAGTTGGAGAAGCAGACGCAGAGAGCTAACAGACTCTTCGATGAACTGTCTGCGCTCAAGGTGAAAAAGCGGGAACACTTAACCCTTTAATGCCTGAGGGTATAGAATTTCCAATACCATTTACTACCATCTCAACATTAAAGGGTTAACTGCGATCTAACCTCTTCAACATCTTTTGTCATGAAGCTCGCTGTTGTTAATTGAATTTGCGGCCGTCTTCCTGGCCATCGCACTTGCGCTGTAGTTATCAAATCACACTTATCCAGTGCAGCCAGCTGGACAGCATATTTCGTGGGTGATTGTGTATGTTATCTTCTAAGCGTTCTTAGTACTAGAAACTATTCCTGTGCGTGTATCTTCTTCTTTATTCTCTTCCGTCAGTCGAGTGATGACGATGAAGCTCCCACATGACTTCTCCAAATTTCTCTGTTTTTGATGAGATCCTTTGATCTTGACATGTCAATATTCATCTCTTTCAGGTCTTCCGTGACATTGTCCATCCAGGTATACATGTATACTTCCTGTATTTGAATAAATCTCTCGATGAAGTATTTGTTTTAGCGTTTGGTTGAAGTGCAGTGTTGGCCTGAGTCGTAATAGTCTGTTGAAATGATTGGCTCAGGAGATGCCAGAAACAGCATCGAAGGCGGAATCATTGGGAACCGCAAATCCTCCGTCGTCGTCCACAGACGGCGAGTTGAGAGCATCTGCTGCTGATGATCGAGTGAAAGAATTTGTGGAGCAGGTGAAGGCGCTTAACGAGAAACTCAAGGAAAAGGAAGACAAGGAGAGAGAACTGGAAGCGGAAAAGACTCGGCTTGTGGAAGAGGTAAAGATCTGATCTTCAATCACAGTCACATCCAGATAGATTTTTTGGGTAGTTTTGTTAGTTTTATGTATTCTTGTATACCTTTTATGTTATGATGGATCATGTTGGGTGTTTCACTACAAGAGAACCATTTATGCTTCTTACCTAACATTTAATCCCTTTGCATGCCTTGCTAAACAGATTGCAGTATTTTTAGTATTGTTACGATATTTGAAGAAGTATTTTTGATACTCAAGGCATATATTTTAACATACAATTTTAATGCATATATATGCTTATTTCACTTACTGTGTTTTAGGCGGTGAAGCTAAACTCTGCTGTGACATCTAAAGGTCAGAGGGTTGCTGACCTTGAAGCTGCATTGTCTGAGGAAAAGACAAACCTGGTGGAAATGAAATCTCGACTGGAACAACAGGTGGCTATTATTTTCTTTTTCACACTTTGTGCAACAAAAAAGTAAGATTGCACCAATGGTTTACCTTCCATGCAGGACAGAATTGCAACACTATAGTTGCATTTACCTTACTACAGTAGTTTGCATTACAATGCTTTAAATGGTTACTTTTATTATACTCTAAGCCTAATTAGTTGTAAAGATGTCTGTGCAAAGGTTACTGGTTTGGACAACTAACTTTGCATCCAGTTAGATCAACTATGCGTGATGATATTATATGGTTCTGTTATTTATTTATGTAACCGTGAAGATACAAGATTTGTCTTCATCTGAGGCCGTGCAAAAGAAACACGAACAAAACATTGATGGTATATCATTGTAAAAAATTTTTTCATGCTCTATTTATCATTATCGCCACCGCCACCATCATCATCATCATCATCATCGTGGTGTGTAGTGTTGTAATAATTTTTGCAAATGTCATTGTCATCAAATTATCATTTTAACAGTAGACATTTATTGTTTGTACTCAGAATTTAATCAGACAATTGTTTAGCACCAAAAAACTTACAGATTTAATTTTTTAAACATTTTTAAGTTGCTGTTGGGTAAACATTAAATTATTTTCCGCTGATCATTGATCAATGAATTTGTGTAAAACCATTTTTATAGAGCTGATGTCAAAGTTGGTTTCAAGTGAGACAACGGCAAATTCTCTCTACAGTGACATCACCAAACTCAACGCTCAAGTGGCAGGTTAATCCTATTTTTAGATGACATTCATTCATTTATTCATTAAAAAGATTTATATAGTGCTCCTTCAGGCTGTTACTCATGAGTGCTCCCAATCCCAGCACGGCAGAAAAGGATAGTTTTTAGTCAAGAATAGAAAGAGCCAGAGTGGACCATAGGGAGCAAGAGCCCAGAGTGATTAGAGGCATGATGCTACTTAATAGCTGTGCAGGCAAAAAGGGATGATGAGCAAACCGCAGTTAGTGAGTGGAGAAAGCGACGACCCAAAGCACTTGAGTTAGGGCAGGTTATCAAGATTGGCCAGTGTGAAGTCCGGCAAGAACTGACAGGTCAAAGCAATGTTCCACTGCTGGCTGGATGCAGAACAGTGGAGCACGTCGTTTTCCCGATAACTAATTAATGAGTGATTTAGCTAATCTGATTTTTTGCGTTTGCATTGTTAATTAATCTGTTTGTAAAAACCACAGGTGAAATAGATTCGAAGTTTGAATTGAGAATTTGTTGTCTGCAGATCTCGAACTTCAACTTCAGCAGAATGGCGAGAAGTATCATCATCTGGAACAAGATAAAAATGCACTGGTAAGTTGTGATTGATGAGCAGAAATCCTAATATTAAATTATGATCTCATCTGTAATCATCATTGTTTTTGACTCACAACATCAATTGATATGTGCCATAGGCATTGATTTTGTTGTGACCTAGCAACAGAAGCCAGGTCAAAGAGAGCAGACTTACATGTAAGTTATTGCTAAATCAAATTTTGAAACCATGTGTGTTGTTGCATTGTATATATTTTTTATAGTCAGTATTGAACATTCTACTGGCTATGTTTGGTGCTCAGATGTTTCTCTTAAAGTTTCATCTAGAATGCATTCCTCACTGAATCATTAGACCGATGGAAGTCATTAGAGTGTCTTGTCATCATCCAGCAAAAGTTACATCATTTGTTGGTATAGGATTTAATGTGATGGGACTGAACACATAGGAGATTATGACAGTGATAATGATGATGATGATGACGAGGAGGATGGTGATGGTGAATGGTGATGATGGTGATAATCATGATAATCATGATAATCTTGATAATCATGATGATGGTGTTTGTGGCTTAGGATCATCGGATGTCGGAACTGGTGAACAGCTCTGGAGATTCGTCAGAGCAGCTTAGGATCATGACCGATCAACTGCAGCAGAAAGACAAGTGAGGCAAATCCTATTTCAATTTAAGAGGCGGAACTTCTTAAAAAAACATTTATTTTGATCGATGCAGTAGTCAGCATTGGCTGATTGGCATGTCATGACGTTAGGCGTAAAAAAAATTGTTATGTTTCCGGTAACCCGACCGACCCATTTTTACGGCCGCGACCCAAATATTTTTGTAAAATATTTTTATTTAAAAATATTTTTTTCAAAGAAAAAATTTTTTTTCCAATTTTTTTTTTATTTTTTAAATTTTTTTTTAACATTTGTACTGACATCACATAAGAGACGTCAACAAAATGAAATTAATAGGACTGTTTCTAGAGCAGATTTAGGTGCAGACAGTCGGGAAATAGGCAATTTATACTTGCTTAGAACACGTACTTTGTTTCAGCGTGCAAAAAAGACTAGTGGGGTACACTTTTTCGGATAGTCACTGCATAAAAATATTTTACAAAATAAAAATATTTTCCGACCTACCTACCCAATTTTTTTTGGCTCTGTTACCGGAAACACAACATATTTTTTGGGGCCTTATATCACTCACACGTGCGCAAATGTGCGTAGTAAAGCTTTAGGATGTGTGACCTCATTCCATGTCTTAATTTGTGTTACATCAATCCATTATGTAGCAAGAGTTCGATGTAGCCTATGTGTGTTTTTATGTAAAGTTAGATTTGTTTTCTGTGTTTATTCAAGACAGTTGATAAATCATGATGATTTATTTCAGAAAAACGTCTGAACTTGAATCTGAACTTTCAATGTCGCTACAAAAAGTGCTTCAACTGAACGAAAAGATATCCACACAGCTGAAAGAAATGGAAATGATGAAGACGAAGATGTCAGAAAGCAAAGAGCAAGTGGGAAAGCTGGAAGACACGTTGAAAGGAAAAGAGTCGCAAGAAGTGGAGAACGTAAAACTTTTAGCGGAACTAAAGCAGCAAGGGGAAAAGGAAAAGAGTGTCTTAATGGAGGATAAGGAAAAGGAGTTGGAACACCGACAGGAAGAACTGGAAAAGGTCAAGTCAGAATTGGGACAGGTCAAGGCTGAATTGGAAAGAGCAAAGGCCGACTATATAAAAGAAACCGAGAAGGCTGAAGATACAGTGAAGAAGTTTACATTGGAAGTGGAGCAGTTAAGGGTAGGTTGTTTATTTTGCACACTGGTCTATAAGATTTGATTTCTATCCATGCCTATCGCTCTGAAGTGACCAGTGACTTTTTGGCATGCAGGTCTTCAGATTAGATCTAAAAACTCTTTCTCTTTGTGATTCATGGTCTTTGTGTGCCATTGTTTTTCAAGTGTCCACTTTCCGCACTTGAATTTTTTATTGAGCATTAAGTTGTATGATGTAAGCATATAATTTGATGTGGAACTTAGTGGTTTTGTTGAGGTTGTGTCTGTGTTGTATAATTGTAATGATATCCAGTTGATTTAAATAATGGTATAAAATTGATTTTCTAGGCAGCTGAAGAGGAGTCGAAAAACACATTCTCTTCATTGGAACTGGAGAAGGTGAGGCTGAACGAGGATCTCGCGAAGGCATTGACCGATGTGGAGCAACTGACGGCAACTGAACGTGACCTGGAAAGTGCCAAGGTGACACTGGAATCCACGGTCAAGGAAATGCAAGATAGAATTTCCGGTTTAGAGAAAGAAAAGAGTGAACTGCAAGCTGCATTGGAAACGAAAGAGAAGGATTTGTTGGAAAGCATTTCAAAGCTGGAGAAGGAAACGAATGAAGTCCAAGGGACGTTGGCATCGAAAACAGAAGACTTGCAGCAGAGGATTTTACTGTTGGAGAAAGAAAAGAGTCAGTTGCAAGAGATTACAGAGAATCAAGAAAAAGATCTTAAGGGAGCTATTTCAAAATTGGAGGCGGAGAAGAGTGAAGCCATGGCAAAGATGGAGTCTAAAGAAAAAGACCTGAACGAGACTATTTCTCAGCTGGAACTGGAGAAGAAGCAGTTGAAGGAATCTGTGGACAAGCACGTTGGCGAACAAAAGGAAACTCTTCTGAAGCTGGAAACAGTTGTGCACGAGAGTGAGGTTGGTGCAGTGGCGCAAAGGGAAGCAGACAAGAAAATCGCTCACCTTTCCCAACAGGTACGCAATCAAAATACTCTACTCTCATACATCTCAACTGTAAACAGAATCAGTTTTTAGTCAGATGTTGCTTGAAGTGATAGGCTACCCCTTCTCCATGCATGGCTGGGTCGGTGGTACCTCTGAGTAGCTAACTTTAAGGGGTCCTATTTAGATTAGGTAGGTAGGTAGGTAAGTATGTAGGTAGGTGGGAAGTTAGGTAGGTTGATTGATTAGATTGATTTATTAGATGGGTAGATACTTTTTCATTTGCCATCATGATGATTATTAGTGTGTGCCTCAGCATGTACACAAACATGGTTAGCAACGTTGTGAGTCACTATATAGGGCACTCTGCAAGTGTTCTGATGTATATTGTATACGTTACATGCAATAATTATTACACTTGTGATATGTGGTGCATGAGTTCTTTGGATGTCAGTGTGATATATTTTTAAGTTTTTAGTAATCTGGATGATTGGTCAGCAGCATTGAAGTTCTTGGTATTATTTATAATGATGTGGTAATGTTTATAATGATGTGGTGATGTTTATAATGATGTGGTGATGTTTATAATGATGTGGTGATGTTTATAATGATGTGGTGATGTTTATAATGATGTGGTGATGTTTATAATGATGTGGTGATGTTTATAATGATGTGGTGATAAGAGAATGATAATTAATTAGTTTTGTCTGTTTTCTGAATCCAGGTCGATGCGTTGACAAAAGATCTCGCTATAAATAAGGGAGAAGTTAAAGAAATCGAAGAGGTTAGGAAGATGCTGGAGGAGGAGAAGGAAAAGGAGATTGCACAGAGGCAGAAAGAACTGGATCAGGTCATATCAGAACTGAAGAAAGTCGAAGGTGATTTAGAGTCGACGAGAACTGAACGCCGGAAGGAGGCTGAGACAGCAGAAGAGAATGTGAAGAAGCTGACGACTGAACTGGAACAGCTGAAGGTGGGTCAAGTACATTCATTCATATCTCGGACATTTATGTAGGACCTCTTTAAAAAAACTACTGAGAGATATGCCTGACTCCAGCACAACTGAAAAGAACAATCAGGAAATAATGTAGGAGAGAGAGTCATGAGAATGAGGCGAAGATCCGGGGTGGCTGCTACTCTGTGTTTTGTTGCTCTGACATCATTCCAGTATTTTCATTTTTACATGGCATCTACCATTTCACTATGTCTTATTTGTTTTTGTTTTTCTTGTGGCTGATCCACTCAATGCCTTTACTTTTTTTCTCTTGCTTTGAGTATTCTTTTGTCACTGTTTGGCTTTTTTGGGCTTGGCATGCCAGGTGACTAGTTAAAATTTTAAAAGCTGCAAAATGAATCGGGATTTCTTATTTTACAGACGATTGAAAAGGAGTTGAAGAACACAGTCTCTTCATTGGAAGTGGAAAAGGTGAAGCTAAACGAGGATCTAACGACAGCGTCGGATGACGTGAAGCGATTAACCGCAGCTGGACATGACCTGGAAAGTGGAAAGGTTCTGCTGGAATCGAAGATGAAGGACCTGCAAGATAGCATTTCCAGTTTAGGAAAGGAAAAGGAAGACCTTCAGGTGGCATTGAAAAATTACACAGAGACACAGGAGAGCCTTCTTAAGCTGGAGAAGGAAAAGATTGAAGTTGAAGCATCCTTTGAGTCCAAAGTCAAGGAATTGGAAGGAAGCTTTTCCAGCTTGGAAAAGGAAAGGAATGATTTACTGGTGACGTTGGAGAATAAAGAAGAGAAGTTGTTAGAAAGCATATCCAAGTTGGAAAAGGAAAAGGCGGAGTTGCAGCTGGCACTGGAAAATAAAGAAAAATTGGTGTTAGAAAGCACTGCTAAGTTGGAAAAAGAAAGGAGTGAGTTGCAGGAGACACTAGAAAATAAAGAAAAGCAGTTGGTAGAAAGCATTTCAAAGTTTGAGAAGGAAGCAAGTGACCATCAAATGAGTTTTGAAAATAAGGAAAAAGAAATGCTGGAAAGCAATTCCAATTTGGTAAAGCTAAGAGAGGAGTTGCAGGTGACGTTGAAAAATAAAGAGGTTGAGTTGATAGAAACTGTTGCAAGGTTGGAGAAGGAAAAGAACACAGTTCAAGAGTCACTGGAATCTAAAGCCAAGGAGTTGGAGGAGAAGATTTTGAGTTTGGAGAAGGAAAAGAATGAAGTTGAGGTGAGGCTGGAAAAGAGTTCAGCTGACAAAGATGTAGCTCTTGCCAACCTTGGAACAGCTGTAGAGCAAAAGGAAGTCGCTGTCAATTCTTTGAAAGAGGCCAACACTAAAATTGCGAACCTTTCTCAGCAGGTTTGTGCCAGTTAACCATCTCGTGAAATAGATAATTTCAATTTATATCATCGCATTGCTTCTCATGAGTTTCTGTTGCTTCGTGTTATGTGAATTTGCAATTGCAGTTGATTTATATTTTAAGTTAGTGATTTAGTAAAAGTTTTTTTTATTGTGCCAGTTGCCTAACTGCATTCTATACCAGATTGTCGGCCATACCATAAAGCTTAGTCCTTTGTTACATTTTCAGTATACTGTTTAAGAAATTTATGGTGCCAGCCTAAGCTTCTTATAATGGTCGATTTGATTGTCATTTCATTTTGAGAGAGTTGTCTCTCTCTCTCTGTCCCTGTCTCTCTGTCTGTCTCTCTCTGCCTCTGTTTGTCTGTCTGTCTCTCTCTGCCGCCTGTTTCTCTGTTAGTGTTATCATAAATGGACTCCGTTATTGGATGTGCAAAATAATTAAATGCAGTCTGTCAGCAAATTAGAACAGGAGGCAGGGAAGGATGGGCTAAAGATGCAGAATGGAATAGAGAGAGAAACGAGAAGCGTGTAAGTAGGATGGCATAGGAGGAAGGCAGGGAAGAATAGGTGGGAGAGAAGGGGGTGAAGGAGGAGAGAAGGTAAGATGGTGACGTATAAATCTATCAAACGTGAAGCCATGAAAGATGTTCTCTGGAATGGACATTTTGCTGAACTAGAATAGTTGCCTGGACCATGAGAAAAGAAGACATAAAGAAAATCGAAGCGTTTGAAATGTGGACGTGGAGAAGAATGGAGAAGATCAGCTGGACGGAACACAGAACAAATGAGGAAGTGCTGGAAAGGGTAGGAGAGGAAAGAACAATGATAAAAACAATCAGCGAAAGACATAAGAAATGGATAGGGCATACGTTAAGAGAAGACAGTCTGGTGAAAACGGTGATAGAAGGAAAAATGGAGGGGAAACGAACAAGAGGAAGACCACGACAGATGTTGCTGGACACGCTGATGAAGAGGATCGGTTACCAAAGACTAAAGGAGAACGCCCAGCGGAGGGAAGAGTGGCGACATTGGACAGCCGAACCTGCCTAGGGGCAGAGAACCAGAAGAAGAGCACAGGATTAGAGGTGTTCTGCACTGGAGAGCTTGGTTACACTATGTTGCACCAATCATAATTTTTATGATCAATTTTGTAATTGTAGGTGGATGCTTTGACAAAAGATCTGGCGATAAACAAAGGAGAAGTGAAAGAAATTGAAGAGGTTAGGAAGATGCTGGAGGAAGAGAAGGAAAAGGTGATAGCACAGAAAGAAGAAGAACTGAAGCAGGTCAAGTCAGAAATGGGTCAGGTCAAAGATGAATTGCTGAGGGTCATCGCAGAACTGGACACTGCAAAGGCGGAGAGCATCAAAGCATTCGAGGATCAAGAAAAGAATGTGAAGATGCTAACAGCAGAACTTGTCCAACTGAAGGTTTGTCTGTCTTCGTATTGTATAGATCATATCTTCATTCACTTGTTCATTTCCAGAATTTATATAGCACCCCTTCAAGAAGGCCACTCAGAGGTGCTCCCAGTCCAACCATGGTAATACAAATAGGCCTTAAGGTGCCAATACAATGCTGATGAGTCAACTCTATTTTGGCTTTGTACTTCTTGCAAGAGGGCATATGTACTGTGTACTTTAAAATGATTCATGCCTTGGCAGCATTTGTGCCTTTCTGTGGACGATGGACAATAATTATGAGGAAAATGAGTCTGTTTTTAGGTTGTTGTATATTGTGGTTAAAATTGATAGAAACTTCTTGAAGATGTAACAAGTTTAGAGATCCCATTCTGTCCAGCCGGTTTTATGTGTAAGATATTGTTTGGCCATTGTTCAAACATTGTTCATTTGTGCTGTGATTATCGGTATGTCATTTGTGTTAGTTGTTGGTTTTATTCTCATTTGTTGTTTCCTTATATTCTGTTCTATGCATCTTCTGTCAATCTCAAGACAGTTTGTCGTTATCACACTTCTGATCTCTTACCAGTAGTAGTTTTAGTTTAGCAAACTGTGATGACATAGATCATTAGCATCACCCTCCTCCTTTATCCAGGCTTGTGACTGGCACTGCCAAGATGCAGGCAATGGCTTGCTTGGAAATGTTTCTGCTATACATACAATCATTTTGTGCACTATATGGTAATATGTGTAGTTTTGATGAGTATGAATATTTACTTCTAGGCAACTGGAGAAGAGTCAAAAAATGTAATCGCTTCATTGGAATTGGAGAAAATGAAGCTGAACGAGGATCTCGCGAAGGCATCGGGAGACGTGGAGCGACTGTCTGCTTCTGAGCGTGACCTCGAAAGCTCCAAGGTCACGCTCGAAACCAAGTTCAGGGAAATGCAGGATAGCATTTCCAGTTTTGAGAAGGAAAGGAACGAACTAGAGGTGAAAGCAGAAATTAAGAAGAAGGATTTGTTGGAAAGCATTTCAAAGCTGGAGCAGGAGAAGAACGCAACGCAGACGATGCTGGAGTCTAAAGTAAAGGAGATGGAGATCATCATTAGAAACCTGCAATTGCAGAAGAGCGAAGTTCAGCTGACGTCAGATTCCGGGGCAAAAGCTTTGCAGGAAGACATGTCGAAACTGGAAGAGGAGAAGTCCAAGCTGCGACTGACGCTCGACAGATTTACTGTTGAGAAACAGGACGCTCTTGCGGCACTTGAAAAACTTGGTCATGAAAAGGAAATTGCCTTAGATGATGTAAAGGAAGCTAACGAAAAAATCGTCAGCCTTTCTAAACAGGTTGGTTCCAGTTTACAAAGACACTCTTATTGTATGTAGGTAACAATGGGGAGCTAAAATAGGGTAATACTCCTGTCTCTCTCTCTCTGTCAGGGCATCAGGGCATTGAATTAAGAATGGATTTTTGTGAAAGCTGTGATTTAATTTTTAGCAGTGCTTGTTATTTAAAAATGAAAATGGGAATGCGGCATTTCATGTTAAATCAGCACACTCTAAAGTAAAGTCAGAAAACTTGCTGTCATCATCTCCAATTTTGTTTGAATTTGTTGTGGTGATAAACCCACATGAAAAACTGTCAAAACCAGAATTTTAGGTTTTTGAGTCGACACTCGACAGGCGTCCAATATTTGGGTAAGTGAACTTGACAGAAATAGTCTCTTTGTTCTTAGTTTTAGGATTGCCTTGGATCAATGCCGGGCATCTGCTGTGATGGGTCCCTCAACTTGCATGTCCTCATTCGTCTTCTGTGGGCTTTACTCATTTGGCTGGGGTCCCCCACATCTTCTCTCGCTCTCTCGAGTTGTTTCTTTTCACTGGCGCTTCTGTGCTGAGGGCACCTCTGAATTGTCTATACTGTGAGAGCCACTTTATAAACGTTTAGATATGGTACAATACAAATGTTCTTTGTAGCTTTTATTGAAGATGATAGGTGTTTTGAAGCCATTGAAAATGACTGCAGTCTTCGTAATTAAGATGTATGAATGTATATATCTGTGTTTGTACATTTATGTATCATCTTGTGATAACCGCTCAAAGATGTTTCTTGCTTGTAAAATTCCAGATTGATGGAATGACAAGTGAACTTGCGACCAACAAAGAAACAATCGATCAACTCAAAAACAAATTAGAAAATGTTAAAACGCAATCAACAGATGACTCTGCAGAAACGTAAGGCATTCATGAAATCCTGTCATCGTCTGTGCAATTCTTTAGTGTTGTGCAAACCTAATGAGTCTGTATTTCAAGCGAATGAGTTCCAATGTATTGATTTCTGTAAAAGGACCCTGCTGAATTTGGCTCTTTCTGTGCAATATAAAATGAATTTTTCAAATTCTTAATTGTAAAATCACAGATGTATTTTTGTGCCTTTCCAATAGACAGTCGCCAGTGTAGTAAGAGAGAGTAAAACCCATGATGCTGAATCAGGGCCGGCCTTAGCCCAAATTGCGCCCTAGGCAAGGCATACATTTGGCGCCCCAGGCATAGGCCTGCATTTGGCGCCCTTAGATTCCCACTCAATTGTTCAGCCCACGTCAGAATCTAAAGATGAATTAGCCAGAGCCGGTTTACGCTCACAAGGCCGTAGCCAGGATTTTATTTCGGGGGATGTTTTCTTGACCGTGAATTTTGAGGTGCGTAGGCTACACGTTGCGGTTGACTTTTTTGGGCGAAATTTTCTGATGACTTTTTGTTAGTCATCGAATTTTCTGACGTCCAAAAACATTATTTTCCGCGATTTTCGACTATTTTCTGCCCAAAATTAGGCCTACATTACACACTGTCATGTGCTAGCAAATGCATAATTATTTCAATTTTACATTATTTCATTTCGAGGGTGTTCAAACACCCAAAACATCCCCCTAACTACGGCCTTGTACGCTCAACTGAGTAATTCATTCTAATTTCTTTATTAGTAGGCTACACTGAAGGCTGGATAATATTCAATTTTGTGGAGAATGGTATAAGTTTACAAAAATATTAAAATAAACTATTGTTGAAATGGCGCCCACTTTGATGGAAATGGCGCCCCCTAGAACGTACTTGGCGCCTCATGCAACTGCCTGCTTTGCCTATGCCTAAGGTCGGCCCTGCCTCAGTTACTGCCCTTTCTTGAAGACATTGTTTTAAATTCTTTCCATTAGCGAAAGTCTTGAGTTTAAAACAATATAGTGTAAAAAAATAAATTCACCGGTGCCGCGGCGCCCCCCAAAGGCTGCGGCGCCCTAGGCAACTGCCTACTTTGCCTATAGCTAAGGCCGGCCCTGTGCTGAATTACGTCTCAGGATGTGATACAAGAATGTTGTGGCCAGCAGTTTCACAGGCTGCTCTATCACAGTCTTGAGAGGGCGGCCCAAATATTTTGGCTGGAATGCTTGTTAAAATTAACTCGATGCAATGAAAACTTCCTAATCCCAATTCTTGCTTAGCTTGAATGGAGTCTCCCTCAACATAAATAAGTTGTGTATATAGAGGTATAATAGGACATTACATTGGCCTCATGTTCACAGCACTTAAGGAAGACAAAATACCTGTTTTTTTGAGGAAATAAGGAGCAGACCTCAACCCCCAAGCAGCAGTGAATAAAGAGATATGACAGCGTTTGCTTTTCTACTGGTATTGAGCTCTGCAGGATCGGCTTCTCGTTTTAAATAGCTATGTAGTATTGATATGATACATTCAGTTGTTAGAGTTGGCAGCATGCAGTTTGAATGTACATAGATGAAGAACAAGGAGTGGCTGTGGCATACTGAGTATGGTATGCATGGTTAGGTAAGATATGACAGGCTTTCTGCATGAATGACAGGCGGAGATCTGAAGGAGAGCCTCTGTCTGTGTTGTTGACGGTCACAATACAGATGCTTATCTATAGGAGTGCATCACTGAATGATGATAATGGTGATGATTATGACAGGAAGTTTCTGTAGTTGTTTATTGCTTTGCCAGTAGTTATCAGTCTGTCATTCTTGGACCGTCTGTTTCTGTTTGCTTTTAACTCTGTGTTTTGTCAATCTTTGTTATTGCAGTGAAACATTTAAAAAGACAATCGCAGAGCTGGAGAAAACATGTGAAACTCTGGCTTTGGAGAAGAAGTCTTTCAGTCTCAAAGTGGAAAAACTGTCGACCATTGAAGCAGAGAAAGAACGGGTCAGTGGGTGGGGGGGAATTGTCTGTTCCTGAAAGTTTTCTCGTACAAGCTAAGATTAAACAATCTCACAGCTTGATTTGACATTCACGTAGACCTTAGTTATATTACAGATATGTTTTACTTTGAATACTGGTTTAGTGTTTGCTGTAGAAACATTGCACGTAAGGCATTCCCCAAACCTCTTTCAATTTTTAGATTTTGGTTTCTTTTACTTGCAGCTCTCCAAAGAAGTAACACTGCTTGACAGGCAAATTGGGGAAATATCTCAGAGGTAGGCACTCGTGCTGTCTAGTTATCGACATTCCCCATTGATTCTCCTAATCACCAAGTTGTAAGATTCTTCAGTAAATACCGGGTTCTCAGTAAAGGACTGCACATGTAACTTTTCATCATTTTGTCTCATTC
Source organism: Lumbricus rubellus (assembly GCA_945859605.1). Lineage (NCBI taxonomy): Eukaryota > Metazoa > Annelida > Clitellata > Crassiclitellata > Lumbricidae > Lumbricus > Lumbricus rubellus. The sequence continues at coordinate 17,262,942 of OX243816.1, read as the reverse complement.
TATTATATCCAGACGGCTACTGTAACGTCTTCTAGGCGAGCCACAGAGCACGATCTGCCTAATCAATAAAATTACCTTCCAAAATGGCATGGATGTTTGCCAACTGATGATGATGAATCCGTTTTGACCAGGGTCTAAGACAACAGAGGCCGTTACCCTGGGCAGAAATTTGCCTGGCACATTACAGCACTTAATAAGCACTGACATGGTCACTGGCATTTATATCTGCAATAACTTTTGTTGCATGGTGATGATGATGCAGCAAGTTTGGTAAAGGTATATCTTTTATGATAATAACGATGATAACGACAACGATGATGATGATGATGATGATGATGATGATGATGATGATGATGATGATGATGATGATGATGATGATGATGATGATAGGTATGATTATGTTTCTGTTGGATTGATAGCAATCAGAAGAAGTTGAATGACGTGGAGATGGAAAAGGATTTACTGCGAAACAAGATGGAAGGTTACAACGTTGAGAATAACCAGAAGACTTCCTTAATCGAAAGACTTTATAAAGAGGTAAATGAATGACATGTGCTCAATCGCATCACCGCTCTGTCATTTATTAACGACTTCATCTTTTGCATGTATGCTGTTGTACAGTATTTATGGGTAAGCAGCAGTAGCAACCGGCAGTGATGGGTTCTTGACTTTGCAAACCTCTCGATTATGTGCGTATCTGCCAGGGCGAATATTGGAGTTCCCTTAAAGTAGCCATCTGCCTGTTTTACTAATATGAATAAATGCATATGAAATTGAAGATAATTTGGTGAAAGTGCAATGCATGCGAAACAAATTCCAATCACATGATTGCATCAGTTGGAACATGACTCCAAGGGGGACAGTTTGACAATTGAGAATTCATGATGGGCTAAAGTTTAAATGTAAAGCCATTTCTTGCAATACCATGGAGTCATTTGTAGAGGAGCTATATTAATTTCCAGTGTATCTGTGCAAACTTGCACAAACTGCTGTATAAATATTTTGTCGTATTGCAACAAACGATGACTGCTTTCGTCTCTTTCCATCAACAGGTGGCGCAACTCACTGCACAACTCACTGCTGATAAGAACTGTAGCCACGACAACATTCAGAGACTCGAGTCTGAAGTGTCTTCGCTGCAGAAGAAAGTCTCGCAGCAACGGGATTCAGCGGCGGCAGAAGTTGAGCGAAACAACGCGAAAAGACTGACGCCGACGTCAAGCGGCGTCTCTTCGTCGGACTCAAACACTTCGCAGTTGCAAGAAGACGTCGAAAGTTATCGCGCGCAAATCGATTTCTTGAATTCCGTCATCGTTGATATTCAGCAGAAAAACGTTGCGCTACAGACGAAACTCGACGCAGTGATGGCCAACGGATTTGTGGAAAACGATTTGGATGTCGACATCAGGTAATGGACAATGCAAGAGCTCAGTCAGTTGATAGGTCAATCAGTTGGTAGGTCAATCGGTTTATAGGTAAATCAGTCTATAGGTCAATCAGTCGATAGGTCAATCGGTTGATAGGTCAATCAGTCGATCAGTCAATAAGTTGATAGGTCAATCAGTCGATGGGTGAATAAGTCGATAGGTCAATAAGTTGATAGGTCAATCAGTCGATAGGTCAATCAGTTGATAGGTAAACTAGTTGATGGGTCAACCGGTCAATAGGTCGGTCAGTCGATAAGTCAATCGGTCGATGAGAAGTTGTTAGCTCAGTAAATTGATCAACAGAGCATTTAATATCAGGTTATTTAGAGTAAAATATCTGCAAGAGGTGGTTGCTAACAATGACACATTCTTCTCTAATAATGTTATTTCTGAATATAACAGAACATTGCGTTGGAGTGGGGAGCGCCTCTAAGTAGTTTTTTACTTGAAGAAGTGCTCTATAATAATGTCTGAATGAATGAATGAATTTGCGTAATGTTTGTTGGGTTCCTCTCAGAGTTTTTACTGACATGTCGCATTGTCGCTGGAAGCTATCAATCGATACACAAACTGTGATCAGTTTAACCACTGCTTGGTGACATCGCATATGCATTAGCCTATGCCAGTATACCTGCCTGCAGTGTACGCACGATAAACCAGGTCGAGAACTAGCATTCCGATCTGATTTAGATAAAGAAACCGTCTCCAATGTCAATTTGAGGTGATCTCAAAGGCCTCATGGCCGTGTTGAAGATAAATGATTGTGTGGTGGAGTCAGTTGGACAAAAACACTTGACGGAACACTTGTGCATCGTATATCGTCTTCGTCTTTCATTGCAGTGCTTCGTCTATCTCGATGCTGACGTCAAAAGTGCCGCCTCGACTCTTCTGCGACATCTGCGACGAGTTTGACCTTCACGACACCGACGACTGTCCGAAGCAAGCGATGTCGTCACCCGACAGTCCGCCGCCGTCGATGCATCATGGCAATCGCAACGATGAAAGACCCTACTGTGATATTTGTGAAGGTCAGCTCTTGTCTGTTTTTTCGTCTTATGCACGTGGATTTAACCTCACATTATAATCTGTCCTTAAACATTCTCGTTGGTACAACCATAATCTAACAATTAGCTTAACCATTATTGATTCGTTAGATTTCATTTCATGAAGTGGAAAAAGTGTTCGGTGAGCAGAAGCAGCTTTGATTTGTGTATGCAATGCAGCAGAAATTCTTGTAAGATGAAGAAAGATGGCAATGGGCTGAAGCAGCAAAGGTCAGTTAAGAAAGTGGGTTTGGTTGGTTGTCAAAGAAGTTAAGTCTGGTCACCAATGCAGTGGATTTTTGAAAGGTTATATTGATTGATCAACTGGTCCAATGGTCCATGTTGCAGAAACCCCTTTTAACTGCTCCGACACTAACCTCTTGCCGTGCACGATCACATCGAAATATGAATCTGAGATGCGGACAGTCAGCCACCTGGAGAAGATAACCATAACTACACTCTTTATTATTGCAGATATGATTAAATATCCAAGTGCTTAAGAGCCAATGAAAAATAGAGAGTTTTGAGCTGCTTTTTGAAGGAAGATAGTCATCTATGTAAAGAAAATATATGCTGTGGATAAGATTGTGTATTAAATTGAAGTGTTGTGGTTTTAGCGTTTGGACATTCAACAGAAAAGTGTGACGATGAACAGACTTACTGAGATATGACGACGTCGGTTGACTAATCTGCCTTTCTTGTGATGTCTTGTGATGGCAAACTTGGATTGCAATTATCGGCGCCTCGTTGAACTACTGCTGCTGCTGCTGTATCTTCGAGCTTCCTCTTCAGCGGAACAACAGATGGTGATGGACAATGCTTGGTGGACTACATCTTTCAGGACTCACAGCTTTTCTATATAAGACTTACAAATATCAGCATACAGTGGTTCTTTTAGGAGTTTTGCTGCATTGTGGGTGAAGAGGAGGGATTGTTTGGCATAGCTGGTACACGTGAAATCCTTTTTCAAATCGAATTATGCAGTCTTGGCATGACTTACCTGTTTATTGATATGACAGGAGAGGAGGATAGAGAAACAGAGACATACGGAGAGACATGTAAATAGTTATATAAGAGGTGACAATCCTTGAGGACATGGCATAAGCCTGTAAATATTTTGTCTGTTAGATCAATCCTGAAATCAGTCTTAGACTTTTGATGTCTTTCTATTGGGAGAATGCCCTAATCTAAGGTAAGGCTGACAATATATATAGAGGGTGAGAAGAATGACATTTGAAGTTATTGTTTTGCATCTTCAGGACTCTGTGCAGAAATCAGTCATGTTGGAGAAAGAGCTCTTACTGTTTGAAAATGTATTATTATTAATATTCGTTTATGTAAGTAAAAGAAACTCGAAGTAACTTTAAAATTAGATAAGTGGCTGATTTGGAAGATCTTCAAATTAGTATTGGCCTGTCATTGTATTATTTTGATGAAATATCTTTCATTTGGCTTTAGAGGTTAACTGTTGTGCAGCGTGTCTGAACTTGTTGATATTCTTTTTTCATGTTTAAGTAATTAGTTGGCTGATGAGGAATGATGTAAATACTTTGCTCTCCATCTGCAGTTTTCTTCCATGTATATGTTGCTGAATTTTGATTTGTTATATTATTGCTATTAGTAATTATCACTTTCTTAAGTAATGAATTTCTGGTGTGGACAGTTTTTGTACAGTGGAGGAGAATTTTTTTAGTATGCGCTGCATTGTAGCCTGAATTCTGATTATAAATGCAGTCAAGTGGTCCCTATTTCTATGATTCTTTTGAACCTGTCTGCACTCTGGCACTGTGGTAGTTGAAATGGTTTGTCGTCATTCTAAGAAGTTTCCAATATCTGTCTGATTTTCTTTTAGTTAGGTTATTTCTTCTTTGGGTTAGTTCTTCTCTTCTCCTTAGTTTGGTAATTTCTTCTCTTCTCATTTGGGTCATTGTTTGAGTTATACCTTTGTCTTTCTCGCCATGAATCGTTTTTCTTTTTCTTTTCTCTTTAGCTGGGTATCTCTTCTACTCCCCGCCCTTAGTTGGTTGTTTCTTCTTCTGTTTGTGTGATATCGTTTGATCTGAGACGTGTTGCTGTGATTTTGGCGCGCAATGTTTTGCACAGCGCTGTTTGCTCATCTACTTACGGTCAATAGTTACTTTGTATCAATAGTTACTTTGTATTGCATGTCAATAGTTACTTTGTATTGCATGTCAATAGTTACTTTGTATTGCATGTCAATAGTTACTTTGTATTGCATGTCAATAGTTACTTTGTATTGCATGTCAATAGTTACTTTGTATTGCATGTCAATAGTTACTTTGTATTGCATGTCAATAGTTACTTTGTATTGCATGTCAATAGTTACTTTGTATTGCATGTCTTGCCGCACAATTCACTTGATCCACTTTATTGCGGTAGTCGTGGCAATTGCAATCAGTTGTGGCAACTAACTATCATTATGGGTGCTTTTTACTTTTGTGTATATGTTGCTGACGTTTAATTGTTGATAGACTTGACATTGTATATAAGTGCAGTGCAATATCTGTAAGGATAGGAAGACATTATATGTTCTGCTGCTGGTGGGTTTCACAGAGGTATCAGCGCTATGAAAGCTGTTGGTTCAGCTTTATTTCATCATTGTTACTCATCTGTAATGCCATCTGTCTGGGAACTGTGGACATGGTTGAGTAAATAATTTGGAGAAGAATCGGTGTTTTGACTGCATATACAATACATGTATATATTGTAACCTCTCATTGGTGGCTTCCTAGTGCTGTGAGGTTTTGTGCTCAAGTTTTCTTCCTTCCTAGTGAAGTTTGGCGTAGTGCAGAGCACCTCGGATTAGCTTATCTTGAAGTGGTGCTATACAAATTTCTGTTTCAGAATATCATTCAGTTGAAACTTCTCTTCAATTGATCTTTGCAGTGAGTTGTTGGGTAGAGACAGAGAGTGAGGTGTGAGAGCATGGTCTATAGAGTTGTGATCTGAATAGCCGATGCTGCAATCACTTGGCAATTCTTTGTATATCACTTGGCAATTCTTTGTACAGTATTAGTTGTCTGTCGACTTGAAAGAAATAACCTGTTGTTCAGTTCTGAGTATTATTATTTCCTTGAATATTCTAAATTGTTTTAAATAGCGTGCTGTGTCAGTAATTAATTTATAGAAACTGGTGGCATTTTTCATCAAATGGAGTTAACATTACTTTGTTACGAAGTTACCTGTGCAGGTTGTGATTATATATAAGAAGCGCATCGTCTACATTTAATTAACTTCTTCATTCAGTGTTGACTTGTGGTGCTAATTGTTTCTAAACTTGCAATTCTGACCATTTACAAAATGAAAGATTTGTTTGCGATGGTTTGGTTTTATTATAAATTCCCCAGACTTACAGTTAAATTGTCTTTATAGACTTTCTATCTATTCATTTTCCTGCTACTTATGTGCATTGTAAACTGTGTAAGTACTGTGAACTTCAAATACAAACATGGATCTTTGGCAAATCATTCCTGTAAATGGATTTTGTTGACCCATTCCTCCTTCCTCTGCAGGCAACTTGAAGGGATAAAGCCATGTAGTTAAATTAATGCATGTAAGCCATGGCAGTAGTGCATCATATAGTGCCAGCATCAGGATGGCAGCTGTAAGTAAGTGATGCAGAGGCAATTGGCTCACCATGCAATTCCGTACTGGAGTTGGCCCTTTCTAAACAGAACGTGTAACTGTTTATGTATGGATCACAGAATTCCCTAAAGTCACTTCTTCAAAAATCATATCGAGATTGCTCGTATCTGCTCTATCTATCCGTCCTATCCGATTCATTGTCCGCGCTGTAGTTGGGAGCGCTTCTGAGTAGAATGTTGAAGGGGCGCTATAACAAATGCACATACATACATACATAGGCCTACGTACCAGCACACATACATAGCTTACAGAGGAAGTTAAATAAAACAAACAATTCAGCAAAATCATTAGTACATTCTCAACAAAATTTCAGCTGGCAAAGACATAAACTATGTGTAGATATCATGACGTGGCCAGACAGGCTTGCATATTGTAAGGAGTGACCTTACAGCTAGGAACGAGGTCATGAGGATGTGACAAGGGTCGAAGAAGATTGAACTGAAAAGAGCAATAAGCTATGGAGTAAGTAAGTAAGTATAGCCTTTATTACTCCATGAGTCCATATGCAAACAAACAATAGGACATTGGCCATTATGCAATATAATCAAAGACCTTTTAGTCACATTCTAAAAGGTGTTTGATATAACACAATAAAAGTAATAATAAAGTATAGTAATATACATGGGTTCTAATGAAAAGCAAATATTGTAGATATTAATAGTATAGTGTGATTTACTTATATTGTATTGTCTTAAGTTTAATAATGTTATTGATTAAAGGCCCTGCAAGCATACATGTAGAAGTTTCAATGATTTAAAAGGATTGTACATTTAAATGTCGATTGGTCGACTTTCAACCAATCAGAATCTAGAAAACAGCGTAGCTTATTAAAATTATTTAAAGTAATTAGAGCAGTTCACAATGAAGTTCCAAGAATTGAGTTTCTGTACAGATGAACACCTTTGCACTTTAAATATTTATTGTGAAGGTTTTAATTATTTAAGTGATCGTACAACGAATATTATGCGTTGAATCGGAGATACGAAGAGATATTGGCAAGGATTATGTTCTTGCGCACGGGCACAGGGTCAGCGCGCTGCGTATTTGTAGATTTAGGCAAATGCATTTGGTAAGGTACGATTTTAAAAAATACGAAAATGGGTCATTATCCATTAATTTTGAACTGTTTTATTATTAATAATAATATATTTTTCTTTATTGAAACAATCCGGTTGAAAGACCGCAACCGGTTGCAGTGTACATTTAGGCAATTTAAACAATTCACAACTCACAAGAATGCAAATAACACAAGACATAACTCTCGGAACCTCTCGATCTCCGTGCCAGTGTGTTATCCGAATTCGCTACCAGCAAAAACATTAGCTTATGGAGAGTAAAATCCTGCGTATTTTGGTATGATTATGATACAATATTATTGTTAAGTAACTTAGCTGTCTAATTTGCATGGGTGGCTTGCAGTTGTCAAGAGATGTATACCAAAGTTCTTTGTGTAAACTAAGGTATTTCCACAGTGAAGTAGAATAAGCTTACACTTTTAAAAGTCAGTTACAAAATATGATACCTGAAGTTTAAAGCTTTTCTTTATTGCGCCTCTTAAAGAAAAATTTTCAGTGGCGTGCCTGTCCTGATTACGCTGGACGATAAGTTCTAGATTCAATTTGGCAACAGTTTGCATAAGGCACAGAGGCATATTTAGCTAAATTTGTGCTATATAAATTAGCAACAGATATTCTTACTTAATCACGTGCGATTTCATTCGTTCAATACACAGTTCCTCTGGTCAACATGGCGGCCATCAGGGAAAACAATGTCGATCTTGGGAGTTCTTTGGTGTCGACATTTCCAAATATTTATTTATGTCATCTTTGGCTCTGCTCCGATCGGCAGATTTGATCTGTTACTAAGACGTGCAGATCCAGTGTTTGCTCCGCTATGCACCGACGTGGTAGAAGTTCAGGGGCTCCAAAGTCGTCGTCGGTTGGGTCCTCCATGGCTGCCGGTGCATCAAGCGACGAGTCGTCCGGAGTTGAGACGGACTCGAGTACCCGATCGCCGAGTAACGAAAGGGTCAGAATGAAAGTCCCACGAAACCACCGACGGCAGAAACGAAAGCGTCCTTCAAGGCGGGCAGTCGAAAATATAATTGATGGATTTTCGATTTGCAGCTTTGAAACAATACAGGACTTGACGGTGGGCGAACTGTAAAAGTCGATCGAGCTTTATTTGTTCTATAACTTTTTGTAATTTTACTTTTAGGCATTTATGAACTCTCAGTCACTTAAAACTAAGTCCGCAGGTTTGCCAGCCTTTATAGAATGCCACACTGGATGCATGTTAAAGTTGGAGAGGCAGTCGTATCTAACGAGGCTTACACAGTGGAAAGTGTGAGCCTCTTGATATTGAATATTAAACAGGGATTTGAATACAGGTTGAATGATAAATCTTAGTTTGTTGGCAAGCAGGTTTATTTAGCCCGTTGTTTAACACAATGTTAGGGAAATGCACTTGTCTGTTACAGATTTAGTTAGAAGTTGAATCTGTGATGATTAACTATCTGACCATTCGAAATTGAATCTTGAGTTGATCTATGAATTAAATCTATGGTTAAATGTGTGTTATTCTTATATATTAAATTATTAATACTTGTATAAATTGGTTTGCAGTTCTTTCTTGAGAAAAAGACTTTGATCGAGCCATGCTCCGAATCCTCTTCGTCAGAATCGGACTTTGAACCCGCACGGCCATCATCGGCCAAAAGCAGCGACACCGTTTCCCTGTCATCCTCTCCGAAGCATGACTGGAAACATCGGCAGACGTCGAAGTTCGTCTCGTCTCGGACGGAGTTTGACGAATCGACCGATCGATCGTTGTCTCCCGAGCCGTTCGGTTTGCAAAAAAAGGCGACAAAACTGACGAAATTGAGACGCGACAATCTACGGTCGGACAATCAGTCGACGGCTTCCGGAGTCTCGTTGTCTTCGTCTCTTTCAGCGAAAAACCGACGGCCGACCGGCGGAGATGAGTCTGACGAAAAGGATTCGTTGAACAGTGCGCCGTCGTTTGCGTTTGTTTCGAATTCCAGTCTTCCGAAGGAGGAAAGTCAATGCAATAGTTCCGCGATGGACACCAACATCTTGCTGTTCGATGGATTACGTAACGCTGCGTCGAAGCACGATGGGCGACTGTCCACGACGGACGGCGAGAGCGAATCGTCGGTGATTCTCGTGAAGGAAGAGCGGAAGGAGCCGCGATGGACGACAACGCTGTCTTCCGATTGGACGAAGAACTATCGTCTCGTTGACAGCAAGAGGGAGTCTGATTCAACGCAGAAGCAAGATTGCGAGACATCTGAGGCGATGAAAGGCATGGACAGCATCCAGGTGGGCTTATTGTACTTAAATTCTGTGAATTCAGTTATTGCGCCTGTGTTGCAGCGCTCGGAATTAGAGCGATACGATTGGCCGTGGCAAATCGCAGAGTGGAAAGTCGGCAGACGGACGAAACTATTGTCGGCTTCGCACCTCTTGATCTGTTTGCTCCAACTGACTGCTAACTCAGATTCAAACTTGGCTATTAATGCTGCATTTGAACCTGAATGGCCTTATGTTAGAACTCTGCAAATTCTGTACAAAAAACCCCAAAACACATAGAGATACTGTTTCCCTGAGTTTCTCTGATGTGTTATTTCCAACACAATACAGCTTTTGGTGTGGACCGCGACAGATAGGGATCTAAGATTACAATATGAAACCGATAAACAATGTGTAACATTGAAATGAGATCACAATTGATTCATTATGAACAGCAACCAAATACTGGTGTGAATTGTTTGACTCTCCTCCTCTTCCTCCTTCTCCTCTTCTTCCTTCTCCTCCTTCTCCTCATCCTCTTTGTTCTGCATCACCACTTCCTCTTTCCTCTTTTCATTTGTTTTTCTTGTTCCGGTTTCAGCTGACATTGCTATTCTCTTGCCTTTCATTGGCCAATTATTTCAAAATGACAGAAATGGAACCCTGTAATATCAATTGGTTAGAAGAGAGGCACTGCATGTCACAAAGGTTTCTATTCTTTGGGGTTTTTTGTTCTGAAAATCACTCAGTTGCTTAAGGCCACATGAAGCACTGTAAATTGGAGGCACTTTAATCTGGAGTCATTTTGGCATCTATTCAAAATGTTTCAGTCTTCAATATAAATTAGATGAATGCTTCAATGTGGAAATCCTTGGATTTAGATGCTGGCAGAACTCTGTTCTAGAAGTCCTCATGCAACTTCCATTTCCAGTGGTGATGCCAGCTATACGAGTTTGGTAGGTCATGTCAGGGTCAAGGTCATAAGGCAGGTCATGAGTAAGTTAGGCAGGACAACCTTCCACGACCTATGGTAGCGCCAACACTGTCCAATGTTTCTCTGACTGTTTTGTCAGATCAACTTAAGTACTATATTTCAAGATGGAGGACGCACTTTGGCAACAACGTCTGTCAATGGATAAATTCTCGAGTTGTTTAAGTTGCTTTCTGTTCAATCAAGTACCACTTTCTTTGCACTTGACTTCCTCGTTCATTGTCTTCACTTAATTCTGAACACAGTCTCAAATGTTTGCTCACACAAGTACGACCATTGTCTCTGAACGGTAGACACTAAACAGAAGTAGACTCAACTTCATGTCAAACAAGCTGAAGTCTTATTAATGTGAATCTTAATTGTGAGATATAGGAAGCTGTTTACAGCTATTCTTCAGTCATTAGGTCTTTATTATCAATGTTCAGAATCAGAGACGTCGAATTTCACTAACGATGCCAATTTTACTATAGGGAACAGGTTTGTAAAAATTGTTGGTAGTATGTGGTCCATGTAGCAGGGTCCATTCTCACTTCCCCCCCCCCCCCCCCATCATATTTCAGTCTTCAGTTTAATGAGATGAAAGATGTGCGGAAACCCTTATGATTGAGGTGTTGGCAGCCGTTCTAGATGTCCGCATGCAGCTTCCAATTCTCTGACTGTTTAACCATGCACTATTAGCTTACCCACTAATGAACATGGTGCAATAGTTACATGTTATTATGCGTTGCATGTTCTATTGTTTACAAGTCTGGTTTTTAAATGTAGTGCCTTATCTTATTGTTCACAGGGGTTTAAATCGTCCAAGTTATCTCTGCTCTCTCTGTTTGCCACTTACACAACAAATGTTGCATCTCTATCAATGGATGCTTTGAATTTTGCTGTTCCTTGCACCAGAACTCTTGTGTCGCTCCCAGAGGCGTACTTGATAACTGGTCCAAAGCTTTGGAATTCGCGACCCCACTTTGTGCATTCTGTTGATTCTTTGTTGTTTTGCTCGTCTAAACTTGCGTCTGCTTGCTTTCAATCCACCCACCGTAACCTGATTCTCTGCTTTTTGTGACCAGTTTTATTTCAACAATGCTTATCCAACAGTTTATTATTCTCAATAGCAATTCACATGAATCAACCAACGATATGCCATGTCTGTGTTATGTTAACAGCACAACAGAAAATTAATTGGCTCATTACTGACTAATTATTAAATTAATCGCTATGGTTCACTGGATGACATGTATGCAAAGTCTGGTAGATTATTAATAACTGATGCATCTTTTTAAAGGTTAAGATATTGTTACCTGAAACGGTGACATTAAACAGTGAAATGCAGAAACTTACAACATAATCCGCTACACTTTAGTTGCCAACGAGTTCTCATTTAAAATCTTGAAAGGTGAAAGTCGTTGAGTTTGTTATTTAGAGGAGAAAATTAAGCATTCATCGAGATGACTGCAGATGATTTATGATATGCACACAGGCCTAATTCAACATCAGCATCTGACTCATCAATGGGTTGTGGCCCTTGTGGGTCAGTCACTTGTGGTTGGCCAGAAGAAAGAAGACATATTTTTGTTGATGAATGTTAATGTATTTGCATTCAATGAAGATTAGCATATTTACTTTGAGGCAGAAGATTAGCATATTTACATTGAGGCAGAAGATTAGCATATTTGTGTTGAGGCAGAAGATTAGCATATTTACATTGAGGCAGAAGATTAGCATATTTACATTGAGGCAGAAGATTAGCATATATTTGTGTTGAGTATACGTACGGTCAGCATAATTATTTGCAGTGACTCAACATAATTATTTGCAGTGACAAGTTCAAGTGATGCACACGTATATCTTGTTGAATGTTGATTCTCTGTTGAACATGCGTTGTTTGATGTTACTGCTGTGCCAGTTATGCACAGATATTTTCTAGCCTCTCTGTCTATATAATAGAGCTCTGGCTTTTCAAACCATTTGCTGTTTTTTTGTCCGTTAATTATGCATGTGATATTGCTTCCCATGCATCCAATGGTTTTTGACTTCAGAGACAATATTAGACAAAGTTTTGCCCGTTGTATAAATATTAACAGAGCAGCATAGTTTGTTTAAATGACTGCGACGGAGCATATCCGCAATTTTCGGGGTAATTTTCGGGCGAAGGTGAAAGAGAAAGAATGTCAGTTGGTTGCGACCAGAAACATTTGTCATCTGCTGATTATTACTCATATATTATTCTGCTGCTGCTGCTGCTGCTGCTGGGCTCGTGAGAACATCCTGTTTGCTCAGAGAGTGTTAGTGTTGCACATTATAAAACAAAGCATGCATGTATGACACATATTTGCTACAACCGGAGTCTCTTTATTGTTCTGTTTTATTATTATTGGTATGCATTAATTAATTAAATTTTTTAATGTGTGCGTGATATGCACTGATATGTGAATCTGAGGTGCCGAATGCCGATAGCTGGCCACCAAGAAAAAATTGAGAACATTAGATATCCAGGTACTTGAAAGCCAAGGTTAAAACGCACTTATAACATCTGGAGCTATATCAATTGGATAGCCGGCCACCAAGAGAAATTGGAGTTAGGTAATCAGGTACTTGAAAGCCAAGGTGAAAACGCACTTCTAACAGAGCTATATTGGCACAGCTATACGTTGCATAAAAAACCATACATATCGCTAATAATCCCACATATCAATCATACAATTCTTGGGTAACCTTGTACAGTAAGCTCACATTCCGACTACACATAGCAAACATTTGTAAATCATTTGTTTCTAACACATCAGGGCAATATACGTCACGATGGGTCGGGTCTGACTAAGAATCTGTCGCAAACAATTGCCTGTTCTCTTGTCTCCACTCAGCATAATTAAATGCCAATTCAGCTTTTATGGGTCTCTCAGACCACGCACTGAGTCATAGGCTGCAACACATCCAAAAATTCCTTACCTAGCATAGTGCTAGTGCATGCCACTCGTCCCAAGATGAAGTAAATCCACACTCCATCAGCTGCATTGGTTTCCTGTTGAAATCAGAATAAAACTTAAATTGACCTCTTTGACCTACCCAGCCATCAGCTCCAGCACACCTCCTACCACCAATCACAAATAACTAAATTGACATTCCTGGCCCGTCCACATGGAATGGGCTCCCACGTGCGCTACGCTCACTACCTCGGAATAATTTGCCTGCCTTCTACCAGTTGCGTAAGACCTATCTTTTAGCCGTGGCTGGGAGCGCCTCTGAGTAGACTTCTTGAAGAGGCGCTATATAAGTTTTCGGAATGAATGAATGAATGGTTGCTCTGAAAGGAATGCAGATTTGTATACATATCAATTCTGTTTCCTCTTTGGCATTCTTTGCAGACATCATAATATGATATGAAAGCGTTGAAGGCTTGTTGTTTGAATCCTCTTCTTCTTTTCTGTCTTCTCTTGTCGGAATACTTCAGGTTGAATCTCACAATGCATGCCAGAGATACTTTGTCACCTCATCATATCTTTAGGAAATGTACCAGTAGGAGGAGGAGGACGAGAAGGTGTTAACAGATGTTGTAATGAGACAAAGCTTCTCTGGCACAATAACTTGCAGGTGACTGTTATTCTGTTGGCGCATTTTCACCTGTGACCAACTGGCCAACAGGTAGGTGTCAATCAAGTTGGATTGGTGCAGTTCTTATATCGGTTGTGTGTCTGTCTGTTGGGGTCATCTGTCTGCTTTGTGACCTACCTTAAACGTCAACCTGATTGGCAGTGAATTTGTGATTGACAGGTGCTGAGTACGCCCCTTTCACTGTTATCGTCACATAAAGCGTGCACTGTGAGTGCCATTGAGGATCACCTGTTAGTTGTCGTGTCTGGAAGCAGTTTGCTTTTGGCCGACGACCAATCAATGGCCGTCTTCTTGAGAAGACAGCAGCTGAACCTGTTTGAGTGCTGAGACGTTTGGTTGGTGATGGTTGTGGTCGTGGGGGGGGGGGGGGGAGTGGAGGAGATTGCATTCCGAGAAATTCATCATCAGTCTGAAAAACCAAGGACTGACTGCGGCCAATACATTGAAACAAATGATAATTGCTATGCAAGTAGCTCAGTTGGCTGCTTCAGGCATTATCTATGAGCCCGGCAGTCCACTGAATGGCCAATCAAAGCCTGTGAAACCATTTAGCCTTTGGCTGAGATTGATTAATAGCAGGGTGATTCCGTGTCAAATCAACCAACATGATTGACATGACCGACTCAGATTTACTTGAAATTTGGCACACTTGTTGGGCTATGTAAGACATGTAAAAACCTGCCAAGAAATTTTTTGGGGTCAACTACTTCCCGAGATACGGGTCGACAAACTTTGACCCAAACCGGTCGACCACGTTCCTTTGGACGTCTGTATCTCAGCTTGTATAAGAGCTAGAAAGGTGTTCTTGGTGTCATTATTTAGCTCTTTTGTTGAACTATTTGAGTAGATTTTTTATGACTGTTTAACATTGTAAGATAGTGACCATATTTGACAATTTAGCACTTTGACCTTGACCATTTCAATCTTTTTGTAAAATCTGAAAAAAATCCCACTTAATGGGTGAAGGGACTTGAACATCCTCCGAAAAAATCAGAATGGGATCTCTAATGGTTCTCTCGCTATAATTATTTTGTCTATAATTCTGTGCAAATTTCAATGTCCAGTCGTCTGACATTGGAATCGCCTATAATGTTGAACTCGAATTTTGAGTGGAATTATAGATAAAATAATTATAGCGAGAGAACCATTAGAGATCCCATTCTGATTTTTTCGGAGGATGTTCAAGTCCCGTCACCCAATAAGTGGGATTTTTTTCAGATTTTACAAAAAGATTGAAATGGTCAAGGTCAAGGTCAAAGTGCTAAATTTCAAATATGGTCACTATCTTACAATGTTAAACAGTCATAAAAAATCTACTCAAATAGTTCAACAAAAGAGCTAAATAATGACACCAAGAACACCTTTCTAGCTCTTATACAAGCTGAGATACAGACGTCCAAAGGAACGTGGTCGACCGGTTTGGGTCAAAGTTTGTCGACCCGTATCTCGGGAAGTAGTTGACCCCAAAAAATTTCTTGGCTGGTTTTTACCTGTCTCACATAGCCCAACAAGTGTGCCAAATTTCAAGTAAATCTGAGTCGGTCATGTCAATTTTGGTTGCAAATTTGGTTGAATTGACACGGAATCACCCAGCATTATCCTGAGCTGCTAATTATATCAGAGCCTCAGTCTGAGCTATAAGTGCTTCCTAGTTTCACATGTATAAAAACCACATTTGAGCTGATTGTTGTGAGGGCATAGATTAACAGATCTGTCAATATATTTAGATTAACAGATCTGTCAATATATTTAGATTAACAGATCTGTCAATATTAAACAGTTTTAAACATGTGCATTGATCAGATCATAAATATGTAAACTTCCTTTCTACATGTATTTGCTGGACACATTGAAGTTCCTAGTGCTCGTGATTGGGTTATATTTGAACATGCTTGTCTAGAACTGTGATGGAGCATGCTGGGGGCTCTGGTCCCTCCAAAAGGCTGCTATGCTGGGCACCGTACTTGACTGGTTTATAAATTAACCTGGATTGTGATGATTGAACAGGCTACAGTCCTAGGCACCTGCAATTCTGCATCCAGGTATTCTTGACCTTGCTTGTGCAGCGGCTGAACTCCTGTGTGGTAATTACCATAGACCCCTGTGGTGGAACATGGTGGGCAGAGAGATAACAGTTATGGTAAATTAACGTGGTGCTACAACCTGAACAAGGTCTGATTCCTTTATCATGTCTATATAGGACTAATTTTGCAACTGGATCAAGTTCAAGAAACCTGTATCAATTGAATTTTTGACATGCACAATAATGTCTGTGAATTATATATTACCACCATGGCTCGATCCAGATAATTTTCCTGCATTGCCCCCCCCCCATATGAAATGAACCCCCCCTACCCCATCAGTTTGCTCTGTCATCCCCTCTGGTGGTAGTCTTTCTTCATCTTTCTTTTGTCACAAAGCCTACCTTTTCTCTTGGGGTTGCACACACTTGGTGCGCTTCTGAAAAGCTCTTGCCGCGAGAAGCGCTTTATAAATGGTCAAATACAATACAATAATTAATTATAGGTAATTACGGCGCTCCGTTCGGGCCATCGGGTAAAAAAAATTTAAAAAGTCGTTATAACGACTTTAATCTCGTTATAACGAGATTAATCTCGTTATAACGACTTTAATCTCGTTATAACGAGATTAAAGTCGTTATAACGACATTTTCGTTACTACGACTTTTTGTTGCTAAAAATAGAATGGAAAATTGCAATTTGTTCTATAAATAAATACGTGTTTATTTGCTTCCTTTCGCTTTCGTGTTTATCAGCTTCATTTGCACATAATTACAATCTTTGGGCTTAACGTTGAATAGCAAGGACTCAAAATAGTAATAATAATATATAAATAATAATAGTAGGCCTAAGATTGATAAACGTGTTGCAGTAGCGTAGCGTCGTAAATTATTCACCATTGCATGCGTTACAGGGATGGTCGAATAGGCTACCAGCGGTCGAATAATGGTGAATAAGTTGCGGTGCTAAACTACATTCATTCATTTATTCTTTCATTAGATACATTTATATAGCGCCTCTTCAATTGACTACTCAGAGGCGCTCCCAACATCGGTCAAATAAAACTGTCTTGAGATGTTCGCACTTCGCAATCGTCCGAACGGGAGTCCCAAATTCTGATCACTTGAAAAACTGATAGTGTACAGCCTTGGTCGAATACAAGTCGGGTTGACAAAAATAATTCTTGCTAAATATATGGAGTCGGATAGCCTATATGAAAATAAATTTTTACTTAAATAGAAGTGGGGTCGATGAAAAGATTCTTGCTGAAATTGGAGCTGAATTGATGAAATAGGCTATATTTGTTATTTAAATAGAAGTCAGGTTTATAAAAAAAGCAATTGTTGCTCAACTAGAAGATGAATTGATTAGGAATGCTTGCATGCATAAATGGAAACTGGATTCATTCATTTATAGACTAGAAAACTACAAAAAGTAGAAGCCGGATTAATGAAGAATAGGGTAGGCCTAATTATGCTTTTTGTAGGCCTATCATAGATAAATATTTTAGTTATTTCATGAAATAACTTAATTCGCTAGGCTATTATGAAATGACAAATCGGAAAATTATCAAATTTTATTTCGCTAGGCTATTAGGCCTAGTTCCAGCTAAAAATATGAAGCCTATTTCACAGAAGTCTGATTGACGAAAATAATTTTTAGTAAAATCGAAGTGGGATTTATGAAAACGATCTCGTTGAAATCGAAGCTGTATTGACGAACAATAATAATTATTTATAATTAGATAGAATTGGTTTTGATGAAAATAGACCTAAACATTCTCTAGAAAATTGATTGGAAGAATTCATGCCTAAGCAAAAGCTGGATCGATGAGAAAGATTCTGGCCAAACTAGAAGTTGGATTGATTTAAAAATAATGATGCTGCAACGAGTGATTCATAACAGTAGGCCTATAAATATTATTTATATAGGCCTAGTGGGTTCATGCACGACGCTAAAATACACGTAGGCCTATTTTGAATACGAGATTGCCGTTCTGACGATTGCCAAATTTGTGAGATTGCCGTTCGGCGGTTTAAGCTTATGGCCTACGTTTCCATTGGAATTAAATTAGGTTAGCATAGACTCCAAATTAAGTCTTAAAGTATACCGCTCCCACAGCCTGAAGGCCTACACATTGTCTGGTAAATTAATTCATCAGTGCATCTGGCAGCCCTACTCAAAATGGGGGTTTGTGGGGACTAGCATATGGCTCGAGAGTAGGGTAGACAATAGACAATTGGACATGCTTTTTATATAGGCTGCTATTAGCGCCGTATTATGCGTATTTATGTCTTCTGTCACAATTAATATTAATGCAGTGTTGTTAATTTTTAAATTGCATGAAATGTAGCCTAGCGTAGGCCTAACCGGTTGCGGCCTGTCAACCGGATTGTTCAATAAAATAAATATTAGGCTTAAAGGCCTATTCAGATCCCCCGCCAGGTATCCTCTCGTCAACCTTTTATTGCGCGGAACACAGGTTGGAGACATCCGTATTAAAAATAGCGTATGCCTAACAATTGCATAAATTCATTATGTAAGTTTATTTTATAAAACAATTACTATAAATGTGACGGCAGAGGGCTATAGACTGGATATTTCATATATATTATATCTATGGCAATGACAGCGATCTAGCAACTAAAAACCTCTTTTGTAAGTTGCACCTGGGACTTGGAGTGTTTGTAGGCTACCTTGTAGGCTAGGCCTACTCTAGGCTACACTAGGCTACAATCAAATATTTTTTTTCACAAAAATTTTATGATGTGTAGGTAGACTACTTATAGGCCTAGTAACCGATATAAACAAGGCCTAATCATAATACTACCTAAGACGTAGCAAGTTTATTCATAGATGGAATTGGGAAATTTTATTTGCTATTTTTAGCACCAAAAAGTCGTACGAACGAAAAAGTCGTTATAACGACTTTAATCTCGTTATAACGAGATTAAAGTCGTTATAACGAGATTAATCTCGTTATAACGACTTTTTAAATTTTTTTTACCCGATGGCCCGAACGGAGCGCCGTAGGTAATCGTGCCATATTTTAACAAGTACATTTGTTGATGTCAAACCCCAATATGCACATTAAGGGTGTGATGTTGAAATATTAATTTTATTCAGTGATGGTGTGATGGCTATATATGCAGATTCGAGTTCAAAATGAATGAAAGTAGGTTCGCATTTCACACAACTTTTGACACCTCTACTAGAAGTCAGAGAGTGACAAGCGACCAGCCAGTGCATTCTAGCAGGCAATGGCTTCATAGTTTACATTAACCCTTTCGTTACAGGAACAGACCCGGATCCTGGCTTAATAACCTGTTGCCGCGACGGGTTCCATAACCAAAGGGTTAAGTAGAAATTTAGCTCATGATAGATAGTCAGAAACACAATCAGAATGGCTCAGGAATTCAGGCTGTATTAAAAATTGCTAATGTTTTTGACACTGCTGATTTTGTACATTTGTCACACATGGGCTAATAAACCTGCCACATGTCTGTTTCTCTTACACCTTTTTATGCAGTCATATGCTATTGGTCTCTGCTTTAAAATACTTTTTCACTGAATGATGATATCTTTTTTCTAACTATTTAGTTACACTCTTTGATTCTTTCATTAGTTTGGATTGAGAAAATCGAAAAAAAAGTTTAAGAATATTCATGTCATCAAGGTCCTCAGAAACCATTGATGGATTGTTGTGCAATTTTGCTCCAGGGGCAATAAAGGGTATTAAAAGGATATATTCTGAATTAAATAGAGCAAAAGCCATAAAAATCAGGTTACTAAATATACTTTGCAACTTATGGTGAATTCATAGTCATCTGCTGAATTGAAGAATATGCTGCATTCTTGACCTCTCTCGCCTATTTTGGCATCCAGCACATTTATCTATAAGACGATAGGCAACGGGTTTTGAGCCCCCCCCCCAACTTCACATTTAGTAATTCTGTATTTACTATTTTATTATTTTAAGACTTCAATTTTTGAATG
Source organism: Lumbricus rubellus (assembly GCA_945859605.1). Lineage (NCBI taxonomy): Eukaryota > Metazoa > Annelida > Clitellata > Crassiclitellata > Lumbricidae > Lumbricus > Lumbricus rubellus. The sequence continues at coordinate 17,242,881 of OX243816.1, read as the reverse complement.
TTTGTTTTTTAACAGACATCACTTGTGCCACCTGGTGATCTCAACGCTAAATGGACGGTCATTAAGGGTGAGTTTCTATTGTCTTCTTTCAATTGTCTTCTGATCAGCTGCCAGTGCCAGCCCCATGCATGGATAAAGGAGGAGGGCGACTCTAATTCTCATTGTTATGGCACACTTGTCGTTAAACACCAACTAGCAGAGAATCTTTGCACACATTCTGCTTCTACATAGATTATAAAGATAATTATCAACTCAGATTGGAAATCTTTATTAATATGAAAAACAACCAACAGTTTCTCATAATTATATAATCTGTTGTTTCTGTGAGCTTTCCTTGTGCTGGTAAGGTTGAGAATATCAGGGTTTGCTATATTATTATGATTTGGCAAATTACCAAACGATCTTCAAAGATCTAAATGTTTTGATTGCAGATGTTGCTTTTGTTGCTCTTCTAGTGAAGAAAATTGTGATATGAGATGGAGTGTATTAAATGAACATGGCGTTGAATTCAACAGACTCGTTGAACGCTGTATTCCTGTATAGATTTTGTCTGTTATGTTGAAGTGTTGAGTCTTTTGTAATCTTATTGGTTTACTTTTATTGTTCTTAGAGACGCAAAACTTACTGAAGTTGGAGAACACTTCACCGACGACATTCATCCATCATGCAAACCAAAGACATCCTTTGTCTCCGCTTCCCTGCTCCGAATCTCATTCTTCTTCATCATTCGACAAACTTAGAACAATTCAGAACAAAGACCTTAGGCAAGACGTCGTCGACCATGTTGGCCTCTCGTCTAAGACAAAAGTTGATTCGCTGTCAAATTCTAAATCCAGCTTTTCACGCAAGATGATATTGGATTCGGACAATTCGACGTCAAATCCTCGAAATCCAAATGCTTCGAATGAGTCAAGGTCAAGTTCAGCGAAAGCGAGGTCACGGGATGGGTCTTCCGGTGCATCGAAGGGGTCGTCAGGTGCGGTGTCGTCGATGACCTTGGCCGCAGGTGAAATCAAGCACGAATGCGCAAGTCCAGGTTCCGTTCGAATCTCCAGTCGACAAAGGTGGGGGGATGGTTTCTTTGAGACGATTTTGTAAACGATAAAGAATTTAAAAAAAATTAAATTGTCCTATTAACTAGCCTGAGGTCATTTGGGTTTTTTGTTGAACTGTGTTGTCCTTCAAATCCGTCTAGTACTGCAGGGAGAGAGAGAGGCCTTGAGGGGGGAGGGTCGAGCTCTTAGCTGTTCCAACATAAACCTCCTACCCCTAGAGTGACCAGAGTGGGGCATGGTGGTGTAGTGGTGGCGTCGTTGCCTTTGAGCCAGAAGGTTCAAGATTCAAATCCACCTCGCCACGTAAAGACCTTAAGCAAGTTCTTCACTCACATTTGCTCAGTGCTTCCGCATGAAACTCTGATGCAGTGTCCGCTCTGCATTCGGGAGTGCCTCTGAGTAGAGAGAGCTTGAAGGGGCGCTATAACAAGTGCACATGCAAACAAACACAAGACCAACTTAGCAAGCAGAGCAGATGATGTACTATTCACAGGGCCGCATCAAAAGCTATTAAGGGGGCCCAGGTTCTGTGATTACCTTCCAATGGCCCGCTCTGACAACCCACTAGTCCATGTCATATTTCTTACTGTGGGCCTCCCTCAAAACTGGGGACCCAGATGCTGCAGCGCCCTTAGCACCCTCTTCAAATCAGGCCTGACTATTCAGGGCAGTAAATTAGTAATTGGAAACATGCATGATGTCCTACATTGACGAAGACCTGATATGTGCTCCATATGATTTGTAATCACCATTCGAAACAAGGATTTATACAGAAACTGTATTCTATGCATGATGTGTTAAAACATCTATTAATCGTTTGAGCCAAATAATTGGAGATATATAGGGTGACATGAAAGTTCGTTCACCGTTTTCAAAATGCGTTTTCTCAGTAACGGCTTCAATGCTTCATATTTCTTAATAATATTTTGTCAGTGTATACATAGTTCAAATGAAAGATACTGGTACAAATTTTATTATGATTCGATGCGTTTCAGAGCTGTTTGACATCATTGCTTAATGGGTATGATGCCTGCATACTTTCTGCATATCTACCAGTAACCTCAAGTGACCTTAGTGCATGTAACGACTGATGTGGGCTGTCATATGATGGGATTGGTAGTTGAGTGTCTTTGTGGCTTTGTGACAATGCAGACCACATTAAAATTAAAGTTTCAACGTGTCTCTGTTGATTTCTGCATAGTTTTTTTTAGAAGAATTGTTATTGTTTTTAGAAGTTAATTGTTATTGTTTTAGAAGAATTGTTATAGTTTTTAGAAGAATTGTTATAGTTTTTAGAAGAATTGTTATTGTTTTTAGAAGACTTGTTTTAGTTTTTAGAAGTTAATTGTTATTTTCTGTGTGATTATTTTCAGTTCCTCCAGAAGTTCAGCGAGTAACCGGAAGTCGTTACATCATCAGCAGCAGCATCATCATCCGCATCAGTCGTTAGGAAACGGCGAGTTGTTCTCGTCTGTTCATCACATGGGAGGAGGGGGAGGAGGAGGCAGTGACAGAGGCCTTCGATCGCCATATGCTGCTGCACATCATGCCCATCTGAATGGGCCGCCCATTCAGCCGGCCGCCTTCAGCCTTGGCAGCCTTTCAATTCCTCCGGGCCTCTTTCCATCGTCCCTTCCGCACTTGCCGGTGCCTGGATTGCACCCCTCGACCAGCTTCCTTGGACCGTCTGCCATGGGATTGCACCCGTCACTCCTCGCCTCTGCGCCACTTATGCCGAATCCAGTTGCAACAAGTAAGGATGGTGGTCGTCGCGTGTTTCTATTGTTTTATGTAATCATGCTGCGGTTTGTCAGTTTCAATTGAATAAACGAGTATCACTATGACTATAGATTGATCGATTGTCATAGTGACTGATTGAACGATCGAGTATCACTATGACTATTGATTGATCGATTGTCATAGTGACTGATTGAACGAGCAATTGACAGTCATTTCAATAAAAGATGAGACAAACGCTATAGAAATGTCAGAGTGGAGTAGTCTTCCATGACCCATGACAATATACTATGACCTAAAGTTATGCATGGCTATCTATGTCCTCCTTGTCAGTATATCATTCATCAATGACTTGTCTGCACAATGTGCACATGTAATGATTTGTGCACAAGGCACATTATATGTACTTTCAATTATAATGGTTAGATATTTAGTTATTATTTTATTGGTTTCGTGATTAATTTGTGAATTAGTTGATTGATTTATTGATTGACTGCCAGTGATGAGCCATCAATTGATTGGTTCCTGTGCGATAGACTGATAAATAATAGAGAATTGTTTGTCAATCGTTGCTATTGTCTTCTCAATTGTTGCTATATTGTCTTCTAAATTGTTGCTATTGTCTTCTCAATTGTTGCTATTGTCTTCTCAATTGTTGCTATTGTCTTCTCAATTGTTGCTATTGTCTTCTCAATTGTTGCTATTGTCTTCTCAATTGTTGCTATATTATCTTCTCAATTGTTGCTATTGTCTTCTCAATCGTTGCTATTGTCTTCTCAATTGCTGCTATTGTCTTCTCAATTGTTGCTATTGTCTTCTCAATTGTTGCTATTGTCTTCTCAATTGTTGCTATTGTCTTCTCAATTGTTGCTATTGTCTTCTCAATCGTTGCTATTGTCTTCTCCATTGTTGCTATTGTCTTCTCGATTGTTGCTATTGTCTTCTCGATTGTTGCTATTGTCTTCTCAATCGTTGCTATTGTCTTCTCAGTTGTTGCTATTGTCTTCTCAATTGTTGCTATTGTCTTCTCTGTTGTTGCTATTGTCTTCTCAATTGTTCTTATTGTCTTCTCAATTGTTGCTATTGTCTTCTCAGTTGTTGCTATTGTCTTCTCAGTTGTTGCTATTGTCTTCTCAATTGTTGCTATTGTCTTCTCAGTTGTTGCTATTGTCTTCTCAATTGTTGCTATTGTCTTCTCAGTTGTTGCTATTGTCTTTTCAGTTGTTGCTATTGTCTTCTCAATCGTTGCTATTGTCTTCTCAATCGTTGCTATTGTCTTCTCGATTGTTGCTATTGTCTTCTCAATTGTTGCTATTGTCTTCTCAATCGTTGCTATTGTCTTTTCAGTTGTTGCTATTGTCTTCTCAATCGTTGCTATTGTCTTCTCAATCGTTGCTATTGTCTTCTCAGTTGTTGCTATTGTCTTCTCAATCGTTGCTATTGTCTTCTCAATCGTTGCTATTGTCTTCTCAATCGTTGCTATTGTCTTTTCAATTGTTGCTATTGTCTTCTTGGGGATCAGATCCCGATCTGTTTCAGGTGCAGCAGGAGTTGAACGCACGCTTCCTTCAGGACCATCGCCTTCTTCCACTCACTCATCTTCCACACGTTCCACTGACGCTGCGCACAGAGATGCACCAGCATCAGCATCTTCATCATCATCAACATGTTATGCCGGCACCTTATCTTCCGTCTCTACCAGGCACCTTTTCCATGGCCTCCCATCCATTGTCTATGCTCCAGGTAACATCATGCTTTTTTTATCACATGCTTGTTCTTTTAACCAGAGCTTACAGTCAATGACTGGAATTATAACCACTGTTAGTCAACTGGAAACAACCAGAGAGGGAAATGGTAAAAGTGACCGGCTGTTTTTACTGTTTTTTTTGACTGCGTTATTTAGCAGTGAGGGTATTATTTGTTTGCACAATTTTTAGTCGTTCCTTGTTCCACAGATTCAGTAATTTTCAATTGGGTCACTTGATTTTTTTTCCCAGAAACTTGAACTGTTCTTGGTAAACTATCAATAATTCTATTGCTGGACCAAATGTGGAACTTTCTTCCTATATCTTCATTCTGCTTGACAGTGTATTCCGTCATTTGGTCTCAATGTAAGACTTGTCTCTTTTCCATCATTGACTGCCTGTCTCGCACTTTGGTCTGACAATTCTGGTATTGGCATGGTGACTTGGGTTGTGCATTGTGAACTAGACACACTGTCATTTAACATAGAATTTGATTAATTAATCTTTTATTATGAATACCGGAACTGTTGTGTTTTGTTTCATTTCTTGCAGACAATGGAACTGTTGTGTTTTTGTTGTTTTTCTTGCAGACAATGGGTCCCAGTGGACTCGATCTCATTAATCGTTCGCAGACGCTGTCAGATTTTGCAGAGCGAGATCGAATATCGAAGGTGATGAGATTTCTTTATATCTCCGTTAAGTCCTAAATTGTTCTGACATTGCTTCTCGTAAAGAACAGCAGTTTCGTCTCTGTGTTCAACTGTTCATCATTCTTCATTTTGCCGACAGTTGTCCATTTATTCATTTTTTGCTTCAATCATCATCGTTACGTCTTGTATCGTTGCTAGACTGACAAATGTAAGTGTAAACATTTAGATAATAATATAGAGATACCACGCTGTGATTCATTGATTGGATGAGGATTTATCCCAGAATGCTGTATAGATGACTTGTTTGACGCTAATATTTTAGTAATTTCATTCAACTTGTGGTTTAATTTGTACATTTTAATTACCAATTATTACTTCGATGTATTATAGCGATGTTCTATGTCCCATTGTGCGTTTGCAAGTGGAGTAATAAAGAAAATACTTACTTCTTACATATGTACAATAAGACAGACTGCAAAAAGACAGACTGACTTTTAACCCTTTAATGCCGAGATGGTAATAAATGGTATGGGAAATCCTATACCCTCTGGCATTAAAGGGTTAAAACAGACGGTTATAAATAGTAAGTAAGGTGATGAAGAGAGCGTTTGTAGAATTTGTTTTGAATTGACGTTGCAGATGAGAGCGTCGCTGAATCTGTCCGACGGTTTTCTTCCACCGTCGTATGCTTCCTTGATTCCTGGAGTGCTTCCAAACGGATTGTCGTCGTCGTCCAACATGCATGGAGCGTTTACAATCAACGTAAGCTTCAATCAATCAATCAATCAACGTAAGCTTCAATCAATCATTTAATCAATCGTAAGATTCAATGAATGAAGGCAGATCATTGTTGGCTTCTGATGTGCAGTTTCATGATCATGTTTTAGAGTTGAAAACAATTGCTGGGTCGTTACTAAGCGACGTTTTCTGTCTCCTACATTTGTTTACAGGAATTCTTCAGGTGTTGGCAACATCTTTTTATGTCTTCTTACCCTGAAGTTTCTGAGTGAATTCGGTGTTTAGGTGCCGGTTCGAATCATATTCCTGAATCGATCTTAATATTAAAAAAATAGATCCTAATGTTCATTTATAGATCCTATTATTTCTTGCGTAGGGAGCAATCTTGAGGTAGCAAGTGAGTGCCCAGGACAGGGCGGACCGGACATGCTTTGTAGGCTGCTATTTAGCGTCGATTATTGCAGGCTGTCTGTTCTGTTAGTAGTTAAGATTTATGTATTCTGTAATCGTGAGTTCCTGTAAACTGTTTCAACTGCATAATTGTACGCTGTAACCGATTGCGGTCTGTCATCCAGATTGTTGAATAAACGAAAATTATTATTATTATTATTATGTATAGAATGTGATGCGATGTGGGTGAGGGGTGCGAACGATCACCTTGTAAAATAGTGTGCTGGTATAATGCATGAGTGGGGCACTACAGCTTTTCTATGACAGTATTTTAGGATTAGATGGAGTCTTTGTAACTTGCTTTGTTATGAGAGTATTTTAGGGTTAGATGGAGTCTTTGTAACTTGCTTTTTTATGAGAGTATTTTAGGGTTAGATTGGAGAATGTTTAGGAACTTTGCAAGTTGAATGTGTCATGTTATGCTGCTAATTGTGTTCCTTTATTTTGAACGGCGGCCTCGCCTTAGTTCATCGCGATCTGCTTGCGACGTGTGTTCTGCTTGCGATGTGTGTTCTGCTTGCGACGTGTGTGTTCTTCTTGTGTTCGCTGTTGACAGGAATCGAAGCTGCCTTCGATGTCGGCATCACATCTGCTGAGGTCATTGAGAAATGACCAACATGTGGCACCAACACCACCGTCCATTCCTTCAGCGCCAACGGCCAAGGTCTCTTCTCCTCCTCCTCTCCAGTTGTTGTTGTTGTTCTACTGTTGTTTGGTGGTCGTTGTTCAAGCTGTTGTTTTGCATTATCAGTGTGTATGTGTTTTGGAAGTCACGTACATCTGAGTTTTGGTTTGATTCCATATTCTTATTTGTCTCTTTGTACGCAAAGAAAACAAATGACTGGGTACTCGAAACATTTGACGTAGAAAGGAACCTTCTCAAGTAGGTTAAAGAAAGGAAGATGACATACTACGGAGTACGGACGTATCATGAGGAAGAGAGGAAATTGCTTTGAAACTTGGAGGTAATACAAGGCACATTACCAGGCGCTTGAGCTAGAGGAAGACCAAGAACGGACTGGATGAACAACATCAGATCATGGACGGAAATATCAATGAAAGAATTGCCATATTTTGTCGAGCGTCCCTGCACCAACTCGAGCGGCATTTCATCTGAACCGAGTCTTCTATGTTTCCTCTTTGTAGGTGTCTTCTTGCAGTTCTTTGCAGCTTTCTTCTTTCTAGCCAACACCTCCAATGTTTCACAGCATATGTATGTGCTGCAAGCACCTCACTTATTCATGGGTTGCACTGGTGTGCGAGTATGCTTTTTGTAGATTCTTCATCCGAACTTAGATGAACCTGTTTAGGTCAATCAGATAGAACTTTTCCTGTCGTAGCTGTTAAGAGGCACTGTGCGTGTGTGTGTGTGTGTGTGTGTGTGTTGGCGCATGTGTTAGTGATAATGACTGATATATGGTGATGATGACTCACTGATGATGATGATGATGATGATGTGCTTTTTTTCAGAAGCGGGGTCGTTGGTGTGCTGCGCATGTGGAGATTGCCTTCAGGATTTGCTACCATAAACAGCAGCAGCAGCAGCAACAGCGGCAGATGCATCTCGACGCTGGTGCAGCAGCAGCAGCACAACGCCATCACGTTGCCACTAGCAACATCCATCATTTTCCACGGGTGATGGGAAACGACGTTCCACCCATCAGCCTTCACCAACCACCACTTCATTTTGGTATTGACTTTCGCCATCATTGTCATGATCATCATCATCTTCAGTTTATTTGCATTTATAGGAGACTTATCTGAGGGGTTGCCCAGGAAATTTCCCCACCATGCCTGACCCCGCTACCATCCGCCCTTCTCACCCACCCTCTTTCATTGCGACCCCACTCCTGTGCCTCGCATGCCACCCCACACAGCCCGAACCCGGCCCACCGCACTACCCCACCCCTCCCCACTGCCCCATAATTTTCTTCTTTATATATATATATATATATATGGCTCTTTTTTAAACAGTTTTTCTAAGCAGTCAATCTTTTTCTAGCCATTTCTTGTCTTCATTTCTCCATCATTGAAATCATCATCGTCATCTTCAGGTTTTCTCTATTTAGGCCTAAAAAAAATGTTGTGTTTCCGGTAACAGAGCTAAAAAAATTGGGTAGGTAGGTCGGAAAATATTTTTATTTTGGTAAAATATTTTTATGCAGTGACTATCCGAAAAAGTATACCCCACTAGTCTTTTTTGCACGCTGAAACAAAGTACGTGTTCTAAGCAAGTATAAACTGCCTATTTCCCGACTGTCTGCACCTAAAACTGCTCTAGAAACAGTCCTATTAATTTCATTTTGTACGTCTCTTATGTTATGTCAATACAAATGTGTTTTTTTTTAATTTGAAAAAAATTTAATTTTTTGGGGGGGAAAAATTTTTTTCTGAAAAAAATATTTTTTAAAATAAAATTTGTTTACAAAAATATTTGAGTCGCGGCCGTAAAAATGGGTCGGTCGGGTTACCGGAAACACAACAATTTTTTTTACGCCTTATAGGAGATGGTCTTCTAAGCAGTAGGCATTTATCTAGCTCCATTTCTTGTCTTCATTTGATAGTTTTAACGAGTACAGCTGTCTTGGTTAATTTTTTTTTTGAATAAAGTCTAAATTGTTCTCATTGATCAGGTGATGAAACTGAATTGATGTATTGATGTTGTAGGGGTCAGTTCCTTCCTCCGACCCACTCCACAGTCGATGCCTCCGATCGATGTTAGCGGCTTCTTGTCATCGTCATCATCATTATCATCGATGTCATCACTGTTGCCATCGACGACGTTCGTATCGCGACCGAGACTCATGCATGGTCAGCCAGGTTGGTCAGACAGAAAGCTATCCCTTGAAGATGGTAGATCAGGATTTTAAAGTTAAAACACTTGTTTAGATGCTGCACTACAGATACCTAGAACTTGGATGTAGCTTAGCGTGAAGTATTGTGTAGCTTAACATGAAGTATTGTGTAGCTTAACATGAAGTATTGTGTAGCTTAACATGAAGTATTGTGTAGCTTAACATGAAGTATTGTGTAGCTTAACATGAAGTATTGTGTAGCTTAACATGAAGTATTGTGTAGCTTAACATGAAGTATTGTGTAGCTTAACATGAAGTATTGTGTAGCTTAACATGAAGTATTGTGTAGCTTAACATGAAGTATTGTGTAGCTTAACATGAAGTATTGTGTAGCTTAACATGAAGTATTGTGTAGCTTAACATGAAGTATTGTGTAGCTTAACATGAAGTATTGTGTAGCTTAACATGAAGTATTGTGTAGCTTAACATGAAGTATTGTGTAGCTTAACATGAAGTATTGTGTAGCTTAACATGAAGTATTGTGTAGCTTAACATGAAGTATTGTGTAGCTTAACATGAAGTATTGTGTAGCTTAACATGAAGTATTGTGTAGCTTAACATGAAGTATTGTGTAGCTTAACATGAAGTATTGTGTAGCTTAACATGAAGTATTGTGTAGCTTAACATGAAGTATTGTGTAGCTTAACATGAAGTATTGTGTAGCTTAACGTGAAGTATTGTGTAGCTTAACATGAAGTATTGTGTAGCTTAACGTGAAGTATTGTGTAGCTTAACATGAAGTATTGTGTAGCTTAACATGAAGTATTGTGTAGCTTAACATGAAGTATTGTGTAGCTTAACATGAAGTATTGTGTAGCTTAACATGAAGTATTGTGTAGCTTAACATGAAGTATTGTGTAGCTTAACGTGAAGTATTGTGTAGCTTAACATGAAGTATTGTGTAGCTTAACGTGAAGTATTGTGTAGCTTAACATGAAGTATTGTGTAGCTTAACATGAAGTATTGTGTAGCTTAACATGAAGTATTGTGTAGCTTAACATGAAGTATTGTGTAGCTTAACATGAAGTATTGTGTAGCTTAACATGAAGTATTGTGTAGCTTAACGTGAAGTATTGCATGTCTCCAAAAGTGATTGATACACTTTACTTGAAAGGCACTGTAGATATTCATGCGCAAGGTTATGGAGGTGTGGTGGTGTAGTGGTGCGATTCGGTGCCTTGCAATCGCAGGGTTCAAGGCTCGAATCCACCTCAAGCCGTTGCTTAGAGACCTTGAGCAAGTCCTTCATTCGCAATTGCTCCTGCGCTTTGGCGTGAAACTCCATTTCAGCGTCCGTGCTGTAGTCGGGAGCGCCTCTAAGTGAGAGTGCTTGAAGGGGCGCAATAGTAAAATGCAAGAAATAAATGAATACATATGAACATTGATGCTGGATATTTTTTATGTTTTCAGTGAGGTGTTCATTTAACGACGTGTTGGTGAAAAAAAGATTCTTTTTAATTGTTTGTTGTGTGTTGTCGATTATCGCAGCAGGTGGTATGATGTCGTTGAAATCGGAGAATTCTTCGCTGGAGTTGAGACGAGAAGGAGGAGGAGGAGGAGGAGGAGGAGGAGTCTCTTTGTCGTCTTCTGCTTCTTCTTCTTCTGCCCTTCATCGTCCTGGAGTTGACAGCATCTCGCTTCACTTTGCCGAACAAGATCGCAAACGACGGCTGCACGAGAGAGAACGAGAAAACGAGGAGCAGAACGATAAGAAGATGCGCATGGAAGCCAGTGCAGCTAGTGAACTTCGGCTGCGATCGGCCAAGAGGTTGTCATTGTTGTTTTACAGTTTGTGTGTATTGTTTCATCCAAAATCTGCAGTTGTAGCGAGGAGGTATTTGTGAATGGAACTCAACTACTCACTTAACCCTTTCCTACCATGACCCGATTAACAGGATAGGTATCAAAACAATTCCGACTGGAAAGGGTTAAAGCAATCGTGAATTGTGTCTTGAGCACTGTAAGAAGCTGTTGGGTGAGATTTAAGCACCTTCGTGAGATTCTTGTTAAGGCGCTATATAAATGATCATATACATATACAGTCATACATACATACATACATTAGATTCTTGTCTGAACTAGACTGTGACTTTGCTGTTGGAGCAGAACGAACAATTTATTTAAAGGATGATAGCGAGACTTTCGTGAACAGACCGAGGAGTTATGCTCAGACAGGTCTAAATTGAAAACGCGTTGGTGGCAAGATATTTTGTTTAGACAACAGGTGATCTAATGACGTTTTATGTTCAACGCTGTTTATTTCAAGTAGAGTAATTAATTATAATAGCGTTCGAGCATGAACATGATGTATAAGTAAGACAAATGTATGGATTGCATTAAAATCTGAATAGGAGTAAGGTATAGATTGTGGATCAGAGGGCAATAGGATTTTACATTCTTATCATTGTCTTACGTTGCAACAATTGATGTAATTGTTGTTTGTCTTGAACAGCGAACGCAATTCTTCGCCGCTCGTTTCCTTCAACGACAGCAAGACCATCAGTCTCGTTCATCGTAACAACGGACCAGCGACGTCGGACATGATCGCCCGAATCCATCATCCGCCAGAATCACGATCTTCGCCATATCATCATCCGTCATCCGACGACCGATCATCTCGGTCATCCGTCGACAATAATTCCAAGAAGCGCGGTCATCTCGCGATGCCCCTCTCAATCGATACTCACGTCGTTGATTACCCGTCGCGCACGACTCCCGGGCACGTCCACAACCACGGTCCGCCTCCTCCTCCCAACAGAGACGCAAGGCACCACCACCGCCAAGACACTGCCACCAGCCTAGTCTCCAGCGGTCCCTCGGTCCCATCCGACCACCGTGACCGGATGAGTCTACTCGAGCACGACCAGATGCAAAGAAATCGACTCGCGCAGTCCTACTACGCTCAGTCTGCGCTCATCCACGACGCCGAGCGCTTTCGAGGTCTTCTTCCGCCGCCGTCGCCGCACTCTGGCCTCGGCCTTGGCCTGTCGTCGCACTTCAACGGCCTTAGCAAACTTGATCCGGACAGTTTCAAACCGTATGCGAACTTAACCTCGTCGTCGTCGTCACGACTAGACGCTGCCAAGTCGGTTGGTGACGTCTTCAAATCGCCTGACGTCATGTACAAGCCGAATCCTGATGGATTGTTGATTGTGACGTCGAATACCGGGGGTCCTAGATCGTCGTTTCCTGTGGGGGGCAGCAGTGGGTGCTCCTCCTCCTCCATTGCTGGCCTGCCCCCTCCTCCTCTCGTTCGACTGGACCATGGTCTTCTGTCCTTCAAACGACCCGCACCGTATGGGTCTCTTTCCGACTTCTCATCCAACCTGTATGGCCTTCCAGGAGGGGTGGTTGACAGCAGCGGACTCGGCTTGCCCTTCCGATGACAGAGAAGATGTCTCTTGTGATTATTCCAAGCAGATAAGAATTTTAAAAGCGTTTGGTTTTATCATTCCACTTTAGGAAGAGTTCTCGGAATGGAAAACTCTGATGATTACGAAGTTGTCCGATTTTTATAGGTTTTTATTGAGCGACGCTATTGGACGGTTGGTTATCGCACCTTGCCAGTCCTCAGCGCACCTGTACGATATTATTAGTCGTCGTCACGGCCAGTAGACGAGTATTAAATGAAGCATGGATTGTGAGTTGCAGTCAATAATTACTGGAGGTATTGAACAGATGCCATCTGATCTCAGTCACTACGTTTTATGTATTTATATTATCATCATCGATCGAAGCTATGTAATTCTCACAGTGGACAGGACAACTCCGTTCGAGTTTTATGCACAAAGACATCTTTGCCTGTAGGATTTGGTGGCATGTAGGTCTCTGATGTCCTGTTGTAACATGGAGACTGTACTTGCAGCTCAGGTCATTGATTAGGAAACGATTGTTGTTGATGATTAGGAAGCTGTGTTTACTGTTCGTTAGAATGCAACTGATTGTTTGGTGGCTTACAGATTAGGAAGCAGTTGATTTTGTGCCAGAATATGTCTCTATCTAAAGCCGTGTGTTACAGTTTGGCCATGATCCATTTAGGTTCATTATTGGACAGAAGCAGATACAGAGGTAGAGAGAGAGAGAGGGAGAGACAGGCAGACAGAGAAGGAGTAAAGGCTGTAAATAAGTTTTGTTTTATAGACTGTTTTTAATCAGTGTTGAAAGCAAATGCCTGGAAAAGCGCTTTGTCTGGAATTTTTGTTTGGGTATTTAAATTATGCATTGAGTGGGTTTGATACCGTCGTTGTTAGCATGCTGGATGATTGTCTGTTGAGAGATTAGTGATTCCAATTCATGTAATGCAGAAAGGCAGCTTGAACGTGTGTGGGAGCAGTGTGCAAGTGCGGATGTACCTGCCAATGGCTAATGGAGGAAAGAAGACTAATGGAGGAAGGAGTGATGTGAGGGAGACTCCTCTGCAAGGACATTGGAACCATGTAGGACTGTCTGATTCTTTCCTTGTTTAACCCTTTACCGACTGAGGGTATATGATTTTCCATACCATACTACGGTACACTGTGGTCAGTAAAGGGTTAAGAACAATCATCATCATCATCAGTTCAGTTGTTTGTCATCCAGCAATATTAAATGGCAATTTCTGTTGATCTGTGCTTTCAGTTGAGTTTGTTAAATTCTGTGTCATTCAGTTCATCTATGCTGTAAGTAGTTGTAGTAGTAGGTCATCATCGTCGTTTCTCGTTTGTCGGCTTAAGGGAATGATGGCATTCTCTCACGCATTGTCAACTCTGCAGCGTTGACAAATACTCTAGGCATCTGATTTCAGCTCTCAGCTGTGTTGCAAGCTACAATTATTATATGCTCTAATCACTTGTGTGGTGTGCTTGCTTGCGTCTGTGTGTTCGGAATGGTTATGCTGTCGTAGATGGCCATGCTTCAGAGAGGGACATGTTGACGCTGAGCAAACTACGACAAGAACTTGACAAGCAGTATGTGCTCTCAAGCGAGCCGTGACAAACCCTGCTACAAGAGCACTTGTCACCTGTCACCTAAGGCTAGAAGTGAAGTGGAACAAAGAGATGAAGTCAAGCAGATTAAAATCTAGAGAAAATGAGCCACTGGCAACCACGGTTTAATTACTTTTTCAAGTGACTTAATCAAAACGAAATTTAAAAACTGCATCTTTAAATAAGACAAACACACTTCAAATAAGGCACTGCAGACTATCACTTGAATAATTTACAAATTATGCAAATACACACACAGCACTTCTCGCATGCTCCAACTCGGATTAGGAGATCCATAAATATTCATAAGGACTATAAATAGGTTCATGAAGAAAGTCATGAGGAATGGACGTACCCTCATTCAACATGAACACGGTATCTGTAAAAGCAAGGTTGTTCTTGACCGGTTCTTAATGTAAAATTTACAGATTTTGCTTCCGATTGAAAATTTGCAAAAATCACGGTCTTTGGCATTAAATTTCGTCGTCGTAGTAAATTGTCAATATTCCACATTCACCGGTATTTTGTGGCCACAACAGGTGACTAGTACCATACTACTAATCTTATTCACTGCTTCAAACATTCTGTTTTGCATAAAAGTTACACTTCATACGATATACAGGTCAAAGCTATTATAATAACTCCTGTGCAATGAATCTTTCGGTGAAGACTTTTGGTGGAAAACCAAAGCTAACAATCCAATGGTTTTTGGAGTGGAAGTACCAAGTATTAAATGTTTAATACAAATTTCACTTTGAAGAAAGAAAACATAGCAGACGTTGTCAAAAGAAGACACACTCTTATATGACTGTTTAAAATTGCTGATCTTTCGTAAAACAAAGAAAACAGCAGCCATTTGTAACATGCAAAATTACATCAAAATCTGAAATTCTTTGTGTGGGGACCACAGAGATCCACAACATCCTGAGCAGCTGTGATGAGATTACAAGCGTGAAATGAGAGAAGGAGGATGAAGTGAAGTTGAAAGAAGGACATTTAACCCTTTAATGCTGGAGGGTATAGGATTCCCATACCATTTACTACCATCTCGGCATTAAAGGGTTAATACGATCCAATCCTCACCTACTCAACTGAGATTCAAACTGGTCATGGTCATTTTTTAAATAAGTGGAACAATGAACACAAGAAAACTAGTCGTTGCATCTAAGTGGCACCACATCAGTCTCTGTCTCACAAAATTCATTTGAAGCCATAAAGAGCCATCTGAAGAGCCAGTCAATGTCTGACCTTGCCATTGCCCCATCACTTGAAGAATAAACAAAGTAATAGTATCAGATACCCTGTATCTTCTATCAAAACAACCCAGAGTGCCCCTCTAGTTTCAGCCCATGGGTTGAAGGCACGGACGCACACTGAAACCGATGCCACTGGCCACACCCAATATCCCAACTTTTCAATGGGTAGCAAACAAGTCTGGGACTTTACAATAATTCTTCTTACTATATAGCGAATCAACAACTGGTAAAATAAAGCAAACGTAAAGAGCATTATTGAGCATTTGCATGATGATGATCTGACCTACTTTCACCCTGATGAGCATTTGCATGATGATGATGACCTGACCTACTTTCACCCTGAACCGATCTACTTTCGTAAGCTACAGAAATATGTCGGGGCAACGTGACCAGTCTTGCCGCTCTTTGCACGGCCAGTATTCGCCGGCGTAGATGTGAACGAGGTTTCCAGTCTGCGTGTCCTTCTCCTGGCGAAACCATTTCGGCTGATAGCGAGGGTAGTCGTCACCTGGGCAAACAGACGTTGCGTGAACTTAGCCAAGATTTAAATTACGTGAACCATGCATTTGAAAACAGTTTCTTATTTGCCTAAATTACCTTTCAACATGGTTTACAACTCCGCATGGGCGGAGTTTATCAGGGGCTAAGCCCCTCTAAGAAGGCCCAGATTCAACTTTTTACCATGAAAATGGTATCCTTTCTCGGGGTTAGCCCTCCCAATAAGGCCCAGACGCGGGGTTAGCCCCCCCACCCTCCCCCCCAATAACGGAAACTAAACTACGCCCATAGGCCTTCAAAGAACAACACTAGAAAAGCCTGTAATCTGTAAGCACTAAAATCTAAGAGGTTATTAAGAATTCGAAAAACATTAGAAATAATTTTAAGCCAATAGAAAGGAAATTCTAAGCCCTCCCAATAAGGTCCAGACTCGGGGTCTGGACAGTGTAGATCCCTTTCCGGGATCTACACTGAAGAACTTTACTAAATCAGTAAAAAATTGAATTATAATAAAACAATATAAAGCCTGAGCCTACCAGTCTGTGCAGCCTCCTCGAGCAGGCTGTCCCTGCGCTTGCGTGCCACTCTCTGTTTCTCCTCCAGTTGCATTTTCACTGTGTTTGCCGCATCCCACTTCCCTTCTTCCATCAGGCGCTGGTCCGGTCGATGGCGGCTATCCGTCGGTGCCACTCTCTCTTCCGGTTCGTTCAGCTCAACAGCTAACTGCGTGAAATTGTGGCACCTCACCAGCTCAGCTCTACCATTCAATAAACATCACAACATTAGAACACTCCGCTATTTATTGTTCATTCATACATTCATTCTGGGACCTATATAATGCCTATTCAAAAATGCTACCCAGGAGTGCTCCCAGCCCAGCAAATACATGTACTATATGGTTTTATTCAATTTTATTTACGTTTCACACATTATGTTCAATATTCACAATACATGTATTAGCATGTTAACATTAACATTTAACGAAGACTGAAAGTACTCAGATTAACATTAGGCACCTTTCACAAACTTTGCATTCGTAATTCTCACTTGCATAACTCATATAACCGAGGTTTTTAAAAAATTCATTCATCATCAAAATCTGATAAATTACTGTGCTCCCCTTGTCTACATAGTTTCTTTGGAAACTAAGCTGAATGTGTACCCCCGAATCAGAATCTGAAAGGTGCTATATCATTTCATGCACAACATAAGGGTTGAGAAGAAGGAAGCATAGTTACGGAGGCTGCTTGCGCTGCCAGATTCTTTTCGGCGGCGCTGTCTTGAAGTGGCCTTTGCTTCCCGCTCTTCTTCCACCACCAGACGAAGTGGAATCACTTGGAACGATCTCACACATGCTCATCTCTGAATCCCAGCATCCAGTCACCACTAACTTCTCCACTCCACGTCCATCACTAATGACACCAGTCACCTAGCAACAGTGATGCCAGTCATTGTTAATGGTCATTGTCTTCATCTTCATTCATAGATTGTCACAAAGGACAAAAAGTGTTCTGCAATGTTTCTTAGTTTCATGAAAATGAAGAAATAATTATTAACCCAAAATCTCTTTTAAAAGTTGATTAATAAGTCCAATCAGCTTATTAGTGGTTAAAGTGGTCTGGGTGAGTGGTGGGAACGCCGAATGGGTGAGCAGTGGGAACATCAAAGAAGAGTTTTATTGCAGTGCATGTGTTTTCAGGTTTCCATGCATAGTGAGCAGTGGCAACGCAAGTAAGGAATTTCGAGAGCAGTGGGAATGCCGTTCCCATGCGCTCACCTCCCCCAACTTTAAACCCTGACTATATCCAGAATGCCTTTGCACTTATGCAGCATTCTACATAATATTCAGCCTGTCACAAGACCTTCCTTGAAATCCTCTAATCTCTGAATTCCACAGATATCGTTGCCCAACACCCCCCCAACAACCCCCCACTCCCATGTGCAATTAGATTACACTGGGCAGCTGCCTACTTTTCGTGGGGGTGCATCCCTCGAGAAGTAGCTGTACGCGTTGTACTTGACATGACACCGGTCACCAGTCGTGTGATTGACGATGTCCGTCTCACCGTGGTTGTCGACCCACAACTGACCGACGATGATGTTGTGGACGGTTGTCATCACCTTGTGCCACGTGTAGTGGTTGCCTGACCTTGGAAAGACAAGGTGCACGATTCCTATTCGACAAAACGATCAGCAGTCAGCATCATAATTCAATCGAAGAAGAATGAAGAATCGAGCCTTTCCTGTGGTTGGTCCGGTGGTCTGGAATGGCCTTCCTTTTGAGCTACGCCTACACCCTGGAACTCTACCAGGATCATTCCTTACTAAACTTAAAACTGTTCTTTTTAGGCGTGCTGGAGTCGGGAGCGCCTCTGAGAAGTTTCTTTTACTTGAAGGAGCGCTATATAAATGTCCGAATGAATGAATGAATAAATAATTAGCAGTTACAATAACCTCATAATCTACGATAAGTTGAACATTACGACAATGATGGTGCCATGGGCGTATTTAAGGGGGATTCCTCCGGGTTCAAACTCCCTAAAATGAATAATTTCATAATTTTAAAAAGTAATTCTGTCCAATTCTGTCTATTTTGCGATCAGTGTCACTGAAAAAACCTCAAAATATACAGGCTATGCTACTGAATTAAGCATGGACATCAAAGCAGAATGACCAGAATCAAGAACAGATATATAATTAGCCAATTATATATATATAAATATATATATAATCTCAAGTACAGAAGATGATAGATTCAGCACCAGACAACTCACCGAGTGGCACGATCTGGATGTATTTCCCTCGAAATTTCGTTGTCATCGTGAATTCCTGCCAAGAGACCCACGCTCGACCTTCTGTATGCATAGCAACCATTGGAGGATGATGACTCACCTAGCAACAGAAAGCAGCCAATCAGTTAAGATACGCTCTGTCTTCCATTGACAACTTGGTTGCTTTTTGATCATTCAGTGGAGCAGATCAAAGAAGGCAACAACAAATCTATCGCCTGACTGAGCTGTTACTTAAATCACTAAAAGCAATCAACAGGACAGCAGACACACAAAGAAAAGACAATCTTAAAGAAGATAGATACTACATTTGTAAGAAGATCCATCAGAAAATGACACATAGAGGAACAGATGAGCAACATTACATCACTCTGTGTCTGGTTGTATGTGTTTGCTCACCAGTGAATTACAATTTAGCAAAACAAATAACACGTAAGATTGAAAGACACAGATCAAGGACCATACAAAGTGAAGTCAAGCAGATGCTAAGACATAGGCATGCAGGCAGAAACAAACAGAGACAGACAGATACAAACAGAGACAAGCAGAGGCAAACAGAAACAGGCAGAGGCAAACTGAGACAGACAGAGGCAAACAGAGACAGACAGAGACAAACAGAGACAGGGAGAGGCAAACAGAGACCTGTTCCGCTAGACTCCTCCATCCAAAGTCTTGTGTTCGGTCGCATTCGAAAGTCTCTCCGAGCAGCGGATTGAACGGTTTTCCCGTTCTATCCGTCGTGTTCGCGTAAGTGGAAACTGTGAATGCGGTGACGTAGGCCATCTGGTGGCAGGAGTCGTCACACTCCGCGGCACGATCGAGACACTCGGAATATTCAAAGTCTTCCGTCAGACGCTGAAGGAACGAAAGCGGTTCGCTGAAGTTGACCTGAAGCGGTGAATTTAAAGCATGGAGAACAGGTCAGGTTAAGATAAAATTTTACTTTAATACTCTATTATTCGTGAAACCTGTTGCTGTTCATTTGCACTTGTATTTTGGAAACCCTGTCAGTGGGACAGTAGTCCCTTAAGGGTTCTCTCCTTTTGCTTTTGTTAGTTTCTATATAAGGTACATTATGTAATAAAGATGTTTTGTCAACTGTCACTTCGAGCAATAAAAACTGTGGTTATGGTTATGGTTATTACATTGTCATCACTAGAACAAATTATATTATTGATCAAAGCTATTTGTAATTATTGGTAGATATACACAATGTTTTCTACAACTGAAAAAATAATGATCAAAAAGCAAGATTTGATGGGACATGATAAGGAATGGCTAAGGTAGGAATTGTAATATTTTGGCTGATGATTTCAATTCACGATGTGACCTCAATGGCCAATTGTTCTGTAATGGGAGGTTGAAGGATGGGGATGGGCTTGAACCTCTGGCAAGCAAAGCTCTTAAAACAAGGTTAGCAACTGGCTCTCTATCAATAGCGGTCTTTGACACAAGAAAAGCATAGTGCATAGATCTATTTGATGATTTCAATTTTTCTAAACCCCCAGTAAGCTACAGAAGCCTACAAAGTCTGTTAGAAGATCTGTCTAATTCAGTGCAGCACATAATGAATGGATGTCATTCATTCGATTTTGTTCAACAGCCTCTATTGTTGTTCATTTACCGGCAGTGGGATCTTGCTCAGCTCCTTTCCGATGCAGTTCTTCATGATGCTCCACACGTTGAGGCTCACATTCGGCTTCTCTGGAATTCGACTGCGACGCTGGCGCCTAACAACTGAACCACGCTTTGCCTCCAGGCCTCCCAGCTGCATGGATGATACGGCCAGCGGTGAACAAGCCTGCGTAATAGAACCGCATTTTAAAAACAAGTAATATACTGTTTGTTTTCATCTGATCTGTGCTGTGCCCGACACATATTTATATAGTACCCTCATTCTTCTGAATTTTATACTCCAGTTATTACATGGTTAGTAAAATTGGGGACACTGTCCCCAACACACAATATAGTTTTACACAATTATATCAGCTTTTTAACAGCTTCCTGTAAGCATTTAATAACTAAGAGAGCAAGATTCAGGAAGCCCAAGACTTCACTGCACTCAGCAACCTCCTGTAGTGCATTGTATTGACCACTTATAAAGCGCTTCTCTTAGCAAAGGTCTTTCAGAAGTGCCTCAAAAGAAAGAAATTGAGGCAAGAGAAAAATGAGGAAGACTACCCAAGAGAAAGGCAGAGCGAACTGATGGTGTAAGCCTGTGTGGATGCGCACATGATACTTCCCTTCAGTCTTCTGCACTGGCTTATGTCACCTTTACGCACCTTTGCTTACAGAGCCACTGCCAAATATGTTAAAGGAGCTACATAAACGTCATAGCACAAACATGCATACATACATACATACTAACATGAGTGACTGCTACCTGTGTGACAATGTTAAAATTCACCGACGAACCTTTTTACCTGAGGCATTGCTTTTACCTGAGGCATTGTTTTTACCTGAGGCATTTGTTTTTACCTTAGGCATTGTTTTTATCTGAGGCATTGTTTTTACCTGAGGCATTGTTTCATCACAGTCACTGTTCTCGCAGAATGACTCTCGTGCACTTAGTGACATCGACGATACGCTGTCTCTGCTGTTCATTCGATCTCTAGAAACAAAGCAAAGCGCCAAATGAAGAAAAACAATGAGAACGAAATAAATAACGTAATTATGCTTTTCAAATAATTTGGCAGATGTCACGTTGTGAAATCATGAATTGCTGTTTTCTGGGTAATCATGAAATTCCACATTATCTGAAGATGCGAAGTAAGAAGTGCAATGCAGTTAAATCATGCTGGAGTACTTGGAGAAACTTCATCTTTGAACATCCTTAACCATTTCGAGCAAAAAGTCATATTCACAAATAATTTAATACATGGAATCAACAGTTGATGAGGGAAGTAAGCTATGCAGTCTATTTTTAAATTCCTTCAGCTCTACGAAAGCACCAGTAACCTACTTTGACATAAATACATTTTCAATTCGTAAATTTAGAATCCATAAGTAACCAATACTTAACAGTTGTATGCGCTGAGAATTCGTCCGAGGATTCTCCGGATTAAAGTCGAGAGCATCAACAAAGCAGTCGTCACAATCAGAATCGAGATCTAAAAGACAAACACGGCAATGAATATTTCAAGATAATACTATTGTGGGTCTTTCAATGTGGAATGATCTCTCTCCCCCCCATGCAATTCGTAGTAGAATTCTGATGGGAAATTCACCTGCATCTCTTCGCCGCTTGAAGACCATTCTCTTTTTATGGACATGTCACACTGAGAGTGATTCAGTATAACTCTGCTATGAGAAGCGCTTTGCAAATGTCCAGATTAGATCATGGCTTAGATTATGGATTAGATTTTTTATTGCTCCCAAATAATTGAATACAAGGTCATTTTAAACAGTGGAAAACAACAAATGTGATGAGAAACGGAAACAGTGAGTACCCCTGAATGGGACCTGCTAGGTAGGGGCCCTAAGTGCAACGAAATCCCTGAAATGTGTTGGGATAGTAACAAATGGTTGTCGTAGGAACAGTAACAACAAACATAATTTTTAAAAACAATTAATTTTTGCAGGACTATAATGTTATTTTTCATGTGTGTGTGCTCGTATTAATTTTCTAAAGTGAGAGAGGGGCTTGACCGTTCTAAGGGTTATATTAGATTGGATCCTGGCTCAAACAATCTGACAAAAGTAAGCAAGTCCATCAGAAGATTGCTTAGTCATTATGAAGCTCTGCTGACACTAGAAATAAATATTTACATGGCATCCTCTTTACAACACATGAGTCCCCAAACTGAAGCAGTTCTAAAAAGAACCGAGAACCGGTAGCTGAATTTCAATAGACCAAATGACGACAATGTTTTCACCTTCGCTAGTCGTGTCCTTCTCCTGGTCTTCCGCTGGCGCTGGTATCAGCGACCGGCGTATTCGCTTCTCCAGGTGACTGTGCTGCTTGCCAAGTTCCTCAACCATGTCCTCGAGGTTGCAACGTTGCTCGTGCTCACGGTGAAACAGTCTGATCCACTGGTTGCCTTGGTCCTTCGCCTGAACCAAGTAATCATCAGATGCCTGTGCCACAAAAAGCAAAAATATTCTTGAATTGAATTTATTGAGTGCATCAATTTCCTACTTAGAACTCAATTAGAAACCAGAGCAATTACTGATATTTAAATTGTATTTACATAAGACAATTTCTATTAAAAATTAAATTGTATTTCCATAAGACAATTTCTATTAAAAATTAAATTGTATTTCCATAAGACAATTTCTATTAAAAATTAAATTGTATTTCCATGAGACAATTTCTATTAAACATTAAATTGTATTTCCATAAGACAATTTCTATTAAAAATTAAATTGTATTTCCATGAGACAATTTCTATTACAAATTTAATTGTTTTTCCAATTTTCCATAAGACAATTTCTATTAAAAATTAAATTGTATTTCCATAAGACAATTTCTATTAAAAATTAAATTGTATTTCCATAAGACAATTTCTATTAAAAATTAAATTGTATTTCCAGAAGACAATTTCTATTAATGATCGTAGCACAGCAATAATAATCAAAAACCTACTCTTTTCCTCGTCTCAGGACTTACATTGATGAGTGCATTGACCGTGATGCGGAAGAGGTTGGCACGTTCGTTGATCGACCGAATTAGATGAACCGCCTCCGGACCAGGATGGAAATGCTCCAGTTCAGCCAGCTGCTTCTGGAGTGCCGATCCATGCTTTCCAACGAGGTCATGGCACAAATGGACGTTATCGAGCTTCATTCCCAGCGTACGAATTGCAGCATTCACTTCATTCTTATCCGGCGTTTTATCACTCAGCTTCAAGTCAAACTCATCTGGACAGTTGATAGACAAATGCAAATGAATAGAGAAAAGAAGCAGGAATAATGATGATGATTCAGTGTAGTTCTGTTTCTATTCCGAATCAGTTTTTCTTTTCTTCATAACATAACATAAATGAGAATTTGTAAAATGTAACATCAAAGAAAAGCTTGTAGCGCTTCTGATACAGCAAGAAGAACCGTTGTTCAAACTGAACAGACTTCAAGGTCTCTAGAGCACACAAGTCGGATAGCTCAGATCTAAAGTAAGGGAGCTTGACATTCCAAGCCACAGGACTGATGAAAGCAAAGTCTCTATGAAAACGAGTCCACGGAGACAAGAAGAACACCCAGATCGACACCCGGATCAACACCCGGATCTGAGCTGAATTACTGAATAATTGTTGGCAACCTGAACAGACAAGACAGAAATACTGAGTTGACCTCTGACCTGATTCCACCTGGTCAATGGCCTTGACCTTCGCTAACTCGATGGCTGTGACCCAACGTTGTCGTTCTATCTTCGATGAGCATTTCAGGTGATATGTGTTCGTGCTGCCGTTGGAAACGATGAAGCACGAGGTGTCCTGCGTCGTGTGGATGAGCGAGTTGAGGATGCTGATGGAACCACGAGATGCACCGCGTGACACATCTCCTTGACTCCTGCAACACACACACGCACACGTGAGGCGCAGTGGTGTAGTGGTGGCGTCGTTGCCTTGGAGTCGGAAGGTTCGAGCTTCAAATCCACATCGCTGCATAAGGACCTTGGGCAAGTCCTTCACTCACAATTGCTCAGCGCTTCGGCGTGAAACTCCGATGCAGTGTCCGCTCTGCATTCGGGAGTGCCTCTGAGGAGAGAGAGCTTGAAGGGGTGCTATAACAACTTGTTATTAACAAGTGCACATACAAACACACACACATAAATTCAGAAAAGTTTAGCTTCTAGTCAAATACATGCAATATGGGGCATGGTGGTGTAGTGGGTATGTTCGTTGCTTTGCAGCCAGAAGGTTGCAGGTTCGAATCCACCTCAAGCCGATGCACAGAGACCTTGGGCAAGTCCTTCACTCGCAATTGCTCAGTGCTTTGGTGTGAAACTCCGATTCAGTGTCCGTTCTGTAGTCGGGAGCGCTTCTGAGTAGTAATCTTGAAGAGGCGCTATAACAAGTGCACATACATACATTATCACATCTCACTGATTAGTCGACAATTTTCAAGAAACTGTTTGTACTGAATTTTTTTAGCATCACACCAATGAGTCATCGCGTTATTTGCTTCTGTTTTTGCACATGCTTATCACATGCTAGCAGCCACATGATGCATCTAGACAGCATGCAGAGATCATGTGCCTTGTCGTGTTGGACCAGTCTAGATGCCACACATAAAAGGCCTACGTTAAGTGGTGGTATTACATCAGCCAATATATGCCATTCATCATTGTGGTTTCGGAATTGTTAGACAAGATGAAAAGCAAAACTTTATCTGGGTAATAATTGACTGTAGCAATACATATATTATTGGAAATATCCAGTAAGAGAACTCAGTCACAAAATATGACATTACAGGTCAAACAAGCCATGTGTTGCAATAATGCTTGTTTGAAGGGACATGTGTTTACAGTACTGTTTGGCATGATTCATTTACCGTACAACAAACATTAATGGAACCAATTAACACTGCGTTGGTTTACACTGCTCTTCAACCCCCTGCAACCTGTATAAATAAACGTTGTAAAAGCCATAATTATGCAGATGATACAGCAGCACATTTGAATAATTGAAACATCAATTTTACGACATCCAAGCTGTGTCTATCTATCTACTCTGACTCATGCTACAAATGATGATCTAATGCTGTGATAACTCACAAATTGGTTTAGACTGGTAGCCTAGTGTGGCCTGCAGTTTCAGCTTCACAGCGCATGACAAAGAGATAAATTAGTCTCACACACGCGCATTGCTAGGAGAGCATGGGATGATTTTGCACCTGTAGCTAGCGTCAGGTACGCTGCTGTACAGATCTAAGCAGATCACAGTAGGACTGGCCAATGATGGTGGAAACAAAGAAGACTACAGGTGGCAGCAGATAATATTTCATGTTGTGATCAAATACTGAATAAAGCCACAACGCCCACGAGTGACTGGACGCAGTGCTTAAAGTGTGGGAAAATATTTGCCTGAACACCCCTTACCTCCTTTACAGATTGTGCCTGCCAATAATATAATGCAAGGCAGAAAATTAAGAGCATGTTTATATCTACAGAAATTTCTAATTATAGATTTATGACTTTTACTGTGTGTAGGCCTATCATTCGTATCATTAGTGCTTTAATGCAAAGAAATCTGTTAAAAACACAAAAGTAGTAGTTAGAAAAATAAGTTTCAATTTTCTGTAGATATAAACATGCTCTTAATTTTCTGCCTTGCATTATCAACATCTTGTTAAAGGCTGGAACAGTGACCATTGGCTGTTAACCCTCCGGCAGGCGCCCTTGCAATTAGTATTTTTCTATCGATTATGGCCTACTTGATTGGAATCTCGCTGTCAGGCAATCTTTCACAACTGCACGTAATCGTAATCTCCAAATTTCTAGATTGCCACTCGAAAGCCGAGCGCAGGGCCCCAGCTTATTCACGAGCGCTCTGTCTAGTCAGAAGGGTCGTCAAAAAGAGTAGTCCGAAGGAGGTCTATAGTCCTGGTAATGCCTATTCTGTATACATCAATATGAATAGGTGAATTAGTAGGATTTGATATCTGACCTGTAGTAGGCGAGTGTCCCGTTCTGCAGTACGAACCACCTTTTCTGGTAGCCCTTGAGATAGCTCGCCCATTTGTACAGCCACCCGTTGTGCACTGGCTGCTGCACCGGATCAACGCCACTCGCTGTTCCCCCACACATCACAGCCCCACCAGCAGCCGCCGACATCCCCAAACAATTACCCCAAACCTCTAATTATTCTCTGTTTTTCTGTGTGTCTACGTATTCCTAAAACAGGAACCCACCGTCCTCGCAAAGTCTAATACCACTCGGTTCATCTTCCATCGTCAGATGTAGTTGGTGTCGTCGCCATCCGCCGCATCTCTCATCCGACGATCATCGCGACATCAACAGAAAGCATCTCCGTCGACAGTGTCGGATGGCGTCGTTGACCAAGTCAGCAAAACAGGCGCTATAAATAGCATCGGCTGCTGATGTTGCTGTTGTTGAGTCCGCCAATGAAACTGTTCGACTGGTTCCATGGTAAATTATTATACCATAATTTATATATGCTTAATGTAATAATGTTGCAAAACAAAAGAAATTGGGAGTTAAATTTGTTCTATGAAAGCGAGTGGGAACGTAACAGCTAGGATTAGTTAGTTAGTCGTTCGAATAATATATTATACGCTTGAATTAACCTAGCCATATAAATTGCAGGCCTATATATAGGCCTATGCGTAATCGTAATAGTAATCTCCAAATTTCTAAAGCGCTGCTTGAAAGCCAAACGCGGGGCATCTGCTTATTCACGAGCGATGCGTTGAGTCAGAACAGAAGGGTTTTCCGTGAGAGTAGTTCGTGGTGGTCCGGGTCGAGTTGCCATAGTTAGGCCTACCATTGAAGCCTGCAGCTGTCGTATGCCTTTTCTGTAGGCTACACATAGGATTATTAGGCCTATAAATGACGATCTGTACGATTTATGGTCCTTACGCTAACTAATTGCTCATTTTTCATGTAAGACCTATGCAGAGGTCACCCAGCGACACCCCGTCCAAATTTGTAGTTGCCATGCACGTTCAGGTTTATTTTGCTGAATACATTTTCGCAGCGCGTTTAAATTCAAATTGTAGGCCTACGTAGGCTACAATACTTAATTATTTAGCCTACTTCTACATTGGGCCTGATTATTAATTTATTACACACTAGAAGGGGTACCCGGCGTTGCCCGGGAAATTTAGGATACGACCCGCTCCGGCCACAACCCAACCACTCCACACCCCCACTTCCACCCACCCCGCCCCACCACACCCCCACCTCCATCCCAAATCCCCACCCCGTCCACCGCCTCCACCCTACCCCTCCACCCTCCACTCCACCCCCAAATCAAGCTTCACCCCCACGCCGTACACCCCACCCCTCCACTCGGCAACATCCCAACCACACCACACACCCCACCTCCCCCACCTCCACCCCAAAGTCCCACCCACCCCATACACCTCCACCCGCCACACCCCACCTCCACCCCCAACTTCACCACACCTTCAACCTTCATCCCAAACTCCCACCCGTCCACCCACTCAGTTCACCCGCCCCCACCCCACCCCCTCCATGCTCCACACCGCCGCCCACAAAGCCACACCCCACCCCGTACACCCCACTCCACCCACCCCGTCTACCCCTCCACCCACCCTCATCCCACCCCTCTACCCCACCTCTCACCACACCCCACCTCCACCCCCAAACCCCCACCCTCACCACCCCACCCCGTTCAACTGCCCCACCCTATCCTCTCCACCCCACCCTCACACCTACCCTCTACCCCCTCCACCCCACCCAATCCCGCCCATCCCTACCCACCCCTCCCCCAACACACCAACCCAGTGAACCCACACCCCATCCCCACCCCACTTCACCCCCACTTCGACCTCCAGCGGTACACCATCGGTGAAATTTTGGTTTTCGAAAAAATTCCCTCCCACCCCACTTCCAAACCCAAACACATCCCAAAACCCAAACCCACCCACCCGACCGACAACAATTACCCACCACATTTCGACATAATTATATCCACCGGTACATGCACCACTCGCGAAATTTGGGTTTTCGTGAAAATTTTCCCCCACAACACGCCACCCCTAACTCCGACCTCCACCGGTAGGCCTACGCGTAAATTTACTATAATAGCGGGACTTGACAGCAAAGCGGATTGGAAGATCATTTACATCATCTCCTTTCAACAATTATATGATGACCAGGCAAGCGTTTAAAAAGGTGTTTAATAAACTGCCGTCTTCGCCTCCCCCACAGTGACCCCAATGGTGGAGGAGATTCGCCAACCACTCCACTGGGTGGTTTCGATGGCCCTCTGTCTAGGTGCAAAGTTTGAGATCAATACCTGCATTTTATGTGGGGAAAATTGGGGGGTTTCGCCCACCATTTTGGCCCCCATGGTGGGGGAGATTCGCAAACCCCCAACTTTGCGTCTCGTGCCCAGACGGACACATTAGTGAAGGTTTGGAGTGAAAAAGCTCGAAAACTGTGGAAATGCATTCCGGTCAAACAGACACACAGTCACACACACACACAAATACACACATAGTTTCTTCTTTATTTATATAGAAGAAGAAAAAAGGCACACCCAAAAAGTGTCACCCATGTCACTTGCATAGGAAAGCGAATCAACGACATAATAATCTTATGCTGTATGGTATGATTCCTTTCTTGTTCTCAACTTAAAACTATGTTAAACCTTTTCTTTCATGACTCGATCGAGACGAAAGCACAAGTTAAAAGGAGTTCATTAGGCCTAGGGCCTACAATTTTCCTGTCAACAGCACGACGGTTGACAGGCGTCACTGCATCAGTAAAGTAACGAAGTAATGTAGGCTAATTGTGTTCGCAAAAACTACATTTTTTCACAAAATAATGCGAATTACAGTCAATTACTAATTGAAGGGCTTGGAGCAGTAACAAGGTATGTCGAAAATCATGAACGTTGGGAAATCGACTTCAAAGATTTACCACTTCAAACTGCTGTATCTAAGCCATTTGACGACATATCAACAAGCTGTTTTGAGCAATATGTACCTTAAAATTGCCTTTAACAAAATTTGTAAATTTTTCAATGCGAAAGATGAAATTATTATTATTATTTACACATATTGCTTCATATCTGGTTATTGGCTTATTGCATCGCGAACACTCAGTCATCAGTATCATTTCTGATGCAATAACAGGTTATGTCGACAAAGTGTTTTCTAGCAGCTGCAATACCACACATAATTATCATCTGGAATAAGTGAACATACCTTGTTATTGCACCAAACTGTCTCTATTACACAGTTCGAGAATCGTGCAATAAGATGGTAAGTCATCATAACTGTAGCATTGTCGAGATATAAAAATGCAAAAGCAGTGCAATAAAAAGTTATAATGACATAACCGTAGAAATTGTACCCAATTCAAACGAAAGTGGGAGCAATAGCAGGTTATGTCAAATAACCTCATTGTTGCACCGGCTTTTATACGAAGTTTGTAAGAAAACACGGCAATGTATGTTGTCATACCGGGATATTGCAGTAGAGTTATAGTGGAAATATGCTGGGTGCGGAATAACATGTTATGTTGACATAACGTTTTTTGAAAAACAGCGCTCAAAACTATTGAGATCTGTACCAAATTTGCAGGGTTTATAGATTACCATCTTCCGCTCACGGTGGCATACTGTTTCGCAAGACATAGGTATGTCGACATACCTTGTTATTGCTCCAAGCCCTCAGGCCCGGCCTTAGGGCAAGGCGAGCGAGGCAACCGCCTTGGGCCCCGCGCTTCCAGGGGCCCCGCGCTGCTGGCTATAATTTTTTCTTTGTCGATATTGACAATGGTTGCGTCGTATAACAATTATTCTTGCAGTGAATTTGCAACGCGAATGTGACATGGTGATTTTGAAAGAACGAAACTTCGCTATTACGTAAGGCGACTCACAGCTAGCCTACTTTTTAGCCTTGACCTGCATGTAAAATTCTCTCCAGAAAAAAATGATCAGAGCCTAACTCATTTTGCTTCAAAGTTGCAAATGGACATCTGCATATACACTTGTGCTGGAGAGGGCAAAACACAATGATAGTGGTGACAATTTTAAAGACAGCTTAGAAAATGCAAAACAGGAAAGTTAGAACATGGATATTTTCAGAGAGATGCCTAGGCCTAAATGTAGCCTAAATTTATCCCTTTCACTTAGTGAATAATTAGCATCGTTAGTGCTTTGGCGCAAAGAAATTTGTCAAAAGCCAAAACGCAGACCTAACATGCATCAATTGAAAATCAAATATGTACAGGCCACATCAATGTGATTTGTTTTAAAATAGGCCCTAGTGCTCTTAGCTCAAAAGAAATTTGGGAAATAACGTTACGTGTCCCATCTTAGGTGGCTCTCCCCCACCAGTGCCGCATTGACAGGAAATCAACTGCGTAAATTTAAGCTTGTGGACCCGCTGCTGCCTTGGGCCCCGCAAACCCTAGGGCCGGGCCTGCAAGCCCTTCAATTATAGGTTCGATTAATTTAAAAAAATAGTTAACAATCTCTGTGGGCCTCTGCTGGAGGTCGTGGGCCCGTGTGCTTTGCACACATTGCTCACATGGTAGCTATGCGCCACTGACAAGGCTATTATTTTTAGGGTCACCTGGCCTAGCACACATACGGCTAGGCCTACTAGACGCTGGGCCAATATGGGACCCGTGCTAGTGGATTTTCTTACATCGACCATACAAAATGTAGGTAGGTCTATATATTATGATTGTTACGCCTGATTAAAGACGTACGTAAGTAGTAGAATAACTGACGTTATAAGCGCAATTTACACTCAAAGAACCAATGAGTCGTCAGGTTACCGTGCTGTCGCCGTCTAGTGTTCAAAAATTAAATTACGGGATGTGATTTAGCTTAGCGATTGAAAATGATATTATACAATATGTCTCCACCTAGCGATTGAAAAATGGAAATGCAGCATGTGTCTCAGCCTTGCGACCGAAAATGATGATGTATACGGCATATAATTAAGTCTCCGCATGTACGACTGAAAATAGAAATAGCCTACAAGATCACGTTTGATCTTACCTAATTATAGCAACTGCAAAAATGCAGATAATTATTACATTAGAAATAACATTTTATAATTGATTTCTGGCCATTTACTAGGAACATCCATTGTACCTGCATCAGATTTTGATAAATTCAAACTTTTTATGTTCTTGTAGGCCTAGTGTTCATGGAATTCTCGATTTCTTCCAATGACTTTGGCGAATTTTACGAAGACGGGTCATTGTCCTCCTCACCAGTTTGGTGAAAAATGTATGAGGAAATAAACTGAGACTGTGAAACCTCCTATCTGGGTTAGGCCTACTTAATTGTAATCAGCATGACATTGTGTCTAGAATTTGATTCGTGTGGTGATATAATGTTTGTATGTGCACTTGTTATAGCGCCCATTCAAACTCCCGACTCAGAGGCGCTCCCAATGCAGAGCGGACACTGCATCGGAGTTTCACGCCGAAGCGCTGAGCAATTGTGAGTGAAGGACTTGCCCAAGGTCCTAACGCGGGGAGGTGGATTCGAACCTCGAACGTTCCGGCTCCAAGGCAACGACGCCACCACTAGACCACCGCGCCCCACACGAGCGCCCCACACATAATAATAATAATATTATTATGTTCCTATGAATAGCTATAGGCTACTTCATTAGACTTTGGGAAGCTTAATTTATATAACTGTTCTGACTCGTCAAAACTAGTCACTATGTCGTTAATTTCATTTGGTAAGAGTTTCAAAATAGTAAATATCTTTGACTGAGATTTAGCTTGAAGTCATCGTCGATTGGCTCATCAATTTTCTATTAAACGCCTGTGAATAAGCTGGTTCTCGCGACTTCGCTTTTGTTAGCGCTGTAGAAATTTCGATTTTACGATTACAGTCATGACTCTATTGTAATCGTTCAAAAGGTCGAACGTCGTTTGATTATATCGTGCTTCCCTTTAGCCTCCTCAATCCTCATTCTTCGTCTGTTTCTGCCTCACCTCATCCTGCGCTTCCTCTTTATACTCCTCCTGTCCTCTCCTTTTCTCCTCCTCCTCATTCTCTTTTCCTTTTTCTTCTTCTCCTCCTCCTTCTCCTTATCGTCAGATGTTATCTCCACTTAGTCTACTGACGTAACTGTCGCCGTTTCTTGTATAAAACGGATGTTTCGTCGTTGTTATTGTCGTCGTCGTCGTCGTCATTGTTGTTAAGTGGAACAATGGTTGCACTCAGCGAACCGAATCAGTGGCGCAACTAGGGGGGTGCTGGGGGGTGCTTGAGCACCCCCCAGGCTAAAAAGGTGACCCACGCAATTTTTCCAAATCCGATGAGTTTTTTGGTGCGTGGGGGGGGGGGGGGGGGGGTAGGGGTCATTCGGTCTTTAAGATTACACAATCAAGCAAGTTCCTTTGGCACTCGCTACTTCGCACCATCGGCGCTTAAAATAAAAATTCTGAGCACCCCCCAGCAAAATTTTCTGGTTGCGCCCCTGAACCGAATGTCCCGATCGACGACGGAGCTGTAGCCTATTCAGATTGGTCTAATATCGATCTGTCAGACAATAAGAACAAAGTCCCTGAAAGTTGATGGATCGAATCGTTTGATCAGATTCGGTGCAAGGAAGATGTCAGAGAAGATCGATTGCCGACCAGATCGACCACTCCCCTCCCATCGAATTAGCATCAAACGCAGCAGCTGCAGCTGCACAGGACGGACGGATGCAACACGGTCGGGTGAGGGGGTGTGGGGGGGGGGGGCTGGCGACAAAAATTTACTTTGTGGCATGGGCGCCCGTATACGTAGGGCCCCTGGAAAATTGACACTTGTTTTTCAATCATACTTTTGTTTTTAACAGATTTTCTTCACATTTAAACGCCAATGATGCTGATATATAATTATGATAGACCTACACAAAGTAAAACTGAGAAATTTGCATTTAGAAACCTCTATGAAAATAGTCATGTACTTATAACTTCCTGCTCTGTGTTTTTTCCAGGCCTTTCAGACCGGGGCATAGAAAGAAAGAAAGAAAGAGGGTCCATATATCCTGTCTACTGTTCCGCTGGTGTTCTATTTTCAACGTAGAAGACGAAGTAGCCTATACTATTTCGTCTATTCAAATAAATACCGTTTCTTCCCACTTGTCTTAGGCCTAACTCCCTCACGAACCGTTGCTACAGGCATAGGTACAATCACGTCCTAAAAGTTGGGGGGACCATAATAATAAAGTTAGGGACCACTCAAAAGTTGTGGGACGCGTCCCGTGGGTCCCATAGGGTGGTTGCGCCTATGGCTACAGGCTAGCCAAAGAAAATCGTATTGTTGAACGCACTGGGAGCGCTTCTGAAAGGCTCTTGCTGCAAGAAGCGCTTTATAAATGGTAAGATAAGACAAGATAAGATAAGATGCTTCTTCTGTTCAGTCTAAGTTGGGTTGGGTCGTTGGGAGCGCTCCCGAGTAGTAGCCTTGAAGTGGCGATAATTATATGAATATCCATGATGAATTAAT
Source organism: Lumbricus rubellus (assembly GCA_945859605.1). NCBI lineage: Eukaryota > Metazoa > Annelida > Clitellata > Crassiclitellata > Lumbricidae > Lumbricus > Lumbricus rubellus. Next base: position 17,209,016 of record OX243816.1, on the reverse strand, counting down.
GAAAATAATTGTATGTAACAATCATATAGGAAACAATTGATGTAATTACCTGCTCATTGTGCCACGCTGTGTTCCACTTTGGCTGCTGTTTTCAAAGCACTTTTTTACACTGTGACTCAGTTAATTGGATATGCATACATTGTAACAGGGAAGTATTCCCTTTTGTCGAGGATGATGAAGAATTTAAACTGAATGACACTATTAAGACAGATGACACTATTGCCGTAGAATTGAATGGTCTGAATCTTGAACTTACTGCCGTAGAATTGAATGGTCTGAATCTTGAACTTGATGTGTTTCCTGATGAGTCGGGTAATCGTATCTTGCTCAACAATGCTGACACTGACCCAGACTTAAACTATTTCACAAATGTGGCTTGGAGCAGTCCCTACTCCACATTCCCCCGTTGGGAGGCTAAGTTCGAGTCTATTGAAGCTAACTTTTCGGTCATGCACATTAATTGCCGCAGCATGGTACATAAGCTAGATGAAATTCGCGAGGTTCTCAGTCAACTGCCTGTCTCTATTCTGGCCCTGTCGGAGACCTGGTTGGAGTCGGAATTTGAGGATACTATTAATGTGCCCAACTACAAATTTATACATAAGTCTAGAGGGGGGAATCTAGGAGGAGGAGGGGTGGGCTTTTTTGTTAGGGATACCATTAAATTCCAATTGTACGAAGAAAAAAGTGAACATAAAACTTATGAGGGTCTTTTCATCAAAACTTATTTACCTAGCACAACATGTTTAGTAGGAGTTTTGTATAGGCCCCCAGGACAAAACTTGGTCGAATTCAATGCTGAAATAGAGGTCTTATTCTCCAGTATTGTCAAGGGAACCAAAGATATTGTCCTACTAGGAGATTTTAACATTGACCTATTAAAAATCAATGAACATAAAGAAACTAATATATTTTATAATAACCTGACTTCCCATCAGCTTATCCCAGCCATCACGAAACCCACTCGTATCACACCAACCTCATCAACTTTGATTGATAACATATTCACTAATGCCTGGTCTAGTCTGATTGATTCAACCATTTTCATAGCTGACTTGTCTGATCACCTGCCAGTATTCGCACACTTTGCATTTGGTAATTACAAGAGAAGCTTCCCGAATTATTATGACTATCGCATAATTAATGAGGAAAGATCAGAACAATTTAAATCCCTACTTGCTGATAGTAATTGGGATAATGTCTCGACTGCATGCAATAATGGAGATGCTGACGGGGCATATGAAGTGTTTATTGAAAAATATAAAAACGCTTATGATCAGGCCTTCCCGATTGTGTCTAAAAAAAATAACGCTAAGGGGTCTAGATTTAAGCAACCCTGGATGACTGCTGGGCTCCTCAAGTCTAGTAAGAAGAAAGCTTCATTGTACTTAAAATATATAAAAAATCCAAATGCTTATAATAAAAATAAATTTACTGTATATAGGAATAAATTTAAGGCTATTAGAGTCAAAGCAGAAAAAAATTACTATGCATCTGAATTCTGCAAATATAAAGACGACCTAAGGAGGACTTGGAAACTCATTCGCTCCATAATGCAATTGGAAAATAAGGAGACACAAATTGAATCGTTAAAAATTAACGGAGAAAATGTTAAAGATACAGAAAAAATGGCCAATAGCTTCAATAACTACTTCACCAACATAGCCCATTCTTTGGCAAAGAAAATACCAGATTCACCTCTCCCTTACCATAGTTACTTACAGGCCCCTCGGCAGAACTCTATGGGTTTCCTAATGGTATCCCCGGAGGAAATTATGGATATTGGCCGTGATATACGTTTAACGCATAGCAAAGGTGTTGACGATATAGACCCCTGTATTGCGGCCCCCAATCTCTCCTTGGTTGCCAGACCTTTAGCGGAGATAATAAATTGTTCATTTAGTAGTGGGATTGTTCCACAAGGCATAAAAATAGCTAAAGTGGTCCCAATACTAAAAAAGGGCGATAAGGACAATGTAATCAATTACAGACCCATTTCCGTTCTTCCTTACTTCTCCAAGTTCTATGAAAAACTTATGTATAATCGACTCTATGGCTATGTTAAAAACTCTAACATCATTTATCCATCTCAGCATGGATTTCAACCTGGTCATTCCCCCTATATGGCCTTATTAAATATGCAGGACATGATTTCAAAGGCTATTGAAAATAATGAATACTCTGTGGGAATCTTCTTTGATCTAGCTAAAGCGTTTGATACGGTAGACCATAATATTTTGCTTAAAAAATTAGACAACTATGGAATTAGGGGGACTCAGCTCAGATGGTTTGCCAGCTATTTTGAGAGCCGTACACAAAGAGTTCTCTGTAATGGTGTCCTTTTTGAGCTAGGGTTGATCAAATATGGAGTTCCTCAAGGCTCCAACCTCGGACCACTCCTTTTCCTGCTTTATATTAATGACTTGGCCAATGTCTCTCCAACAATGTTTTTTATTCTATTTGCCGATGACACCAACGTTTTTTACTCCAATGGTTCATGGCAGACGTTGTTTCAAACTGTGAACGTTGAACTATCTAGCATAGCTGTTTGGTTCCATGCAAATAAACTCACCCTTAATTTAGATAAAACCAACTTTATTTTATTTAAATCCCACCGGAAAATAAAGCCAAATGACAATCTCTGTTTGCTTATTGATGATATTTCCATCAATCAAGTTGAATCTACAAAATTCTTAGGTGTGCATATAGATCAACATTTGACCTGGAAAGTTCATATTAATCAAATTGCAACTAAAATTGCTAAAAATATTGGTATTATTTCCCGCGTTGCTTATATCTTGCCAAAGACAATTAGAATGAATTTGTATTATACCCTTGTCTACCCCTACCTCACATATTGCAACCTTGTTTGGGCATCGACATACGAATCCAGGCTTCATAAACTTGTAATCTTACAGAAGAGGGCTGTTCGTATAATTGCGGGTATTCGTAAACGGGAACACACTGGCCCTTCCTTTAATGAACTTCATCTCCTGAAAATTGACCAGATAAAGGATCTCCAAATTAGCGAGTTCTTTTTTCGACTCGAACACGGTCTCCTTCCTTCGGTATTCCAAGGTTACCTCCCTCACGCCTCTGACATCCATTCGCATTTCACTAGGAATTCATCTGCTTTTCGCCCTGTCAAAGCTCAATCTAATACTAGGCGGTTTACTATTAAATCTTATGGCACTAAAGTATGGAACACAATACCAATTGACATTCGTCAATCGAGTAGTCTGCAGGTATTTAAAAAGAAACTTCGTGTTCTTCTACTCTCCTCCACTAATGCTACTTGAAGTGCACATGACCATGTGTAGTTAAGATTTTAGTTAAGTACTTAGTTAAGTTTGTTTCTCTATATGCTCTTGACAATATAAGCTTTTCTGCAATCTGTCATCACCTAATTTGTTTTAGTCTCTTTCTTTTAAGCTATCTTGATTAATTTTTCTTGGGACTTTTTTACTTGGGTGACCCTTCCCAGCGGGATGTCCATCCCTTTTGGGCCCCCCCTTTGTAGCCAATGCATGCATGTTTTGTACTTTTATTGTTTTCTTGTTTTCTGGTTGCAATAAAGTGAATTGTATTGTATTGTATATTGTAAAATCAACTATGTTCAGCGTCTGAACCGAACCTCTGACGCTGATTCAAATTTAAACCGTCAGCCCTCGAGCACTTCTCGGAACAGTTCAGATTCATACACTCGCGTTTAATTATATTGCGCTCTTTTAAATACTTTGATAGGCCTACGCCTAGTGCACCAATCAATTAAGGGTCTTATAAATGCAATCAAGCGAGTCAAGAGTCAAGACCAAAGCGTCTGTTTCAAGCGATTCAAAATTAAAAGTATAATTTTATATCATCAAGAAATCTAGGGTTTATCGCTAACGATTTATTTTAAGTTTTTGTTTTAATATAGCGAATTTATCGAATAAACTTATTTTTATTAGATTCTAACTCGGTTTTACAGGCAATGGGCTTAAGGTGTAGAGCTGTAGACCCTATATGTGAATTGTGCATAAGATATAATTTATATAAACGGTCATTATGAACAAAAATGTACTCGTATTGGCCTAATTAATATTATTATCAATTTATCATTGTCCAGGCTAAAAGATGTAGGTGATCATAATAAACCTATTAGTCTGAATAGAAAATCCTATTTAGGTCACCAGAATTTCTGCAATTAGGTCATGTATTAAATCTATGGTCAGTGGAAGAATTATCTCAATCATGACGGAATGAAATCGTTTGCCAGTCATCCATAGGAAACACGAGGTCACTGAATGTCATATAATCCAACGGAATAACTTTAAAGTCATTCGAATAGCAATCCATTTGAGCTGAGGTGTTCGCTGCTTGTTCCATCTCTTCTCTGTTGTTCTTGGTCGTTGTTGTTGGTCGATGCTTCGAAGCAGCGGAAGAAGTAGAAAACGCAGCCGATAAACAAATCGTTGACATGATGAGCATTGAAATCTGATGTCGTCAGAGTATTTATATTGGTTTGTGTAGAAATGGACCGGACTTCGCGCTATGAGGGAGAGGGGCAATTCAGTAAAAGTCAGAGCATTCTAGAGATGACAATAAATTTAAAAGGATGATGAAGATGATGAAGACGAAGATGATGATGATGGCGATGACGACGACGATGATGAAGAAGAAGAAGAAGAAGAAGAAGAAGAAGAAGAAGAAGAATATGATGATGATGATGATGATGATGATGATGATGATGATGATGATGATGATGATGATGATGATGATGATGATGATGATGATGATGATGATGAGGAGGAGGAGGAGGAGGAGGAGGAGGAGGAGGATCATGATGATCACGATGATGATCATGATCGCGGTGATGATGATGATGATGATGAAGAGGAGCAACAACAACAACAACAACAATTTAGACGAACAACTACAGCAAAAGATGAATGAGAAGAAAATAATAATAAAAAAACAACGACGACGAAGAAGAAGGAAATAACATATAGCCTAAGATGGAAAGACAGCATGACCAGCGCAGTTGCATGGGGAGCAAGGCACGAGAGGAGGCATGGCCAACATATATGAGAGAGATGGGAGCACTGAGGGGGAGGGAGGGGCATGATGATACCCGCGGATTAGTCACACGTTGCTTGATGCATTTCGTCTGACAGTCGTCGTCGTCGTCGTTGTTAGAGGTATGACCATTTCCGGTGGAGCAGGTGATGACGTGCCACCGTCACGTGACTGTTGCATTGCTAAGATGAACTTCTCAGAGTTGTTGATGAGACGACGATGATGAGAAGGAGCCTTCATCTCCCCATCGACCAGCAGAGGGCGTGAGGGGGACCTGGAATGAGGGAATCGGAGGCGAGGTGTCTTTGAAGAAGCGAGGCATGACCTTGACGATTGCAGAAGGCTGGTTCGGGGAATGACGGGAAGCGATTCGTTTATCATATCCAGCGAACACACGCCGTCGTCGTCGTCATCATCATCATCGTCATCGTCGTCGTCGTCATCATCATCACAGACAATCAGAATCTCTTTCTCGTTCTCCAAACTATTGTCACAGATGGAAGAAATCAGCGGCGCCTTTGAATGTTCCGTTGTCGTCGTCCTGTGATTCGGCTGCAGATGTTCAAAGGAGGAGGAAGTCCTTTGAAGCTTCGTTTCCTGTTCGAAGGAGGAGTCCTCCATAGCGTTCTGACGGGTCGCCGCTCTGGCAATCCTTTGAAGTTCGAAGGAGAAGCCAGTTTGGCTTTGAGCGGGCGATATCACTTTGAGTTGATCGTCGTTTGAAGATAAAGCGGTGGCACTTCTCTGAAGCAATGGTGCCTCCTCCTCATTGTCTGGTCTTTGACGCTGAACTGCAGACAAAGATGACAATGATTCGAGTTCAGCGGACGATGATGCAATATCGGATGAAGTGGAAAGGTGAAAGGTCGGATCAATCTTTTCTTCCTCATCATTTCCATTCTTCTCTGCTGCTGCTGCTGCTGCTGCTGCTGCTGCTGCTGCTGCTGCTGCTGCTGCTGCTGCTGCTGCTGCTGCTGACTTCTCTTCTTCGTCGTCATTCTCTGACTCAGAGACAGTGAAGTTAGGAAAGCCAGAATGAGGAGAGGTGGGGTTAGGGGATGTGGAATGAGAAAACGTGGAGTGAGGGAAGGTGGAATGGAGAGATGTGGATTGATGAGAGGTGGAGTGAGGAAATGTGAAGTGAGGAGAGGAGGTGCAGTGATCCTCCGTCCACGTTGATGATGTACTTTCTGAGAACTTCCTCCTCATCAGGTGCGTTCTCATCCGCCTTTCTGTCGTTGTTTCGTGGGAAGACGTCGTCAACGGCGGCGATGATGGCGCCACAGTAAAAGGAGGGGGCGTCGTGGGGCGCAGCAGAAGGGTGGCAGCGGATGATGAGACAGGCGGAGGAGGAGGAGGAGGGTCAAGCCAGACGGTCGTCATCGTGGTTTCCTCGTCGACTCTTGATGGTCTTCGCTTCGTCATCGTCGTTCGGTCCTTCAATGCATCTGAGTTCATATCCTCATCATCTTCATCGTCCTCCTCCTTTGACGTCCAAGGGCTGGACGTCGGTCTATGAACTGTCGGCCTCTGAGCGAACCTTCGACCTTCGCCTCCCGATGTTGCCGTTGGCGGCGCCGTCGTTGAGGGTGATGACCCAGGTGAGAGACGCCGTCTGGAGATCGGAGACAGTTGCTGCTGCTGCTTCATTGCGTTGCGCTTATCGATGGCAAGCATCGATCGAAGCCTCACTGTTGATGCTGCTGCTGCTGCTGCTGAGGATGATGCGATTCCACCATCACCATCACCAGCAGCTGTATCAATGGACAATGAGCAACAGATGGTTGGATGGTGGTCACGTGGTCCAGTGGCTGATGACGATGAGCGTAGCTGCCAGTTGCGTCTGCGATCGATGAGATGATCTGCGATGGAGAGATTCGGAGGAGGAAGGGGAGCAGGTGATGGGGAAGGAGGAGTGGGGGAAGAAGGGAGAGATGTTGTCGGTGGTGGGAGTTGATGATGAGGGCTGAGGAGGCAGTGACGATTGTCGACCGAAGACGATGATGCGGCGGCAAGAAGTGGTAGATGCTGATGATGCTGATGCTGATGTTGCTGATGCTGATGCTGATGTCGATTCGCCAAACGATCTTCTTTGTACATCTCGATGAGAAGACTCAGCTTACAGTCAATCTCCTCCACCTATAATTAATAATTTTATAATATAATTAATATATAATAATACAACAATATAATAATATATACACTGTGTCCGGTTAAAAAGTAGCCCCCAAAACAAATTGTCATAACTCGGTCAAAACGTTTGGGATTTGTCTGAAATTTCAAACACAGCAACAGCGGCCATATTTACACGAGATTCTAAAACCGATTAGAAATATACGTGAGTTTGTCAAATTTATAAGTCTTTGCGTTGGAGCACCGACAAATTGAACTTTCCAACATGGAAAACTTGAAAAGAAGTGAAATTAAGCTAAATATGCTGTTCAAAATGTCCATCTTGTTCACGGACACACGACCGTAGATTAGACGCTACTGTTTGATGGTCCTGTCGATGATCACCTGGTTAAACAACTTCCAATCTTCAAACAGACGCGCCCTACGCCCTACGATTATCGATGTAATGAATACGCGGCTACGCATGAACGAAAAACACGCTCCTCTAGTACATGTACTCCGGATCAAAGTCTGGACTGCTGGACGGCTACAGCTGCAGGATATGAAGCCGAGTGTCTCCCGGGATAGCTATTAATCCCTTCCCTGGGGGGTTATATGATTTAAGCCTGTTTTGGACGTATATATACGGCTTCCCCAGGGAAGGGGTTAACCTACTACGTCTACGATCGTGTGTCCGAGAACAAGAAACACATTTTTTGGCACCATAATAGCTGAATTTCACTTCCTTTCAGGTTTTCCATGTTGGAAAGTTCAATTTGTCGGTGCTCCAACGCAAACGCTCATAAATTTGACAAACTCGCGAATATTTGCAAACGACTTTGGAATCTCGTGTAAATATGGTCACTGTTGTTGTGTTTAAAATTTCAGACAAATCCAAAATGTTTTGACCGAGTTATGACACTTGTTTGTGGGGGCTACTTTTTATCCGGACACAGTGTAGTATAATTAATACAAACATGATTTGCAAGTAGACGCGTAAGACTTACCACTCTGTATTGAACTCCTCCGCCACTGTCTGTATTATAGACTCTCATGACAGTGTCAGTTTCAAGTGTGGACATTATGAGGAGGGCGACACTAATCATCTTTGCAATGGCAGTGTCGATAAACAGCAACAAGCATATTATTATACCACTGTATTGTATTTTAGAATCTGCAAAGTGCCTCTCGCTATCTATGGTACCTTAAAGTAGTTGACATGTTGCCCACCTGTCTTTCGACCTTGACTATCCTGGTAGAGATGCTGACCTTGGAATCGTAGATGTCGACCTTCTTAGACCCAGACTTACCAAGGATGAGGTCCAGCCTAGAAGAAAAGGAGCAAATTTAATCTTTCTTTTGAATGTTATCCGAAATGATTCATTCGAATAAGAAATATAGCCTAGTTGTAACCGAACAGACGCTGGCTTTGCTAAAGGAACTGACAAGTTGTGTGACAACTATTTTCGATATGTCCTCTGCTAAGTTTGAGTCTCATCTGAGTTGGTTGCATATAATAGCGAATAACAGCAGCATGATCGAAATTCCGATAAAAGCGAATTCACATTCTCTTTAATTAAGCATATAAGGAGGATATAAGAATTATAATAATTAGGCTATGTGAAAAAGAGAGTGGAAGGTACATGTGTACATGCAAATGGGAATAAATAATATTATGGGATGCAAAGCGCATGGGACGTGCATGGCTCAGGTGCGTTAAGTAGAGGGACTTCAAACAGTGTGCTCGCGGGTGTTTGCATGTGTGTGGGGGGGGGGGTGTGGGGTGTGGGTGTGTGTGGGGGTGTAAGTATGCGTGCGTGTACGTGTTGGTGTATATGTGTGTAGATGTGTGTGTAAGTGTGTATTTGTAGATGTGTGTGTGTGTGTGTGTGTGCAGGTGTATGTGTGTGTGTGTGTGCGCGCGCGCGTGTGTGTGAGGGGTAAGAATGCGTGCGTCTACGTGTTGGTGTGTGTGTGTGTGTGTGCGTGTGGGTGTGGTTGGTTGCATGGGTGCATGAGTTAATGAAAGGATGTGGTGGACCTTGTATAGATGGGAGGTGGATGGTTGTTGAGATCCTCTATAATCGAGTGCATGCAGGCCTGACCTTGACTGAAGGCTCTTGATTCTGGTGAGCATGTCTATATGACCGGCTGAGTATTGTTCGATGACGTCCTTGACGTCATACGGCCGCAGCGCTTCCTTAAACTTCCGCCTCGCAACAAAGTACTTGATCTTGCGCAGTGATCTGATGACCTGCTTCTGCAGTTCGGTCAGCTGAGTCAACTTCTCGGCAACCATCTCCTGATCGTCTGCAGCACCATGGCAACACGACGTCGCTTAGCAACGGAAGACTTATACACGTCAATAAAAAATATAATTAGCTCATCAATACGTTGCGTGGCAGCAAAGTCTGATGAGAAATTTAAGAGGTTGCTGGAAATGTCAAGACTAATATAATTATATAGTATACATTCAGATCTTATAAGGAGTTCTGCGTGTATATATATATATATATATATATTACATTATATTATAAATGTAGAATCGGTTTTTATATATGCCCTGCCTGAACTATGTTGAAATGGCCGATTCCGAGAAGGAAACGCAAAAAGAAAAGAAATTACTTGTCCTATAAATGGACTATATGCACTCACTGAGAGAAGGTCATTCCGTTTAATTGTGTATAGAAAAATGTACCGAGGCCTAGGGCTACAAGGGTTTTAGCCCATATATATATAATATATATTTATATTATAAATTATGTATATAGCCTGTATGCCTGTATTATACGTGAATTCAATGGTATAGTAAATAGGCTATATCGCCAGTTCAAGGACCGTGGGATTAATTCCAAATGATGAAACGCATGCTGCAGGCCACAATCATTTAGTAGACTTTATATATATATATATAAAATATATTATATATATAAATTATATATACATATACATAATATATTTTTATGTACATATACATAATATATATATATATAAATTATATATACACTACATAATATATATAATTTACATATATACATATATGGAAGCGTGCATATAATTATATGGTTCGTCGTCTATATTTATACCTTCGGAGTCTTTGTAGTCTACGTTTCGACGGAAGAGAATGGTAAATGAGTTGGTCGTCGATCGCATGCTGTCTGACAGCTGGACACATCTGAAACATCGACCACATTAATTCTAATATTATATACGCATTACAGGTATGCACGGGGGATAGATGGAAGTGGCGGTAAAACATCAACACTACAGGATATAGTATTAGATGGGTGGCAACGAAAAGCTTAATTTCTCATCAGCTTATCACCTACAAATATACGATGTTTGACGAATCTGTGACCAATGAGAGTCAGTTTGAATCTGCATTGTTCATTATGCATGACCCCTTCAGTCGATAACTTATTCTTTCATCTAAACGAAAAACGCTAATCCTCTGCAGCTGACACTGTTATCATCATCCGAAGACAGCAGAGAACCTGAAAATGCTAGAGGTATAATATAGCCTATGCAGGCGTATAATTATAGATCGATACGCAGAAACATCGGAGATCGACGACAATCTCGGCATGCATGCAGGGTTTTTTTAACGTGCAGTTGTACACAAAATGTGCAGTTACATTGTAGTAAATGGATTTGTGCTGTTGTATAGAAGCACTTCTGTACAGTTAAAAAAGCAAAAAAGGGTCATTGCCCTCCGATTGAAAGTAATTTATAGTAGATATAAAATTAATTAGCTGGCTATTTTTGAAGAAGCCTGATATTGAAGATAAATTAAGTTAAAATGGTGATAAAGGATAAGCTGGTGTTTTTCCTATTGAAGCTAAAATAAGCTGGCTGATTTTGGTTTTAAGAAAAATTCTTAATAGAATGGATTCTTTGGCTATTTTCTATGAAGCCTGATATTGAAGAAAATATCAGCTAAAATGGTGTTTAAAAAAATCAGATGTCTTTTTAATTTTCTGGATGTCTTTTATTATTTCCTGAGGGGGGTGCTCGGTAGTACAGTGGATAGCTGAGTAGACAGTCCAGCGCGCTATCCACTCAGCTATGATGAGTACACGGTCAGTGGATGATGAGACGGCGAGGGAGAGGATTGGTCACCGCCCTTTGGAAGTCTTTTATTATTTCGATCAGCAAGGAAATTAAGGTCGTAAGAATACTGCCGAAAAGTCTCTAGCTAATATATTTAGTGCGATGTGTGAATAAGCGAATATCTCGAGAAAATCGGTATTGGTTACGAAAATTATGCAACTACCGGTTGAATTGTTAAACGCAGCTCCCGTTCCCCCTCCGCCTGCAATTTGCATGTAATTCGCCCCATTTCTATACAGGTAGACGTTACCAGGAGCGATGGTTAGATACAGCAACAGTGCACACCTGCTACCTATTAAAAGCCACGCAGCAACCGATCCATAACATCGTTGACACTTCGCACGTGGCACAATGCGATTAAATCTGATCGTATCCAATGCAATTTGAACAAAAAACGCCCTTGGCCAAAAATCTTGTCGTTCTACTTCCGGTTTTGTCGCTAAGATAAATTCTTGTCGCTGCTGGATGATGACGACAAGTTTATAGTTCACGGTCATTATTATGAAGACGCAAAATGAATTTCGCTGTTTACAAGACTTATGTATACACACACACACACACACACACTTTTTTCTAACTTTTTTTCTAGGTTTTTTTTTCAAACTTTTTTCCTAGGTTTTTTTCTACCTTTTTTTCTAGGTTTTTTTTCTAACTTTTTTTCTAGGTTTTTTTTTTAGGTTTTTTTTTTTTTTTTTTTTTTTTTTTTTTTTTTTAGGTTTTTTTTTTTTTTTTTTTTTTCTAGGTTTTTTTTTTTTTAGTCATCCGTCCCAAAAAGTCAAGAATTTTTTTTCTCGAATGTCTTTTTCTTCTTAGAACAGGCTGCGAATGTACATTAGAACTTGTTATTAAAGCGTGTTCATAGAGAAGTAATGATTGCACAAGGGCTGTAGTAGTAAATCAGTTTGCTAATAGTAGTAGTAAATTCACAATGACATCAAATCCCTATTATCAATCCATGAATTGAATGAATCATCATAGCCTAACCATTTCACCAAAGACCGATTTCCTCTTTTCCTTATAATCTTTTCTATTTTAAATGTATCTTGCGTTGTCGATTGTAACTCAGCTTCATAAAATGTCCCTTTTATTTCTTCTCCATGATAGTCAGATATTTTATAGGTTATAGGGTCTGTGTATTGGATTTGTGTTATAGTAAAAATTTCTTGTGTCCAACGATTTGTGTAGCCTTTCTCAAATGTCTTTTTCTTCTTAGAAATTCTTACTTTATCTCCTACCGAAAATTTAGGTTTAACAGTTTCAGGTACAGCATCACCATACAGATTCATCCACACAACCCACTCGTTTGCTTTGATACTCGCTTTAACAGGAGTCATTTTAATGGAAGAATGTCTTGTGTTGTTGTATAAATTAACCATATTATCTAAAACATCGATATATCTCTGAGTTGAGTTTGCTGTAAAATATTTAAACATCTTCTCTTTTACTGTTCTATTAAATCTTTCTACGATACAAGATTTCTCTTCATTCTCAGTTGAGTACAACTGCATACCTAGTGATTTTACCTGTTTATTATAGAATTCAGATCCCTTATCGACCCAAAGTTTTTCACCCCTTCTTTTACTCGTATTAAATATTTTAACGAAAGCATCTGCCACAGATTCTCCTCGCTTATCTTTTAACGGCTGAATAAATGCATACTTGGAGAATATATCAATGACGGTTAACAAATATTTCACACCAGAATTAAATTTAGCATAAGCCTGCATGTCAATCAAGTCTGCTGCCCAAACTTTGTCCACTCCCTGAACATAAACAACTCGCTTCCTGAACTTCCTGACTATAGGTTTATGCAATTCGTCAGCAAGTTGGTCTGTCCATCTCAGAGTTTTTTTTTCAACCCCATTCCAAAATGGGTTTTCGTTGATAAAATTGGTTTAACTATAGATCTTTCAATTCGTTCGCGGAAAGAAGGATTAGGTATATTATTTAATTCATCTATCATAGCTCTGTCAGCGACGTTTCTCCCTGCTGTATCAGTATGTTTAGCGTAAGCTAGGTCGTGACGATAGGCTGCTGCATCAACTCTGTCTACTGGTTTACTCCAATCTTTTGGTGTTCCATCAGGATTCAATCTCAAATCCAATCGAGTACCTGGACCCGTGAAAGAATGTCCTGGAAGATGCATTTCACCCGGGTACTTTGCCCATGGAAGTTTAATGTTAGAAGTAGCAGAATTGAGAGCTGATACCAAATCACCTCCTTGTACAGTAGTGGACATTTTAGTAAACTGAGTTTTTCTAGCGCCACACTCAACGCACACACCCCTAAGCATAGGTCTGCCATTCTTACTGACAACTCGTTGAATATCTCTACACTCAGTTTGTCGCTTACATTTTACGCAATACGAGCTGTGCTCCATTTTAATATAATATAATTAAAATGGAAGTCCAAGACCTATCGTGGAATGAAGAATCAAGTAAACGCTTTAACAGTCCTCTCCTACCAAGAAGCATCAGAGGTTTGATCGTCGGTAAGTCTCAATGCGGCAAGACAATATTACTACTTAATTTATTACTGAGACCTGGTTGGTTAGACTACGATAACTTGCAAATCTTTGGAAAATCGCTTTTTCAATCAGAATACAAGATACTTAAGAAAGCATTCGAAGAGAAATTACCAAAGGAAGCAATTATAAGACTTTTTGATAATCGCGATGAGATAATGAAATTAAATGTATCACCGACCGCCGTAGTCGAAGAGATGTCTAAAAACATGGGGGAAACATCGGATATAGACTGCAAGTTCTTTGAAACCTCTGAAGATGTTCCAGATCCACGAGACTTAAGTCGAGATAAAAAGAATCTCATGATTTTTGATGATTTACAATTAGAGAGGCAAAATAAATGCGAATCCTATTATATAAGAGGTAGGCATAGTAATGTAGATTGCTTTTACCTAGCACAAAATTATTTCAAGCTGCCCAGACAAACTATCAGGGAGAATGCCAATTTTATATGTCTATTCCCTCAAGACCTCAAAAATATTAATCATATATACAGCGATCATATAGGTGTAGATGATATGACTATAGAAGAATTTCGAAAACTATGCAAAACTGCGTGGGATGAAACGCATGGTTTTGTGGTTATAGACCTTACTAGTAAAACAAATAAGGGCAGGTACAGATCTGGATTAGATACATTTTACATTAAATAAAAGCAATAATAAAATGATAACAAAATTTAAGATTTTATATTCTAGGTTTAAAAATAGCTATCTAAAATGGAAACCCTTCTTGACGAAATTTTATCTAATACTCAAACGATTGCACGCAACACAGAAGCTAAAGAATCCTTTTGCATTTTGTTGAGCGAAAGGAACACACGAATTCGAACGAAATTTAATCCACTAATCAAACTGGACAAAAGTAAAACGTATGAAATGGCCCTTGTTAATCTTGAAACTTACTACAGTTTTCCTAATATAGATGAAACAAATAATAAATTCGTATATTCGTCAGATAACGGTGTAACATGGGAAGATTTAGACATTCCAACCGGTTGCTATGAAATCGAAGACTTAAACGATTACATACAGAGAATTCTAAAAGAAGAAGGTCATGGTCAATGTATAAAGTTGCAACCAAATAACAATACTTTGAAGGCTGTTTTGGAAATTGATGAGAACTATAAAGTTGATTTTACAGTACCAAATTCAATTAGCACCGTTCTAGGATTTCAGAGTCGTGTATACTCCGAAGGATATAACGAATCCGAGCACATAGTCGATATAAACAGCGTGAATAGTTTACGAGTTACGAGTGATGTAATAGGATCATCGTATGCTAACGGAACTACGGAGAACATAATTTATTCTTTCTTTCCATTGGTCGGGCCTGGTTACAAGATAATCGAATCTCCTCACAATCTCGTATATCTTCCAATAACGCTATACTCTATTTCATCGATGGAAACAAAACTAATAGACCAAAATGGAAAACTAATTAATTTAAGAGGTGAGGAATTATCGATACGATTTCATATAAGAGAGGTTTAATTTAAAGTTTATATTTAATATAAGATGAGCGCTTACGCTAAGGTCAAAGTTAATATTTCTGAAGGGCAAAAAGAGAAGATTAAGCGAGCTGCTCAAGTAGGGACTGGAGTGAGTATAAGACTTTCTCATGGAGACATAACTGGTGAGCATGTATTAGCTCTAAACCAGAGGCAAATTAACAAGTTAACTAAAGCGTATCAGAATGGAACTGGTGTGACAATTAAAATGGGTAAAAAGCAATTAGAAGACAATGCGAGAGTCGAAGGCGGATTTATTGGCGCTATTCTACCGTTCTTAGCAACAGCCGGAAAGTTTCTACTGTCTAGTGTTCTTCCGAGTTTAGCCACAGGAGCCTTAACAGGATTGGGTTCTGCAGCTGGTTCCAAAATTGTCGATAAAATAAGTGGATCTTCGATCTCACACCCGATAAGTGGATCTGGAGTGCTGTACGTTAAGAAAGGAGGAATATGCTGTAAGATAGTGCCTGCTGGGGAAGGTCTTTTTCTATCTCCGTGGAAAAAGGGTATTTCGATATCAGGTTCTGGTCTGTTTATGAAAAGAGGAACAGGATATATCAGCGGTGAAGGTCTTATACTTGGTCCCAATTCACCATTTAAAAATATTCCTATTCTTGGAATGTTACTTTAAAAAACCACTTATATAAATGTCTGGATACGGTCACCCAATACACAAATTTATCACCAAACGGAAGCCTCGTGTGAGTCCGATAATTTGGATGCCTAAAGTGGTCACTCATGCTCCTGCAAGACAACGAGCAGGCGACAGATATGAGATTTTTGCTCAGCAAGCGATAACGATTGAACCAAAGACAAATATTACAGTAGAAGTAGGCCTTGGAGTCCGAATGACCAGTGGAATGTGTCTAGTCTCTCTTAGACAGAAGTTGAAACAACTCAGACTGAGCCTTCAAGATGGTACAGTACTAGAGGACGCAGAGGATATAATAATTACAATACAAAACAACTCCGATTCACCAGTTACTATAAACGAAAAAGACTCCATATGTTATGTTAATTACTACGATGCATAAATTGTACGTTTTATGTTTACGTTTTATGTTTACGTTTTACGTTTACGTTTTACGTTACGTTTTAAACATTATACTTATAATAAGAAAATGTCACTACTGAAAATTAGCGATCCTGCAAAAAGAGATTTTATTATCGAAGAGTTTTTAAAAACGAAAAAAAATATTAAACAAAACTTTCTTTCAGAGAGAATAGATGATCTTGGACTTCAACGAGAATTAACGAAAATCTACAAACCAATAGTCGACTCTCAATCAGCAATTTCGAAAGAACAAAACGCTTTGCTGTCGACAATAAAGGATAATTCTGCAGCAACATCACTTGCTCTAAAATCACTTCCAGATTCGTTGAAAACTATTCAATTTCCCCAGTATCCGTCTATAGAGGCGTACGATGACGATGACCCAGTAGAAGACATTAGAAGGTTAGAATTAGGAAATATTGCATTTGAATACCTTAAAAAATATGCTTCTGATAAAAGACTTGTGGACACAACATTCGGATTAAGATCAAGAGATGGAAAATTCTACATCGGTGACAGCGAAGCCTCAATCCAAGGAAATGATATTACAGTTGGAACCACAACTTATCAAGGAACTCCAGGATTATGGGAATTGTTAACGTTAGCTAGTCCAAACAGTTCAATTTATGATAATCGTGATCTCGAAGAATACGCCGAGATTCTAACTAAAACGAATGCCATGAGTCAGCCAAATAAACCAAACAAACCTAAATCGTCTAGAAGTGTAAAATATAAACAGATAATAAAACCCATATGGGACGATTACATGAAGTTAAGAGGTAAAACAGGAAGCGGAATAATTACCATTCCTTCAGATCCTAACGAATTAGTAAAACAATTAGAGTTGCGAATATATAGCTACAAAGCGGGAAATACAGGAGTAAGAAATGAAATTGTAGGTATGACGGATGAGTTACTAAGACAAGGAGTGATATCCAAAGATGAATATAAAAAATTGATGATCTAATTTAAAAATTGATGATCTAATTTAAAAAATTGATGATCTAATTTAAAAATTGATGATATAGAAATGCTGGTCCTTGCGAGAAGAAGTTATAAAAAAGTACACGTTGTCGGTGGAGCAGGAATATTCGATTCCATTGCAGGATTTCTCAAGAGACTACTAACTTCGAATGCAGCCAAACAAATTGCGAGCACAGCTGTCAAAGAGATTGGGAGTGTTGCTAAGGATAAGGCTATCGACGTTGGAAAACGATTACTCAATAAGATACTCCCTAAAGCTCCCGTTCAGCAGCCGATAACTCAGGAAACTAAAGTAATTCTAGCTAGATTACTAGGATCGAATCCAGAAATGACGGGAGGAGCTATTAGAATTCAAGATCTAGTAAAACGCTTAAACGGAGGTGGTTTGAAAATGGCTTAAACATATTTTCTTATTTAAAAATATATGTATAATAAAATGCAATCCGATATTCTAAGATTCACAGAGCAACCATTGATCGATGAAGGTATCGAGCGATACGAATGGCACGAGTACGAACCTGTAGCGAGAACTAACCTTAACAGTTCTGGTGAAATAAGAATAAATATTGAATTACAAGACTTATACAGTCACCCAGCAGAGTCATATCTACAATTCGACGGAAGACTAATTAAAGCCGATGACACCGCATACGTTAACGCCGATTTAGTCGCTCTTACGAATAATGGGCTTATGTATCTATTCAGTCAAATATCCTATCAGTTATCTAATCAAGAAATCGAAACGCTATTTCATCCGGGTCAAGCTACAACGATGCTCGGTTTACTTACGTATCCAAACGATTTTCAGCTGACTCAAGGCTTAAATCAGCTGTGGTATAAAGACACTGGAGCGACTGCTGTTATTGCGGACAACCCCGGATTTGCCACTAGACAAAGCTTTCTCATTCGCAAACCAAACACTAAAGGAATGTTCAGCTTTATTGTTCCGTTGAAGCATATTTTCGGGTTTTGCGATGATTACGACAAGATTATTTACGGCTTCAAACAGACGCTGACATTAGTTCGTAAAGCCGACGATGATGCAATATTCCGAGATAACGCTGCAGCTGCTGGAAAAGTTGCGATAAACAAAATTTCATGGTTTATTCCACACGTTATTCCTTCCGATATGGAACGAATGCAGTTGTATAAGACGATTGAATCAAAATTAACGTTGCCGGTTGCGTATAGAGCTCGTCAATGCGACACAATAACGGTTCCTCAGTCGACAAGTTTCAGTTGGCGTCTTAGCGTAAAAACATCACCTGAGAAACCTAGATATATCATCGTAGGATTTCAGACGGACCGTAGCGGTAATCAGGAAAGTAATCCGTCGCTATTTAATCACTGCGATCTCAAGAACATATATGTGATGATGAATCAAGAAAGATATCCAGCTGTCGATCATAACCTGTCGTTTCCTAATCAACAATTCTCCAGAGCGTACAGAGACGCGTCCTCCTTTAGTCAAAAATTCTATGGTATGGATAAGTTGATTACGCAAGGAAATATAACACCTGTTGATTATAAAGAATTATATCCGTTGTTCGTGTTCGATGTAAGCAAACAATCCGAGCGTTTGAAATCGTCAGTCGTTGATATTCAAATTAAGGCTCTTTTCAATGCAGCAGTGCCAGCCGACACAGAAGCGTATGCTGTCGTAATTTCAGATAGGTTGCTGCAGTTCCAATCGGATGGACAGAAAATGAGTGTAGTGTATGGAAAATTGATTTAAAGAATACTTATATATTATGAAGCTACCAGAGCTTAGAATGTTGGCCAAGCATAACAATGTTACAGGCACTTCACATCTCAACAAACCTCAAATGATAGCTGTATTGATTGAAAAGAATATTCTTCCGACGGACTACAAGTCTGTGTCATATCGACATGACACGTTGAGCAGTATCAGGAAACAACCGAGAAGAGTAGATATTATAGATCGAGAGACTGGCGTTGTTACCTCGTATCCATCGATGTATAAAGCTGCTAAGGCGTATGGTCAGAGTGCTGGCATAATAGCTTATCATAACGGAAATGTCTGGAGAGATAGATACGAAATTAAAGTGTTCGAGAGATAAAATGATATGAAATTAGTGGATCTTCGATCTCACAGATAAGTGGATCTTCGATCTCACATGTTTTAATATTTTTGCGTGGTAAGATAAAATGGATTTAAAGAAAAGTAGTTTAAGAAACATGAACCATGTTGAACACTTGCTCGACTCGCCGGTTCCTGACATTAAGGTTCCTACGCTTACGCCTACACCTGGTAAATACAAACCAGTAGCGCCTAAGAGAAAATACAAAAATAGGGTTAGATCCAAATTAAATGATTTTGCGGATTGGTTACTTAGTTATGTGCCTGAACAAGACAATAAAGTCGTTAACGAAAAACTGGAATCATTGAAGTCAACTGTTTCCAGGATATTCGATAAAACTAAAATTCGAGAAACGGCGTCGGCTATTAAAGGATTCACCAAGCAGTATAGAATAGATGGAATTAATGGAATGGACGCCTCTTCGTTTCTTGATTTCGTTAGACCGCAGGTAGTAAATCTGTTGTCGAACAATCGCCAGACAAAGACTAATTTGGTTCTTACTTGTACTATGGAACGAGTAGATATGAAATCTGGAATAGTGACTTCTGAGGATATACCATTCGTTTCCAGGGCAGAAGTTATTTTAGAAGCAACCGACTTGAATGAAATATACAGCAGAAAGAAAGACAAAATCATGGAGTCTATTGCTAGTTTTCAGATGCAAGGAAGTAATTGGAGATTTAAAGCGGTTGTAAAATTAGATATAAATACGGTAAAATATACACCCTTAAGAGGTAGTTCTTACATTCCGCTTCCCGACTTTTTAGCTAATAAAAAGGCTATTATAAATATGAAAAACGACGATGAAGAATGCTTCAAATGGTGTATCACTAGAGCTTTGAATCCGGTTGTGAAAAATCCGGAAAAAATAACGAAAGCTTTGACAGAACAATCGAAAAAACTTAACTGGAGTGGTATTGAGTTTCCAGTTGCTGTTGATGCTAATGTGATAGGTAGGTTCGAGAGAAATAATAATATTAATGTTAATGTATTCGGTTATGAAAAAGAAGTATACCCGCTTTATCTGTCTAAGTGTGAAAGTAGTATTGATCTTTTGCTTATATCTGATGGAGAAAAAAAAACATTATTGCTGGATCAAGAATTTTAACAGATTGATGAGATTTCGGACTAATTCGATGTATTATTGTAAAAGGTGTATGAATGGTTTCACAACGACAGGAGCGCTTAAAAACCATAATGAGTACTGCAAACTCCATAACGCACAAAAAATAGAAATGCCACCACCAGGAACTATGCTAAGTTTTAAAAATTATAACAATTCTATGAGAGTTCCTTTTATAGTCTACGCAGATTTCGAGTCTTTTGTGAAGCCAATAGACACTTGTCAACCAAATCCAGAGTTGTCGTACACTAATAAATATCAAAAGCATACTCCTAGCTCCTTTTGTTACCACATAAAATGTTTCGACGATAGTGTATATTCTCAAGATCCTGTGACGTTTACGGCTGAAAGCGAAGATGATGATGTTGGCCAAGTATTTGTAGATAAACTCACAGAGAATATAAAACAAATATATAATCAATTCAAATTCCCTAAGAAGATGATATTTACAGAAGAGGACAAGAAGTGTTTTGATGGAGCTACTATATGCCATATCTGTGAAAAACCGTTGGGCGAAGACCGAGTGAGAGATCACTGTCATCTTAGCGGTAAATTTAGAGGGGCTGCTCATAACATTTGTAATGTAAACTATAAAGTCCCCAAGTTTTTCCCTGTAGTGTTTCATAATCTTTCCGGGTACGATTGTCATCTGTTCATTAAGAAACTGAGAGGTAATAATGGAGAGAAAATTAATTGCATACCTAATAACGAGGAAAAGTATATATCTTTTAGCAGAGAGGTCGTTGTTGATAAGTTTGTAAATAAAGAGGGAAAAGAGATTACCGTCAAGCGACAACTGCGTTTTATCGACAGTTTTAAATTTATGGCTTCTAGTCTTGATGCTTTATCGAGGAACCTAAGCAAAGACCAGTGTAAAAATATTGGGAAACGATATACTGGAAAGAAGCTCGATCTTTTGCTGAGAAAAGGCATATATCCTTATGACTACGTCGATTCATTTACTACCTTTAATGAAACCGAACTACCACCAAAATCCGCATTCTATTCTAAGCTAAATGATTCGAATATTAGCGATGAAGACTACGAGCATGCAAAAACGGTATGGAAGGAATTTGGATGCAAAACATTCAGAGAATATCACGATTTATACAACGTTTCGGATGTTCTGTTACTTGCCGATGTTTTCGAAAACTTTAGAGATGTGTGTATGAAGAACTATACGCTTGACCCTGCATGGTATTATACATCTCCTGGCTTAGCCTGGGATGCCGCTTTAAAATTGACAGGCGTGAAATTGGAGTTATTGAGTGATTACGATATGATTCTGATGCTTAGGCAAGGGATGAGAGGAGGAGTGAGCACAATATCAAATCGTTACGGGAAAGCGAATAATAAATATATGAGCGATTTGAATAGTAACGAAAATTCTACATTTATCACTTACCTTGATGCGAATAATCTATATGGATGGGCTATGATCAAAAATTTACCTACTCACGGGTTCAAATGGATGAACGAAGATGAATTAAAAAATTGGAGAAGTATTCCATGCATATTGGAAGTTGATTTGGAATACCCTAAAGAGTTACACGACCTGCATAACGATTTTCCGTTAGCTCCTGAAAGCATTGAGATTGACAAAGTCAAAAAGTTAATTCCAAACTTAAACGATAAAAAGAAGTATGTGCTACACTACGATAATCTGAAGCTGTACGAGAGCTTGGGTTTGAAAATAACAAAAGTGCATAGAGGTGTACTATTCGAAGAAAGTGATTGGTTGAAAAAGTATATCGATTTAAATACAGCTCTTAGAACGAAAGCTACTAATGACTTTGAGAAAGACTTTTTCAAGTTAATGAATAACAGTGTCTTTGGAAAAACTTGTGAGAACATTGAAAATCGTGTTGATGTAGAGTTAGTGTGTCAGGAGGAGAGGGCTATTGAACTAGCCGCTAAACCTAATTATGAGAGATGTACTATTTTCGATGAAAATCTAATAGCCGTTCACATGAAAAAAACTAAATTGTACTATAATAAACCTATATATCTTGGCATGTGTATATTAGACTTGAGCAAAACGTTGATGTATGAATTTCATTACAATTACATCAAGGATAAATACGGAAATAGAGCTAAATTATTATTTACCGATACAGATTCTTTGACATACGAAATTAAAACTGAAGACTTTTACTCAGATATCGCAGGCGATATTAAGACTCGATTCGACACGAGTGAATACCCGAGAGATCATCCATCTGGTATTGAGGTTGGAGTAAATAAAAAAGTTATTGGAATGTTCAAGGATGAAGCTAGTGGGAAACAGATAAAAGAATTTATTGGACTCAGAGCAAAGTTGTATTCTTATAAGATGGCTGCTGGAGATGAGCACAAGAAATGTAAAGGTATTAAGAAGAATGTTGTCCAGAAAACTATTACTCACGAAGATTATAAAGACTGTTTATTTACTAAAAAAGAACAACAACGAACGATGAATGTTATTAGATCTTATCATCATGATATTTATACAGAAGAAATTAATAAAGTTGCATTATCTGCAGACGACGATAAACGGGTAATAATGCAAGATGGCATTCATACTTTGGCATATGGACACTATTCGTTGAAAACTTTTAATTAATGTTTATATTAAATAAATGAGCGTCAAACAAATCGATGTTTGTGGAGTAGTTCTTCCAAATCATCCGTTAACGAATTTTGAATTATTGGATGCCGCGAAGAAGCTGAATATTCCGAATTTTAGAGGCGTTTTCGTGCGAGACGAGCTGCCGAATAAACCTAGACGGATTGAATGTGGGATATTGAATCTAGACGATTCTAAAGGAACCGGTCAGCATTGGTGCTCTTTCTTAAAGAACGGTAATGAGAAAATATATTTCGATAGTTACGGCCTTCCTCCTCCTCTGGAACTGATAAAGTATTTACGCCGTCCAGTGTTATATAACAGCGAGCGAATACAACCCGATAACGAAGTATTTTGTGGTCATTTGTGTCTGTATGTGACGAAGATGGTGGGTGATGGAATGAATTTCCAAGAAGTTATAAACGGCTTGCATTAAAAATTATTATATATAAATATATATATAAAATGCCTATCGATAAATTTGGTCACACCGCTGCTGGAGGAACATCACGAAGAGTAATCGCTGGAGGTGTTACTCTTAGCCAAGTAAATGCTAATTTTCTTCGATTGGATGGGACAAATCTGCCGACTGGAAATTTAAAAATGAATGGACATGTGATAAAAGGTCTCCCAGTAACGAATACTTCGACAGCCGGAATGGATGAAGCTTTAAGTAGGGGACAAGCCATTGATTTGATAACGAATCACAACGATTCTCCGTCCAACGATAATCATTTGACGAATAAGAAATACGTTGATGCTTCAAAAGTGTCTAAGACTGGTGATACAATGGCTGGCGACTTGTTCTTAAACGTTGGCTCCGATCGTCTGCGTTCAATGGGTTGTAAGGACTTGAGAGGTGAAAATAAAGAATTCACTATTTTCTTAGGTAGTATACGAAATAAACTACAATGTTCGTTAAACAATCCTATTACATTACAATCGACGGATGGATTTCTATGCAAAATAGGCGCAGAAAATATAATGAGAATCGGTAGAGCGTCTAACGATCGAAAAATCGACGTTTACCAAAATATCCTAATGAATAGTAATAATATCAACGATTTAAGCGATCCTCTTTTAGCTCAAGATGCTGCTACAAAGAATTACGTCGACAAATCTCTGAAAAAGTGTCGTGTTGGGTATATTCCTCCCTTGGAAGATGATGTAAGTGTAACAGGATTCGTTGCTAGCGCTGGTTCTTGTTCTTCCGGAAGCAAAGCCTACCATGCTTTCACTAATCTCACCGATGATGTGAACGCAGCTTGGATTCCAGGTAAAGGTATGTTTACTTGGTTACAAATTAAATGTCCTGAGCCAGTTAAAATTTGGAGAATTGCGTTTAAAAGCGAATATATAGGTGATTTAATTTTAACCGCTAGCAATGATGGAGCAATGTTTGTACCCATATCATCACGTCTTTCTTCAACTACTTCAGAGGCTGTTCCGACATTTTATGATGTTATTATGCTTATGGATGCGTATCAATATTATAGAGTTGCAGTAGTGACAAAGTATGATGATCATCCTCTACGAGGGATTCAGGTTATGCAATTATATGTATACGATGACTAATCTACATTAAAAATTATTATTATATATAAAATGCCTGTCGATAAATTCGGTCACACCGATGTTGGTTCATCACAAAGAGTAATCGCTGGAGGTGTTACTCTTAGTCAAGTAAATGCTAGTTTTCTTCGATTGGATGGAGCAAACATCGCGACTGGAAATTTAAAAATGGGTGGTCACAAAATTAAAGGACTACCAACAACGAAACCTTTGACAGCAGCAATGGATGAGGCTTTAAGTTGGGGTCAAGCCATTGATTTGATAACGAATCACGACGATTCTCCGTCCAACGATAATCATTTGACGAATAAGAAATACGTTGATGAACAAGTTACATTGAAGGTGTCTAAAACTGGTGATACCATGACTGGTGATCTAATCTTAAACGTTGGCACCGATCGTCTGCGTTCAATGGGTTGTAAGGACTTGAGAGGAGAAAATAAAGAATTCACTATTTTCTTAGGTAGTATACGAAATAAACTACAATGTTCGTTAAACAATCCTATTACATTACAATCGATGGATGGATTTCGTTTTAGAATAAACAATGAAATCATGTTAGAGATGGTTAAGTCACTCGATGGCACTCCTCCGTCTAAAATAAATGTGTATAAGTCCATCTTTATGCATGATGCTTACATTACAGGACTACACGAACCCAACAACGCCAGCGATGCAGCTACGAAGCAGTATGTAGATTCTATCTCAATCGGTCCCGCGCTTAGCATTCATTCTTTAACTTGGCAATTCTTAATCGCTAAAACTCACACAAGAGTTACTTTCGATAGTGTAAGATTCAAAACCGATGGTGTCATAAGTGCGGGACTGACCCGTTTCACTCCCGGTAAAGCCGGATACTATTTCGTTTCGACGTACATAGAATTTGGTAACAGTAGTACCACTCCTGGTAACGTCTACCTGTATAGAAATGGGGCGAATTACATGCAAATTGCGGGCGGAGGGGGAACGGGAGCTGCGTTTAACAATTCAACCGGTAGTTGCATAATTTTCGTAACCAATACCGATTTTCTCGAGATATTCGCTTATTCGCACATCGCACTAAATATATTAGCTAGAGACTTTTCGGCAGTATTCTTACGACCTTAATTTCCTTGCTGATCGAAATAATAAAAGACTTCCAAAGGGCGGTGACCAATCCTCTCCCTCGCCGTCTCATCATCCACTGACCGTGTACTCATCATAGCTGAGTCGGCTTGCGGAACAGAAATCTCGTAACAAATTTCTGCCCCGGCGGGGAATTGAACCCCCGACCTCTTGGTTGACAGTCCAGCGCGCTAACCACTGTACTACCGAGCACCCCCCTCAGGAAATAATAAAAGACATCCAGAAAATTAAAAAGACATCTGATTTTTTTAAACACCATTTTAGCTGATATTTTCTTCAATATCAGGCTTCATAGAAAATAGCCAAAGAATCCATTCTATTAAGAATTTTTCTTAAAACCAAAATCAGCCAGCTTATTTTAGCTTCAATAGGAAAAACACCAGCTTATCCTTTATCACCATTTTAACTTAATTTATCTTCAATATCAGGCTTCTTCAAAAATAGCCAGCTAATTAATTTTATATCTACTATTTATCATGGAGGATAAGAAAGGAAAGGAGTTGTGCAGTAGGGCGTAGTGACAAGAAAGGATCATGTTTGGCATATATTAATTTGTTGCTCCTATGCATATTATAGTGTCTGGTATAAAATTTTTGTTTCTGACGTGCTGCTTTACTTTGCCGCCAAGGCCCTGAAGTTATTCATGTATATCGTACTTTTGAGCATTGCATTAAAACTGCTGAAATTTGATTATTTTCTTAACTGAAGTAGTAACTAGGCTTAAAAGTAGGAATATTGTGAGCCAGATTTCATGGCACAGGGTAATAATATTTCTTTGGCCATTCCGACATAGTATGAGCTACAAGCAAGAGGCCATCCATAAATGACGTCACGCAATTTAGGGCTATCCCCTTCGACACCCTCGTCACGCGTTAACACAAAAGTCATAATTAGGATCTCTAGCAAAGGACCGTCACAAATTGTTACAGATGTGTGACCCTCTCCCCTCCCCCCTCCAGTTACGTGACGTAATTTATGGACGGTTCCCCATTGCATTATTATGTCTTAAAAAAATGGAATAAATAATTAATGTTGAAAAAACTTGTGGTCCTTAATTAATTACGCCTCACAAAAAGTTCACATGCTGACAATGCATTTCACTCAAATTATATATTTTCACTCACTTTTTGTGGTTTAATTGATTTGTTTTAGGTATTCGCTCTTTTTTTGAATGTGGGTTTCTTTGCCACAAACTGACCTTTCTGCATCTGTAACAGCTTTGAATGCATGCTTGTGGCAATGGTATTTTTCAAGATCTAACATAGGCCTACATCCAGTTTTAATGGATTTCTTAATGTCATTTTTATTAAACTTGCAAGTTATTGGAGGTTCAACTCTGGAAATATCCAACCAGTTAACTAGAACACAGTGGACAGTGGCTTATAAATTCAGTTTTGCAATGGGATTACGAATGTTCTAATATCACCAGAACTGCTACGGTGACAATGAGCAGCTTTACTTGCTATTTAATTCTTCTGGCTGCCAGTTCTTGCATGTGTTTTTTCTCATCAATCAGCATAATTCAGATTTAAAAAATTCTGGGTAACCATAGTAGCCATTCTTTTGAATACATTCATCAATGACCTTTCTCTCAAAGTTGGCGGGGAAACGTGTTATGAGCAAGTAGGCTAAATGTCTTAAAGGCAACTCATTGAAATGGAACATGCAGATGAACAACTGGAGAGGACGCCTTGCATGTAACTCCAGCTTTCTTATTACTCCATTGTTCCAGCATACATTTCTGTATTTACCGCCGTTCCATCACAGCCAACAGCTGCTATTGAACTGAAAGAAGTATCATTAGACCTATCAAAGAAGAATTCACGCATTGCGTAAAAAATGCCAAAGGTTAGTCCACTAGCCTATATATAGTGAGATAAGCCCTAAATAAACTGATCCTAGTTCTCATCAAAAACATAAGCCTACCCAGTCTTCCATATGACAGAATGACTGCAAAATAACCGTTATATCTTTCCTGCCAACAAAATACAATGCTGTGGCTTCACACTTTTCTCCTCATCCATCAGATAGCAGTTTACGAAATTTTCTCTCTCTGTCTCTTCCCACAATCTGTCAGTAGCTGAACTCTGGTCGTCATCAGTCACAATTCCATAGTCCACAAGTAGACCCACTTCTGTTGCAGCACCAACCTCGCCGGAGAAACCATATCTTTCACATTCCCTGGACAAAACTGGGCATGACTTTGTGTAGCGAGAGCATGTTTCTTTCTCAGATCGCATATAAACGTCCTCATAATGATTCTGACGCTGTGGAATCGGAGTCAACTGTATCACAACTAGAATCATTGTCTGGTGTATCATCTATACTTTATACAGTCTTTGAGATAATAGTACTTCTTATAATTGCTTTTCTTTTTTCCTTATTTCCCGTATATTTCTCCATGGCCATAGTTCTCGTGTTTGCACAGCATGTGTTTTTGCCATGGTTTGGAACTGCGAAAGTAGACGAAACTTCAGGTGCTCGGCGGCAAAGTTAAATGCAATAATTTTGATGCAATTTTTATTTAGTTCTTTCATTTAGGACCTAGAGCAACCTTTTAAGTTATGCCAAAGTTCATTTTAAGCCAAAACACTTTTCTTGCTATACCCTATTGTGCAGTTCTAAAAATTCCTTTGAAACAGCCCTGCATGCATGGGTGAGCAATTCTACCACAGACTACAGCTGTAATCAACCGAGTTATTCGGTTACGAGATGTATGGTATACGCCATTTGTTGGCGGACGTATGCATGTGAGTGTGTGCGTGTGAGTGAGAGAGAGTGTACGTGTGTGCGTGTGTTTGTGTTTTTTACGATGATGAGCTGTCGTCACCGACCTGTCGACGGAGTCTGAGTCTCTGTCTTCGGTTGAGTTGATCACGTGGTTCATCTGGAAACGACGCATCGCCGTAGCAGCTGAACATCGAGGATGAGCACCGATGACCGGAGACGAAGAAGAGGAAGGCGCAGCCACCTGGTGACCAGGAAGGAAAGAACTAGGTGGAGGAGGAGGGGGAGGCGGAGGAGGGAGAGGGGCTGATGGAGCAACCGCTGCTGCTGCCGCTGCGAACATGGCCAGTGGGGTTCGATCCTTTCTACGCGTTGATAGTCGACTCATGAATGATTGATTTGTCTTCATCTTGATATCTCTGTTGCAAACAAAAGCATCAATATCAACTGTAGACCTATCCTATACTCAGATAAACTTTGTCTGTATGTCTATCTGTATGTCTGTCTATTTGTCTGTCTGTCTGTCTGTCTGACTGTCTGTCTGTCTGTCTGTCTATCTGTCTATCTGTCTGTATGTATAGGCTATCTGTCTATCTGCATGTCTGTCTGTCTGTCTATCTATCTGTCTATCTCTCTATCTATCTGTATGTCTGTCTGTCTGGCTGGTTGGCTATGCTTTCTCTGTCTGTCTAGTTTTCTGTGCGCTGTCTATCCCTGTCTAATCATAATCGTAAATCGCCACTCGAAAGCCAAGCGAAAGGCACCAGCTTATTCACGAGCGCTTTGCTACATGATGTCTTCATCCTTCCGCTTAAATCCATTGAGGCACCGGCAATAATTTGTAGTGAAAAAATTTAAAGAAACAACGTTCTTTAAGTCGTCTTTTGCCTTCTTTCGTTTCACCTTAAATGCTTAGGATTAAAGAATGAAGACTGAGTTTCAAGACTAATGAATGGCGATAATAACTTTGAACTAATGACTACAAAAATTCTTCTACGGATGAAAAGGTCCCATAATATTTATTATTATCTCTTTCCTTAATACCTTTCTCGGCGGCCTTTGAGCCGTAGATAAAGTTCTTGTTGTCAGAGAAACTGACAACGTTCGTAACAACCATAGCGCCATTTAAGCTCACGATATGCATGCCTAGTGATTGACGATGACGACGACGATGACGATGACGACGATGATGATGACGATGACAATGACGATGACGATGACGATGCTGATGACAACAATGACGATGACGATGATGACAGCAATGACGATGATGATGATGATGATGATGATGATGATGATGATGATGATGATGATGATGATGATGATGATGATGACGACGATGTCGATGACGACGACGATGATGATGACGATGACGATGACGATTATGATGATAACAACAATGATGATGATGATGATGATGATGATGATGATGATGATGATGATGATGATGATGATGATGATGATGATGATGATGATGATGATGATGATGATGATGACGACAATGATGACTCACGACGGTGGACTGTGTTGAGCAGCAGCTGCAGCCGCAGCAGCAGCAGCGACGAGATGCGGGGTCCAGGTTGCCCTCGACAGTGAATTCTTGTCAGCAGCGTAGCATCTCCAGACGGCTTGGATGAGCGCAGCAGCTGGAACCCGGCGTCGAATCAGATGCTTCTGTCTCTGCTGCTGCTGAACCTTTAAGGCAAAGCCCGATCCGAGGATTCCCTGTGTGACCAGCCAACCGAACAGAACACAACAAAGAAACGATCAGAGTAGAGTCGATTGTGCTCGGACTGTTGCTGCTGCTGCTGTTGCTGCTGCTGCTGCGGCAGGAGTTTTATGGACAAAGGCGTCAAATGATGAGACAAAGGATTGCAATAAATTCACCGCTACTTGTATTGTACGAGATGTCTCCTATTATACTCTCTATACATAGGCATACATGATATTCACATCACCTTGTCACCTTGTGCCATCGATTCTTGGAACCTTAGCGACCGCTGTGATAAACCTTCTCCATGTGTTACGATCTTCCGTCGCGTCTCTCAATTCCTCCAGTTTCATCTTTGTTCTCTCGTGTATTTCTTCCATCCACCTTCTTCTTGGGCGTCCTCTCTTCCTTTTTCCCTCTCCGCAGGCCAACATCATCTCCTTTTCCAAGCCGTTTGCTCGCATCACATGTCCAAAGAACGCCATTTTCTGCCTTGCCGCTCTCTGTTCCAATGACATATTCCCTCTTGATTGTCCGATCTCTTGTAATACGGATTCATTTGTTCTTTTTTCAATCCACGAAGTTCTTAATACCTTCCTCCATATCCACATTTCGCAAGCATCGATTTTCCTTTCTAAGGCCTTTGTTTTTGTCCACGTTTCACATCCATACAGCACCACTGGGAATATCATTGCCTTTACAATTCTTGTCTTCGTCATTAGGCTCACGTGTTTATCCTTCCATATTTTCTCCAGCCCCTTCGCTGCCGTCTTTCCCAAAGCTATCCTTCGTCGTATCTCTCTGTCACATCCACCATCGCTTTCTATCATGGCTCCCAAGAAGCAGAAACTTGTCACCACCTCCAACTCCTCCCCGTCCACTTCAAAGCTTGTCCATTTCTCTGTTGTCATGATCTTGGTCTTCTTTAAGTTGAAAAACAATCCTGCTTTCTCACTTTCTGCTTGTAGTTTTCTGATGATAGCTTTTAAATCCTCTTTTTCCCCTGCCAGCAGTGTTGTGTCGTCTGCATATCTTAGGTTATTCAGTGTCCTACCCGCTATCCTCACTCCCGCATTTGTCTCCTCTAGGCCTGCTTTTCTCACTATCATTTCAGCGTATAGATTAAACAGGTATGGCGATATTCACATACATGTATATAATTGTACACATGGGCGGGGTTTATCAGGGGTTATAGGGGGCTAAGCTCCCCAAGAAGGTCCAGGGTCATTTTATGCCATGGATATGGTATCTTTTGACGGTATTAGCCCCCTCCCCAGGGCCGGATTAAGGCATGTTCAACATGTTCGGCCGAACAGGGGCCCACACACTTCAGGGGGCCCCCACACATGCGAAAACAAAATATTTTCAGGAGAATTTGAGCAAATTTGGACCAAACGACTAAAAAGGTCGCCAGCTATTTTTGGCAGGGAAATATAGGTAGCCTATATTCTACGAAAATTTCTACCAAACGACTAAAAAAGGTCATCCGAATTTTCGGCTGAATATCCGCACAAAATTTCCCGAACAGGGCCCCCACATTTCTTAATCCGGCCCTGCCCCTCCCCAAGAAGGCCCTGAAATAAAACAAATTTGGGACGTGAAAATGGTTCTTTCCGGAAACTTCAATCGAATGACTAATAAAAGGTCATAATTTTTTGGGCCGGAAAAATACAAATGTAAGTATGCGTTCGGGACCAAATCTCCAGCCCAAACATCAAGTTATTTTTAACACCCGCCCCAACAACGAAAACTAAGCCCCGCCCATGATTGTACACGCAGTAGGTATACGCATAAGCTTATATACCGTCTACTGTACACACATGCATACATATATACATACATGCATACATACATACATACATACATACATACATACATACATACATGCATACATACATGCATACCTACATACATACATACATACATACATACATACATACATACATACATACATACATACATACATGCATGCATGCATGCATGCATGCATGCATGCATGCATGGATGCATGCATGCATACATACATACATACATACATACATACATACATACATACATACATACATACATACATACATACATACATACATACATACATACATACATACTTACATACATACATACATAACCTACATTGTAGGTTATGTATGTACAGGGCCTACATACATACATACATACATACATACATACATACATACATACATACATACATACATACATACATACATACATACATACATACATACATACATACATACATACATACATACATACATACATACATACATACATACATACATACATACATACATACATACATGTACATACTCTTGTAATTATAGACTCATATTACACGCGTTCTACGTGTATATCAATGTAGGCCTACACGTTGAGTGTCCTAGTCTGTTGGCCTACCTTAGTACCTTATAGAAGCATATATTTTTAAGTGAGGGCTATAATTATTTGAGATAGTTGAGTACATGCAAGTATAAATAGACGAACGAACAGAGAGGGACAGACGCATATATAGAGTGACTTACGGCTGGTAAGGCAAAGAAGGAGATACCGAGTACAGCGCAGAAGGCAGCGATCATCTTTCCTGGCCACGTGATCGGAACGGTGTCTCCGTAACCGACGGTACACAACGTTATCTATAATTATGTAATAAAAAACGAATTCAACAACAACAACAGCAACAACAACAATAATATTGAAAGGCAGCAAATCGTTGTCATAAACGGCATTAAAATTAATTAGCAGCAATTTAATGTGCTGAAAAGTCGTTGTGTTACGTGTCTATAGACTCTTAGAGTCTACTCTATAGACAAGGCAGGCAGATTTGAATTTGGATATGGAGACACGTACATGTATATGCCTACAGTGGATCCGAGGTAAAGACATCCATAACAATTTGTGAAATTGAAGGATGACTTAATAAAATCTCCAACCGCTTTAGACCTCCCTGCTACAGAAATTAGAGTAGCCTAACGTTGAAAACCCCTAACGCGTTACTCGCTGACTAACTGTGTAAATTAAATATTAAGAAAAAATTTCCGTGCATCAGCTTCGTATTTCTGTGTGACCTTGCACGCGTTAAAACGTTTTTTGCATCAATATAATATGAAGCCAATGGCGATGTAATAAAGAGCAGATCAAAATTATTCTGACAATGGTCGTTTTTAATTGTTTTATCATTTCTACGCTTCACAACATCTCAGAATATAATATTTCGTTATTCTTCTTCATATCAAAATCGCTCAGATGCTCGGATCAGAGAAAAAATTCGTGACCGGAGTCTCAAATTTCTGCCATTGATTTCGTCAGATAATGACCTTTTGTTTTGAAATGTAATTATAGCCACTGACCACTCCCCACCAGAGGGCGTCTGCGTAGGTTCCGAACTTCTTCGGGTTCTTCTCCTTCTCAGCCAAATAGACGAGAAACGAGGAGAAGATGAGACCAAGGAATCCAATGTAGAGCGTCGTAAACAACTCCTACAACAGAAGCAAAAACAAAATAAGTGCGAATATCACCCATCGGCGGCGCACAGCACCAATTACTGAATACCTTAGGCGCTAATTATGAATCACAATTATAGGCCCACGTCATATTAAGTTAATTTAAGCTTATATTTTGTACCATCTTCGCTTGCAATTGCAAACTTGGTTACGTACGTTGTTTGACTAGAAAATACATCACTAGTCACAGAGTTGTGGGCCCTCAAATAAAAATAACTTTAGATGATAGAAGAGAACCCTGTGAGGCTGCGATATTGAAACAACAAAATAATAGGCATAGTCAATAATTTTTATACTATAGATTTATGGCATAATCATACCGTGCCTTCATTAAGGTCATTAATCGTTCAGGCGATAAGAAACCAGTTGTAAGAAGAAGAAGAAAAATTAAGAAAATGCCATTGTAATAATATATGGTTGCTTTGTACTCTATAGTATAGCCAATGTAATTGTCTGTCTGTCTGCATGTCTGCATACCTCCACGCCTTCATCCATCTGTCCTTCTGTCCGTCTTTCAGTTAATCCGTCCTTGTCGGTCTGTCTATCTGTCTGCCTGTCATTGTCCGTTCGTCTGTATGTCTGTATTTCCATTCATTCGTTCGTCTGTGCCTGCCTGCTTCCCTGTCCCCAGTGTGCCTCCCTCTCTCCGCCCATCTGCCAACCCTTCCATTCGTGCTTGCCTGTCTTTATCTATCTCTCCATCCGGAGCCCTGGATCGGTCCGTATGTCCTATAGTTTGTTTGTTTAGTTTTTTTTGTATGTGCACTTGTTATAGCGCCCCTTCAAGCTCTCTCTACTCAGAGGCGCTCCCGAATGCAGAGCGAACACTGCATCGGAGTTTCACGCGGAAGCGCTGAGCAATTGCGAGTGAAGGACTTGCCCAAGGTCCTTACGCGGCGAGGTGGATTCGAACCTCGAACCTTCTGGCTCCAAGGCAACGACGCCACCACTACACCACCACGCCCCACGTACCTGTCTGTGCGCCCATACGACTGATCCAAGCAGCTTCCACGATCCACCTCTACGATCGACGCGAACCATTCGAAGGATCTGGAAGAATCGGAGACCACGAAGAGCGGAAGTGGCGAACACCTGACCACTGCTTCCCATGCACAAAATGATGACGCTCGCACTGATGACGATTATGTCTGTAACACACATCGTCATCACTAGCTTCATCATCATCATTATCGTCATCAACGTCAGCTCCACCATTTTGTCTTCATCAACATCATCATCATCATCATCATCATCATCATCATCATCATCATCATCATCATCATCATCATTGTCGTCGTCATCACCATCATAATCATCATCATCATCATCATCATCGTTGTTGTCGTTGTCGTCATCATCATCATTATCATCATTGTCATCATCATCGTCGTCGTCGTCATCAGTATCATCATCATCATCTATCGTGCTATAGCACAATAGTCATCACCTGTGTCGCCTTAAGTGTCACTCCCACATGATCTAAAATTGGCTTTGACGAGGACAGTAAGCGAAACACCGGCTCCATTGTCACGAGATTCCTTTGTATTTCAATTGCATGTCAATCGACCTCAATGCACATTGGTCCTATCATCTGTACTCAACTCAACTCTATGGCAATTGAAGGAGACAGGTGGAGTGAAAGGACTCAAAGGAAAGAATAGAGAGAGACAGAGGCAGAGAGAGACAGAGCGAGAAAGAGAGACAGAGACAGAGACAGAGCGAAAGTGAGAGAGACAGAGCGAAAGAGAGAGAGATACAGAGCGAGAGAGAGAGACGGAGAGAGAGAGAGAGAGAGAGAGAGAGAGAGAGAGAGAGAGAGAGAGAGAGAGAGAGAGAGAGACAGAGACAGAGAGACAGAGAGACAAAGCGAGAGAGAGAGAGAGGCAGAGCGAGAGAGAGAAAGACAGAGCGAGAGAGAGAGACAGCGAAAGGGAGTGTAAGGGTTGAGAGCAATGTTCCCTCTAAGCTGTGCGCGTGTGCGCGCGCACACAGGCCATGAGACGAGCGCACAGAAAATAATATGGAGCGCACACACAAAATTTTACAGTTCCATAACACATATTTCATACATGCCATGCTAAATACAAATGGCGCCATGTTATTCTACGGTGCATTCTTCCTGTGACTCTGAATTCATTAATAGATCTATGCAAATACCAACTTCCGGTCTTCCGTATCAACTTCGAAGCCACGTGGTTATGAGTTATAAGTTCTGACTTCTGAAGTTCAGATTGTGAAAACATCTATTAAATATTAAATCGAGCTCGCTTCAGGTCTAGTTTATAAACAATGTCGCAGTTCTTGAAGCGAAAACGAACTGCGACCGCATTTAAAATTGAGTGGTTGAACGAGGTCGTTGAAACAGAGTCAACACAATAAGTCGTGATTGACACTTGGTGAATTTTTTTCTTTTGAAGAGGACGTTGGTGTCGTTTGTTTGGTGTGCCGTGATGCAAGAACTGCAGGAGAGTTTACGACTGGAAGAATGTGGGAGACGTCATGGAAGCTTGACTTCTTAAAACGCCACATTTCTAGCAAGATGCACATATCTAGCATTCAAAAACTTTTCTGGCATCTAGTGTGGACTGCGAGCGGGGGTTTAGTTTAATGAATGCTTTGAAGACCAAGATAAGGAATCGATTAGAGGAAGACCATCTTGACATGCTGATGCGCACTTCTGGGTGGAGGCGTAATTGATCTGGACAGAGTCTATTGTGAATGGGTAAATGCGAAGGATTGCAGAGAGAAATTGTAAAGGACTAAAGGTTAGACCACGCCGTCACCACGGCAGAACTTACAAGTTGCAACATTATTCCTCTACTAAAATATATATTTAGACTGTTGGAACAGTTGGACCATCCATTGGAGTCTGCTACATCCATCCCTCAACCGAGTACGAGGGGATTTATTCATAATGTACTAATAGACGTCACATTAGGTCTCTGAAAGATACTAGTTTTAATAAGCAAAGTAGTCTTTTTTACATGTAAAATTTATTCAATCGTCATATGCGACATATGAAGCAGCCTTTCTAGTAAGTTGTACTTGTAGTGTACTTAGTTAGTTACTTAGTATAACTACTAGGCCTAGTGGGTTGAAGACACTGAAAATAAGAAACAATTATCTGCCAACTGCCAAGTGCCAACTCCTCAGTCACTCACCATTCACCAATAGGCCTACACATGTGCACAAAATGTAACTTTCCTTATAAATTGTTGCACAAGATAAATTTTATGCGCACACAGACCAGAAAAAATTAGAGGGAACATTGGTTGAGAGACAGACTGAGGGTAGACTGATTCACATATAAGCGGAGAAGTAATCGTAATCGTAATTGTCATCGTTAACTCGTCATTTCTACAGCGCCCAAAAACTGTAGTCACGGGACCCAGCTTATTCACAGGCGCTCAATCAAAACAAAGTCGAATCACGGGGGTGGGAGGTCAAGATCTGGATAGACAGGCAGTTAGTATATAGTGAGAGGGAGAGGAAAGAAGAGGAAGAGTAGGAAGGACGAGGCAGGAGGAGGAGGAGGAGGATGAAGAGAAGGAGGACGAGGACGACGAGGACGAGGAGGACGAGGAGGAGGACGAGGAGGAGGACGAGGAGGACGAGAAGGAGGACGAGGAGGAGGACGATGAGGAGGACGAGGAGGAGGACGAGGAGGAGGACGAGGAGGAGGACGATGAGGAGGACGAGGAGGAGGACGAGGAGGACGAGGAGAAGGAGGACGAGGAGGAGGACGAGGAGGAGGACGATGAGGAGGACGAGGAGGAGGACGAGGAGGAGGACGAGGAGGAGGACGAGGAGAAGGACGAGGAGGAGGACGATGAGGAGGACGAGGAGGAGGACGAGGAGGACGAGGAGGAGGAGGACGAGGAGGAGGACGAGGAGGAGGACGATGAGGAGGACGAGGAGGAGGACGAGGAGGACGAGGACGAGGAGGACGAGGAGGAGATCGAGGAGGACGAGGAGGAGGACGAGGAGGAGGACGATGAGGAGGACGAGGAGGAGGACGAGGAGGACGAGGAGGAGGAGGACGAGGAGGAGGACGAGGAGGAGGAGGACGAGGATGAGGACGAGGAGGAGGACGAGGAGGAGGACGAGGAGGAGGACAAGGAGGAGGACGAGGAGGAGGACGAGGAGGAGGACGAGGAGGAGGACGAGGAGGAGGACGAGGAGGAAGAGTAGGACAAGGAGAAGGAGGATGAGAAGAAGGAGGAGGAGGAGGATGAGAAGAAGGAGGAGGAGGAGGAGGAGGAGGAGGAGGAGTGGGGTCAAGATCTGGATACACAGACAGTGTATTGACAGAGTAGGAGGACGAGGAGGAGGAGGACGAGGACGAGGAGGAGGATATGGACGAGGAGGACGACGAGAAGGAGGAGGACGAGAAGGAGGATGATGAGAAGAAGAAGGAGGAGGACGAGAAGGAGGAGGAGGAAGAGTGGTGTTGGTGCTGCCACCTACCGACGATGCAGAGCGGTCGTCGTATGAACTGAAGTCGACCTGTCAGCTGTTGATATCTGGAGCGACATCCAGCGGACCAGACGCGAACGAGCAACTCAGTTGTGAACCAGATGACCATCACGACCTCCTATCACCATCACCACCAGCAGCAGCAGCAGCAGCATGAAAACAGGACAATCAACAGGTTGTAACAACAGGTTGTAACAATAGGTTGTAACAATAGGTTGTAACAACAGGTTGTAACAACAGGTTGTAACAATAGGTTGTAACAATAGGTTGTAACAACAGGTTGTAACAGTAACAACAGGTTGCAATAATAGGTTGTAACAACAGGTTGTAACAACAGGTTGTAGCAACAGGTGCTCAGTTCTACGGTTCTACCCACGTACATTGATTATCATTTCAGACACGACTTTCGGTAAAAGGTATGACAATATTTCACCCTCTCCAATAAAGAGACTCTATGAACTCTATCTCTATATGTAGGATGCTATTTTAAAACATGTACTAACAATCTCAACCATAAATATCAAGTAGCCATAGGCCTAGCCTACTCTGTCAATTGTGTTAATGTTCACCCACGGCGTTTTGCATGTTTCTTCGGAAATAAACGAATATAGGCCTACAATTATATAAGCTATATACATTGCTTATCGCCACGTATATACATAACCCATTGCCGCCGCATCAAAAAATTGGGCAAAACACTTAGCAAGTGTAAACACTGCGGCTTGCCTTAGGGTTTGGTCTCGGAGCAACTCTAAGAAGTTTACACTGGACAGAGACTCCATCCATCCAGATAGTTTATAGTTTATGTCTGGCAACAATAAATGAAGAAGGTGGAAGGTCTTCTTACCAGGTAGTAGAGAATGAATCCGGAAACAACCTCGTAATGTTCAAACGTTGAAAAGATGCTGAGCAGAAGACAGAGGAAGACCATCAGGAAGCTACAAAGCAGTCGCAGACAATGACCAACAGAAACAGCGGATTTTAAATACAATAGATCATGATTATTATCAGGACTTTTTAAACGTGTAGTTCTATACAAAATGTGCAGTTGTAAATGAATTTGTGCAGTTAATTGTAAGAGCAGTTCTGTGCAGCTAAAATCATTAGAAAAAGGTATAATTGCAGCCAGTTCAGAACGGTTCGTAAACTCAAAATTTCTAAAGCGCCACTCGAAAGCCAAGCGCGGAAGGAAGGACTTGTGCAGTGAAAAGCAAGCATGCAGCAGGAAGGCAAATTTCAAGCGGAGGACTGAAAAAAGGTCATCAGTTTTTTTATGCGCGCGACTTGAGACATCGTCCGTGAAAATTTTCTCCAAAGAAATCCGCACTAGAAGAAAAACTTTCTGGTTGTGCAATCCTACAATTTTTTTAAAGCCCTGCATATTATTCAGTGAGCGTGGGATGCATGGTTCAAACCACCAAGTGGCAACACCAATGTGTAATAATAAGAGGGCCATTCTGAAAACACGTTACAAGCGATGGAACGAGGGAGAGAAAAGGACAAAAGGAGGGAGAAAGAGAGGAAAGAATTGATTCTTACTGCAGAACCAGCTGCAGTTCAACTGAATTAACCCGAGGGGAATTCCCTG
Source organism: Lumbricus rubellus (assembly GCA_945859605.1). Lineage (NCBI taxonomy): Eukaryota > Metazoa > Annelida > Clitellata > Crassiclitellata > Lumbricidae > Lumbricus > Lumbricus rubellus. The sequence goes on along the minus strand of OX243816.1, from coordinate 17,169,117 downwards.
CAT
>OX243816.1:17159114-17164114 GCA_945859605.1 Lumbricus rubellus | reverse complement strand
TTTGAATTCTTTCTGTCAATTTGGATCAATTATAGATTAACGAAGCGAATGAAAATGCATGAATGAACTAAAATGAATGAATTGAAATGAATGATTAAAATGAATGTATTAAAATGAATGAACAACAATGAACGTATGGATGGATCGGTGCCATGGCTTGAATGGAATTTCTTAATTTTTGTACTTGCATGAAAAATTTCGGAGGAAAGAATTATCGGTATATAAACAAAAACTTCACGGCCGAATCTATATCGCGTCTTCCCTCGGTTGCTTCATGCACTTATTCCTCTCCACTTCACGCCCTTCTCATCCTTTCCTCGGCCAGAAAGAGGTTCAGCAGCAGATAAGACCTGGATGTGTATAATACGGCGAGGGAGGAAGAGGGAAGCTAACAATCACCGGCCGAGGCGCTGCAGTGTAATATACAATAGTACCTGAACGAACAAGTATTGTGCATCTAACAAAAGATGGAGGAATAAAACAGAACACCAATCTATCAGCAACAACAGCAGCAGCAGCAGCAGCAGCAGCATCAGTCTATGCCTCGTTTGTGACTCAGACTCTATTTACTATCATTCACACATTATGCCCTCTGTATAGTGTATATAGGCCTACGCAGTAATATTCGCACTGACATTTATTGCATACGGCGACTATATATAATTGTATTAACGAATACAAAATAGGTCTACATACATAAAATTATACATGTATATATATACACACAGAGACCACGATGCCGTAAATATAATAAGCGATTGTTAAATGCCCAACTATATATATATATAAGCTGTGAGTTTCTGATCGATTATAAAGTATAATAAATAACTAAAATAGCTATTATTAGCTAGACACAATCGCCATTCATATCTAAGACTCTTAGTGCATTATTCGCATCTGATGTACTATAGATGACGAAACGTTTTGGATCCGATAGACGGTTATATAATGCGTGCTGGTGAGTTTCTAAAAGGCATCTTATAAATAGCCTGATATAATTATATGCATATGCATAATAGTCATCCCCAGGGGCGTAATACCAATGAACCTGCCTTCGGGTAGAGAACCATCATCATCCTCATCATGCATAATAGCTACATGCATACGTAAGCCTACATACACAATCACACATACAATACTTGCATACACACATACATACATACATACATACATACATACATACATACATGCATACATACATACATACATACATACATACATACATACATACATACATACATACATACATACATACATACATGTATATATTACATACATACATACATACATACATACATACATACATACATACATACATACATACATACATACATACATACATACATACATACATACATACATACATACATACATACATACATACATACATACATACATACATACATACATACATACATACATACATACATACATACATACATACATACATACATACATACATACACACACATACATACATGCGTACGTAAGTATACACACAGTGTAACTATAAAAGTACCTATGTACTTGCGTAATACATGTACATGTATAGTCCTTGTATACGTGCACACGTTCTTTAGCGGTTCAGCCTATGTAATTTCTATGTATACATTATTCACATGAATTCAAACGTAGTTATACAGGTACATGTAAATGCGTAGGCTTATATGTATGCATGCATGTCTATTTGTACTCATACATCCATGCATAATAGTCATCCCCAGGGGCGTAATGCCAATGAACCTGCCTTTGGGTATAGAGAACCACCATCATCATCATCATCATGCATAATAGCTACATGCCATGTATTACAGCATTACACACATAAAAAAATGTGTATACATTAGAGATATATCCGGAGGTCGAGCGGAGAACTCTTTCCACATCACTCCACAATTCCATTGCCAATCTTAAAGTCTCCGATTTGAAAGATTCGAGGACGCAGGGCGCCGGAAAGAAGAGGAAGCGACCTCAAGAGAAAAGAAGAGGAAGAATTGAGGAAATGAAGATGGAAGGAAGAAAGAAGAAGCTGTCCATTTAATCAGACCTGATGAGCATTGTCTGCGATGAACAATGAGATGGTCAGCCACAGTGTTCATTGGTCAGCCATAATTTATATATATATATATATATATATATATATATATATATACTAGACTGTTCATTTGAAAGATTTGTTCATTGGTCAGCATTAGAGACATTGCAGCTCGTCTGTCCAGATCCAGACAGCTTAGCTAGGCGCCGGTGCTTGTAGTATTATCTCTGTTTTCTACTCCAAACTAAATGCAGATGAATTCGAGATTTTATGGTCATCCGATTGAAAAACGTTTCGACAAGAAGAGAGACGGAGACACAGACAAGCAGACAGACAGAGAAGTAGACAGACAAAGAAAAAGAGAAAGAGACAGACACAGAGACAGCGACAGACAGAGACAGAGAAGGAGACAGAGAAAGAGCAAGAGTGGCAGACAGACAGAGACAGGGACAGAGACAGGGACAGAGACAGGGACAGAGACAGGGACAGGGACAGAGACAGGGACAGAGACAGGGACAGAGACAGGGACAGAGACAGGGACAGGGACAGAGAGACGGAGGACAACGGGAAGCAGATGGAAGAGAAGAAGAAGATAGAGGGAAAGAAAGACGAAAGTTGAAGACCAAATGAAGAACGGAAATAAAAAGGATGAGGAAGAGGAAAAAGTCCTCTGCGGTTTTTTTAGAAGTCCCTCAGTGCAGCTACATGTGTAGGACGATCATAGCAATGACTGTCGCTTGAGGGTGGTCTGATTGACCAGCGGCTGAGGAACTGGTGGATCCGATTATCCAGCGGCTGAGAAGACCGAGCAGCGACCCGCGACAATCAGCTGAATTGGTAGACCAGTCACGCATGACTTCAATTTGCAGGACTTTCATCAATTGGGTAAAAGACGACTGCGACCTTCAGCCTCCTCCTCCTCCTCTTCCTCCTCCTCCTCCTCCTCCTCCTCCGCCTCCTCCTCCTCCTCTGTGGGTTGTTATCTTAAAGGCTGATTTAGAGACGATATACACACGAAGTATTGAAGCGAAAAGAGTCGATGAGGATGGAGACAAGATTGCCATTTAATGAAATGAAACATGGAAAAAATCGATTGATTGGAGTACAGTAGTACACGTGTCTCGAGAAGTCTCGAGATTACGATTACGATTACGTGACACGTCGTTTGAAATAATATTTAGAATCGCAGGGAAAAAAAGACCAAGACATTAGACAAGGCCTATATGGGAGAGTCTAAGAAGTTTTTAGCCGTTCAAATTTCTTAAAGGTGCCGTGGAGTTTCCAGTGACCTCAAGTTCAGTAGGCTACTCGATTGGTTAAAAGGGATTATACGTGCACCATGCACTCAAGACTATTCTTCCTCTATATATAAGGCAGAGAACAGCAGTGAAAAGACAGCATGTCAAATTGCATATCATTTCAAGTATCCATCATCAGTATGAAACAATATCCTATTGAATGACAAAATGATATACGATGTGATTTTCAATGTCAACAATAGAGGAACAAGCACAGAACCCTGCTGAACACCACGTAATTATACCAACGAGGCTGCAGTGCGCGAATAATTGCCATTTTTATGTAAGTCTTACACTGATTTTAGGTACTTGGTTTATGCTAAACACTGAGCCAATTTACTGCAGGACGAGACACTCGAATCTAATGCTTGAGGTGACGCTGAAGAAGAAGAAAATGATCCACAGCATTAGAGGCAGCCCACAGATCCAAAAGAACAACTGCTCTCAATTATTTATATCTTCTACTACTGCACTCCAGTCTCCATAGCGCACATGATATCATTAGGTCAGTAAAATGAGCGAATTATTGTACTCTCTGTATTATATGGGCTAAAATGAGATGATATTTGACTTGGAACGTAAGTTGGATTGCTTGTGATTCACGACTGCATTTAGGGGGTTGTAGGCCTACCAGCTCAAGAGTTTCAGATGCGGAATATAATTACATGTATATAAAGGTGAGATGCGTCTGTAGGCCAATAGTTTGGTCAGGGTCGAGAAAAGGATCGTAAACTCAACTCAACTATCAAAATAATATGAGCAAAATAATGTAGATGGGAAGGAAGGAACAGCCATCGCGAAATGAGAAATTTATTATTGATGTAATAGTTGGACTTAGGACATCAGAGTGCTCTTTCGGAAGCGATATAACAATGACATATTTCTCTGTCTCTGTCTCTGTCTCTCTCTCTCTCTGTCTCTGTATGTCTGTCTCTGTCTCTGTCTCTCTCTCTGTCTCTCTGTCTCTCTGTCTCTCTGTCTCTCTCTCTCTCTCTCTCTGTTTGTTTGGCTGCAGGCGATCGTTTAGCAACAGAAGATGGATGTCGTAAAGCCAATCCTCCTACAGGCAGTCTGCATGCTCGCCCCCCAACGACGAGTTAGCAAAAAAATCATTCATTCGACGGCGGACAGAACTGCAGCTTCAAATCAAAGTCAGGTTGGCAGACAGACGCAGGGGGCCTACAAAGAAAGAGACGATCAGACAGCAAAATGCATACGAGACAGGACAATGAAAGCAAGGAGAGAAGAGAAGGAGAGGAGGATGGGAGGGGATGTATTTACTTTATAAAAAAAGATGGAAAAGACAGGAGAATAATATGCTGGAAGAAGGAGAAGCAGGTTGAGAGAAGGGACAGAAAAACAGAAAAAGTCGAAGATGGTGGCATCTCCCTCTCTTTTTCTCTTTCTATCTCTCTGTATTTCTGTCTCTCTGTGTATGTTTCTGTCTTTGTCTCTGTCTCTCTTTCTCTGTCTGTCTCTCTCTCTGTCTCTCTTTCTCTTCCTCCTTTTGTGTTTGAGAAAAGAAAAAGGTAAAAAAAGAGAAAGAGGAATTAAATGAGAAAAAGAAGAAGAAGAAGAAGAAGAAGAAGAAGAAGAAGAAGAGGAAGAAGAAGAAGAAGAAGAAGAAGAAGAAGAAGGATGGAGATGTCGGCCTCGTTCGGTGTCTT
>OX243816.1:17146614-17154114 GCA_945859605.1 Lumbricus rubellus | reverse complement strand
TCTCACCAGAACATCATCATCACAACGATGATGATGATGATGATGACAACAACGACGACAACTCTGCGATCAGAAACAAAGAACAAATGAACAAAGAAAGAACGGACGACTTATGAGAAAAACATTTCAACCGAATCAGTTGTCCATCAATCAATTTAACCGAGTAATCAATTAATTGCTCAATCAATACAGTTTCCTTTAATTGTATATCTCTTTGTTATGTGGCAGAAGTTATTATTATTATTATTATTATTATTATTATTATTATTATTATTATTATTATTATTATTATTATTATTATTATTAAAATTAAATCCAGGAGGATCCAGGAGGGCAGCGCCATCTCTAGGATTGTCTGTCTGGCTGTGGCCGCGATTCCTTCGTCTGGTAGGATAAGGAGCATCGATCTCCACTTTCCCTCCCCCAACCCCCAACAACAGAAAACGACGGACAACTCCTCCTCGCCTGCTGACAGATTGTCTGAAAGGAAGGAAGACAGAGAAAAAGGATAAAATGTCGGGGATTTAACATTTGAGCCCAGTCGAAGGTGAGGATCAGAGGAGGATGACCCGTAGGACAGCCATTCGTCCTCGTGATGGTAATTAGAGGACAGGGTGATTAGAGGAAAAGGTAATTAGAAGACCAGGCTGTTTCTCTTCCCAAGAGACCTCTTCGCCCCAGACGAAAGTTGGGACCGATTTTTCCTCCATCCCTCCGTCCCTCCGTCCCTCTCTCCCTCTTTCCATCCCTTTCTCCATCCTCCATCTCTCCCTCCGTCACTCCCTCTCTCCATCTCTCCATCCCTCCCTTCGTCCCTTCCTACCTCGTGACGCCGATTAGAAGAAACGCTCGGAAAGCAAGAGGATTGGAAAAAAGATAGGAGAGCATAGGAGGAGGAGTAGGAGGTGAGGAAGAGGATAGAAGGAGTATGGTGGATATGGGAAGCAGATGGGAAGAGTGTGGAAAGGTGGAGGGCAGGTCCATGTGAGAAAACAACAAAATAAGAAAAGACGTCGAGAGGAATAGAAAAAGCAGGTGGAGCAGGAGGATGAGGACAAGGAGAAGGAGGAGAGAAGGAGAACGAGGAGTAAGAGGAGGGAAAGGAAGATGATGAAGAAACAGAGGATGAAGTCTAATTCGCTGATTGGTTATAGCATTATTTTGGGGTCGTGAAATATGGCGGCTGTTAGACGTCATCGTGCTTCATGGGTCACGTGTCTCTCATTGAAATCTCGTTACAATCTCGTCGTCCCTGGACGTCCTTCATTCCGTCCTTCATTCCGTCCTTCATTCCGTCCTTCATTCCGTCCTTCATTCCGTCCATCAATCTTTAAATGGTTGTACTGTGTAGAATCCGCTGCCACTGACGAAGGCAGCCCGAGCGATATGCGCAAACACACACACACACACACACACACACACACACGCACACACACACACAGGCACAGACAGACATACACAGACAGGCACAGACAGACACAGACAGACACAGACAGACAAACAGACAGACAGACAGATGGAGAGAGGAGTAGACTTGTAGAGTAAAGTCATTGGAAGATGTTGATGCTGGGCAAGGTTTCACATCAATAAAGACATCCGGAAGCAAAGACATCTGGTGACAGAAAACGACACTAACACCATCGACCATCCTCCACCATCATCGCTCCACCATCACTGTATACCACCAACGACATGACAACCACCACCGCAACCATGACAGACACCACCATGCAGCATCACCACCACGACCACCACCATGAAACTACAACCACGACCATGACAACCACCACTATAGTATACCATGACAACCACTACCATCGTCATCACCACGACAACCACCATCACCACCACAACCATTACCATGACAACCACCACCATCGTCATCACCATGACAACCACCATCACCGCCACTACCATCACAATGACCTCAATCATCACAACCACCACCACCACCACCACCACCACCACCGCCATCATAATCTATATCACACCCCCCACCACCACAGTCAATGATACGGTTGATGATTCCGAAAGAAGCGCTCTGTATAATATGGATGGGGAGCGCTATATAATGGGGAGCGCTATATAGATGGGGAGCGCTATATAGATGGGGAGCGCTGGATGGGGAGGGCTATATGGGGAGTGATAGATGGGGAGCGCTATAGATGGGGAGCGCTATATAGATGGGGAGTGATAGATGGGGAGCGCTAGATGGGGGAGCATTCTCCACCGGATGACGTTGTTTGCTGCGGTGGATTAGCGTCGTTAGGGGCCGTGTCTAATGATTCTCCAAATCCGCCAAAATCCGCTGGCAGCGATTTCTTGCTGCGAGCAGCGCTTTCGTCGTGCTGCAGCGGAAAATGTCGCTGCTGCTGCTTGAGATGTATTCGCTGTGGAAGGAAAGTCTGGAAGAAGAAGAAATTTGGAGCAAGAGAAGAAAAGAGAGGAACAGAAAGAAAACATAGGAACAGGAAGAGACAGAGATGAAGATGAAAGAAGAGAGAAAGAGACTCAGAGAGGACGTATGTTTGTAGGCTATGTAAGTATGAATATGTATATATAAAATTATATATGAACATTTATATAGCGCCTTATAAAAATTTAACGAGGATGGTCGATGGTGCTACTTTAAGCTAACCGACAGTTCTAAACAAGTGCGACTTAAGTGACTTTGAGAATGTTTGATGATGACAAGGGGTGGATGCAAAAATAATGTTTGAGGACGGTACAATTACTGATTTGAAACCGAAGAAAAACCATCTACATCATCATCCTTCTAATGCCATTTGCTCTCACATCAAGAGTGATTCCGCCAAAGCCTGTTTCGCATTAAACTGTCACCTAAGCTTTTCGTTTCATTTGTATAAAGGAGGGTCTTTGAAAGTGAGGCCTGAACTCTGCATTGATCCGGTATCCCCTTGTCCTCACTTCCAGCTCTTCGCTGATGATGTAAGACGCTGCATGAATGGAAAAGTACAATGTACATGGAAGGGAGGAAAAGGCAGAAATGGAATGAAAACGACAAAGGAACAAACAGACAGACAAACAGACAGACAAACAGACAGACAAACAGACAGACAAACAGACACACAAACAGACAGACAAGCAGACACACAAACAGACAGACAAGCAGACACACAAACAGACAGACAAACAGACAGACAAACAGACAGACAAACAGACAGACAAACAGACAGACAAACAGACAGACAAACAAACAGACAAACAGACAGACAAACAGACAGACAAACAAACAGACAGACAGAGACAAGACGGAAGAAAGAGTGTATATGGGCTATATTGTACAGTGTACACTGAATGTATACACTGTACAATATAGCCTATACACTCATTAAAAACGAGAATTTTAAAAAGTCGGTGTTTTTTCAACATTGTCAATTTCCAAACAAATCTCTTCGGAAGCAGGTAGTTTTTTTATTAACTGGGATGAACGAGAAAAACCAAAGTCAAGACACAAGAACTTACATGTATACATCATAAGTTTTCTGCATGACAAATGTATAGTGAGGCTCGTGGAATTTCTACACGCAAAAAAATGGAGCGAGAAGTGTGTGCGATAGTAGAAGGATGCTATGCCCGATATCTATTTGTGCCTAAGGCTGAAAAACTCGAAGACTTATAGGCTAAGACTTCCCGTTCCAGGAACTTAGAGATTAAGGCGGTAGTTTCTGAGTTGTGAGATGTAGAATGGTGGTGAGGAGAAAGCATGCAAGGAGGCAAACAAAAATTTAATGGGAACGACGATGCATGGTGCAAAAGAAAGATACCTTATTTTGAGAAAAGGCGATTCCCTGCAGGACTTTATGAATCCGAATCGTGAGAAAGTCGCAGAGTCGAGTCCGAATATGAAGCTTTGCAATGGTGTCTCCTTACACGGAGGAGATGAATCCCAAAACCAGGGCTTAAACTTAAAGTGTAGCTGGACGGTCATGGACGGCGTCCATGCACTTATTCAAAATCTGAACGCCGTCCTGCCACTTAATTATTGGCCAGCACAGCCTGAAACGAAAGGGCGTCCAGGCACTTCCTTTGGAAAGGTAAGGGGCGTTCAGACACTTATTTTTCCACACTTTAAGCACTGCCCAAAAACTCGTTGGCGAAAACATGCGGAGACAGTCTCGGACAGAGCTTTTACGCATGCAAAGGTATATGCCTTTGTACATTAAAAACGCACGTATATTATCAGTAAATTAATGGTACTGAAATTAAAAGAAACAAGGAAAATGGCACTTTGCATGCGTAAATATATTTTCTGTCTGTCTCTGGGGTTTTTTCAACGAGGGTTTTAAGTTAAAATAAATTTATCGCGTAGCAGACGAAGGAAGAAAGTCAACCAGGAAAAGAGAATGATAATTATTATCTGAAAGGGACTGGAATGATCTGTTGAATTGGTGTTATTGCGAAAACTGCTGCGGGTATCATTTTAAAGTCAACTCATCCGCATATAGGCCCTATACGGTGACTCCTTTTATCATAGGCGTAGGAGTCGGGGTTCAGAGGGACAAATGCCCCCAAATTTTGGGGAAGTATGAATTTTTGGGCAAATAGACCCGGATGACTAAAAGGGTCGGCAGAATTTTCGGCCAAACGTAACGCAAATTTTTCTTAAGATTTCGATCGGATGAAAAGAAATTTCGGGCAAAGTCTCATTTTTGCCCCACCCCCACTGCTGAAATGTCCCCTATATACGCCTATGTCTTTTATCTCCAATAAACACATGTTCAGTTAGTTTTGTGGCATACAGGTAGCGTAACAATTGTCTTTTGCGCGTAGTCTATAGAAAGGTTTATGTGAAATGTGTAACAGGGGAAGCAGCGTGTACAACACTGAACATGCAGGAATCAATCGCAATATAAAATAATAATGCTGTCAACATGGGTCGCGTCGCCTGATTTACACACAGGTAGCCAATAAAAGAATCACTGGACTGGAACGACAACAATGAACGCGGTGAGCACATTACCGATTACATGATGTAATGCGTGACCGGATGCGTCGATAAAAGATTGACACAGAATACATGATTGCATGCATGACTGAATGAATGAATGAATGAATGAATGAACGAAGGATTGTATGAATGGATGCAAGACTAAATGCATGACCGAATATGTTACCCATTGTTATGCAAATCCATTAAGTGCACGAATGAATGCAAGTAGTGTTCATTATCCAATCATGCCCGTGCACATTCATTCTTGACTAATCGTGACACAGGCGGGCAGGTAGAAACCGGTATATTTAAATGTAAACGATTTAAACACAGGTAGCCTAACCCATAAAAGAATCACATCGATAAATTCACACTGAATACATGACTGAATGTATAACTGAATGAATGAATGAATGAATGAATGAATGAATAAATGAATGAATGAATGTATTTATAAATTCATGCATCAAGGTTTTATTTGTCGTTCGAAGTCATCCATAACTTCTCTGGTTTTGCCTGTCTGCCTGTCTGTGTGTGTGCGTGCATGTGTGGCCTTGTTGTTCTTCACTCGTCGCTTCTTCACAATAGGTAGATAGGTAGCTGGACCTATATATATATATATATATATATATATACATAATTTACAGGTTTATATATTATATATATATATATATATATGTATACGCAGATAGATAGTCGGATAGGTGGCTATGGCGCAATGCATGCAATGCATGCAGGTGTTTCAGAGGAGAGGGGGGTTCAATCCAGGTGGAATCCTGTAAGCGGATGATGCCCGAGCGTGGCTGATGAGGAGGAGGAGGTCACGACCTGAAAAGACCGAGCACAGCCGACCGACCAACCGACCGACCGACCGACTCCTAAGGCGACGTATTTCCGTTGCTTTGTACGATGTCGTTTGAAGGTGGTACAAAGGAACAACGGAAAAACGTGATGCATGGAAAGTGGTCTCGAAAGAAAAGGCAGTTAGTCAACAGAGGAGGTCAACAGGGGAGGTCAACAGGGGAGGTCAATAGGCGAGGTCAACAGGGGAGGTCAACAGAGGAGGTCAACAGGGGAGGTCAATAGGCGAGGTCAACAGGGGAGGTCAACGATCATTACTAGGTCATATAGGTCAAACGCGGAAACTCAACAGGTTTGTCACGTGATCTAAATAGATGGAATGGATGAACGCAGGAGGATCATGAGCAGGAAGAGGAGAAAGACGAATGGAGAGGAGGAGGAGGAGGAGGAAAAGGAGGAGTAGAATTGGGAGGATATATATATATATATATATATATATATATATATATATATATATATGAAACGAGTAGCCAATTTTTATCTGATATAGTAAATGAAGCGTCTGTCGATTTACGCAGAAGTCGAAGATTCGATCTGAACTTGAATTTATTTATCATCGTGAACCATGGACATAATTATACGTCCGATGCAGTTGATGGTCTACGGTGACGGGGGGCGGGGGGGACGCCTGTCTGATTCAATGAGTGGCGCATTCAGTTGGCATTTTTTGTCTCAATCGAATATTTTATCGTTCGTAAACAAACGTGGATTGGTCCAACATAATATACCATTCCATGTTTGTTTCAACTTTCAAACAGAATTCCTAGAATAAAAGCGGCTGAAAAGTGGACGCCAAGTCTGGAACTGGTTCTTAGACCACTGTCTTTCTTTCTCTATCATTCTCTACCTCTCTCTGTTCCTCTGTCTCTCTCCTTTTCTTTGTCTCTGTCACACTTTCTGTCTCTTTCTCTGTATCTTTCTCTCTTTCTGTCTCTATATATATCTCTATCTCTCCGTCTATCTTTCTGTCTCTATATATCTCTATCTCTCTGTCTATATTTCTGTCTCTATATATCTCTATCTCTCTGTCTATCTTTCTGCCTCTATATATCTCTATCTCTCTGTCTTTCTTTCTGTCTCTATATATCTCTATCTCTCTTTTTCTTTCTGTCTCTATATATCTCTATCTCTCTTTTTCTCTGCCTCTTTCTCACTTTCTGTCTCTCTCTCTTTCTCTCTTTTTGTCCGTCTCTACATGTCTCTCTTTCTGTCTCTTTCTGTCTGTTTCTCTGTCTCTCTTTCTGTCTCTGTCTGTCTCTCTGTCTCCCTTTCTGTGTCTTTCGCTATATCTCTTTCTGTACCATTCTCTGCATCTCTGTCTATCTCTCTTTCTCAGTCTCTTTGCGTGCCTGAATCTCTCTCTGTATGTCTTTCGTCTTAAACATCGTTATCGTCATTATTACTTTCCTCGACTCTCCTATAGACGACCATCAATTTTTTAGCAACCCGCTGTTCGGTCTTCGTTTAGCTTTTACTTATAATATGAAAAACCTCCGTTCATTTAGCGCTATGATATCAACTCTATTCGATCTCATCAGTGGTAAAAATACAGCAGGCTATATAACAAATGTAGTAGGACCAGCGTAGCGCAGATCGTGTAGTACATCAACGTATCATATAGCACAGTTTTTTACTTACCATCGAGTAGTTTGATCTGGTATACGCTTTCGACAACACAGGAAGAA
>OX243816.1:17137834-17146414 GCA_945859605.1 Lumbricus rubellus | reverse complement strand
TCGACCGTTATTGTATACGTCTAATCGAGTGTAACATCATCAGACGCCTGCATCAGCTGCTGCAGCTGCAACCGTCCATTAATTTTCGATCTCCGATTCCAAGCATCCAACGATATATTTTCAGACTCATTGCAGTCTAATACATGTAATGCGGCCTATGCCTATATGAATCCGTTAGGTATTGATGTGTACTATAATACATTAACGAACATTGAGAGCGGAACATTTAGAGTGTCTGTGTGTGTCTGTTTGTATGTTTGTCTTCTTGTCTTTTCGCCTGTCTGTCTTCTTAGATCGGGTTCTACGCTCTGCTGCCCGACTCATCGGACGAAGTCCTCAATTTTCGCCTGTCTCTGCTTACATGCGTGATGTGCTGCATTGGCTGCCAATAGCCCAACGCATCAATAATATTACCGAATTGCTGCCCTTGTTTCTCGATGTATTCTTGGTTGTGCTCCATCTTATCTGCGCGTCCTCTGTCGTCCTGTCTCTGACATTGAAGCTCGTCGGGCCCTTCGCTCCGCTGCGAAGGGACAACTGCTTGTTCCACGGGCTCGCTTAGCTACCAGACAGCGCCGAGCCTTCTCGGTTGTGGGACCGTCAATCTGGAATGACCTCCCCTCAAACCTTCATCTCCTCCATCTGACCAGTCAATCTTTATTTCTCAAGTCTCTTAAATCTTTTTTCTTTGGTCGTGGCTGGGCTGGGAGCGCCTCTGAGTAGTTTCTTGAAGAGGCGCTATATAAATTCTAATAATGAATGAATGAATGAATGAATTTTGCCTGTCTGCGTGTGTATAAAAATTATTAGCTCAACAAGTGCATGGCTTGAGACTTGTACTTTTACGCGAGCAAGTGATGTAGAAGATTTTTTCACTTTGCTGAGTGCACGTGTGGAATATTTCTAAGATTTTCGGTGACAAGGTGATAATACACATGTTGGGTAAAATGCAGTATACTAAATTTTTACAAGTCAATAGTGCTAATGACGTCGCTGATACATCGTCACATTTTTGCTTACGTGCAGGAGATAGTGTAGTAAAACTTCCGAGAATAAATCCTTATTAATAAATCATCTTACACGTACGCAGTTATAGAACGACCATTATAGATGCAATGTGTGTGGTAAAACGTATACGCCACTAGAGGTGAAATCCAGAGGCACATAAAAAATTAAATAAAAAAAAAGTGTGACATTATTAAGTGCAAGAGCAGTTTCTGTATCCATGTATGTACATCCTCATCTTTCTCTCGTCTAAAAACTTGCCTTTTTTCTCGGGGTTGAACGCACTGGGAACGATTCTAAAAGGCTCTTGCTGCAAGAAGCGCTTTATAAATCATGGTCAGATAAGATAAGATACATTCACACAGATGTGAGCGAGTGGTTTGAGATGTCCACATATATAGGCACACACAGTGACACTCATAATTACATGTACATAATTATGTGGGGCGTGGTGGTGTAGTGGTGGCGTCGTTGCCTTGGAACCGGAAGGTTCGAGGTTCGAACCCACACCGCAGCGTATACGGACCTTGGGCAAGTCCTTCACTCCCAATTGCTCAGCGATTTGGGGTGAAATTCCGATGCAGTGTCCGCGCTGTAGTCGGGAGCGCCTCTGAGTAGAGAGAGCTTGAAGGGACGCTTTAAAAACTGCACATACAAACATACAGACATATAATTATTAGGAAGATGTAATTTACAGGTAAGCATGAATAGGAGATGAAATTTTCTTCTTACACGAGCAGATGGTAGGAGATCTCTCTCCAGTCCTTCGGTCGTTCGAGGAAGTTGTAGACCGTCGTCTGGATCTTCGACATCTGACGGAACCTCGCATCTCGTCGGTGTGCATGGTAGTTGAGAGGTTTGCCGAGCAGAGACAGACGCGGATGTCGAAGGCGACCATCCCCCATCGTCACTCGATGTCCTGCCGCAGCCTCTGCGAGTGCAGTCCCCGCTGCAACAGACGCCCTACCTACCCTCGCCGCTATCCTACTCTTCCTCTTGCACACTCCTTCCCCTCCTCTTCCTCCTCCTCCTGATTCCTCCTCGTCTGCCTCACCCTGCTGCACTGGCTCCCTCTTCTCGCGGTCGTCGTCCGTCAACTGACTGTCGTCGTCGTCGTCGTCTTCCTGGTCGCTTAGTCCGACGAACTCCACCCGCGGTCGAACCAGCGACCGACTGCATGTCACTGCCACATCCGCCTCCTCCTTCTCCTTCTCCATCTTTTTGTCTTCATCCTCCTCTTCCTCTACCGCCTCCTCCTCCTCCGCCTCCTGCTTTGCCTCTGCCTCTGCCTCTGGCTTTGCCCCTGCCTCTGCCTCTCCCTCTGCCTCTCCCTCTCCCTCTGCCTCTGCCTCTGTCTCCTCCTCTGCCTCCTTTCTTCGCAAAAACGTTCCACTGCATCTTGTCGTCATGCTTCGTCGCTTGCCGCCAATCTTAACGTCATCGTTGACTGGAGTGAGGAGTCGATCGAGTAGAACAATGGTCTGAACCTCTTCGATGTCCTCTCCTTCTCCTCCTCCTCCTCCTCCTCCTCTTTTCAACGGTCTTCGTTCATCGACCACACCACGACTGTTAACCTCGTCGTAGTCGTCGTCTTCCTCTTCTTCATCGAGATTCAATTCCTCCGGACGACATCTTCCTCCCTCTCCCACCGAATATCTCGTCATCTCATCAGAACATCATCACAACGGTGATGATGATGATGATGACGACGACAACAACGACAATGACGACACTGCGATCAGAAACAAAGAACAAATGAGTAAAGAAAGAACGGACGACTCATGATGAAAACAATTCAACCGAATCAGTTGTCCATCAATCAATTTAACCGAGTAATCAATCAATCAATTGCTCAATCAATACAGTTTCCTTTAATTGTATATCTCTGTGTTATGTGGCAGAAGCTATTATTATTATTATTAATATTATTATTATTATTATTATTAAAATTAAATCCAGGAGGTAGTAGAGCAGCGCCATCTCTCTAGGATTGTCTGTCTGGACATGGTGATGACCTTCTCGTGGTGAGACCGAGGCCGCGATTCCTTCGCCTGGTAGGATAAGGAGCATCGATCTTTACTTCCCCTTACCCCCCACCCACCCCCAACAGACAACTCCCCTCGCCTGCTGACAGATTGTCTGAAAGGAAGAAAGACAGAGAAGAAGGATAAAGTGTCGGTGATTTAACATTTGAGCCCAGTCGAAGGTGAGGATCAGAGGAGGATGACCCGTTGGACAGCCATTCGTCCTCGTGATGGTAATTAGAGGACAGGGTGATTAGAGGAAAAGGTGATTAGAGGACAGGGTGATTAGAGGAAAAGGTAATTAGAAGACTAGGCTGTTTCTCTTCCCAAGAGACCTCTTCGCCCCAGACGAAAGTTGGGACCGATTTTTCCTCCATCCCTCCGTCCCTCCGTCCCTCTCTCTTTCTCTCCATCCCTTTCTCCATCCTCCATCTCTCCCTCCCTCCGTCACTCCCTCCCTCTCTCCATCTCTCCATCCCTCCCTTCGTCCCTTCCTACCTCGTGACGACGATTAGAAGAAACGCTCGGAAAGCAAGAGGATTGGAAAAAACATAGGAGAGCATAGGAGGAGGAGTATAGGAGGTGAGGAAGAGGATAGGAGGAGTATGGTGGATATGGGAAGCAGATGGGAAGAGTGTGGAAAGGTGGAAGGCAGGTCCATGTGAGAAAACAAGAAATAAGAAAAGACGTCGAGAGGAATAGGAAAAGCAGGTGGAGCAGGAGGAGGACAAGGAGGAGGAGGAGAGAAGGAGAGCGAGGAGGAAGAGGAGGGAAAGGAAGATGATGAAGAAACATAGGATGAAGTCTAATTCGCTGATTGCATGGTTATAGTATTATTTTGGGGTCGTGAAATATGGCGGCTGTTAGACGTTTGCGATCTCGTCGTCATTCCGTCCATCAATCTTTAAATGGTTGTACTGTGTAGAATCCGCTGCCACTGACGAAGGCAGCCCGAGCTATATGCGCAAACACACACACACACGCACACACACACACACACACACACAGGCACAGACAGACATACACAGACAGGCACAGACACAGACAGACAGACACAGACAGACAGACACAGACAGACAGACAGACAGACAGATGGAGAGAGGAGTAGACTTCAAGAGTAAAGTCATTGGACGATGTTGATGCTGGGCAAGGTTTCACATCAATAAAGACATCCGGAAGCAAAGACATCTGGTGACAGAAGATGACACTAACACCATCGACCATCCTCGCTCAACCATCACCATACCACCAACAGCATTTCAACCACCACCGCAAAAACGACAGACACCACCAGCATCACCACCACGACCGTAAAAACTACCACCATGACTATGACAACCACCATCACCACCACGACCATGAAAACTACCACCATCACTACCATGACAACCACCACCACTACCATGACAACCACCACCACTACCATGACAACCACCACCACTACCATGACAACCACCACCATCGTCATCACCATGACAACCACCATCACCCCTCAACCATCACAATGACCTCAATCATCACAACCACCACCACCACTGCCAGTGACTGCCACCATAGTCTATATCACCACCACCCCACCACAGTCAATGATACGGTTGATGATTCCGAAAGAAGCGCTCTGTGTAATATGGATGGGGAGCGCTATATAGATGGGGAGCGCTATATAGATGGGGAGCGATAGATGGGGAGCGATAGATGGGGAGAGATAGATGGGGAGCGATAGATGGGGAGAGATAGATGGAGAGCGATAGATGGGGAGCGATAGATGGGGAGCGATAGATGGGGAGAGATAGATGGGGAGCGATAGATGGGGAGCGATAGATGGGGAGCGATAGATGGGGAGAGATAGATGGGGAGCGATAGATGGGGAGAGATAGATGGGGAGAGATAGATGGGGAGAGATAGATGGGGAGAGATAGATGGGGGAGCATTCTCCACCGGATGACGTTGTTTGCTGCGGTGGATTAGCGTCGTTAGGGGCCGTGTCTAATGATTCTCCAAATCCGCCAAAATCCGCTAGCAGCGATTTGTTGCTGCGAGCAGCGCTTTCGTCGTGCTGCAGCGGAAAATGTCGCTGCTGCTTGAGACGCATTCGCTTTATATGAAGGAAAGTCTGGAAGAAGAAATTTGGAGCAAGAGAAGAAGTCGGAGGAACAGAAAGATATATAGAAGAAGATGAAAGAAGAGAGAGAGAGACTCAGAGAGGACGTATGTGTACATGTATGTAAGTATGTATATATATGAATATTTGTATAGCGCCTTTAAAAAACTTAACGAGGGTGCTTAAAGTAGCTAACCGACAGTTCTAAACAAGTGCGACTTAAGTGACTTTGCAAATGTTTGATGGTGATGACAAGGGGTGGATGCAAAATGTTTGAGCACGGTACAATTACTGATTTGAAATCGAAGAAACCCCATCTATAATTATTAATAACGTCATCCTTCCAATGCAATTTGCTCTCACCTCATGAGCGATTCCGCCAAAGTCTGTTACTCGCATTATGCTGCCACCTAAGCTTTTCGTTTCATTCGTATAAAATATGAAAGTTGAAGCTTGAACTTTGAATCGATCCTCTAGTCCTCACTTCCAGCTCGTCACTGATGATGTAAGGCGCTGCATGCATGAGATGATGGCGTTTCCGAAGAAACAAGAGCGCCAGAAAAAGATTGGAAGAAAAGAACGAAGCAGATGGAACAAATTGAGCGCCTCTGAGTAGCTCCTTGACGAGACGCTATGTAAATGATCTGAATGAATGAATTTGGTGTAAAGCAGACGGCATGCCATGGGTGGATGTCAGTTAGTCGAAGAGAAATGGAATAAGGCAAAACATGAACAATGCTAGCCAGCTGTTGGGCATGCTATAGCAGTATAGCATAGCATAGCAGTTGTCACTGGGTAAAATATTATATAGCATGCGTTATGGTAGACGACCGTCTAATACAGGAAATCTGTGACAGCTAGCATAATAACCGTTGACCTATAATTTATAACTTGTAGCCTAATGTAACGAACTGGTTTCTCGTGTACATGTATACACTCCCGAAGATGATCCACACGATCATCTTCAGATGCATGGCATTGGTGAACTGAGCAGTATATAATATGTGAAGGTCGCCTTGCATGGCTGCCAACATTTAATAAACTAGACTCCTGTATAAAAACTTGTTCTCATCCATTCATACAATGAATTATTGCAACCACATCACTGCGCTGTGTCAATTTGACATTAAAAACGAGAATTTAAACAGTCAGTGGTTATTCATTGTCAGTTTTCAAACAAATCTCTTCGGAAGCAGTTGTTAAAAAATTAATTTATTAAATGCGATGGACGAGAAAAACAAAAGTCAGGACACAAGAACTTACATACCGGTATCATAAGTTTTCTGCATGACAAATATATACTGTAATATACATGTACATGTATATCCGTGTGAGACTCGTGGAATTTCTACACGCAAAAATGGAGCGAGAAGTGTGTGATAGTAGAAGGATGCTATGCCCGATATCTATTTATGCCTAAGGCTGAAAAACTCGAAGACTTATAAGACTTCCCGTTCCAGGAACTTAGAGATTAAGGCGGTAGATTCTGCAGTTGTGAAATGTAGAATGGTGGTGAAGAGAAAGCAAGGAGGCAAACAAAATGGGAACGACGATGCATGGTGCAAAAGAGAGAGAGAGACCCTATTTTGAGAAAAGGCGAGATCCCCCAGGACTTTATGAATCCGAATCGTGAGAAAGATGCGGAGTCGAGTCCGAATATGAAGCTTTGCAATGGTGTCTCCTTACACGGAGGAGATGAATCCCAAAACCAGAACTTAATTTAAACTTAAAGTATAGCTGGACTGTCATGGACGGCGTCCATGCACTTATTCAAAATCTGAACGCCGTCCTGCCACTTAATTATTGGCCAGCACAGCCTGAAACGAAAGGGCGTCCAGGCACTTCCTTTGGAAAGGTAAGGGGCGTTCAGACACTTATTTTTCCACACTTTAAGCACTGCCCAAAAACTCGTTGGCAAAAACATGCGGAGACAGTCTCAGGCAGAGCTTATACGCATGCAAAGGTATATGCCATTGTACATTGAAAACACACGTATATAGCAGTAAATTAATGGTACTGAAATTAAAAGAAACAAGGAAAATGGCACTTTGCATGCGTAAATATATTTTCTGTCTGTCTCTGGGGTTTTTTCAACGAGGGTTTTAAGTTAAAATAAATTTATCACGTAGCACACGAAGGAAGAAAGTTAACCAGGAAAAGAGAATGATAATTATCTGAAAGTGACTGGAATGATCTGTTGAATTGGTGTTATTGCGAAAACTGCTGCGGGTATTATTTTAAAGTCAACTCATCCGCATATAGGCCCTATGCGGTGACTCCTTTTATCATAGGCGTAGGAGTCGGGGTTCAGAGGGACAAAAGCTCCCAAATTTTGGGGAAGTATGAATTTTCGGGCAAATAGACCCGGATGACTAAAAGGGTCGTGAGAATTTTCGGCCAAACGTAACGCAAATTTTTCTTAAGATTTCGATCGGATGAAAAGAAATTTCGGGCAAAGTCTCATTTTTGCCCCACCCCCACTGCTGAAATGTCCCCTATATACGCCTATGTCTTTTATCTCCAATAAACACATGTTCAGTTAGTTTTGTGGCATACAGGTAGCGTAACAATTGTCTTTTGCGCGTAGTCTATAGAAAGGTTTATGCGAAATGTGTAACAGGGGAACCAGCGTGTACAACGCTGAACATGCAGGAATCAATCGCAATATAAAATAATAATAATGCTGTCAACATGGCTCGCGTCGCCTGATTTAAACACAGGTAGCCAATAAAAGAATCACTGGACTGGAACGACAACAATGAATGCGCTGAGCACATTACCGATTACATGATGTATTGCGTGACCGGATGCGTCGATAAAAGATTGACACAGAATACATGATTGCATGCATGACTGAATGAATGAATGAATGAATGAATGAACGAAGGATTGTATGAATGGATGCAAGACTAAATGCATGACCGAATATGTTACCCATTGTTATGCAAATCCATTAAGTGCACGAATGAATGCAAGTAGTGTTCATTATCCAATCATGCCCGTGCACATTCATTCTTGACTAATCGTGACACAGGCGGGCAGGTAGAAACCGGTATATTTAAATGTAAACGATTTAAACACAGGTAGCCTAACCCATAAAAGAATCACATCGATAAATTCAAAACTGAATACATGACTGAATGTATAAATGAATGAATGAATGCATTCATGAATTCATGCAACAAGGTTTTATTTGTCGTTCGAAGTCATCCATAACTTCTCTGGTTCTGCCTGTCTGTTGTCTGTCTGTCTGTCTGTGCGCGTGCGTGCATGTGTGTCTTTGTTTTTCTTCCCTCATCGCTTCTTAATCCACTACAAGTAGATAGGTAGATGGACCTGTATAAAGCATAGGCTATATATATATATAAATAGCCTGTAATATATTATATATATTATATATATATAGGTATACACGCAGATAGATAGTCGGATAGGTCACAGGTGGCTATG
>OX243816.1:16897834-17132834 GCA_945859605.1 Lumbricus rubellus | reverse complement strand
GCTGTCTGTCTGTCTGTCTGGTTGGCTGTCTGGCTGTCTGTCTCGCTGCTCTCGCCATAATTCTGTTCATCGGAATTTCTACAGCGCCCACAAAAGCTAATTCGCGGGAACCAGCTTATTCACAGGCGCTGAATCAAATCAAATTCGATAGACAAAGGTCAAAATCGAGAGAGTCAGTCGAGGAGTTAGACAGACGGCTATTGTTGTGGTGTATGATGTCAAGAGTTGAAACGGCGTGGGAGGTACCGTAGGGAAAGTGGAAGACTCAGGATAGGATCTGTGGAAAAGCAGTGCTTTGAGTTTCGAGTGAAAGACCTGTGGTGGGGATATAGTAAGATGTGGAGTTGTGATGAGTTTATAGGATGGGTCAGATATTTATATGTTTATCCATTGGATATGGGTTCTTCCATCCACTTTTCGCATTTTCGTCTGGGAAAAACGGGGCAGAGTTCTACACAAAACTCTTCTGCAACGCCATTCTTTCTTGTCCATTTTATTGAGAGAGAATTATTGCAGGAACTTCCAGGAAGACAGACAAATAGAGAACAGAAGGAGATTGGTTGGCACACACATGCAGAGAAACATTCGTAGAGAGTGAAGCAACCGAATTTAATCGATGGGCTGAAAGGAAGGGAAAGTCACCCAACCTGCAGACCATTTGAAGGTGGCATGGACATTTGGACAATTGCCTACCAGACAATAACACCCCCAGACAACAACCCCAAGCAGATAACCACCAGACAATAGAATAGCCCTGTGCCGATATAGTACATAACGTAAAGAGTAGATTTATATATTATTTATTTATTTATATATTCTGAAAGAATGACCAAGCATGATACAACGACCAAGTCTTGGACAATTATTAGACAATTAGGCCCAATGTACACATGAAGTAACTGTCAAACATCTACATGTACAACCAAATATTGGACAAATTACTAGACAATATATTATTATTAGGCACAACAGTGTACACTGTACACATGACAGAATTGCCAAACATTCAGAAGTAAATATTGGACAGTTATTAGACAATTAGGCACAGAGTAGCCTAGACATGAGAGAATTGCCAAAACATCCTAAGCTAAATGTTTGACACAATTCTTGGTTATATATTCACTCCAAGGAAAGTACATGTATGCTGATTTTAATAACAGTGCATGGATTCTGGCCGTTATTAAGCAACTACAATGAGCGCAGTGTTCTTGACTAGCCTATAGGTCTACGTCAGGGGTGCGCAACCTTTTCGTTAGTGTCGGCCGCATCAAAGGCTTACATTCTTACCATGGCCGCCAGTGTTTAATCTAGTTCCCCTCATCTGGGGGGGGGGGGGGGGGGTCGAGGTTTCTGGAGAGGGGCAAAAGAGCGTCTGGCGGACAATATCACCGAGGCGCGTAACGCCGAGAGGGGATGGTTTGATTTTTAAAATCTCCACTTTGCATTTGCTGTATATTTTCAGTGCTGATCAAAGTGGTACAAGGCTTCAATAATATGTGAGAGGAGCTCAGGAGAAAATAGTAAGCCTATAAAATCTCGGAAATAAGTGCTTTTGAACGTATCACGGGTCAAAAAATAAGAAAAGTAAGTGATGACTAAAAAAGTCGTAAGAAATTGTGATGAATAAAAACAGGTTGTCAGAAATTTCGCCACAAAAAGTCGAATTTTTTCGGCCGGCGTGTATCCACCTCAAAATTTAGTTTATTAGCTGTCTCCATGCACTACGAAAAAATCGGTTTCCCATTTCTCATTGATGCTTCTTTTCTCCTATTCAAATATTCTCTTTCTCTTCAGAGACATCATAATCAACAGCTGACAATTTGTGATTTACACTAAGTTTACACTTTACAGATAGTATACAGAAAATCTAGCATTCCTTCTCTTCTAGTCGCAGTGGGTTGGTGATCTATTCATGAAGTCAGACAAACGCATGATCAAGGTCTGAGCCCAATGCAGGTTTCTACGCCACCTGTTTTCCATTCTGCTCTATACAGATGATGCATTTATAGTACATTTCTAACCCTATATACTTGAAAATGATCTGTGGTGTAAGTTTCATTGGTCACTTCCCCCGCCAGCAGCTGCCAGCTGACGGTCAGCCCAGCTCGTACAATATCAAGATCTTTCAACTCACTAGTGGAGGGTGGAATCTTGGTCCATGATTGTACACAATGATTGACTGTCCTGGGCTGGATACGAGTCATTAGTAGGCTGCTCTGGCGGGCTCTTTGAGCTACATCTGGAGGAAACGTATACGCAGCTGATACCTCTAAGATGCATGCACATGCGACGGGCAATTGGCGGGTGCCCGTTTATGTGCGTGCGCGTACGTGTGCGCTTCAAGTGCAGAGTATAATTATAGGCCAATAAAGAACACAAATGCAGCTAATTGCATCATATAACCTTACTTTCAAAACAATAGAATAAAAATATTTATGAATTTATCTACAAACGGCCGCCAGTATGTTAGAGTTAGATTTGATTTCACGGCCGCCAATAATTCCTCTCACGGCCGCATGCGGCCGTACGGCCGCAGGTTGCGCACCGCTGGTCTACGTGTACGTTGTGAACTATAACTAACAACCTTTCTTTTTAAGTTCAATAAATTACTCAACAATTTACAGCAGTTTCCTTTTCATGTTCCTTAATAATTAATTATTAATAAATTAATAAAGAAACTGTACGAACAATACAAACCATTTGTGATTTTGCATATTTATATTATAAATATACCATATAAGCTATATATATATATATATAGGGGGATGTTGTGCGGGTGGTTGTTTGCATGGGAGGGGTGTTTATTGTATGGGGTTATTGTTCGGGGTTAATGTCCTTGAAGCCATTTGAATTAAGCTTTTTACAATAGGCGGAACTTCTGTGCACTGCATGGTCATGAAAGAAAGAATCGCGTTTGTCTGTTGCTAGAAATAAGATCCAACGACGACGATGGTGGATGAACGGATGCAACACACCACCACCACCACCACCACGAGATCTCAATTACAATCGGATTACACCGACTGACACCGAATTATGATGCATTACACGCAATGATATGGACTCGATGTTGCGTAATATTATACTGAATGACGCTCTGTGCATGTGTGTGCGTGTGTGTGTGTGTGTGTGTGTGTGTGTGTGTGTGGATGTCTCTGTACGTCTCAGATCTTCTTGGTGCCTTTGTCTCTGTGCGTGTCTGTCTGTCTGTCTGTCTGTGCGTTTGCTTGTCTTTGAATGAGTGCAAAGTCTTGAGTTGATTCTTTCCAACACCTTCAGTCTTCACTTCCTCCTTTCTCCATCCTCCTCCTGCTCCTGCTTCTATTCCTCCTTCTATTCCTTCTTCTTTCTCTTCTTCTTCCTCCTCTTTCTCTTCCTCCTCCTTCTCCTCCTTCTCTTCTTCACCTTCTTCCTCATTCTCATGCTCCTTCTCCTATTCATCCTCTTTCAACTGTTGGAGACATAGATTGCAGCACTGTGCAGCAGTTAAGACGGAAAGAGAGGATTGATTGACTGAGAGATGAACGAATAGCAAAGAAGTCAAAACAAAAATGGATCGATCCTATGAAGTAGCCATGCAGGACAGAAGGTTGAGGAGGAGGAGGAGGAGGAGGAGGAGGAAGAAGAAGAGGAGGAGAAGAAGAAAGAGAAAGTGGAGGAAGAAGAAGAGGAGGAGAAGAAGAAAGAGAAAGTGGAGGAAGAAGAAGAGGAGGAGGATGAGAAAGAGAAAGTGGAGAAAGAAGAAGAGGAGGAGGAAGAGGAGGAGGAGGAGAAAGAGGAAGAGAAGGAAGAAGTAGAAGAAGAACAAGAGGAGGAGGAGGAGGAGGAAGATGAGGAAGAAAAAGAGGAAGAAGAGGAAGAGGAAGAAGAAAAGGAGGAGTAAGAAAATGAGGAGGAAGAGGAGAAAGAGGAGGAGAAAGGAGATGAGGAAGAAGAAGAGGAGGTGTAATTGAAATAGGAGGAAGAGGAGAAAGAAAAAATGAAGAATAGGAGAAGTTATCGAGGAGGAAGAAGAGGGAAGGAGGAGGAGCAGTTATGCTAGTGTTGATGAATCACGTGACACGGCGAATAGCTGCAGCAGAGAAATCCTATTACCAAAGAACGAAAAAAAGGAAAATATGAACAACAACAATAAACAACAGCAGCTAGAAAATAGCCATCATCGCTGTCTGTCTGTCTTCCGTCTGTCTGTCTTTCTGTCTGTCGTCTGTCTTTCCGTCTGTCTGTCTGTCTGACTTTCTGTCTCTGTCTCTCTTTCTCTTTCTCTCTCTCTCTCTCTCTCTCTCTCTCTCTCTCTCTCTCTCTCTCTCTCTGTCTGTCTGTCTGTCTGTCTGTCTGTCTCTCTCTCTCTCTCTCTGTCTTTCTTTCCGTCTGTCTGTCTTTCCATCTGTCTTTGCCGTATGAAATATTATGAGGTCAAGAGGTCACCGTCGTCTGCTGCCACCTTACGGCGCGTCGCAGGGTCACGTGACCCTGTAAACGGAAATCGACGGCGAAAGGAATTCTGGGAAGCGGAAGTGGAAGGCGATGAGAAGATGTTCACTAGACCGTGTAACCGGATGTATGACGTAATCGTGAAAGGTCACAGCTCGGTGACTCGAGCGACATTTAAAATATCGATGTATACTTTCTTTGAAGGAATAATAACTTAATGAAGACTGCTTCATGACGTCATGAATTAATGCATCGCAGGTAAATAAATTATAAGCTGCGGAATCGATGAGCAAGACCAAATGACTAAGTTTAATTGAGTTTTGCTACAGATCATGGATTCTAACCCCTCAGCCATGGGCGTAGGGGACATTTCAGCGTTGGGGGGGGGGGGGGGCAAAATTGAGAGTTTTGCCCGAAATTGTTTTGCCATCCGGCCGAAATCTTATGAAAAATTTCCGTTACGTTTGCCCGAAAGGTCTGACGACCTTTTTGTTCGGGAAAGTCCGACTTTTCGGACAAGAAGACCCGGAAAAATAAAAAAGTAAAATTAAAAAAAACTGTTAAAAATTTTCCGGGTCTGGTTGGCCGAAAAATCAGACTTGCCCGAAATTTGGGGGCATTTACCCCCCCCCACCCGGACCCTCGTCTTCTACGCCTATGCCCTCAGCTTTAGTTTAAGATGGCGCGGTGTCTCAGTCCTTGCATTTTAAGATGAAGCTTCCTAGCTCTTTCATTCGAAGAGGAATCGATTTCAATAGGCTATTGAGACCGTTGGCTTATAGGTTATGTTAAGACGTGCCCGCCACTATCTTAGAGTCCTGGAAAGCCACATTCAACGCAGCCTCGGACAGAGATTATCTGTCAGAGAAGATCTGTGAAAATACCTCCAATGCCCCCTATTGAATATTGATTTTCTGGGAAATAATGCTATCCACGTCATCCTAACCTGGATCACAATCATGCATAAGCGCTGCAGTATTCTATCTGCATCTAGGGTAGCGGCTCCACTTTCCACCAACGCTGAGGTGAAAAACATTGCAAGGATGATGATGGCATACCTATAGGCCTATAGCGACTGTTTCAGCATGAGCTACAGCTGCTATAGCTATATAGCAGAGTCATCCCAGCCTTTGGTCGATTCTCGGACAGCGATAGAATGTAGCCGTCAATGCTCCTAATCTGGTATCTACCATCGCATGCCTTTGTGGCCGCATCCTAATCGGCCAGAGAGAGGGTCCCGCAGGCCACCCAACTTCAGATGGTACAAACCGCAGAAACGACTCTAATCGTCAAACACAACGCAGCCCAATCTCATGCATATAGCAAAGAAAGTCTCGCCCAAGGCCTCCAAGCTGACGGTACGCTGCACCATCCGGCTGTTGAGTGCGCTAGGTCCTGGCTCATCGTCAGCTCTTTTACACCTGCTAAAGAAAAGATGCTACAATCGGTTTACGTAGAAGTCTAACAAGTCTAAAACGTGCCTCAAGACTTGAGCATCTATTGTTGCTGAGTGAAGTTGTTTTGAGCCAACGGGTCTATTGTCAATCAAACGAAAGACGAATGACTGCAGCTGCGGCTGTCGATCCTTTGAGGCCAACTCTTTAAATATATAACATAGTTTCATCACCTGTTAGCCATAAAGACATTCCACCTGGACCGCGCCTTTCTTATATAGCACTAGGTGGTTTCTATTGAATGTCAGCAGTGGTTGATTTCTTTATCCTTGTTTGCCGCTTGGGTGCAGGAGTCATTTTCCCGTTCGTTTAAATTCGACGATGACAGCTGTAGTACAGCTTCACACTACACAACCTTTTCAAGACCAGGAATTAATATTAGAGAAGCTGCATTATATTATCATCACAGAATGCCGCTACATCAGAATAGCCTTCATCAAAGTAAAGATTGAGCAGCAGAGGTTGTAATAGTAGAAGTGGTAAAGTAGTAGTTGTAGGTAGTAGTAGCAGCAGTAGTAGTATAGTAGTGGTGGTGGTGGTAGTAGTAGTAGTAGTAGTAGTAGTAGTTATAGTAGTATAGTAGTAGTTGTAGTAGTAGTAGTAGCAGTAGTAGTAGCAGTAGCACAGCAGCAGCAGCAGTAGTAGTAGTCGCAGCAGTTGTAGTTATTCTTGCTGCATAGTAGTAGGCTTAAGGTAGTGATAGTAGTAGTAGTGGTGGTGGTGGTGGTGGTGGTGGTGGTGGTGGTGGTTGTGGTGGTGGTGATTGTGGTGGTGGTGTTGGTGGTGTTGGTGGTATTGGTGTTGGTGATGGTGGTGGTGGTGGTGGTGGTGGTAGTAGTAGTAGTTGTTGTTGTTGCTGTTGTTGTTGTTGTACTAGTAGACTAGTAGTAGTGGCAGCTGCAGTAACAGCAGCGGTAGTATTAGCTGTAAGTGTAGTAGTTGCTGTAGTAATGCTCTATATATACACACAATTGCAACTTTGCAAGGCCACCCTCTCACTTTCCAGATGAAAGTTTCGCCTCTGACCACATGCTAGTGTCGACCTCAAATTATACACTGAAACTTGACATTTTTTTAGAAATTGTCATTGCTTCAGTCTTATCTCTGTGTATGCTTAATCGCTAGGTGGACACCACTAACGCCACCTATTGATTAATTAACACAATGCGTGGGAACCCTACATGGATAGAAAAAAGTATGTAAAAGCTATAGGCCTAATAATTATAAGGGAAGTGGTTTTGGCGTTAAAGGAGGGTTGGCAAATGCTCGATGTCAAAGAATTTGATACGGTGAAATTCACGACCATGTACAAACCTGTCACCCTTTGTCAACTGTCAACAGCATTTAGAGTAGATACAAATTCACTGGGAGGTTAATATGTAGATGATGGGATTTTGCCGTGAAAGTACACGACCACTCATTCATTGGATAGGCCTACGTTTAATGCACACTGCTCGCAATGTCCCATTGTTCTACCATAATGATCCAAACTTACATTGCGTCTGCCAGACCCGCTGCACATGGAAAGACCTCGTTGTACACATTAAATTAATGTAAACCCTTAGTGCTATTGTGAGACAGAATGATCATAATAGCAATATTGTTGTTATTTCATTATTGTGAGACAGATCATAATAGCAATTGTTGTTATTTCATAGATTTGAATCACGGGCTGACGCGATCTGTATCCGGGAATAGCTCAAGGGGCATGACCATGGCGCCTAGTCAAGTGGGCAGCGATGGGAAAAAGATTCCACTGGTCAATTATGTTAAAATAAGTTCATGTTGAGACCATATGCGACCCCGTTGTATAGGCGTTTTTTGTATGCTTCTACATGTATGTGGACTAATTCTAATTGGGCTATTCTGCTGTCTAGAAAGAGGAGGAGGAGGAGGAGGAGGAGGAGGAGGAGGAGGAGGAGGAGGAGGAGGAGGAGGAGGAGGAGGAGGAGGAGGAGAGGAGAAGGAAGAGGAGGAGGAAGAAGAGGACGAAGAAGAGGAGGAGGAGGAGGAGGAGGAGGAGGAGGAGGAGGAGGAGGAGGAGGAGGAGGAGGAGGAGGAGGAGGAGGAGGAGGAGGAGGAGGAGGAGGAGGAGGAGGAGGAGGAGGAGACTTCTCTATGATTAGCCAACTTCTGTAGGTGGATGTTGAAAGCGTATTATAGTAGTAGGTCTGTATATTTAATTACTTGTGAAAGTTTCGATAGATAGCAGACCTGCATATGGACTGCATGGCGTCTTCCTCAGTTACCATGACAGCAAAGTTCATTGACCCTCATGTACAATTGTACATCGGTCCAATGAGGGACCAACGAACGAACGCGGCTTCTGGTATATATATAATTATGGATCTAAATAAATAAATAGGCATGTATATATAAATGAGCACATTAGATATATAATTATGTGTTTATATGCATAGGTTGTGTATACACATATAATATATATATATAATATACATATATATACATGTATGCGAAAGTCTAACGACTCGAATGCAAGATTTTGCAACAATTGACCTATGGTACACTTCACTAGCTGCTTGACTTTCACCAGATATATACAGGTAGCTATGAATGTATACATAGGAGCCTAGGTGTACATGTATGCCTAGAAATATATTCTCTTCGTATATGTCTATGTATGCTCATATATTTATTTATTTATTGGCTACCATAGACACATGTAGGCGCCAACATAGTGAACACCGAGACGTTGAATTGAGGTAGGCGAGACACATTTTACAATTATTTTTTTAATGGTAGGAGCTAACTAATTTCAGTTTAAATAACCAAGCAGATATTGAAAGAATCATGAAGCATTAGGTTATAGCGTTTAACAACAGTAGGCTACTGTCCATTGATGTACACAAGATCTGATCACCATGACAGTCGTCACTATGCTGATAATCGTATTGGTATTGATGATGATGATGATAATATAAATGATGATGATAATAATAATAATAATAATAATAATAATAATAATAATAATAATAATATAAAAAAATAACAATAACAACAAAGTCAAGAACAAAGGCAACAGCTACAACAATAATAAATGTAACAATAGAACCACATTCATCACTCTCTCTGGTAGTAGGCCAGCAGTAATATTAACAGCAGCAGTAACTGTAGTAGTAATAACTGTCGTAGTAGTATTGATAATGACGATGCTGCTGCTGATGATGACGATGACGATGACGACGACGACTATGACGACGACGACGATGACGATAATGACGATGATATGATGATGAAGATGATGACGACGATGATGATGATGATGATGATGATGATGATGATGATGATTATGGTGATGGTGATGAAGATAAATCCTCTTGATTTGCATGCAATTCTTCTGACAACCAACAGAGTCGTAAATCCATTGTAAAGAAAGACGCCCCATAAATTGTGATGGCTGCGCCTCCGAAAGAACCACCTGCTACAGATGCCGGCAAGAAGGAAGACAAAGATGGAAAAGATGCTAAAGATGGAAAGGATAAAGATGATGGAAATAATGAGAAGGATAAGAAGGATGGAAAGGATGCAGATGAAACATCAATAGCTTTCGATCGACAGGTTGGTTAAAATACATGTACATCTACTCAGCTGTTTATAGTCTGCTTCTGCATTTCTCATCTTCTTCTTCGTATACTCCGGCTGTCTGTTTCTTCCTCTTCCCTCCCCTCTCTCTCTCCATATCTGTCTGCTTGTGTGTCTATTCTTATTGTGCCTTTGTCTCTGACTCTCTATCTATGCCTCTGTCTACGTGTCTGACAGTATCTCTTTCTTATCATGCTTTGTTCCTTTGTCTGCCTTTTCCTATTTTGCTATTTCTGTGTATTCCTCTGCTTGCCTGAGTGCTTGTCCCATGTCTTCATATGCGTCCATGTCTCTGCTTCTGCCTCTGCGGCGCCTCTGCCTCTGCCTCTGTGTAACGACATCTAACGCATTCAGATTTATCTTACCTTAAATATAGTGTGTGTGTGTGTTTGTGTGTGTGTGTGTGCGTGTGTGTGTGTGTGTGTCTGCCTATGTGCCTGTGCCTTAATGCAGTAGTTACCAAACTTCTCTAACTCAGGTCCCACTTGTAAATATATCGTGGCTGTCTCAAGAACCACTGAATAAAAGTAAACATCATGTACTAGAATTTGCTTCGTAAATCGGCATGAAAATAGATCTTTGCTGATTTACGGACATCGTTTGAAAGTAGGCTAAACATAATTATTTTGAAGCATAAAAATGAAACCTAAGCATAATAATCATATTCAAAAGCTGTTGCTCCTCTGTTCATAACATGAATTTTTAGAATTTACGAATTAAATTAGCGACGATAAAATAAATATTTCCCGAAATATAGGCCTACTATGGCGACCCAACTGACTCACCGAACCACTTTTTGGGACGTGACCCATGGCACAGTGTAGGAAACTCTCTTAACTCTTTACCGACCAAAGTATATAGTAAATGGTAAATCTTATTTACCCGCAGTCAGTAAAGGGTTAATATAATCATTTTTCTGGCGTATACAATTTGCTTATAGACGGTGATTGAGACACCTCTCCCGCCGCCGTCTGATCCGCCTGATCCGCGCCTCGATGCTGTCCTTGAAGAGGGAGAACAGGAGGGCGAGGGGCAACAGGAAAAGACGAAGCCTGCTATTCCACTTGACACTGGTGCATCTCGTCACGTGTCTATGTCGAACAGCAGAGAAGAGATCCACGTCATCCTTCACGGAGCGACCAATCTTCCGGGGACAGCGCATTCGAGAGCTCCATGTGCCTACGCCATTGTGTAAGCATATTTTGATGTCAGGTTGTTCACGACTAAGGATGAGAGACAGAAGCATGGTTGGAGATTGGACCAGGGTGACGGGAAAGGTCAGGCCTAGAGACAAGATCAGAGTAGAGATAGGGTCAGGGTCATTATCAAATACAGTGCCGGTAAGCTTATAGTATGAAGAAGAGAGACATACTGTGGAGGCAAAAAAGGTGAGGAGCATAAGGAGGAGAAGAAGGAGGAGGCGGAGGAGTAGGAAGAAAGAGGGAAAGAAAGAGAGGAGGATAAGACGATTGTCGGAAAATATAATAAAATCTAAGAATACTATGATTATAATTTATTATGTCTCACGTTAGGGTAAGAAGGGGTTAGGGTAACTAATAATATAGGTTAAGATTAATTAGATCTATATACATGTACATTGCCTAGTTGCATAGTGGCTGTTGATGACGACTTAAATAATTTGTGACGAAGAAGACATAAATGACTTTAAAAGAAGTTTTTGTTCTTATTCTGGTTGTTCTTTTTGTTATAGAAAGACGAAATCGAATGATGACATTGGATCTGCAGCTGAGATCGTCACTTCGTTCAACCGAAATCCGTCTTTCGCAGCAACATGGGAAACATTTGGGATAGTGACAGTCGACGAAAAACGATCGACAGAAGAAGGTCTCAGATTCGAATCTCTGTCTGTGACACTGTGTCTGTCTGTATATCTGTCTGTTGGTCTGTCTCTTTGTCTGTCTCTCCCATATGGGTCTCTGTCTGTCTGTTCATGTGCATAATTGTCTGTCTCTGATTAAAGTCTCTGCCTGTCTGCTGGTCTGTCTATTGCTTGAATTCCATACAAGATTGAAATGTGTCTGAATTAGAGACCAAAAATAATTTTTATTGTTTGTCTGTTGTTCGATATTTAGTTCTGATCTTCAAAATCGTCGATGCACCAACGAAGCAGATGCTGGCCAAATACCATCTGCCTGTCAACTTCCTCGAGCCCTTCCACCAGTACCACCTGGAAATGGTCGTGGTGAGTGATGACAGTGTATGAGGACGAGGATTGACAGTGATGGTAGCTTTTGCCTTTATGGTGGTTGAAGTTAATAGTTATCTGGTTCACTGGTTGGTTGCTTTATTGGTTGTCTATAGCTGATCGATCGATCGATTGATTGATCGATCGATTGATTGAATGATTGGTTGATTGATTAGCCTTGCTTCATGGCTAGTTTGTTAAGTTCGTTGGTTTATTCATTGATTTCTTCATTCGTTCATTGATTGGTTCATAGACTTATTGATTGATTGATTGACTACCTGATTGACTGATTGATTAATTGATTGAATATAATAATGATGGCTGATGATAATGACGACGACAATAATGATAATGGTGATGATGAAACGTTGTCATCATATGTTGTTGTGTAGCCATCGGTGAGTTCTTCGCAAGGCATACAGTTGATGATTTCGATTACAAGAAAACTCAGCTTCATTCCTAAGAACGACAAATCATCGCCCAACTACATCGGACTAGAGGTATACAAGTTTTTTTACTGCACTTAGAATAGAAAACACCACACCACCTATCACCCCTACTATAGGGTTGACACCAACACCACCGCCAGCATCACCATCAACAACAACAGCACTAACATCACCACCAATATTACCACATCACTATTTAACTCAGTATACCACCGCCTTTGCCATTATTATCAAATTTATCGTCATCATGACTGTCATCAATATTCATTCATTCATTCAAGAATTTATATTGCGCTTCTTCAAGGGGGACTACTCAGAAGCGCTCCCGACTCTAGCACGGCAAAAAGGGACAGAATGACATTGCTTGATCATTAGTGATGAATGAATATCATTATTTTATTCCTAACGTGCTGCTTTGCTATCCCTATCTAGGTTATGTGAAAGGAAGTCTCCTTGACTAGATACACCATGATTAATTTGTTGTGCATTGTGTTTGTTTTAGGTTTTACTGGAGGGAATAAGAGAGGAATTGGATGAGCCTGTCGGACCAATCACAGCCGTTGCTAAGATTGCGTCATCTTATTACCCGTTCAGGTCCATCTCTAAAACAATATCATTATATCGTCACCTTTCGCACGATTTGCATGTAGTCTATCTCCTTTAATCATTACGATCATTTCAACTTCATGATGAGTATTGTTGTATGGCATATGCGTGTACTTGTACATCAGCAAAACACTAAGTTCCCATGCTCGAGCATCTTTTGTATTCTTTTGTATTCTTTTGTATTCTTTTGTATTCTTTTGTATTCTTTTGTATTCTTTTGTATTCTTTTGTATATTGACGTCATGCAGTTATCAATCGCATTGATCACCTCGGTCACATCATCTCAATCAATACATTCGACTGGAATAATCAACCAATCAAATCAATTCATCAATCAATAAGTGAGATTGGTTTTGCTCTTTCTCCCATGTTTAGGGAGGACCTGCTTTTCAGTCATCATTTGGATTTTAGTCACGTGTTCGGCGTTACTCCAACGACTGTTCTCTTTCCAAATCCTCCAGTCTCTCTCTTCCGACCATCGACTCCACGCATGGCTGGACCTGCTCAGGTAAGTCCAATCAATCAGGTGTAAACATCTCACAGTTAAGAAATGAATCAAATGATGTCCACTTGCCGATCGACCGACCATGTGCACTTAGATGATACCATGTAGACTCAGATCTCCAATTTCTGATCGACTCCGTGACTGGTATTGTATTTGAAAATCTGTTAAGAACCTCCTGCTATTCAGAGTCGCTCTCAGCGCGAAAGCTCCGAAAGAATTAGTCTTCAGGCAACGGGCCCTGGGACTCTACCAGGATCGTTCCTTACTAAACTTAAAACTGTTCTTTTTGGGCGCGTTGGAGTCGGGAGCGCCTCTGAGTAGTTTTTTACTTGAAGGAGCGCTATATAAATGTCAGAATGAATGAATGAATGAATGAACGGGCAGATTATGCATGGTGAGACCGGATCACATTACAAGGGTATACAATATACATAGTAGTTGCATACAGGGTACAGTAAAGAGATGAACATCTGAAGAGTCTATATACTGCAATTTCTGTCGACAGGTGACGCTGCCATCGTCGTCTGGTGAACATCCTCCCGTTTGGAATCACTGCTTCCTCTTTATCAACGAACGAGACAGCGCCACACTGTTCAACCCACACTCCGCTCTACTCATCGAATTCTACCGAACTAGATCAGGTCAGGTCGGGTCAGGTCAGGTCAGGTCAGGTCGGGTCAGAATGGGTCAGGTCGGGTCAGGTTAGGTAAGGTCGGGTCAGGTCAGGTAAGGTCGGGTCAGGTTAGGTGAGGTCGGGTCAGGTCAGGTAAGGTCGGGTCAGGTCAGGTAAGGCCGGGTCAGGTCTGGGCGGGTCAGGTCTGGGCGGGTCGGGTCTGGGCGGGTCAGGTCTGGTCGGGTCGGGTCATGTTTTGTCAGGTCGGGTCAGGTCGAGTCGGGTCGGGTAGGGTCGGGTCAGGTCGGGTCGGGTCTGGTCAGGCCGAGGCCGATCAGGTCAGGTCAGGTCGGGTATGGTAGGATCAGGTCAGGTCGGGTCAGGTCTCAGTTCAAATAAAGTCTTTCGAACAACACTCTTCGATGCTTCACCTTGTAAGTTATTCTTCCCTTCTCAACTGGTCGCTCTTTACTTCTCAATTCTTCTTTCTTTATTCCGCGCTTCTCAATACTTCTCAGATGCAATCCCATCAAACTAATCATGCATAATCATATCAGGTCTCCTTTTGGAAAGACACCCTTACTCCTCATTCCTCAATTCCCCCACTGCTCAGCTCTTGCATGCTCTCTTCCATTCCCCATCTATATCACAGAACGAAAGTTCGTAATAATTATGTTGGCTATGAGTCTCGACTATGGAACACAATACAATGTCGGATCCGATCTGTAGGAATGACGGACTTGACATGGCGACTGACGAATGCTCTTGGCTATTGCGTCATTCCACTCGACCACGACATCTACCGATCGCTGGCGCCATCTGCAACGAAAGACACGGCAGCAATCAGACTGGAAGCCATACCCATACAGGTATTATAATTATATTATATTATATTATATTATATTATATTATATTATATTATATTATATTTATATTATATTTTATTATATTATATTTTATTATATTATATTATACTATATTATATTATATTATATTATATTATATTATATTATATTATATTATATTATATTATATTATATTATATTACATTATATTATATTATATTATATTATATATATTATATGCCTGTATACGATGAACACTACAGTACTTTGAACCTCCTACAAGGCTACAAGCATTGATTGTTGCAATAATAGAGGCTATGCATACACGCGCTGGAGTCGTCAATTAACCTTTACAGCAGTCTATATAACAAATTCTTGTCTCAGGTAGACACACTTGTATTGGACATGTGGATACCAGATAATTGGATCGTATTATAGGCCTATGTATCTTCTGGATCAGTCACCTATATAATACATTCAGGTTTTTGTTAAGACATGGCAAACATTATATTGAGGACGAAGAGATTGGTTGTCTGTATTTTAATGTTTATAAATTGCCGTCATGATCGTTTCGTTTTCTATTCGTAGAAATGTCTGTTGATGACGAAAGAAAACAAAGTTCCAACAGTCAACTTCGTCTTAAGACTTATTACTTCACAGGTGACGTATATACTTTACTCAATATAATTATTATGGCTAAATGAAAGATTTATACGAAAGGAAACTTAGTCCAATTGGCAATTGGCAATTTCACTGCAATAACACTTAGTTATATATGAATATTAGGCCCTATATAAAAATTATCTACTGCTCAACGTCTACTAACTTCTTAGTTTTTACTAAACGCGTAGGCCTATAGACATGCATCAACGGCCAACAATTTGTGACTTCAAATGCGATTTAGTTGTAAGTCATGATGTATGCAATATAGAAGAACGTTATTTCGTCTTTCATATACAGAGACCAGACAGTCTGAAGACGCTGCCAGGCATCGACGATCTACCTGTGATTGGCAACTCGCAACAGGTGAGAACATAAAATGAGGATGAAAGTTACATGATACCGATGTAGTGGAGCTATATAACCAACAGATAACGCCGGATGTTGATCGTTACGTTTGCTCTGAGTATATAAATATTTGAATGACGTATTTCTAACAGATCGGTCTTCTGTATACTCTCCGAGTGTCAGGTGACCTAAATGAATGGGAAAAGAGATCAATTGAAGTGACTGCAGTGTTTTCAATCTGTATTTGCGTACATTCATGAATGTCTTTGTCTGTTTCTGTTTGCCTTTCGTTCATTTATCCATTTCCTTCTTCCTTCCTCATTTTCACCATCTTTCTCTGTAGATATCATGCCAACGGCTAAGCCGGGAATTGTTAAGTCGGGTATATATAGGCACTATACATAGATTGCCTTATGCCTGGTCATGTGCATACCAGCCCAGGATCCTATTTACCTTAATCTCTACTCTTCCTTCCCTGTCATTGTCATTCTTATCATGGCCACCTAATTGCATTAAGGCTATACATGTAGTGCGAGCCTAGGTGCTGTGATTACCCTCCAATGGCCCACCTCTGACAACTTAACATTTTCACTACGCATATATTTTTTAACTGCGGGCAGATCTCGCTCAGATCTCGCTCAGATCTCGTTCAGATCTCGCTCAGATCTCGTTCAGATCTCGCTCAGATCTCGCTCAGACGGCTATAGGTAAACGTCCTGGTCTCGACTTGGTCTTTGGTGGAACGTCTCGGTTAAACGGTTTATACGACTTAGTCACGACCATAAGGCTTTCCCGGACATCCTTGTTCATTTCCTGGATATCCCATCGTTTCCTCTGCTCATGCCCATCCTTCTGCTTCCGATCCTACCACTCCTCCTCCTCCTCCTCCTCCTCCTCCTCCTCTATCTCCTTCTACTCCTTCTCCTCCTCTATCTCCTCCCTCTCCTCGTTCTACTAATCCGCCTCTCCTTCTCCTTCGCCTTCGGCTTTGTTTTCCAATTTGCTGTCGTTATAGTTGCCTCTCGACCGAACGACATAGTCTGGCGCTATATAAATGATGTTTTGCTACATTCATCCAGAGGTCGTTGATTGTATCGGCAAACATGTGGCCGTGTGGGCTTCAGTGTTTGGGTTGCTACGGGCAACCAATCATCTCCAGCCAAGTGAGACGCCTCGTCAAACGAACCAAAGAGTATATATCGTGGAGAAACAACGATCGACGCCATCGATCCATTTCCCCCATTGCCCCACCCTACCCCTCTACCCCACGCTACCCCACGCTACCCCACCTCATCGCACGGTTCATGATTTCTAACGATACCATCACTTTTATACCCATCTCGTCTCTCCACCCATCAGTGACTGCATTGTGCCACCACTCAACTCATCATCCATCTATACTGTCATTGTCTTTCCATTCGGTTCCGCATTCCTGCTTCGTCTGCCTTTTGTCTGTCTGTCTGTCTGTCTGTCTGTCTTGTATATCTGTCTGTATATATATAATATCTATAATACACATAATGCATAAACATATGCATATATTCTCTCTCTATATATATATTTATATATAAGTAATTATATATGTATGTGTGCGGGTGTATGTGTGTCCATGAGTTATCTTTGTCTGTCTGTCTGTCTGTCTGTCTGTCTGTCTGTCTGTCTGTCTGTCTGTCTGTCTGTCTGTCTGTCTGTCTGTCTGTCTGCGTTTCACTGTTTTTATTAAGCCTGTATTCGATTGAGGAGGAATCTATCGGTGATTATAGTCTTTTCATTGAGAGCCTCTCTCGGTTTTTACAACCAGCACTTCATCCATTTTCCCATTTAATCATCGTGCGTGCCTCCCCTCTACTCTTTCGATCATTTCCGGCCTTCTCTCGTGTCTCCCTTCATTCCGCTTACACGAACAGTTAATTCATTCGCAGTCTGTCTATCTGCCTCTGTCTCTGTCTGTCTCTCTGTCTCTGTTTTTTTTTGTCTCTCTTTTTCTCTCTTTGTCACTCTCGCTGTCTGTCTGTCTCTATCTGTCTTTCTGTCGTTCTGTCGTTCTGTCGTTCTTTGTCGTTCTGTCTTTCTGTCTGTCTGTGTATCTCTCTCCTCTCCGGCTCTGTCTGTCTGTCTGCCTGTATCTCTCTATCCTATCTTTTTTGTGCTGTTCCATCTGTCCTAAGCAATGCTCATGCATCATGATGCATGGCTCGTTTCCACACCATCCACTCATTCATATCATCACGTGTCGTCCGTCAGTTTGTTTACACTGGTGCTCTGTCCATCTCATCCCATTCGGCCAATCACTCACCGCCGTCTCTTTAAAGATTTACCTGCAGTGCATCGGTCACTGCAAGCGACCACTGACTATTATGCATCCATCACATGTCGTCATGGCTGCTGCTGCTGGTGGTGGTGGTGGTGCTGGTGCTGCTGGTGTTGTTGACTGTAGCAGTGCATGCGATGGATGCTTAAGTCTTGCGTCAGCCAAGAATAGTTATCAGTTGCTTCATTCTGATCAACCTGGTCGTTCTCGTTGCTGCTGCTGCTGATAGTGGTGACGATGCCTGGCAGGTGCTGTGTTGAGTGGCGTTGCACTTAAAAGAGACGTGAATGGAGTGGAACCGAGTAGAAGCGTTATTAAGAAGAGACCATTATTAATATTATACGATGCGATTGTTCTTTGTTTCGTCTTCCATTGTCTTTGAAAATTCTGTCGTCAGAGAAGAATCGGTTGAGAAGAACTGAATCATTAGCATGCATGTATAATTATATAATTATAGGACTGATGCAGGACAGAACTGAGATCGAGAACCATCGGATACGCTATTTATGTAAAGCATTTCATCCGAAGAGCAGTACAACAAACGGAATAGCGCTCCTAATTAAATTTGTGCCTTGTGTTTGGCTCTCGAGTGGCGCTTTAGAAGTTTGAAATTTGCGATTAGTCTGAATCGATTTATTTGGAGCCAACTCTTCAAGAATTCCTGCCTCAACTCATTTCAGCATCCGTCTTCCCAATAATCTCCTCAACCCAAACGACACCGTCTTATTATAGCAGCTGATCCTCCTCCTCCTGATCTTTGATCTGAATCTCAACCGAACTCCGACCCCCGTTTGGCTGTATAACCTAGACTAGAGGCAGCCCCTGTGACTTTTGTCGAAGCGCTCGTGAATAAGCGTGTGCCCTGCGTTTAGCTTTCAAGTAGCGCATCAGATGTCTGAAGCTTATACGATTACGTATTCAAATGAAGTGATTCAGTGAATGAGATTCTTTCAGTGAATGAGATACTTTTAGTTCTTGAAACCTTTTTGTGACCATAATAATATCTGAGGATGAGTGAACAAGACAGCTGCAACTGCAGAGTGCATCAGACATTTCTTCTTGTGAGCGAATGAATGGCTGCATCAATCGACTTCTATCGGACTCAATCAGCGGAGGTTCGACGACGACGATTATCTACATACAAAATCAAGGGCGGATTCGGGGGCCCAATCCGGCCATGGCCCCCCCATTTAGAAATGTCCATGTATCGTGCCCCCCCCCCCACATTTGGTTTCATCAGTGGCTGCTGAAATGGTATGATTTTTTCGAAAATTTGGCCGGATGACTAAAAAAAAAAGTCATCAACTTTTTGGGCGTATGGGATTTTTTCCCAGAGCCAAGATGTCAAGAAATGTTTGGCCCCCACCGTCCAAAGTTTCTGTATCCGCCCTTGTACAAAGTCATATACATGTATAATTGTATAATAATATTACTAGAAGTCTCCCTAGCAGTCAGATGACTCAGATATTTTAGACCGATTCTGCAGAGCAGAGCCGTCTATGCCTTCGATTTTCTCCATGTGTCTGTCTGTCTGTCTGTCTTTCTATATGTCTGTTTGTGTGTGATAGTCTGTCCGTCCATGTGTTTGTCCGTGTGTCTGTTCGTGTGTCTGTCTATGTGTCTGTCTCTCTAGTTAATTATCAGATTCAGTCAGTCAGTCAGACAGTCAATCAGTCAATCAGTCAGTCAATCAGTCAGTCAATCAGTCAATCAGTCAGTCAGTCAGTCAGTCAGTCAATCAGTCTCTCGGTTTGACTGTGTTTCCAGTGTCTGTCTGTCTGTCTGTCTTTCTTTCTATGTGTCTCTCTGTGTGTATATGTCTGCCGCAGTTGAAGGATCCGAAAATGGACTTTCCTTCGCATGATGCGATGGAAGAGATCCTGGAAACGAAGCGGCCAAGGAAACAACCGGACGTCACCACACCACATCGGTTTGTCCTTCTATTATTCTCTGTGTCTCTGTATTTCTGTCTCTCTGTCTCTTTTTTATCGAATCTAGTATCTCTGTCGCAAGTGAACAAAATTGCCAATTTGGCATAATACAGGCAATAGATTGAATAGAACATGTATGTATGCATGTATGCATGCATGTATGTATGCATGCATGTATGTATGCATGTACGCATGTATGTACTCCTGTCTTTGTCAGTGACGTGACTCCATCCGCTGAGGTGAAGCGATCATCTGCAGCTGATATCAATGGATTACCATCCACAACAAACATTCTCGATTTCCAGTTGAATGAATTGAACGCATATCGTGACGCCATTCGTCGCATGGAACGAGACATTCTCGGTCTGCACGACCAGGTGAGAATTCTGCAGACGACTAATGCACAGCTTCGTCGCCAGGCGGCCACAAGGAGTCCCTCCACTGCTAGTAAAAGTAGAACAGCTGCTGTGCCAACACCAACTGGACCTGAACCAGAAGTTCCAGAATCAGATGGACGGCTGTCGGTCGAGGAAATGGACGCAAAGCTCTGGGAGAAGACGGAACTTGAAGAAAGATACGGTAGGGAAAGAACAGTCAAACATTCTCTAATTTTCTTTGTAGAAGTCTTTTATTTGTCTGTTTATGGCATAAGTCTTTAATTTTTCTGTTTAAGTACAAACATTTTATACAGCATGAGCTACATTTCACTTTAAAATCAATTGAGCTCTTACATGTAGGCTATAATTGTATAACAATAGGCCTAGTTGTCTTCGAGACCTAATCTTTCAAACACATTGCTATCCGCATATTTATCGTCACTGTACCAAAGCCACTTTCAAAGCCGCTCGATGTTCATATGCATTCGAAACCGATACATCATATAATTATTGCCTTTCGGGTTTTAAGACACAATAGTGTATTTATGTTAAAAGCACACGTGGAAGTATAGATCTAAGCTTATGCTCGCATATACAATTTCATTATATTAAATTCGGCATTTTTCCTCAGCTGCGGCTATATTTAGTTGCTGTTGTTTTGTGTAACGTGCAGAGCTGATGAAGACGAGAGTTGCGAGACAGACGAAAGAACTGAAGGAGTATCGTGAGAAAGTATTGCGACTACAAAACGAACTCATCAAAGTAAGAAGTCAATCAATCGACTTACTGTCTATACACACATCTTATAGATGACCCTGTACACTGTAATACAGCCCTTAAAATATCAGGGCTGCAGGAAGTCATGATCAGACCTTATATAGAGCAGGGGATAATTTATCATAATTACTTACATTTATTCTCTGTTCATGGATGATGATGACTGTTCAGTTTCATACTATATGGTTTGTAACACCACTGCGTTACATAAGGACGATTTAGTCTATTCAATCAATCAATCAATAAATCAATCAATCAATCAATCAATCAATCAATCAATCAATCAATCAATCAATAAATCAATCAATCAATCAATATCAATTCATTATATTTATTGACGTGGAAGTTGCATCGATTTTTCCAGAAGAACGAGAGGGAGAAGGAGTTACTGCGACAGAGCCAGGGATCAGGAGGAGTGGGAGGAGGAAGAGTGGATGAGACGATGAATGGGAAGAAGAGCAAGGGTGATGCCGCCGTCATTGAGAGACAACTGGATGCGAAGACAGCGAAGATCCGAGGATTGGAAGAAGCGTGTCGCAACCAAGAAAAGATCATCGAACGAATGGAGCAACTGATCGAATCAAAGAGCAAAGGAGGTTAGACACGCACAGACACACAGATGGACAGACAGACTGACAGAATGACAGACAGACGAACAGACAGTCAGA
Source organism: Lumbricus rubellus (assembly GCA_945859605.1). Lineage (NCBI taxonomy): Eukaryota > Metazoa > Annelida > Clitellata > Crassiclitellata > Lumbricidae > Lumbricus > Lumbricus rubellus. The sequence continues at coordinate 17,111,047 of OX243816.1, read as the reverse complement.
CGTATGCAAAGGAAAGTTGGACCCAGACAGACAAACAGACAGACTGACAGACAGACAGACGTAGGCAAAGGAGGTTAGACACAGACAGACAGACAGACAGACAGATGGACAGACAGACAGACTGAGTGACAGACAGACAGACTGACAGACAGACAGACAGACTGACAGACAGACTGACAGACAGACGAACAGATAAACTACACAGATCAGATGGGTGGATGGATGTATGGATGGATGTGTGGGGTACACGAATGGTTGTGTAGTTGGATGAATTATAATTCATAATAATGATAATAATCATATATGATGGATAAGTGGATGAATCATTTCATCATGAATGGATAGTTGGATGGAAGGATTATAGATGGATGATGCATAGGTGAAAATAGATGGATAGATGAATATAAATATTATATGCATAGATACAGGCATGTATAATTTGTACATGTAGATGCCGCCTACACAGATACTTGCATAGATAGATAACTATAGAACTAGGACCTATACAATCATGTACATACATGACATTGTAGATGAATTATTTATATCTGGATTTTTTTGATAGCCTACTGGTTACTGTTGGATCATAGTGGTGGTGGTGTTGAAACGTTGACGCTATGGTCAGTGCGAATAGACATCGGCTGCAATTGACTGCATGGTTGATTCGCTAAAATAATATTGGTTTGCAGATAAAGAGCGTCAAGCGGCCAGAGACAAAATCATCGAGGAAAACCAAAGACTTCGACTTGAAAATCAAATGCTCACGGTAGGATTCACATATGCAAACAATCAGCGTCTGTCTGTCTGTCTGTCTGTCTGTCTGTCTGAAGTCTGTTTGTCTACCTATTCGTTCGTCTGCGTATGTTTCTCCGTGCCTCTGTACATGTACAAATCCATTGCATGTCTATGGTTCTCAGGGAATATTTGTCTGTGTGGCTGTGTGTCTGTGTGTCTGTCTGTCTCGTCCACTTGATGTCTGCATGCATGGTGTCTAAACAGGTCCTCTGTCTGTCGACGGTGCTTAGCGAATATCGGTTAGACGGAACTGCATGCATGAGGATCGATGATGATGACCAGCAGAAGTCGATTCTTTTTTGTGGGTGATTTTCAGATGAATAGCGCCCTGCAGAGACAGGTACAGACACAGACACAGAGACAGACACAGACACAGAGAGAGACGCAAAAAGAGACACAGACAGGCAGACAGAGACAGAGAAATCAGAGGAGGAACAAGAGATAGGATAGAGATTGAGGATGAGTAGGAAGAGGAGAAAGAAAAGGGAGGAAGAGGAGGAAGCCGAGTAGGAGGGAGAGGATGAGGAATTTGAGGAGGATGAGAAGCAGAGGAGAAGGAGGAGGAGAAGGAGGAGGAGGAGGGGAAGGAGATCGTTTGTATCACGTTCCAACTCGTTTGTTTAGTACAACAACAGATCTGTTTAATTTCTATGGGAATTCTCGAGGCTCCTGCATTCAAATGCAAATTTATAAATTAATATTGATTCAAACACAAAGCACAGTCGTAATTCACATGATCATACTATGATACTTCGAATTTAGATGGAATTTTAATGAAGTTTTACATGGGAAATTACAAGGGATGTGCCCCTTTCCCCTCCCTCTGACTCGTATACATCCAGGCGCGGATTCAGGGGGGGGCGGAGCCGGCGTACGCCCCCCCTAAACCTGCCGAACTGACCTAAAACTAATATAATTGCAATTTGGGAATAGGATGCTCGAAGTATCTGGACCGGCAGAATGGAGCTCTCTTACCGGAGCTCTCTTACCTACTTACCTGAGTTGCTAGCAGACGTTACCCACGTGACCAATGACTTTTGCCGTGACGTCATTCACGAAGTTCATGTACAGACAAAATTTACGTAGGCTAAATAGAAATTGGTCAAGTAAAAAATATGTCGAGTGGTCCGCCGTCAAAACGGCTTAAACAAGCAGTTTTATCATTCGCGAATAAGCCGACTGCCGTTGGTAAGACATAAGACTATCTTAGGCCTAAATCTCAAAAGATGGCATATGATTATCATTATAATTTTGAAATTCGTCGTGCTGATCATAGCTGCCGAAAGCGTTCAGCTGCCGATCTTATGGACAAAAGCAAATCAAGGATATAGAACTAGGCCTACTCCAGGGCTTAAAGTGTGGCAGGACGGCCATGGACGGCGTCCTGGCATTTATTTTCGAGGCAGGACGCCGTCCTATGACTTATTTGGCCAGCACGGTCGTCCATGACTGCATGGACGCCGTCCATGCAGTTACGGACGACACCGGCCATGACTGCCTAAAAATGGCTCCATTTGAGGTCGACACAGCCAAAAATGCGCTGGTCGCTGGGGCTCCGCCCCAGACCCCACTGGGGCAGCTTACGGTAAAGACAAAACAAAACCTTTCTCTTTTACAATAACATTTTGATTTTTATTGTTATCCTGGTAGCTTGCGACACTGAAAAACGACTTATTCTTGAAGTTTTCGCGACTTTATCGTTCACAAATAATTGCTGGCAAACAAGAGCCTAAAATGGCTCCATTTGAGGTCGACACAACCAAAAATGCGCTGGTCGCTGGGGCTCCGCCCCAGACCCCGCTGAGGGAGCTTGCGACGCTCCCTCAGACCCCCTAGTCGGGATCGGCTTCGTGCCTTCGGCACTCGCAACTTCCCGCATTCGGCGCCGCCACTGACGACCAATCAGGCCTACAATACAGCGTCCTGCCGTCCTGGCACTTTTTTTTACACTTTAAGCACTCGAGATCTATGTATATATATATATATATATATATATATATATATATATAGCCTACATAATTACGAGATTGTATTGGTAGTATTTACGCCCCCCCTAACCAGAAATCCTGGATCCGCCCCTGACATCCTCCCTGCCTTGGCTTATAGTAAGGGCCTAAACAAGACAATCGAGTGCATATAATGTATGCTATGCTGGAATTGTCTGACATTCAGGTTTCATAAAAAAAGATTTCAAAATGTGTGTATGTGCGTTTGTGGGCCCTACGTAGACCTATTACGCATATTCTTCTCCAGCGCCTTTCTGTCTCTTTTGGGCTCACTGAGAAGCCCCTATAGAATGGCTACGCTCTTTTCTTGCTGACCGCTCAAACTGTGTGATATCTGGCTCAACTAGGTCTCGCTGGGTCCCTGCCCTTTTTGGTGTCCCCCAGGGATCAGTTCTGGGCCCTTTACTTTATATTCTTTACACGTCAGATGTCAGCTCCCTACTGCGGGTATGCGGACTCCTACATCAGCTATATGCTGATGACATCCAAGCATACATGTATGTTCACTGTCGTGCATCAGATGCAATTTACTCTGTTGGGCTGATGTGCTCTGCCATTGATGCCCTTTCTGGCTGGATGGCTTCTAATCGTTTGCAGTTAAATCCAATTCATTTGGCTTGGCGGTCGCAGACAATATTATTGGCTGGTCTAGACCTGCACCTTTTAACTCAGACTTTCCCCATATTGCTTTCGCTCATACAGTCCGTGATCTTGGAGTGACAATTGACCAAGAACTTAGTCTCTCACAGCATGTTAACCTAGTAACGCGAAGCTGCTATTACCAGCTCCGCCAGTTGCGTGTTGTCCTGCGGTCTCTATCTCATGATGCCGCTGTGGTCCTTGTTCACGCGTTTGTAACCAGCAGAATTGATCATTGCTGCTCAGTTCTTGTTGGTCACCCATCTAGCTTAATAGGGCGTCTTGACAGGGTCATGCGCTCTGCTGCTCGGCTTATTGGTCATATTCCAAAATTTGCCCCGGTCTCTGCTTACATGCGTGATGTTCTGCACTGGCTTCCTGTCTCGCAGCGCATCTCATACAGAATAGCAGCACTTGTCTGGCGGCGCCTCACTGGCTGTGCTCCGTCCTACTTATCTGATCTTTGTCGCCCTGTCTCCGACATAGCCTCCCGTCGAGCTTTACGCTCTTCGGCCAATGGGGAGCTGCTGGTCCCTCGAACCCGCTCTGCTACCAGGCAGCGTAGAGCCTTCTCGGTTGTTGGCCCGTCCACATGGAATGGGCTCCCGCTTGCGCTACGCTCGCTACCTCGGAATAATTTGCCTGCCTTCTACAAGTTACTTAAGATCTATTTTTTTAGCCGTGGCTGGGCTGGGAGCGCCTCTGAGTAGACTTCTTGAAGAGGCGCTATATAAGTTTTCGGAATGAATGAATGAATGAATGAATGAATGAATGAATATTGGCGTGTAGGCTATAACAGGCGTAAAAGTTTTCTTGTTATACTGGGTGCTGGCCTACTGGGTTGACCTAATTTTACTCTTCTGGCGAAAACAGGCAACGTCGTTTTAAATATCATTGTATTTCCACGTTGCTAGTCATAATCTTCAATAATGTGAAGTATACTTATTCGATAATTAGCATACCTTAATGATGATTGCCTTGCATTGGTATAGGCTAATATTCATAGATAAACATGATGTCATTAGTCAACAGTAGCCTATATCCTAACTGCAGCAGGTCTATGGTAATCAGGCTATGTGTTCAATGAGCTGTTCTGCTGCTGACTCTATTCATGCTCTCTGCCTTGCAGTGTATGATAACATATAACATCTCTTTTAGTCGGTTGCCTTTTGTTTCTGCCTCTTTTCGTCTAATAAAATAATATCTTTATGAAAGTCGCTAATAATTCAAATTAATTGAAAGTATTACAGTGTGTTCATTCTGTATCGTTCAACTATCTATACCGAATTTAAAGGACAACAGTTTATAGGATCGATAAACAGACTAGTTAGGCCTACAGTATTATGGCTTTAATAAGTAGCCTATCAACCTATTGTTAAGCGTTTTGTATTTCCATTTTATTATCAGGTATTGTTCGATGATCTATTCTATTCTATGTAGCCTATAGACCTATTAGAGATAGAACAACATGTTGTACCATGTGTTTGTGTGAGTGCGTGTGTGTTCTTGCGTGTGTGTGTAGATGTGTATGTGTGCCTGCGTGTGTGTGTTTGTGTAGATAGGTGCGTGTGCTTGCATGTGTGCATGTGGGTGTAGGACGTGTGTGTAGGGCGTGTGTGTAGACGTGTGTGTAGATGTGTGTATGCCTGCGTGTGCGCTTGTGTGTAGGTGCACACATGCGTGTGTTTGTGTAGTGCCTACACCGACGATCAGCGTGCGTGTGTGTGTGTATGTTGTGTGTAGGTGTGTGTGCTTGCGTAGATGTGTGTGTGTGTGTGTGTGTGTGCTTGCGTGTGTACTATGTGTGTGCAGGTGCGTGTGTGTGTTTAGATGTGCGTGCGTACATATTGCGTCTTCGTCTTAAGAATAATAATAATTATTATTATGCAGTTCTTTTGAGGTAAATGAGTGATAAATATATCATACCTGAGTCGTCGATTATAGCTTGCACATTGCATCGATATTAAACGTCCGACTAAAATATTGGGTAGCCTAGATCTACATGCACCGACGATCAGCTGCCTTGCTGGGTATGCAGTGTTAATTTAGACATCTCCAGAGGAAAAATTTCCCAGCAATGACATTTCCCGCATGATAATTTCAGAGCTGTTTACATCTACACAATTAATGTAGGCTAAGGCTATGACATGAACGGTTGTACCATTATACGATGAATGTGTTATAGAGAGGGGCACATGGGTAAGGGTGTAGTATAGTCGCTGTCCGTCTCATGGTTAAGCCTACCGTCCGTCTGAACGGCCGCTTGTTCCACCACCCACCCCAGAAACCTGAATCCCCCCTGCAGGTCCGGCAGAGGAACTAGATTATGACACCTATTATGAGTTGTGCCTGCCTCACAGTGACCGATGCACTGACGTTATCAATTAATTATTAGGGTGATGGTGATTTGTCGCTTGAATCTGAATCTGATTCTGAATCTATTGCTGGTGGTGTGTCTGTCTGTGTAGGAACAGCAGAAGATGATGTCACGAAGTCAGAATGATGATGAGGAGGTGCTACAACTGAGACACAAACTCAGTCGAGATGAAGAACGAATCAGATCTCTCGAACAACAGGTCAGTCGGTCGGTCAGTTCAGTGAGTTCACACGAATGCGCATATTTGTATGCAACACACACAGCATGCAGATATCTGTTCCAAACAATAATAATTATAATCAGCATAGCTATGGCGCATCAAGACTAATTGTTGTTGTCGTCAATCGTCATGATGACTAGGATGATGATGATGTTGTTGATGATTATGCTCATGAAGATCATGATTATGATTAATTATCGATGATGATGACCATGAAGCTGTTGCTGATTGTGACTATGCTATAATTACCGGTGATGCTAATAAAAGTTATGTCGAAAGATGATGATGAAGGTGATGATGACAATGATGATGTTGACGACGACGACGACGATGATGTTGTTGATGACGACGATGACGACGACGACGACGATGACGACGATTATGTGTGTTTATATTGAACTGTAGTTGGTTGAGAATGCTCGTCGTTGGGCGCATGATAAGACGGATCTCGTGACTCGATTGGAAGAAGCGACGAACGGATTCCAACGCACTTCCGTTCTAGACAAGAACAGACGACCAATCGTGAGAAACACGGTAACCATGGCAACTATATATAGGCCTATACCTTCTCACTTTTCTTCTATCGTATCTTCCTATAGTTTCGTTCATTCTCTCCAAACTCTTCCTCTTGCTTGTCTACCAACACGAACCTAAGGTACTTTACTCAAACTTCTTAAAACTCTTCTTCAATTCGCTTCAACTTCCTCGTTCCCTCCCTCCCTCCCTTCCTTCCTCTCTCCCTCCCTCCCCCTCTCTCTGTGTCTCTGTCTCTCTCTCGATCTGTCTCTCTGTCTGTCTCTGTCTCTCACTGTCTCTGTCGCTGTCTCTGTGTGTGTGTGTGTCTCTCTCTCTCTCTCTTTGCGTGTGTGCATTTTTCTTCTTCCTTCTAAGCCTAGGCCTATGTTTCTGTTCTCTCTTCTGTCATACTTTCATCGTTTTTCCCTCTTATAACATTCTCGTATTCTTCCATTAAGTTTTGCAATCTTCAGATTCTACTCCTTTCCCTCTCCAAATTCTCTTCATCATCCTTTAACTGTTCTCCCAATTCTATTGCTTTTCTCTCATTAGTACTCTCATTCTATAATTCTCATCATAATTAATTATGATCCATCTCTGATAAGATGCGATTATTTTCTGCGTAGAACTGGTCGACGGACGAAGAAGACGCAGCAGCCGCAGCATCCTCTCCTCCTCCTCCTCCTACGTTGATGAAAAACGCATCTGCATCCTCATCATCTTCTGTCCGACCGACAAAATCCAAAGTAGCGCCATCGACCATCAAAACAAACAACAACGACAACAGACAACGACTACCAAGCATCATCACCAGCTCCACCTAGCGACGACGACGACGACCACACTCACCACTTCTTTATTTCTTTATTTAAGAACATTCACTTCAATGATCGTCGATTCCTTTTTATCACGTCTGCAGCAGCGCCTCTAACGAGTCTTTATTAAAGTGGCGCTATAAAAAAAATTAATTAGGCTACAATATCATTTAATACAACCAGAGGCGGATCCAGAGGGGCCAATACGGCCATGGCCCCCCCATTTAAAAATGCAATGGGATGTGCCCCCATTCGGTTTGAGATTTGCAATACGAATAGGGGTGTCATGGCATATTGGCCCCCATTAAAAAATTTGCATGGGACGTGGCCCCCACCCCCGTTCGGTTTTCGGCCGGAGGACAAAAACAAAGGTCATCAACTTTTTTGGGCAACCAATGACAAAAATTTTCCCTGTCCCAAGACCAAAGATTTTAGCCCCCCCCCCCCCTTTCGAACAGTTCTGGATACGCCACTGATTACAACCATACAAATACAGCATACTGAATAGGCCTACAGCACATATCACATGCATGCACACAGATATACAATACATATATATATATATATATATATATATATACATACATATATGAGATATGAGGCAAGGACTCCTTATACACACAGTCCTTGTATACATGTAAGGTCGTTTATACATCCACGCACATACACACACGAGCACTATTGCAGCGTGTTTCCTTCTTATGGGCATTTGCCATGCGGACGTGTATTTAATATGGTGGCCTTATTTTCTAATTTTACTTTCTCTAGCTTTGCTTCTATCGATGAAGAAAAAAATCTGTCATATTTTAGCTGAAAATAATCATATTTGGAGGTTACTATACCGTCTATAAAGTTTCTTTTATGCTTCCAAGATGATGGCTATCAAAGCGAGTAAATTAATACTTAGGCTTATACACATAAATTTGTTCCAGAATAATTTAGAATAATTTGGCTCAACACAAGAGCATGCATGGTTTGAAAACAGAATGTTCAGTTTCTGTTAGAAGCGGATAGTCATGGTACTGCATCACCATTAAAAAGAGCCAAGCTAAAATTAAGGAAGCAGATATTTGTCATTCAACAACCAAGTAGGCCTATCAGCAGCTGCGGCTGTGTATGAGGCAGTACAGAAACATAATGGAAAAAATTACAGGAATGTACATTGACACAACATCAGATAACAACCGTAAATGGTGCAAAAGAAATACAATGGAAACTGATCTTCTAAACGCTTCTGGTCTCACTGAGAATATCTTGACAGGCCATTTACCAGACCACAGCTTCAGATACTGCTATGAACATTATTCTAAGCAGATCAATTATTTTGCCACAGCTCAGCTTATATATATATTATATATATAATTATATATATACATTATATATATTATATTATATATATACAGTATATATATACAGCAACTTCAATCACATGATGATTATGAGATAAACTATTGGAACTCGCTGCAATATTTCAGGGTGGACTAAAGCATGGGCAGAATTCTACACAATTCTTACATGAGAGTGGCATAAACTAACACATAAACTCAGAACTACTTGCAGAGAAAGACAGACACAGGAAGAGAGACATGCAAAGTCAGGCACAGAGACAGAAACATGATAAAAAGTTACAGACAGACAGCAGAGAGAGAGAGAGACATCCAGAGAGTAAGGCAGACAGACAGACAGACTATTAAGTAACACTCCAATTAATTCTGGAACTTGTGCAACAGAGATGGAAAACTCTGAATGAGGTTTTTAAACACATTTCTTCCAAACAAATTTATGCAGAATAATAATGAATTGGACCGAATGCAAGACGAATTAAAAAACACATTTTATAACAAGTTTTAAAAACACGTGCAACATATGACCAAAGACAAAATAGTCGTCTGTACACATGTAGATAATAATCTCTTGATTCATCGACCACAGAAAAATTCCAATCGATATTTATAAGAAAACTTGATGAGAAAGATCGAACCATCTCAATGTTCAAACGAATTATCACAGTGATTAAATGAATACAATTTAAGCGCACCGCAGAAATCAAACTGAAAAATAGCAAAACAGAACAATCGCTCAGTCGTAAGAATAAGCGATGTATAATAATAAATCGTATCATTCAGTCCAGCAAACAGAATACACACAGCAGATCTAGTTTTCATTCAGTGCCTAAAACGTGTCGATAAAATGCCTAAAACCAAAAACACACTCTCAAGAACAAGTAGTATAATTATGCCATTTTAAAAATAAATATCATAGTACTAGTAAGATAATAATAAAAATGATTACGCACTCAAAAACGCCTAAGACATATTACGCTCTATGGCTGAAATATTTTCTAGGTTCGAGATTTTAACACAAAAATGAGAACGATGAATTCAATCTGATCCACAGAAACCAACTGAGTAACCATGGCAACGAAAACTTGCGAGCGAACAATAGTAACCAAGCAACAGCCATAGCAACCACCATTGACTGAAAGCATAATACGTAGTCATAGTAACATCATCGGAGAATAATAATTGTCATGACTTGTTACAATTAGACGAGGTTAACAAACAACAACAAACGAAAAAAAACAGAATTCACCAGAAGACGCGAAAAAATGAGGCACAGTAAACGACGTAATATATTAAGAAACATATAATAATAAGTACAAAGATATTTTTATTCATATATACAATACATAATAGCGACCATCATAACTCATGTCACACTGCGACGCCGCGCAGAAGACAATCTCTCTTAGACTGACTCGATCTTAATCGTAATCGGAAGCAGCGGATTGGCGGCGCCGCGGCCTTCGATGCGTCCTTCGACCGTGGTTGGAAGCGGCATGGAAAGTGGAGTCTTCTTCATCTCCTCATCGTTCAGCACAAGACAATGGACGCCAGGTTTATCATCAGCAGCAGCAGCTGACAACGGAAGATGCTTCGGCTTCTCTTCATCAACCGACGTCTGACACAAAAGAAAAGACATCGAATCACAAAACGGGTCACATACACAGAAGAAACATTTTTAACCCTTTAACAACCAGTGTATTAAATGGTATAGGATATCCAATACCATTGGTCGGTAAAGGGTTAAAGATATGATCTCCAGTTTTTCACAATTCTTTGGCATTAACCTCCGAAGTCCACTGAAGTCAATCCCCAGTGCAGTGCAGATAGAGTTTGGCGTTGAAAGCTGAAATAACAGTGATGTACAAAAAGATTTCTGCATTAGATGTAGCCTATCCTCTTTGTACTCTCATGAGTGACCCAACCTCTACTTTGTCCTTTTTAGGTTGAATTATCCCTCGCTATAAAGAAGACATCCTTAAAACACTTCGAAGGTGCCCTTTCCTGATCATACATTGATTGGTCATCTATGGTCACTTTAACCCTTTAACAACCAGAGGAATTTTCATTACTTATAACCTCGTGACAAGCGTTTACTATAAAAACGATCTGTGCAAGAGAATCAACTTTTAACTTGTGATATCTCGACTATTTCTTGGTCTACAGCAAAAATGCAAACATCAATCTTTAACAACTCCACAATATAAATAACTGGCCGCAAAACGATAAGTTCTGCAGCACATGGCAGTCCATTGTTCTCACTTGTGGGCGGCTGCCACAATGAAACATGAAAGTCGTTTCGCCCTCATTCTGAAATAGTTGTCCATTGTCAAAGCAACATCTGTGAACTCGTCCATTTCCTACACCTTCACTACACATCGCAATTTAATCATCAAAGAAAGCGATTCAAAGACAATTTTTTCAATCATGGCCTTGTTTAGACACGTTGTTTCTGACAAATTTCCTCAAAAAGTCCCACAAACATATTAACCCTTTTGCCCCTGGGTTCCCGTAACTCAATGGCTAACAAACCAAAATATCGGTTTCTCGGGGCGATAGGGTTAAAGCTTCTACAATCATAACACAGAAACATGAACAAGAGGATTTCTAGCAAAGACGGAAATCCCGCTACCTCATGATCTTTGTCGGGCTCTGCATTCGAACTGACCCAGACCCAAACAGACAGCACGAGCAGCAGAACAATGAGACAGCCGATGAGCAGACGCGGCGTTCCCGCCTTCACGATGATGCACGTCCGCCAGATGAGTTCCGAGTCGAGTCGACTCTCGTGCACCACCAACCTCCCGTTGCCGTCCAACGACGGCGGCATGTCAACCGCGCCAAGGGCAACACCTCTCGACTCCACGAAGTTATATGAACCACCTGCAAAAACACGAATAACAACGCAAAAAAACTCTTTGAACTCATTGGCAATTGGATATATTATCGTCCAATCGCCTGCACCTCAACACTTCAAAAACACAATCTTGTATGTGTCCCAGGGTTACTGTTATGGCTTATTGTCCTGGAACCCTTTGATCGGTGCTATATAATTCTTCCGAATGAACGAATGAATAAATGAATGAATGACCGAATGAATGCATGAATGAATGAATGAAGCATCATAATCATCATCAACAGGTTGTTGGTCCCTTCGCTCTGCGACTCATGGTGACTAGAAAGACTCTTCTTACCTCCAAACGGGCTCTCGTGGCCTTCTGCGATGACAACCAGTCCACCGTTGACCACCTGAGAATAGTACGATCGACCCGTCTTGTCGCCAGCCTTCTCGTTCATGTTGCCGTAGAGCTTGTTTACGTACAGCGATGGAGACAGGTTCTGCAGATTCTGACTTTGATAGTAGTCCTTCATCTACGAAACAATTCACCTTCAAATTTAATAACATCTCCTAGGAAGCAGGAAGGATCTCAACAGGTTGGCCTGTAGGACTGCTAGCGGATTCACTGTGACTCACGAAATGAGTGATAGATTGAATGATTGACAGATAGAAAGCTTCGGTGCAAGTAATAAAGATAGTGATACGTTGTGATCTTCAGTACCGGGGTACTGTCTTTATGAAAGTGATGTCATTTGCTGATGCAAAGAGTAGATCACTCAATTTATCGATGGTAGACTGAACATATATCCTGCTCAATCCACTCCTTGTCTGTCTGTCTGTCTGTCTGTCTGTCTACATGTATGTGTGTTTTTCCGGTCTGTTTGTTCATTACCTGTTGCTTGCGGTGTTCTGCTGTTGGCAACTGGCTCTCGCATCCAAACAGACATGCTTTGACGTTAGTATTATCTGAGTAAGAATCGTGGCAAGCTAAACAGCAAAGAAGACAACGACAACTACATCAACGCTAATCTTGAAACGAGCACGAGAAACGTCTAAGAAACTGTTTAACACCAATACGAATCAATGAAACTGCATTTAACATCATTTGAGAGTAATCTGTTTATTGTTACATTCATGCAGAGAACTTCTGAATAGTCATTCTGTGAGAGGCGCAATATGTAAATGTATAAATATAAACAGGGGCGGATCGGATCCAGGGGGGGGCCAATCCGGCCATGGCTCTCCATTCCAAAAGTGCATAGGACGTGGGCCCCTCACCCCATTTGGTTTCAACAAGCTTTTACATCAATGCAGCAGGATAAGGCGAGAGAGAAAAAGTAGCATACAACTAAAGAGGTAATAGTATATTTCGAAGAGATTATAACCAGATGATTAACTCTTTTCCGCCGGATCGGGTCGCGGGTGACCCGATAAACCCAATAGGTATCGGAACAATTCAGGCGGGATTGAGTTTAAAAAAGTCATCAATTATTTTGTCAGAAAAAATTGGTATATTTTCATATTTCCAGACATTTCGACCAAATGACAAAAAAGTCATCAGATTTTTTCTGACAAAGATGAAAAAAATGTAAAATTTTGGTCCTCCCACTTCGAATTTTTTTTAACCGTCCCTGAATATAAATACAGTACAATATTTTGAAGAACTCTGGTCCAACAATGTTCCTTGTCAGTTGTCACGATGTATATTAGGCTACTGCCAGTCGCCGTTTGTATATCAAATGATTCCAGCGTTTGGCGGAAGAAGGACCGAATGATAGATGAATACAGGAAGACGGACGTCAAGAGTCACTCTAACGAAATAAACAAAAGCAGCTTACACTTGAAGCAAGCGTTCTTTGTGTCGTTCAGATCGTTGAAATCATCCAAAATATCGATCAGATTTAAAAGTCGACATCCGCGCCGGCAGAAGTTGAACATCAAACGCTTTTTGAACAGAACAAACAATCATTAGCAAAAGCCAATAACACATCACTTCTAAGTTTTAACATATTAAGAGCTTACGTCTCAAGTCTTAGAACTGAAGCGCTCTATTAAAAGTTTCATAATGCTCTGGTCTCGTTTATCTAACTCAGTGGTTCCCAAACTTTTTTCACTGTAGGGCCACTTTTTCTAAGTTGGAGGACATGAGGGCCACTTTTTCTTAGTTAAAGAAAATTACGGCATTTAGGGGCCACAATGCTAAAATTTAATTAACCAAAATCATATAAAAATTGTTACTATTGATTCAAAGTAGAATGTTTGATGTTTATAGACTTGAATTTGTAATAGAAAATAATTATATGTTCTATCATGTCCAAATTGTCAATTTTTTGATATAATATTATTTTTGTTAATTCTTTGAGAGATGACGGTCATTTTTTATGCATGGCGGGTCTTTTTTGAGGCCTCGCGGGCCACTTTTGCCCGCGGGCCATGGGTTTGAAACCGCTGATCTAACTGAAAATTAGAAGAAATTTTTTGTTTTCATAGATCTGCTAACCTCAGACTCTTCGGACCCAGGAAACGAACTTTCGCACGAGGTCTCGCACGATCGAATATCGCCGCGGAAACTGTCGACGATCGTCTGTCCATAGGCAACAAATGGCAACACAACGACGAACCACAACTGAACCCCCATTTTATATCAGCTGAGACAACAGCACGGCCATATGCATCTGCACAACATTTGCATACGTCACTATCGCGCAAGTAGAGTCACTAAAACAACAGACTGGAAAGTACTCATTTGGCGCTATCCGTTGATTGTTCAAAAAATATCCCATATGTCTTTTCTGGATAAGAAATACGTCAAATTTATAGCAATAATGATGAAGAAAAAGTGTATTTGTAAAGTGAAACTGCGCCAGTGGTGATTTAAGTCATCATATTTAATTATCAGAAATATATTTAATTGCGTGACATCTGTTGACGAGGACGCTAACTGATATAAGTAGTTTTTCACGAGTTTATATAACGTTCACAAAAACAATTGAAAATCCGTTTCACACATAGACATCTTACATTTAATAATAATTTTTATAATTATGATGTCTATGGTTTGATACTAGTCTTGTCCTCAGATGTCGCCCACATCAAACTTTTATAATATTAAAATACTTTGCGGGAAATCTACACGGTCCTATTTCTGGCTTTAAAAAGCGTTATCGCAAACAAATTTTTGTCGACGGAAACGACCATTGTTGTCATAAGAAGCGCTGTACACGAGGATAAACGCGGGTGTACCGCGTGTTCTGACCTTTAAAAAAAGTTGACATATAACCCTCCCCCACCCCCGTTTAGGAGGTGGTTTGGCGGTTTCAAACCCAAATAAAAATTATAATTTAAAAGAACTAGTTCTGTGTATTTTGCGTCCAAGACCATTGGAAAAAGTTGAAAACCCCGGAATAGAACTTCCGATTTTTTTTCATGGCTCGCCCCTGCATATTTTCAATTTAGTTTTGCATGTCGATCTTTTAAAGCATGTGCAATGGCCCCTTAATATCAATACCGTTCGATTATCTGACCCACTAAACACGGACAGGATTGTGCACATCCGCCCACCGTACACAGATTTACGGCCTTAGAGGTGTGTTATAAAGTGCGCAACTTTGGTGTTAAATTGTGAATTTTCCTGACAAGTTTCACTTTGTAGGTTTTAGTATGTTTTACTACATGTTATTACCTAACTAAAAATTATAAAACTGGCTTGTCGCCAATTTCTTCTAGCTTTTATTTAATTCTGGCCTACTAATAGTACATGTCATAACCTAGCTATTGGAATATGTTGGATGCTTTCGTTCAGTACAAGAAGCCTAGTTCCAATACATTGCACTTGTCAGAGGCAAATGAAAAGACTACTAATATTATTAGTCTCCTAACTTTTAGCCTATGCTTTCAAAGAAAACTGTCAGTTTCATTTTTAAAAATACACGCGTTGACTGGCTGCTGGTGCCACCTACCGAATTGAACGGCAACTAAGTGCATTTTATTTCTACGCGTTATAAGCACGGCGTGAAGATCGATTGGAGAACCGTTGACAGATATTTGCAAGAGGTGTAGCGCTAAGTAAGCGATAACCTCGGACCTGGCAACCACGTATAGGAGCGCTGAATGACGATGCTTAAGCAAAGTGTAAACTGGCTGCCAAAGAATGAACACATGCACTTCGCGTGCATATGTATCTTTCAGTAGGCCTAAGTATAGCTAAAGAAGCGTTGACGGGCAATTGAAGACAGTGAAAGAGGTACCAATATTAGCCTACGAAGTTTTGAAGCAATCAAGTTTTTAATTCATGGACGATATCAAGCAACGTTTACCCGTGCGGAATGTCGCAAGATATAGGCTATAGGCCATTAGGCCCCCGGGCCCATTTAAAAAATTTATTTACTGAGAATTTGATATAGGCTAGGCCTATAGGCCTAGCGCCCCTTCAAGGTTTCTACTCAGAAGCGCTCTCAGTCTAACCCCGGTCGAATAAGACAGTCTCAGGACGAGAAAGAAATGAATTCGACATTTCTAATCAGGCCACAACACAGTAGGCCTATATTTGTGTAGGCCTACAGGGTGGGCCAAAAAAAGTGAGAACATCGCGTAAAAAGTAGTATAATTGCATCAAAACTTGTTTCACTTAATCCATAATAGCTTAAATTTTTTGTTCTTTCACTTACTTACCTATTTAGCTATATGATTTCTTTATTTCGACGCATTTTAAAGCAAAATTTACAACTCAAAACATACAAGCGTGTGATCGGGCAGAAGCTCAATGAAAATGTCACTTTGAAACGCTTGCAATGCAGTCGGAAGCTACTTGAGCGATTTCCTAATGACAGAAGCTACGAACCATCTGGTTTACAGATGAAAAGACATTCACCGATGCCCCTCCAGTTAACTGTTTATTCCGTTGAAATAAAGAAAAATGTAAGTTCAGGAAAGTCGACTCATACGAGAACGTGACCATTTCAACCGCGCGGTATCTTTTATATCAGTTGGTGTGTCTCGAATGGGTAAAACTAATATTGTGTTCGTTGAACCAGGCGCCAAAGTAAACACTGAATACTATTGTGAACATGTTCTGAGACAAGGTTTGCTGCCTGTAATTCAAGCGATATGTGATCGCCATAACTGCTGGACACTACAGCAGCAAGATGGAGCTCCATCTCACACAGCGAGAAATACAATCAACTTTCTTCGTCAGGAGAATGTTAACTTCATCGAGCCAGACATGTGGCCACCGAACAGTTGTGATTTAAACACAGTAGATTATGCCATATGGGGTGCTTTGCAGGAAAAAGTCTACCTTCGGCGAAAATTTACCACAGTTGAGCAGCTCAAGTTGTAATAATCGAAGAATGAAGAAATCTGGGACAGCGCTTTATTGACATGCAGTAGCATAAACGAGTGGCGTCGACGCTTAGAAAAACTCGTTGAGAAGCAAGGAGGACACAATGGACATGATTTCTGATTAGCTTAATACTTGGCAAACAAAAATATATGAAAACAATATAATTAATTGAATTATATTTGTAAATAACTCGTATTCTACAAGATGTTCTCACTTTTTTTGGCCCACCCTGTATATCGCCTTTAACACCTCTCGTGGCACGAGCGGCGTGCACGAAACGCTCAAATGATCTTGTTCTTAAGAATTGTCACCCATGCATAGGCTTATAATGAATCATTAATGATGCATGAGCGGAGAAATTTTCGAGGATGAAAGTTCGAGAATTTCCCTCTTGTGTACGTGTGTGTGTGGTGTGGTGTGGTGTGGTGTGGTGTGGTGTGGTGTGGTGTGGTGTGGTGTGTGTGTGTGTGTGTGTGTGTGTGTGTGTGTGTGTGTGTGTGTGTGTGTGTGTGTGTGTGATGTTCAATATGCACTAAGCAGATGCCACAATATAGTTAACCCTCTGAGAGAATCACGAGATTGAGGCGGTCGTTCTATGAGATTAGCAGGTTATATTATACACATGCATGGTGTATTCTGCAGTGTATATTAGGGTTGAAATGTAATGTGCCACCAGTACTGCAAAAACAGCCACTGCGGAACCCCTTACGAAATTCTATAATTTTTTGTCATCATGAATGAACAAGAAGAACTTCATCATGTCAGCGCGTGTGGAAACACAGTTTGAGGCAATTCCGTAGGAATCTCAAAGACTGGATGCCTACTGGTTCATCTTGTTTTCGACTTTTTGGCTGCCATTCTTGGAATTACCCTTCAATATGTAAAGTACTAGCTAAAGATATCACCATATTAAAATCACAATGGCAAAAAATAAAATATTGTTAATTTAAAAAAAATTAAGACGAAAATGCGAAATTGAGCCAATTCGTAATTTTGGGGGGCGTTGGGGCACGTCAAGAACCCAACCAAATCCAATAATATTTTGCACCCTAACTACTGTGCCCAGTACAACTTTTGCACACCCAGCCGATTCTGAAATATCAATTTCATGTTTTTCACTCCACCCTAGTGTATATATGCACATGTATGTTAAGGTGCAGTTTGTCCTAAGGTGAGAGAAATGCTCAAAATCGGTCTTTTGAAAGATATATAATGCACCGCTGCATTTGCACCGTGCGGTAACAGGACAATAACCCCCTGGACAATTACCCCCCGGACAATTACCCCCGGACAATTACCCCCGGAGACAATTACCCCCCGGACAATTACCCCCCGGACAACTACCCCCCGTGCCAATTACCCCCCGGACAACTACCCCCCGTACCAATTACCCCCCGGACAATTACCCCCCGTGCCACAGTGGGAGCTTATTCACGCGTTAATCTCTTTACCAGTCTCTGTATTAAATTTTTTCAGACTTCAGCGCTGCCTAAACCTATCCTGAATTAGCTGTATAGGCCTACTGTTTATTATGCGTGTTAAAGATTCGATTAAACTTTTTGTTATGACTAGATATCTAAATTTAGTGGACTGATTGTGAGCTAATTTTGTATTGCATTGAATGGTCAGCTAAATATTATGCAAGAGCGTAGCCTACAGGTAACGTACGGGTATGCCTGAGAGCGAAAGAAACAGATACATAGAGAAAGACAGAGAGAAGCACAAGAGAGACATGGAGTGATAGAAAGAGGGATGTACGCAGAGAGCTGAGAAATAATGGTAGTAGCAAGGATCGAGTGTGTATAAGTGTGTACAATAAGTAGCCTATTGTAGAGTGAGATAGTGAAGAAAGATTGCAATACCACAGTAAAGTTAATTTAGGATAGGCTTAGGCAGCGCTGAAGTCTGACAAAATTTAATACAAAGAGATTGGTAAAGAGATTAACGCGTGAACAAGCTCCCACTGTGGCACGGGGGGTAATTGTCCGGGGGGTAATTGGTACGGGGGGTAGTTGTCCGGGGGGTAATTGGCACGGGGGGTAGTTGTCCGGGGGGTAATTGTCCTGGGGGGTAATTGTCCAGGGGGTAATTGTCGGGGGGTAATTGTCCGGGGGGTAATTGTCCAGGGGGTAATTGCCCTAGAACCGCACCGTGCATAGGCCTATATGTCTATAGTTCAGTTCAGGACGATCAAGTGTCTACAAGCAGCAGAGCAAGGAGAAGTTAGACAAGATAAGTGTATAGAAGGGAAGGAGCTATAGGGATGACTTAAACGAGAGAGAGCTCTAAGTTAAGGCAATGCATGCATGGGATAAAGGAAGAAGGATATATATATATATGATCGAGGAGAAAAGAAGTCATATAAATATATAGTGTGCCATGCATTATGTATATACAGTGCATACATATTATGTATAGAGGCAACCTATATATATACATGAGTAAGAGCGATAAAACAGAGAAGTAGAATTTATAGGATGAAGGAGGAGAGTATAGAAGAGTGGTGGATGGTCGGTTGGTGTACATGTGGCATAAGACAAAGTCAATTGTCTCTTAATGGCAGTGTGGTCTGAAGTGGCGAAGGAACGATCGTCTTGAAGTGGACAAACGGAGAAGGGACGGACGGAATGGAGAACGATGCTCTCTATATAGCTGCAGGTATCTGCATCTGCAGCAGCAGCAGCAGCGGCAGCAACATCAGCAGCGGCATCAGTTGTATGATACTTGTATCGCCTCGGCATCTAATGGTTGCAGTAAATTTATGGAGAGTAGATTTAAAGAGAATGAAATCAAAAGAACATTCGGAATGGGATTATATATGGAGATACCTGGAAAGCAGCAGAGCAGCAGAGGGACTGGGAAAGAAAGATCACTGAATGCAGAACAGGCGTGTATACATGTATAGGAGGGGAAGGAAGAAAAGCAGGAGGGATGGAGGGAGGGAGAGAAGAGAAGCGATGGAGGGAGGAAGGGAGGGAGGTATAAATGGAGGTTATTGGACGGTATACAATCGGTATTATATACGAGTAAAGACGAAAAGAGGGCCAAGAAAAGTGACTGGAGAAGGAGGAGGAGAAGGAGGAGGCGTCGGTAATTGATGGTGATTAGGAGGATGGGGAGGAGGAGGAGGAGCAGCAGCAGCAGCAGCAGAGGGGGCCAATACACTAATTGTCCATAATGGTCGTTTATCGCTGTCGTGATTTATCATTTCGGAATGAGGGAGAGGAGAAAAGGAGTTGGCACTTTGAAATGCATGACTGTGAGAAAGAAAAGATGGAAGGATCCTGGAATGGCGGATGGATGGACGGATGGATAGATGCATGCATGCAAGGGGCGTCCAGGCACTTTTTTTACACTTTTAGCACTGGGTATCCTTTGTCCATGGGTTGATTATTGGTATAGGCCTACTGCATGGGCTGATGGTCAGGGTGGAGGGCGGGGCGTGGAAAATGCTATTATATTAAACTATATATCTGTAAAATAAGTACATGCATGTATATGCATGTATACATGCATGCAGTCATGCATGCAGGAAGAGATCTGATTAATTGATCTGATTGATTGATCTGATTGATTGATCGATTGATGATTGACGAATCATTGAAATATAATGTTGTCGAGCATGCTCTGAATGCTTGCTGGACGAATGTGTGCGTGCGTGCGTGTGCGTGCGTGTGAGTGTGTGTGTGCGCGAGTGTGTGTGTGCGTGTGTGTGTACGAGTGAGGCAATGGTTGCAGTGCTAATTGGTTTGTGACATGCATGACTTGAAGCACTCTGCAGCATATATATGCAGCATGCATGCATGCATGCATGGTGATCGTGATCTTAATCCGATCCATTAAAGACATTAATCGCTTGTCTGCAGTCCATGCATGATACATGTGTTTATAACTTAATTCTAAGCTTAATGTGGATGTAATTAGTGTATATATCATACACGTGTGTGTGTGTGTGTGTGTGTGTGTGTGTGTGTGTGTGTGTGTGTGTGTGTGTGTGTGTGTGTGTGTGTGTATACAGTCATTAGATGGAGAGAGATCACCATCATCCGCTGTTGTGACACGTCGGCTGCAGATGCTGATGGGGAGGGGAGGGTGGGTCAGCAGAGATTGACCAATTCAACTTCTGACCAAAATTAATGGACATCGGGACTGCATGATCGCCACACTATATAATATATATTTATATGCATATATATATATATATTATAGCATGCAAATGAACGAAGGCCTCGTCATCGTCGTCATCATCGTCTCTCTTTAAATATAGATCTATTTATCAGGATTTTGTATACAACGACGTGTCAACCACTGCATGTTTACAACTTCTGTGTCGCAATTAACTCTGCAGACTCATCATGCCAAGTTAAAGGACCCGTCGAACAGACAACTCTTCCTCCTCCTCCTCCTCCTCCTTCCTCGTCCTCCTTTTACTCTTCCTCCTCCTGGTTCTGCTCCTCCTGCTCCTCCTCCTCCACTTCTTCGTCCTCCTCGTTCTCGTCCTCCTCTTTCTCTCCCTCCTCCCCCTCTTCCTTTATCTTCTCCTCCTCCTCCTCCTCCTCCTCCTCCTCCTCCTCCTCCTCCTCCTCCTCTTCTACTTCCCTTTTTCCGCTTCCGCTTTCTCCTTTTTCTCCTCCTCCTCCTCCTCCTCCTCCTCCTCCTCCTCCTCCTCCTCCTCCTCCTCCTCCTCCTCCTCCTCCTCCTCCTCCTCCTCCTCCTCTTCCTTTAGTGTAGGCCTATATAGTATGCATTTGCATTATATATACATGCAGAGATATGTACACGTGCACTTTATATCCTTTTATTTGCATATTAGGACTCATGTACACATGCATGCATGCAATTCTGATTGCAACGTATTTAGCAATTCTGCCCATATGTGTATATATAGGCCTACGTCTAGTGCGCGACTTCTATACAGAGAGGAACTGTATATAATCTCTATAAATTTTTTATATTATATGTAGATATAATAGTAGCCTATATACGAGGCCTGGACAACGAAGATGAAGACGATGGTGACGATGGCGAAAACGATGACGATGCTGATGATGTCACTCAACCGTATACGTTTATATAGCATGCACAACGACCGCTATATATACCGGAAATGCTGCAATTCCTGAATTTTATTGATCACAACTTCACAATATAGATCTAATATAATGCAGACCTGAATACATGATTATAATATATCATATGCTTATGTAGTGTATATACATGTATATATATGCAATATATCATCGGCATTGCAACGCTTCTTACAACGATCCATGCATGCATAAATAAACGATAATTTCAGATGATTTTATATTATTCCTACTTCTTACTTACTTACTTACTTGCCATGCATGCAGAAAACACCATTATATCCTATAGGCCTACATGAACATCAATGGCGCATTTAAGGTTATACACATTCATGTAAAAATTGTATATCTTTTATAATATTATTAAACTTTTGTATTTCGACACACCATAAATATACATAATTTATGATATAGGGGCCTATATATATATATATATATATATATATATATATATATATATATTATAACTCGTGCATGCATGGAAGCGTATATGCACTCGCAAGTTCTCAATTAATTAAGATATGTTATAGCAATATATATAGCTGGTCCAAATGTTTGGAACAATCTTCGTATAGAAATCACAAAAAATATATACATAGACCTATAGGCTGAACCGCTGTATACATAATTTGCATATATAGGCCTATACGCGCAAGTGCGCATGCATATAATATATCCTATACTATAGCACTGCAAAGGAAAGCATATATGCCTATATATATATATATAATATATATATATACCTATATGGACATAATTTAATGTTTATAATATAAAATATTTTTTTCGTATTTATTTATTATTATATACTATACATATATAGCAGTGATTCATCTTTCTGCAGTATAGGCCTATTTCTATACAGCCAATGCCGCATTCATGATGCTCCTCTTTACACAAAATATGTAATGCATATAAGTATACATGTATACGCCACAATAAATTAGCACAACAAAATAAATATATTATATATATATCGACTGAATAAATTACACAACACATAATATAAATAGGTTTTAAATATAACATGGGTGCATATTGATTGGTTTGCTTATTATTTATAGCTCATTTGAAGGCTTTGATGCATGCATGTGCATTGTGCACCCATGCATGGATGCACAGCTGTATACATGTATTCGACGGACATTAATGTATACACGGTGCATGTGCACTGCAGCATTTGCGATGGTATAATTAGACATAATTATATTATATGCTATTGATAAGATGCCGTTCATTTAAGACCGTCGGGTGACTTGCATGGTTCTGCATGCTGATGCTGAAACGGTTGTCATGGCGCTCATCATCACGCATGACTGCGTCGCTGCGATTGGCCAGTGAACGTCGTCGTCGCCATGGTTACGTTGCATCCGTCGGCACGCATCACTGTAGATGTCGCTGCTCATCGCATGAAGCATGAACGCACCAGCACCAGCAGCACCAGCAGCAGCAGCAGCACCAGCAGCAGCAGGACCAGAGTGATTGTCTTGAGGACGGAGACAATGGGCACCTGCAGTGAAGCCGAGTTCACCACATGCCGTCCGATGACCCGCAGACCCTGCTGCAAGGTCATGTAAGGTCATCACGGCTTGGGGTCGCAGCAGCTGCAGCTTCCGTTTCGTTTTGTAGCGCCTGTTTTGGAACCAGATCTTCACCTGAGTCTCGCTGAGGTTCAGCGCTTTGGCGAGTTCCGCTCGGTCGCACCCGGACAGATATCGATGCTGGCTGAAGCATCGTTCCAGATGAATGACCTGCGAGTGCGAGAACGCGGCTCGTGATCGCTTCCGCTTCTTCCTTTCACCACGCTCCATCTGCTGCTGCTGCTGCTGAGACAGGATGAACTGTTGCTGCCGTTGAGGACACGCATCAGTTACTTCGTTGCTCTGCACGACTCCGGTCTTCATATTATTCTCCGGAATTTCTTCTGTGTATATATTGTACAAGAGCACCAAAAGCTGCAGCAGTTATAAACGAGGCCTATATGCATAATATTGCATTATACATTATACACACACGCAGACTCGTGTGTAACTGCTGCAATATATATATGTATATGTATATATTATATATATATAAAGCATGCACGCTTTTATTATAGACTAGCTGAACCCGGCCACGCGTTGCTGTGGCTGAAAAGAGCATCCAACCTCCCTCCCTACCTCCCCCTTCTCCAGCCCCCTCCTCCACCCCTCCCCTCCCCCTCGCCCACCAACTCCCCCTTCCCCCTCCTCCACCCTTTTCCCCTCCCTCTCTCCCTCCCCTTCCCCTCCCTCTCTCCCTCCCTTCCCTCCCCCTCCCTCTCCGTCTCCCCTCCCCTCCGCCTACCCCTCCCTGCATCCATCCCTCCTCCATCGCTCACCTCCGCTCCCTCCTCACCCTCTTCGTCCCGCTCCCTCCGGTCCTTTCCTCCCTCACACCGTCCCCTCCTGACAGCGGATAGAGTCCAAGAAAGGTGAAAGGCCGCTAGAGCCCAAGGAAGGTGAAAGGCCGCTTTCGTTTTTGAATTAACGGAAATTATTATGCGACTCGCTTATGACGTCACGGCACGCGACCTCATTCTATGTTTCGTCTGGTCACTGTTGATTAGCGACGACGTGTAAATTGCACAGAAATAGCCGACGAATTTGATAAAATATTATTGTTGTTAAAGATTGCGGTTTTTGAAGAAAAAAAACATTCAAAGAACACGCACGTATTTGAATGGAACGTTTTGGTGAGATTTTGAAAAGAATCGGTCCGTTACTTTGGGAGACCCTGTTCGCCTAAATTTGCATGCTGCGTACGCCGTTACATTTTTATTTATATAGATATTATAGCGTAAACAATTGTATATATACATGCAAACGAATCAACTAAAATACTAAATATATATTTTTGCAAAAAGTTGCATTTAGCCTATATAATTATGTTATTTCAACTTATTTGGATCATAATTATTATATGCAGCATATAAAAGACATTGAAGTTGTACTTTATATAGCGCCATGGGCCCATGGTATACATTAATTCTTACCTTGACGGCTGCAGCAGTTTCCGTTGATGATCGGCGGTGATTGAAGATGTTTGACGGTTGACTGACTCTGCCTCATCATCTCTTCATCTGCAGTCGGTGAATGACCTTCATCATCATCATTGTCTGCAGATGACATCATCCATCCAATGTCATCACCAATGGCATTGTCATTTCTATCGTGCAGTTGCTGCTGCGATTGATGCGTTATGAGAGATTGGTTGTCATGGAAACGGGTCTTCTTCATCATCTCATCTCCTCCCAGCATACTATTGTTGCACACTGATCTCTGACCTTGTCCGTCTCTTTCCCTTCCATCATCTTCGTCTCCATCTTTCTCCGCATCGGTTGCTGCAGCAGAAGACTGATGAATGTCGACCGTCACGGATGAGAGATCGCTGATGCTGCTGCGGTTGCTGATGTTGGTGATGATGCTGTTATCACTGCAGCAGCAGATGATGCAGTGATGTGATGCATGCATCTTAGATGGACTGATGAGACAATGAGACATCGGACGAATGAATGCATTCATCCGTGGCGGAGGAGAGTCACACGGTGGCGCTCCAAGTGTTGGGATGCTGGTGTTAAGCCATGGATGAACGGGAACCCTGGATGATGTACCTGGTCTGCTGAGGCAAGAGAGGTCAAGAGAGGAACGGGTCGAAGTGAACGATGGCGATTGCTGCAGCATCCGATTCGCATCACTGACTTCGACCAATGGAGACTGCAGATCTGATGCGAAGACGCAGCAGCTGCAGCAACATGATTGATTGTGCCTCTCTGTGTTGCCATGCATGACCATGCGATCAGAGCAATTGGGCTTCGAACCGATGTGGTCCTCGTCACCTTCCGGCTGTGCAATTTCCTTCTTATTCACGAGAGCAGTCCAATAATTTTCGATGGTTGGTTGATTGTCGTCCAAACGAAGAATCGATTCAATTGAGAAGATTTTCGTCTTCTTCATCTTCTCCATCGTCACAACAAGAATAATCCTCTCTCTTATACAAGAGTTCTCAATGCTTATAACCCACTTCAGACGTCATTTAGCCTATAGATTCATGCGCATGTAAACATGTCATGTAGGCCTATATAGGCCTATGTTTGTCTTTCACGTTCATGCCCCAGAAGGGCAATACTGCAGCGGACAGAGAGGATGTCTATAATTTTTATTGATTCCACATAAAAGTCGGTCAGTTAAAAGTTAACCGTCTTTAAGCTCTTTAACGTAAAGCATAATGCAGATGCAGTAATATATAGACATGTGGGTGTATAGGTCTGCAATCCGCCAGAAGGATTATTTAATCGAGTCCTAATATAGCCTATACTTCAGATCATTATCTACATCCATGCATGAACTCAAGATCGCAGTATTTCTTCGACGGTTTTTTGACGATTATTATGTTATCGACGAGATTTTTCTGCTGCAGAGAACTGTTTCTTTTTTTGCAGGAGTAGGCTACTTCTCAATTCATCTTGCATCGAGACGTTCCAGGCAACTTCGTAGGCCTATTAGGCCTAAAGGATGTTATGGAAGAGAAAGATCCATGGATGGACGGACTGAAGACAAACAAACGACGCTGATGTGGTCATGTCTCACTTTGGCCCCAGAAGGCAAAGCGACGCCATCTCTTAACGTTGAACAAAGATGCCTTGACCCTCCTCCAAGCTCCTCCGCCCCCTCACCTGCAGCAGAATCCACGACCTCATGAGTTGAATCAACGATAATTGACAGGGTGTATACGATCCAATCAGAAACGCATCGTGTCTGTCTTAGCCAATGACTTTTCTGCGATGTTTCCGGTAGGCGGGACTTCAATGCGGTTCCGACTTCTTGAACGGACGATTGATCAGTGCATGCATGCATATCCAGAACCAGATAGGAGTGTCTTACACATGATGAGAGCAAGGAAGAGGGGGAGGAAAAGAAAGACATGGAGGAAGAGGAGGAGGAGGAGGTGGAGGACAAGGAGGGGGACGAGGAGGATGACGAGGTGAAGACGAGGAGGAGAAGACGTGGAGGAGGACGAGAAGGAGGTCTAAATAAATAGGTTCTAATTGGGGTCCGAAGTTTCCGAACGCAGAGTAATAATAAGTGCCGGTAGCATATAGGCATTCCGTACCCGATTTCGTAGCATTATCAGCCTTAAACGCCTTTTCATTGGCCGATCCCATATTATGAATATGCATAACCTGTGACATCATTAAGCACGTTTTGTTTACAGACTTTGCGCTGGCAATATCAATAATCGTAGGCTATTATGTTTAATAACTCGCAGCCTTTGCGTCCATTAGGCCTTGTAGGCTATAGGCAGTTACCTGCCAAGATTTAAAAAGTGCTTTAATAAAATAATAGATAACCTATAACAAACAGTTTTGCATACAGTGGGATAAAGCTGCGTTGCGTGATATATTATTGTGCGGATATGCTTTGTAATCAAACTGTTTTTAGCTCCATGTAGCCTATTGCAGGCTGTCTGTTCAGCTAGCATAGTTAAGATTCATGTAATATGTAACCTGAGTTCCTGCAAACTGTTTCAACTGTAACTGATTGCGGTCTTTCAACCGGATTGTTGAATAGACAAAACTTATTATTAATACTGCCTCACCCAAAAATTTAAACACCCGATTTTAGTTTAATAATTGTATTTAAAAAGTAAGCAATTGGCAGGTAGGTCAAGCTGTAAATGTTCGGACTTCGATCGCTATGTCTGAAACGTGAAAAGTTGTCATTAGATGATTAGAATATAGGTTGCGGCCTGTCAATCGTATTGTTGAAGAAGGATGCTATTATTTATTGATGAGCAATGATAACAGAGTAACATTGATGTTTTTAGCAAATCCGTTTCTTTTATGTAAAGCCATAAGGCTACTTGCATTCATATTAGCCTAATGCTTTTATTGGTAGGCCTACTTAGGCTATTCATAATTCAGCAGTAACGTTCACTCTTACAGGGCTGTTTTAAGGAATTGTTAGAACTGCATAACGTCACAACCCCTTCTTTCCTTTCCTATCCTCCATGGTAAATTACTTCCAATCGGAGGACAATGACCTTTTTGCTAGTTTTTAACTGTACAGAAGTGTTTCTACAAATCTATTCCTGTCAGGAAGTCAGAACGTGGAATTAAAAGAGCTGTGAATGTGGATGCAAAGGGTTCTGATTCATGATTCAAAATAATCAAATTTGAACAATTTGAATGAAGATACCGTCACACATTTAATAAAACGTATTTAGGCCTATATGCAATTGCGCATAGACTACACATAGGTTTAAATTTAGTATGATTTTCACTAGAACTGAGATTGAGATGAACTACTGTACTTAAGCTCGAAATATTACTGGTTGTCGAACAGTAGGCATGGAAGATGAGACAGTTCACAAAAACTGAATAAACCTAGAGCTTTTAAAGTTACAATTGGGAATGTGTAGTCCACTAATTTCAAATGGTGCGAATTTAGGCAACTTAAATCTAGTAAAATCTAATTTCATGACTTCTGTAGCGCGGTCTTGTTTTTTGGTATCGCAGGAGGCGGTTGATTCAATGAAGCAGACGCCTGATGCATCCCATAGACCTAGCTGCTGTTGACCACAGCGTAATATTGAAGTGATGAGTTGGTGGATGACATATTCGCTGGCACGCACGTAACAACGCGTAACATTTGCATTTTATTTTTGCTCTGATTAGAAGTCTACCTTCACACTATCGATTATTTCACTATCTAATGGAAACTCCTTATAACTTTATGCGCAACGCAATCGACCATTTTTACCCCGTATGCCAACAACAGCAGCAACAACAGCGCACAAGAAGGCACTAACCACGTCATTGGTTATGAATAATCATAATCTGGAACCTGCCAATGAAAAAGCGTTATGGCTTGCAATGCTACGAAATCGGGTACGGAATGCCTATATGCGTACCGGTATACCATAGCGTCGTTTGTTCGAGGCAAGAACATTGCAACGAAGAAGTTGGAAGATAATCATTGCAGTCTACATGTATATACAATTGTGCATGCCATGGCGAGGGAAAGAGAGGCAAGGAGAGTGGGATGCATGATTGGAGACCATGCCATAGGCATATATATTGATATTTCATTCAAACAAAGATCAAGATCAGTCCACTTAGTCCAAAAACTCCAAATAAGAATTAAGGTCATGGAAATGTCATTCCTGGGGGAACCCCCACTCTCAGAGACGTCTGGAACTCTAGAGTATACACTGATCCTCAACGCTTCTGCCCCGGCTCATTTGGGGGGTGGGGGTGGCAAAGCCCTGGGCAAGTGCGTGACCTTCGTGATTCAGACGGTCGTGGCAAGTGCCCCTTGCCCCCATCCTTCTTGGCGGTCTTGCTCAAGATAGTGTTAAAGAGAACCATGCATAGGCCTATTATATTATAGCGTATGTGCCGCTTCGATAGCTATAGGCATAGAGTAGGCCTACTACAGCCATAGCAGGGGTTATTCTAAGAAATTTTTAGAGCTGCACAAAGCGACCCTTTTTACTTTTTAGTCGTCCGGACCAAATGTTTGATCGTCGAAATCCCGTGAAAATATTACCACTTTGAAATTTTCCCGGCCCCCCAAAACTGATGAACCTTTTTTAGTTCTTTGTTCACTATAACAGTTACTGCACAAAATCTTAATTTCAACTGCACAAATTTCTTTTCCAACTACACACTTTGTGTCCAGCTGCACGTTAAAATAACCGCTGAGCCATAGGTGCAATCACGTCCTAAAAGTTGGGGGGACCATTAAGAATCACGTCCTAAAAGTTGAGGGACCATAATAATAAAGTTAGGGGACCACTCAAAAGTTGGGAAACATCGTGGGTCCCATAGGGTTGTTGCGCCTATGACTACAGCTGTGTTGTTGAATTATTGGACACATCGCCATCTGTTAAATGCTTGGAAAAGTTGGACAAACTGCTGACTCGGATTTAAAGAATCTCGCACAATAGGCCCCTATTGCTTATTCTGCATCCACGCTCATGCAACCTTGATATTTCACGTTCTGACCTTCGCACAAGAACGGGTTTAATGCTTTCATTAGCCTACTAGACTGCTTTACGCTTATTGACATTTGTTTTACATTACTTCTCATGTATGGGCCTAGCCTATGTGCCTATTGCAAGGGCGGATACAGAAACTTTGCACTGTAATGACATTAAAATGTTGAGATTTATCTACAAAAATATTGAAAATACAAAGAGCTCTGAAGTGCGCATATTAGGCACTGGTTCCTAATGATGGGCACCCATCATATTAGGTTCACGCACAATGTAGTCACAGGAACACTAGACTTTGCCTAATACGGGCATGTGGCATGCCCATATTCGGGCCCATGTTCAGGCCATAGGCCTATAGGCCTATATTAGGTGCCCATGTTTGGGCAAGACAATTGTGCCCATATTAGGCTCTCGCCTATGACACGCAAGTCGGCTATACAAAATATCGCATTACAGGAATCACATGTCAACGCACACCAATCTGATCACAAAACAATTCTCAAAACAGAAATATTTACTTTCAAAGAATCCATCGGATAATAAGTACTTACTTACTTACTTTACACGAATCTTGCCTAAATATCTAGCGCTTTACGCCGTGATGGAAAGAACAAGGACAAGATGTCAACAACAGCGGCTCGAACATTAATAAGTAATTTCTGCTCGTAAAGTGTCTCAAGTGACGGATCCGTGCATCTAATTATCGGAGAAGAGAGTCGGTCAGTCGGAGGTCGAAGGATGATGCAAGGTAAGCTGATTCAGGAGACCCTGAGTCATTTGGAGACGGTGAGACAGGTTTTGGAGAGAGTGTCCTCGATTGATAATGACTCCTCTTCTTCTACGTCGACTTTTGACTTCCTTTCGTCGGGCGTTGTGGCAGGTGAGGCTTAAAGGGCTAAAGACCTAAGCTACGCATCCCTCTGAGGCTCTGACCTCTCCATTTTACCACAAGGATTCACATGACGAGTTGACTTGCCTTGGAGATTCTTACACGGATCAATCAATTTTTATGTTGAACTTTAACGAGGTGCTCTTGCTGTAGATAAATTTGATGCATCTTGTCTCTTTAAACGAATATTTTAGAGTATCCAGTTATAAAGATATGGCAACTAAGGTACGATTTCCAACTTTTAGTTTAGTTGAGTGTTGATTGTGTTGGTGGTAACAGGAATCATTATTCGTCCCAGTTGACCTGTGCTATCAGCAAAATTGAAGTATGCGTAGAATTTGATTGCCATTTCTAACTTCTTCCGAAAATTGGATGATATAAATGTGTTTTAATAGTAAATGGCTAAAAAGTTGTCATACTTTGGTTGAGTTTTTGGATGAATTTCTGATAAATTTGCTTTGTTAACATGTCAAATGTCTATGGAATATTTCTTGTATAGGAACAACGCATCTATTGAATGAAGGTTTCAATCCTGAATTGGAACACAGAGCGCAGAGAGGTGGGAAATAGCTAAAAATACTGATGAAGTTAATCAACAATTATTTGGCAGGCGCTGACTTAGATTAGATGCATATGAATTATGAATGCTTTTACGTTGCAATGTTCTTCTAACATTGATCAATCGAAATTTATGCAAATTTATGCTGATTTGTTGGTACCTTGCAGACATTATAAAGTTTTTTAATAATATTAATAATAATATTTGACTACACGAATCTTTTTTGGCTAATTTGCTATAATGATACTTAAATTTGATAAGGAAGTTTATTTATAACAATTATCAAATAAAACATGTAGGAATCCTGCAGCCAGCCCATGACAGAAAAGGTATTAACCCTTTAATGCCGGCCGGAGGGTATAGGTTTTCCCATACCATTTACTACCATCTTGGCATTAAAGGGTTAAGTCGCTGATGAAGACTGGTGGCTGGGCAGGTGCAGAGAGTGCTGCAGGTGTGGTCGTTCTAAAAACTATCAGAAAAAAATCTGTCAATTGCGTGTCTGTTGACAAGATGTAGAGTTGTAGACTTATGCACAAAACCTGTGACGATGCTGTTGAATTGGTTGTTCTTAGTGGGTGACAAGTTCTCAGAGAACATTCAAATCATTGCAAATGAACCGTCGCTGGCGTTCTTCCGCATCCAAGAACACATTCGAAACACGGTTCCACAGCTGGTCGATAGCAAGGTCTGTCACAGCAGCTGGTCTTCTCTTTGCTCGTTTGTCCTTCAGTATTTTAAGTTATATACACACAGTCACAAACCCGCACACAATTTATTGAAGAAAGTTAAGTTAATATACTGCAATTTGTTGCAAGAGGTGGGGGTTGTCTTGTAGACTAAGCTATCTGTTTCTGCCAAATTCTGGGCCAAGAGAATAGAGTTATTACTGGTTGCCAGAACTAACGCTGATGGAATATTTGTGCAACATCTTTTTAATAGAGACTCAACAGAGCCTCTTGACTTTGTAAAAACTGTGTTTGAGCAAAAGTGGTTTTGAATCATACAGAAGCCAAAGAAAGATCAAGAGCTTATCTTTACAAGAAAGCTGCACATCCACAGCAAAAGTTTCTTTGCTGCAGCATAGAAATTTTGGCCAATAAGACAACTAGGCCACTTTGTACCGTGGGTGATGTAGCTGTCCAGTGTCCACAATATATGGATTAAGTTCTATTACATGTTAGGGAGAGACTGATTTATTTTCTGAATGATCAGAAATGGAGATGAGGATCAACAACATTAAGTAAAATATTAGGGATTGCTAGTTTCCTTAGGCATATCCATTAAGCCTGTAACTTCAATGTGATGATCTTTCTGGTAAAGTGCAAGTGGCATTCACAGAAATTACAGTCTAATTTCAACCAATGATAAAATCCATTATTTTTCAGAGACTGAAACTGCTTTAAGCGTTTTAGTCATTTCATGTGATTATCTATCGACAATTCAAAATCTTTTTTAAATGACAGAAATTGGTTTGTTTTCTTGTTTCAAAGCATGAAGTACAAAGTCTGCAGAACAAAGTCCAAGGAAGTTATTTCGATACTGAATATGCTATCAAGTATGTCTTTTCTTTTTAGTTTACAATATTTCAGAATATAACATGAATTTATTTAAACTGCTACTCTGTGACTCTAAAATGCCGTTTTTGTTCTTTATCTCTCTCTATTGTTTCATCTGCCAGTGTCATCATTAGTAGTAATAGCAGTTCTGATGTTCATCTAAATAAACTGTCATCACCATAATGATGTGAGCACTGAACTGATGAAATGATGACATCTGTTGGTTGTTTTGCAGAGCAGTGACTGCGATGGAAGATAGTCAAACTCATTTCCAGAGCATTCAAGATCTGATCAAGAATTCCATGTTCATGAAACAACAGATCAAGTATGAAAGAGAAAGAAGGCAAGTTGATACAAGTTATAAAAAACTACAGTTGATCATATATTGTTTCGGAATGTTTTTAAAGCCGATTAAATATTTAAGCTTTGTACACAGGAACTGATTCGGTGTTGGCTTGAGTTTGCAGACAAATACAAGGTGAGAACTCAAACCAGACGTGCAACAGTAACCAATGGGGTGTTCAAACATGTGACAAAAAAGATAAAACACGAGTTGTTAACAAATATTTTTAAATATTGTTGTTATGTTGCATCCATAAGCTTTCTGATCCTTTTGGAGAGCATGTTAATTCAGTGCATGGGTTTTCTCTGAGTTTTGCTGACGGTGGTTTCTTCTGGTGTAGGAAGAATCGGAATCAGATGATGCGAACGCAAACACTAGATGTCACCCTGGCGCAGAGTGAGAGACAGCGCAGGGCAGAATTCACTCAGAGTGTTCAACTTCCTACAACCACGTCGCTGTGAGTTTCCTCCCTTCTCAACATCTTTAATTCCTCCTCCTGCTCTTCGTTTTCATCCACTCTCCCATCTGCCCTTCCATTTCGTCCTATTCCTCCCTCCTCTCTTCTTCGCTTCCATTTCCTCCTTCATGTACTTTTGTAATTTGATATATATATAAGTCACACCTTGCCTTCCAGTCCTTCCTATTGGTGTCAATGCGATAATGCAAAAAAAAGATCTATAGTAAATACAGAATATTTTAAGTGAAGGCCAGGGATTGTTTTAAGGCTTGGCTCCATTTGCACCCCGTAACGAACTCAGCTATAATGAGTACACAGGCTGTAAGTACACTCTCAATGACTCAATGAGGTGAGGGAGAAAGCTGGGCCACTAGTCACATGGCGGCATGGCCACACGCCATAGCTAAAATCTGAAGTTCCTAATGTTTCACACCCATGGCTGTCTTTTGGGGTTGGCATTAGAAGACTGTGCTTTTCTTCCCTCCATATTAAAAAAAATGCCTATCCTTATTTTAAATGTTGCTGGGCTTTTTTTTTGTGCAGGCAACTGTTTGAAGATTCACCGAGAGTGAGGTCATCATCGTTGACATCGCAAGACAAACCAACTCCAAAGCCAAACACTGGCGACACATAAGCGGCATGTAACAGAGGCATAGACTGATGGAGAGAAATAAAGACAGAGGCAGGGACAATGGGAGGGAAGAGCTGCTGCTGCTGCATCATTCGGTTCAGCCATGCAGATCTTTTTCTATTTGTGAAGGATGCACTACAGGAAGGAGCTGTCGCTTTTGATGTAAAAATTTCCGTGGATGTACGACTTTTGCTAATAGATGTTGTTTTCAATGTGCAAAACATTCCACACTTCAAACTACGCAGTGACAGTCAGTAACTTTTCACAGTGGACACAAGGCATTTGTAAGTTCTGTAATTCTATGGAACATCTAACATGCAGCAGAGAAACTGTAAAGTATTCACACTGATTATTATTTGTAAATTTAATAATAGAAAGTGGTTTGCAATTTCATAATCTGTTCAAGATCACATGTGACAGCTAAATTTATAGAAATTGTACCAGTTCTTTTACTGAATATAAATCGTGAGGTCATAGAAATCACAAACATATAAAAATTAGGGGCATACATTATTTAGAGACTATACTGCTATTAGGGGCTGTCCATAAATGATGTCACGCAAGTTTGGACGATTTTGACCCCGTTAGGGTTAACACCAAACAAAAAGCCATATGATATCTAGTATTGTTGTCGCAAATGTGTGACCTTCCCCAGATGCTTGACATCATTTATGGGTGGTCCCTTAGATGCCTAATGCAGTGCTTTACAAGTTTTCATGAAAACTTTGAATTACTTAAGAATGTAAACATAATTGTGTAATATTCCTTTATGCACTTTTCTCTGTAAATAAGTTACCAAGTGTGGCAATAAAAGTACTGGTAAACGAAAAATTGCAGCCTACTCATTTTGACAAGGTATCGAAGACCGTTTCTTTACCAGACAGCATCACTACTATTCGTTAGTACTGGTAAAACAATGAATTACACCATACTCACTTTTACAAGCTATAGAAGACCGTTTATTTACCAGAAAGCATAACTACTGTTTGTTAAATAGTTGATGTAGTGCGCTACCTTGCAACTGCATATAAGATCATATCAAAGTGTATAAAATCGGAGTTGAGTTGTCAATTAGGACAACGTTGACATTACGAGCAATTGGCATATGACATCATAAGCAAAAGTCTTGATGCAGATGAGGCTTGTGATATGCAGGCTCTATTGTATTTTGATATTCAACAGTTTCTGTCGGTCAGAAATTCCTTATTAAGACATAGCACAGTGCGTAGAACAACTAAACTGACGTCTGAAGTAAAGTCAGCTTTATGCTAACAATGATTTTATCGATGTTATCATCTGCCTAACAGCAGCTGGATCATCATCAACGAAGTGTATGCTGCGCAGAGAAATGAGTGGACGTGTTGTTTCTGCAATTGCATCATACTCCATAACTGCTTGAGAAAAGGCTGCAGAAACCAACTGCACACCAAATTTACCTTAAAAAAACCAGTACACCAGTATTAATTAGTGATTGACATATATTACAGTTATTATCTATTTATTCTCAAGGTACATGTCATGAATTAGGACCACACTGGCATCAAGAGCAATTGGAACTTATAAAATGTACGATTAAGAACATCTGAAAGTTATTATTATTAAATAAATTTGATAGAGTTACACTTGTTCCAACATTGGTTAACACAAAAATTATGCCTAATTCTTTTTTCATTGTTATGAACTGATAACAGTAAGGTAGCACTTATATAAAAAACTTTATTGTCCCCATGGACGAAAAAGCATTGCAAGATTTTGAATAACACAAAATATTTATTTGATTTTCAACAACTGGCTTGGCTCAGCCAAAGTGGATGATTGTATTTTTTGATTCAACTACAAATGTAAGTTTAGTTATTGATGGTTGCAGAACTCCTAACATCAACTACTAGCTTTGCTTTCACGAGAAAATTAGTGCTGCACTTACTAAATATTTGCCAGCTATTGGCAGTTCTGCGAGGCAGAGGGAGACAAATTAGCAATGAATACTTTAGATGTCATCAGAAAAGTGAAATGTAGCCAAGGCCTAGCCTTTTACTTCTACATCCGGGTTGTACATGTACTGCCAAACTACGATCAATCAGGTTGCCATTTGAATGCCTTAGGAATCAAGTACAGCACGTATGACCTCTAGGTTGGTTCTGCTTGGCAATATTTAACATGGTATTCAGTTAAGACAGATTTTTGATGCTGGTTCCTACCCTATCAAATTGGGACTGTAATAATATTGGGATTTTGATCTTGCTGCTGTTTTATTTTTATAAACAAGTGATATTTTGTAAAAACAACATGTGCACATATATGTTGTATATACAGAAATTTGCTAAAAATCAGATTGAAAAAGTACTCACGTGCACCAATTGGAGGAATACTGATGGAATTTTTACATATCTGGCCGTTTGCGTATTTAAAGCAGTTGAGGAAGGTCTGGTAAAGGATTTCAAACGTCTTTGGATCTTCTGGGTGATATTGGCTGCGCTCTGCTCTAACTACATGAGCCAGATATTTCACAGACGGCCACAGTTTTCCAGAAGATGTGTGAACAACCTGACCTGGTTTCAGGGGTCCACGATCTTTACTTATGTTGGCCAGTTCTCGTGCCACATCTGGTCCAGCTACTTCCTTCAAAGCCATCGCTAGGGTTGTGAAACCTTGCAACCATTCGTCTTCATAACTTACAAGAACATCCGTTTTCTGTTTTATTATGTTCGCATGATGGACTCGAACTGTCAGTTGGTTCTTCACTCTTTTGCTTTCATACACCAATGAGTCAGAAGTGACAGAGGTAATTCTAAAACGTTCACCTGGTTTTCGAGGAGGATTTACAGGATTGACGTTCTGAAGTGAGGCAGATACAACTGGTTTGCTTTGTCTGCTACCCTGTGGTTGGTCTTTTATAGGTGAACTGTGATGTGGCTTTTGCTTAGATTGCTGTTCAGACTTTAAGCTGTCGGAAATCAGACTTTCAATCCACTTCTTTGTCTTGGAAACTTGAGCATTTGGTCCAATCAGTTTCAGCAATTGTTTTTCCTTCAAAGGCAATATCGTTACTTCTTTTGAAGTATTCATGTCCTCTACAGCAGAAGCTAAATTATCGAAGTCAATTCCGTTAAGTACCTTACATTCTTCAACTTTGAATTGACCCTTAAGCTTTTCAAATATACTTGTAACAAACCCTTCGTCTCTCTTGTCATACAATTCAAAGTCAATGGTAAATGTTGATCCTTTTTGACTTGATCTTATTGAAGTACAGCGCTGCGATGCTTTGTCTATTTCTGGCTGACAGTGTGTTGAAATGTATGTGTACAGATTTTCATCAATTTTAATAAGATGATAAGCATTTTTCTCAGAATGTTGTTTACATGGCTGTTCAGAAGTGTGCATGTTTCCTTTTGACAACTGTTCTTGTGACTGAAGCTGTTCTGAAACCGTTTCACCAATTTGTTTTTTCAGTTTATCCACTCTATCTGGTCTACCAACAATTTTCAGGGAATTTTTCTCACTCTGAACAGATATCATCGTTGCTTCTGTTTTAGCTGAAGCGTGTACAACACTTTCCAAGACACTTGCATCGATCTTAGCAGGTACATTGTATTCTTCAACTTTTACTTGATCTATCAGCATCTGAAATCTTCTCTTTACTCTTTCATTTTCAACTTCATTTTTCAGTGTATAGCACAGTTTGAAGTTTGAAGCCTCATCTCTTAGTTCTTGTACAGAGTTGCAACATGCTTTTATATCTTCAAGTTCCTGATGCAAGAATCTTTGGATGTACTTATATGCATCCTCATCCATTGAAATATGACGTGTTAACTTCCTTTGTTTTGTTGGTTGCCGCAGTGGTGACTGATTCCCTTCGCTCTCATTATCATACTCCGATTTATTTCCTGTCTTGGAAATTTTTTTGGCTTCTTTATCCTGGTCATTGGCTTCTCCTTTCTCACAGATATGCTTAGCATTACTTTCTTTCCCACTAATTCCCGTACTGTCATGTTCCACCATGGTGTCCTTTGCATTACTTCTCTCTGTAGATAGTTTACTGGCACCTTTTTTGTATGAATGTTCTGATGTGCTTTCAGCAATTAGTGTTTTCGTGTCTTCTTTAGTGTTGTCTGTGGTTGTTTCTTTTTCGTCTGGATTTCCTGACTTGGCGCTATCAACTAGCATGTTATTATAATCCAATCGAGTTTCATCACGGGTTGTGACTTGTCTGTCTGAATGTTCAGCATTGGTGTCATCGGCTGTTATTTTATTATCATCCCCTTTAGTGTCATAAGTGGTTGGGCCTTGTTTATCTTTATTATCTGACTCACTGTTATCAATTAGTGCATTCTTATCATCCCTTTTCGGTGTGACTTCTTTACCTTGATGTTCTGAACTGGTGTTATCAGATGATGCTTTCTTATCATGTCCCATAACTTCATGTTTGGACGTTCCATTGTTGTCAGGATATGACTTGCTACAATAAGTTGGTGTTTTCGTATCATCTCCTCTAGTCCTGTCTGTGGTTTGGCATTTATTGTCTGAAATTTCTGACTTGATGCTATCGTTTAGTGTTTTCTTAGCGTCCTCTCTAGTTTCAGCTTCGGCTTTGATGTTTTTGTGTTGATATTCTGAATAGGTGCCACCAATTAGTGCATTCCCATCATCTTTAGTGTCATTTTTGGTTGTGCCTTGTTTATCTGGATGATGTGGGCTGGTGTCATTAGGCAGTGTTTTGCTATCATCTCCCATGGAGTCGTCTTTAGTTGTATCTCTTCCATCTGGACAATCTGATTCAGTGTCACTTATCATTATTTTCTTTTGATTTCTTTTAGCTTCCTCCATTGCTAAACCATTTTCGTCAGAATGCTTGTGTGTTTTCTCATTAACTGTTTCTATGGCATTCTTGGTTACAATCTCATCTTTGACATCAGAATGTTGACTTGCAGTAAATGTCAAAATCCACTTTATAATTTCATCTGCTTCCTTAGGTGATCCAATAATTTTGATTGTCTTCTGCTCACTATCAAAAATTGGTGTAACATTGTTCTTATTTTGTGTAGCCATTCGAGTAACTGCATCTTTTAGTTTGATGAAATTAGCCGCTTCTGGTACTTTATGTTCTCTCACTATAAAGCGGTTTTGTAGAGCAGAAATATCATTCTTAATTTTTTCTATATTCTCTTCTGTATTCAACTTAATTTCAATTGCAAAACCCAGCTTAGTTTCACAGTCCTTTATTGAAGAGCACAGTGCATTTAGCTCCTCATGACAATTGTCTTTGAGATAATCATATAGATCTCTGTCCATTGGTACAAAATGTGTTGTTGTTTTGAGTGTTTTGTCGCTTACGTTTTGCGTTTTGGCTTCATTGGTTTCTGCTAACGTCCTCCGCTCTTCTTCCAATCGTTTCTCTTCATTTCTTATTTCATCTTGCTTTTGTTTTTCTTTCATTTTTTCCGCTAGAATTTGCTGCAGGTCTTCTCTTACTGCTTTTATTCCACAGAAACATCCTTCCAAGTGATGACTGTTGTCTGACTTTTCAATGCGAACAACATGCTTTCTACCGAGTTGTTTCATTTGGATCTCTTTCAAACGTTCATCCAAGTTATAGATTCCAAGCTCATCAAAACACGACTTCTTCACAGAGACGGACATCCTTTGTACGACCTCAACAATTAGCACACAAAAAAGCAATTAAAATTTACACGAAATAAATCACTCTCTTAGAAAGAAAGGCAATATACGACCAGGGATGCATGCACTTTAATTGCCTTTACTGATCACTTGGCTCAAGTGATAAGAATGAAATAGTGTCTGCCATTTTTCTGCTTTCCGTCTCTCTCTGTATCTACTGCAGTCTGTCTCCCTCAGTATCTCTATTACAAGCTGTGCTTTCAAATTTTACCAAGCTTCATGAGTGAGTTCACTCTTGCGGATTTTTGCTCAAGATCTATCTACATAAGTTGAAGATTCACAGCATTGTAACCTAAGTTGCTATAATTTGATAAATAATAAGTCATTGTCGGATGTGGACACATTTACCACCTCAGTGAATGCAAATATAATGTTGACCTGAAGGAATTTGACATACGATGCACTTGCTGTAATCAGGTAATGAAATTTGATTCAACATGTGCAGTTGTTATGTCAATGGCTCTGTGCTTTATCTTAATTTATAGCCTACTTTTTAATGCCTAGTCACTGGCAATTTGTTTGAAATTATAGTACATCTCTACCTGTTCTTCATAATTATCTGCAGCCTGACACATCCTGGCCTCCTGCAAAGACATATGGCTGTGGAATGTTGCTGCGTTAAGGTATGGTATCTGTATTTCTCCTCAGTTTTATATCTGTCAAATATCAGAAGAACAAGTGAGACAGACAAAGTCTTCATAAGGCAACAATAACATTGTAACAGATAGCAGATGTTCATGGGCGGAGTTTGGTTTCCGTTCTTGGAAATCACTCTCACTTCTTTCTAAGAGAGTGATTTCTTCACCATTACCACCCCAAGTCCGGGCCTTCTTAGGAGGGCTAACCCCGAAAAGGATATAATTTTCGTGGTAAAAAAGTTGAATCTGGGTCTTCCTGGGGGGGCTTAGCCCCATAGCCTCTGATAAACTACGCCCATGCAGATGTTTGAGCTGTGATTGTTTAGGCCTACATATTTGAATCTGATCTAACAAATAAGCTAGTCACTAGTGGCATAGTCATTGTAATGTACCAGAGACCACTTCACTGATTCTTTTACTACTATATACATCAGTCCATATACCAAATAATAAACTGGCAATCCTGTCAACGGCGGTTTTAAATTATTTCACACTCAAATTCAGATATTATGTTCGCCGATGACTCTACTTTGTGATGTGGAGGGTGTGGTAATGGTGGTGGTGGTGGTGGTGGTAATGGTGGGTGTGGTGGTGGTAGTAATGGTGGTGGTGGGTGTGGTGGTGTTACCACCACCACCATTACCACCACCATCACCACAACCACCACCATTACCATCACCACCACATCCACCACCACCACACCCACCACCACCATTACCACCACCAACAACACACCCACCACCACCACCACCCTTACCACCACCACCTCCACCACCATTACCACCGCCATCACCACCACATCCACCACCACACCCACCACCATTACCACCACCACCAACACACCCACCACCACCATTACCACCACCACCACCATTACCACCACCATTGCTACCACCACCATTGCTACCACCACCAACACACCCACCACCACCACCATTACCACCATCACCACATCATAAAGTAGAGTCATCGGCGAACATATCTGAATTTGAGTGTGAAATAATTTAAAACCTCCGTTGACAGGATTGCCTATAAACTTTGACTGTTCAGATACTAATCAAATCAATACACACTGAAATAACGAAGTTGTGATTCGGTAGTTTTCGTTTACTGACGGAGTCTGAAAGATATTGAATGAAAACGGTTAAACGGAGAAGGGAGGAAACAAAAATGCAAGTAGATGGTATAAAAAGAAATAAGAAAATGTGTATTTTTGCGTCGTAAATTATTCGCCATTGCATGGGTTATTAACCCAAACTAATTCTTGCCAAACAGACGCTGAATCGATGCTCAAGGATTCTTGCCAAACTAAAAGTTGAATTGATGACAAAATAATGCTGCAACGATTAACTACTGGTAGGGCCTACAACGAAAATAAATCCCAACGTTAATATAACAGTAACTGTTACAACTTCAACCGAAGAATTCTAGCACCAGATATGAAATCACCTAATTTTCTAGCCAATCGTGGTGTCTTCTTTGCGAAAACAATTAAAAACAATTACTACTACGAAACCTAATTAATTCGAAAAGAATCGTCAAAATAGAGAACCAAATAATACGAAGCTCGATGGCGTCGTTTAATTAACTCGTTTTGTGATCCCAGTCTGAAACCGCAACCTAGGCGTATACGTCCTTCTACCTACCTGGGTTTTTCTTACATCATCTAAATTCTAAATGGTTATTCTCGGGCACTGTAGTCTACTGGTATTATAACGGTTATTGCTGCTCAAACCGCATGTCGCTATACAGACTTAGTTACATGCACGTGTTACATGCATAGGCTATAGCCAGTGTAGAACTGTAGACTAACACAAACTTGTAATAATTGAAAAATCAAGAACAAATTAAGTGCCTGTAGGCTAATAATAAATTATAGTCTATAATACCTCTGCTAACATAATTTTATTGTAACCCATCACTGCAGGGTTTAAAGTGGGTGCACGGGAACGGCATTCCCACTGCTCTCGAATTTCTCTGCTTACGTTCCCACTGCTCTGTCTGCTCACCATGCATGGAACCCTGGAAACATATATATGGGCGTTCCGAATAAAACTTCTTCAGCGTTCCCACTGCTCACAGTTGTCGTTCCCACTGCTCACCCAAACCACTTTAACTAAAGATATTAGAGTCGTAGACTTGCTTTAACCACTGCCTCCTTAATTGGTTTGAGCTGGGACTATATAATAGGCCTATAGATATTAGTCCCAGGTTTTACCACCCAGATTTCAACCGGGCACTGTAGTCTACTGGTAGGCCTACTGGTATGAACAGGTTAAGCTATTGCCTACTTGATTTAATATAGCGCCGATGTTAAGCTGTCGACGTGGCTTTTGTGGGCGCTGCGAAATTCTCCAAGATTTATATTAGGAGCTACCTCATGCACAGGCCTATATTAATTGTAGGCCTAGTTAATTGGATTTTAGGTTAACATAGGCTTAGCTGATGAGTGTAGGCCTAATGAGTCATGAATCGTTTAAGGGAGAATAAAAATTCAAGTTAAATTGCCTCGATTTACTCGTATGAAACTAAAAACCAAACGTGTTTTGCATTATTAGTCTGCCGCCTATAGGCCTATGCATGCTACTGTACGTTGTGTAGTGTTACCACAGAATAAAGAAAGCTACGCTTTCTTTATTCTGTGGGTATACAGACTACAGAATAATGCAACGTAGATTGTAGCCTAGAGTGTAGACAGCATTTCTTCATAGATAAAATTTGCTTCGTGAATCATGAACATTATTGCTATAGATTCTAGCTTTATATCTCGCAATCGTGCTTATATGTCATCAATGGAGTTGGTTGAATATTAGCACGCTGTCACAATGAAAAGAATATTGCCAGTTTGATACTCGTTAGCTCCATAAGGTTGAGTAAGGCTTCTACTAATTTATATTGGATTTTGGACCTAGGATTTTGTGCTGTTTGAAAACATTTTGACATTGATTGCATATACAAATTGTGTAGGCCTACATGCCTATCATGTCTGTACACCAAAATGCAGATAGCAATTGGTATATTAAAGAATATTCTTATCTTATCTTACTTGCTAACTAGGAATGAGTGTAAAAATAGGCAGGAAAGATGGACACATTGCAGGTTGCCATAAGTCAGATTCAAATTCTGTTAAACTTAATTTTTTATAATGTCTACTATGTATATGCATGGATGGAGTTTATCAGGGGCTAGGGGGCTAAGCCACCCCCACCCCCCACGAAGGCCCAGATTCAGCTCGCCCTCCAGAAGGCTCAGACTCGGGGTT
This sequence comes from Lumbricus rubellus, assembly GCA_945859605.1. Lineage (NCBI taxonomy): Eukaryota > Metazoa > Annelida > Clitellata > Crassiclitellata > Lumbricidae > Lumbricus > Lumbricus rubellus. The sequence goes on along the minus strand of OX243816.1, from coordinate 17,067,039 downwards.
AGCCCCTCCACAAGAACATAAACCAAACTCCGCCCATGTGTAGGCCTATATGCAACTCAACCTGGTACTGAAAACTTGTCAGTTTGAATAAATAAACAAATATTAGATCGTATTCAATAATTGTTTTGCACATTCGTTTTCGACTGCCATGGTGCTGTTGAACATTAGTGATTTTCAATTAAGTAAAGATCGATGGAGATTGGGCGAATGGCACACAACACAGTTTTCTGTTAGAAGCATTATGTGTTTTCAATGTAAAAATGGTCCGAAATTACAATTATTATACAGCCCACGGGACATTTTTACAACACTTGCACATAATTATCTCGAACATCCAAGCAATAAATATAAAACAGTGCCCGGAGTGATAGGCCCTAGTGTCAAATACAAATACACGTAGGTTCAATCATATTAGGCCTAAATACAGAAACTGGCTGAATTGATGTGCAATATTGCCAATATCCGGGAAAGCTATTCCCTATAATCTAATTTGAGAACTGTTGCACTACATTATTAGACCCATTGGCAGGTCTGTTAATGCTGTGCAGCTGTGGAACTGGTTGCTAATTTAAATGTGTGTATATGGGATTATGCAACCAATGGCCACAGTGTGTGTAATATCGTCATAAGTTTATTTGGGTCATTACTGATTAAGTGAATGTCGCCCGAAAGGAAACGGAAATGCCAGTTGAGAGCGCGATCCTGATCGAACCTCTGCAAAGCGAAAGTAAAAGCTTCAACCATTCTTTGGAGGCCAAAGATTTCTACAACGTAAAATGACAGATATTTAACTTGGTGATAAAAGACGATTCTCATTTAGGAGCATTCAGATTGTGTATCATTTGTCTAATCATTTGTTAAGTTGTATCTTGTATTTATTTTACCATATCTAGACACATTTGTAGCATCGTTTAAACACCTCATAAAATCACATCCTAATGCTAACCGAAATGATGTTAAGTCTTTGAGAATGAAAAGATGTCTAAATAGTAAGCAGACAGCAATCATAAAACTAGAAGAGTCACCATTGGTGTCACTCACAAAGGAAAGCCAAAGTGAGGCATTCCCATTGAGAACCGACAATTGACACCATGCTCAGAGGTAATGGACTACGTTTAGGCAACAATGAAGTTTACAACAATAGTTACAATTGGTATCTTGACCATCAAGTAAGTAGTCGTTAATAAAAAAAGTAGAAGATGCTGCATCCTTATATATAATTATATGGTTTTTCAGTAGCCAGCCAAACTGCCCTATGAATTCTGAGATTGACATTATGCGCCACTTATAAATAAAGATTATGGCAGGTCATGACTTCCACCTTGGACTTGCTATAATCATGAAACTCTGATGAACAAATTGTAAGAAATGAAGAACAGTTAAAATATAACTAATAATATATAATTTTTATAAGATTTTGCAGTGACTGTTATAGATGACCAAGATTTTGACTGATTTACCTGAACCAATGGCAGGAATTGACACAGATTTTGTATGTCCGGATGACATATAAAGTGTGTTTAGGAAAGCGTAGACTAAGAAATCAAATGACCCCAGTGGGTCTTTCTGCAACTGTTGAGGAGTTGGTATGACAGCGTGTAGGATGGTTTCTACATGTGGCGCAAGGTTTCCTGCCTTTGTTGAAATGACAGTACCAAATGGAAGAAATCCCCGAGTGGTAATTATCTGACTGCATTCATCAACTACGCTCTTTCCAGCAGCTTTCAGAATGCCTTCTGAAACACTTCCATGCGTGGTCAGCTGAGAGTTGGCTGAAGAAACGAGGACTTGTGTTCGCTGGTCTACGATGTTTCCCTTATGCACGAATATGTTGAGAACATTGTACAGTCGGTTGCTTGTGAAATACATAAAGTCATTACCAGCATGTTTTATTATAAATTGCTTGTACATATGCGGGAGAGGATTTGAGTGACCTGGATTTACAGGGTTTACAAATGGTTGTAATATTCCTTGATAATTTGTCATATGACCTTGAGATGAATAGCTGGCCTGCTGTATTTGTGCTTGATGCTGTGCTACATGTCCTTGGTCTTGTGATGGATAGCTCTGCTGTGCTGTTTGGCCTTGAAGACCTGTTGCATGTCCTTGGTCTTGTGATGGATAGCTCTGCTGCACTGTTTGACCTTGAAGACCTGTTGCATGTCCTTGGTCTTGTGATGGATAGGCCTGCTGCATTGAATGGCCTTGAAGACCTGTTGCTTGTCCATGACCTTGTGGTGGATGGCTCTGCTCCTCCATTTGCCCTTTATGTTCAGTTTCTTGTTCATGATCTTGTGATGAGTAGCCAAGATGATTCGTTTGTGCTTGATGACCTGCTACTTGTCCTTGAGCGTGGGATGTATAGCCATGTTGCCCCAATTGCCCTTGATGACCTGCTGGCTGCCTTTGGCCTTGTGATGGATGGCTATATTGTACCGTTTGTCCTTGATCTGATGCTGTATATATTGGTTGCGCCATTTGTCCTGCATTAGCAGAAACTTGATCTGAACTTAGGGGTGGATAAATGGATCGCTGCGTCTGTCCTTGATGTGGGCTTTCATGAATCTGAGGCATTTGCCTTTGAAATGAATCTTGTGTCGTTCCATTATTTAATTTATAATCAAGGTCATTTCTTTGTTGTTCTGTCTTCGATGTCATCTTATCATCTAATGATACCAACCTATCATCCAACATCTGGGATTCTGTTGCTTGATTCTGATCCACCCGCATCTTTATTAGACCGGTGCTTGAGTCGTGATGATAATGTGTATCACTGCCAACGTCATCATTTCCAATTACATCATCTAGCTTCACTTCTTTAGTCAATCCTTGTGTTACTTTTAAAGTTCTTACTCTTTTCTGCTTTGTGTCTACTCTCTTTTCGGTTCCTTCGCTTCCTTCAGGCTCAGCAATTTTCATTTGTTCACAGTTCTCCTCTAAACCAGTTGTAGGACTAATGCTGGCTTTGCGTTCATAGATCTTGATTCTCTCCTCCTTCTTCTCCTTCTCCCTTTTCTCCCTCTTCATCTTCTCCTTCTCCTCCTTGTCCTTCTCCATCTTCTCCGATGCGTTTTTGGCTGCATCTTGTAGGAATCTTCTCACATCTTTTATTGCCTCGAAGTTTCCACTGAGAAGAATAATGTTGTCATTGTGAACCACGCCAATGCATCGCTCATTGCAAAAGCTGTGCAGAAGTTTCCTCCACTGTTCAGAGCCATCAAGTCCTTTCATCCAGTTGCTCCAATCGGTGCTAATTGTAACAGTCATTGAGGCCACAACCTAAAAATAAAAAGACAGAGAGCGGTGTTGAGGCACAGATGAACTCATAATACACCATGAACGTAAGGTGTCTAGCGAGCGTCAGCTATGCACTAGCGAATGGTCAGCTGAAAATGAGGCTTCTCTGTGCATTAATTAAAATTTTGTTTGATTTATTTATTATTTACTAGCTGTACCCAGCCACGCGTTGCTGTGGCAGAAAAGACATCCCCCTCACCCTCCCCCTCCCCTCCCCCCCTGCCCTTGCCCCTCCCCCTCCACCTTCCCCTCCCCCTCCCCTCCCCCTCCCCTCCCCCTCCCCCTCCCCACCCCCTCCCCCTCCCTCACACCATCCTTTAGTGACAGCGGATATAGCCCAAGAATTTTAGGCCGCTTTCGTAATATTCCACTCGCTTATGACGTCACGAGACGCAACCTCATTGATGTATCGTCACTGTGTTTTACGGGTGAAGACAATATTTTGCAAGCGCGTGGTTTCGTTGAAGTTGCAAATGGCGGACGAACGGATTGCAAAGTTCAGTTTTTGTGGAAAAGGTTGCGTTTTTTCGTGGAAAAGAAATGCTACGACACGGTGCTATTAGAATGGAAGCTTTTGGTAAATTTTCACAAAAATCGGTGGGTGAGTTTCGGCGTGATTGCGTGATAAACTATTGGAAAGTTTCATTTTTATTTATATAGATTAAGCAGACGTATCTAATGAGCAACCATTAATTGATGGCACTGAACAACTGTCAGTGAAGGACCTGCTCAAGGTCTCTACATGGTAACCGTCTCAAGGTACTACAAGACTTGAATATCTACTCTTCACCTAACAAAGCAAGTGCACTGTAATACTCTTTGCATCCACACTCACCAACCATGAAATTCCACATTTTGACCTTCTCACAAGAAAAGGTTTCATTATTCTATTCTACTTTACACTTATTAACATTTGTTTTACATTACTTTTCATGTAAATTACCCCTTTTTAAATGTTACTTAATTGTGCTATATTGTATTATTTATAGATGTCCTATTGTGCATTTGCAAATGGAGTAATACTATGCTTCTATACTTACTTACATACTTACTTACTTACTTATTAACCAATCCGCTACCATGTCCCACAACACAAGCTCAGTACATGTTAGCAGAGTTTCACCAGAGCTGATGATAATATACAGAGCTGGCAACATCAGAAATGAAACAGGATTTAAGACACTGAATGAAATCTTCTCTGGGTGGAAAATGAATGAAGGAGCAGCAGAAAAAGGAAGGGTGCAACAGAACAACTGCAACTCATTCAAGAGCCTATTAGCCAATTAATTAACTAATCATGCAGAATTCCAATGAGATTATGAAATAATAATTTAATGTTTGATGAGTGATGGCATATATTTTACCTCTGCCATTTCAATGCTGTGAATAATCTGAATATAGATCTGCAAAACAAGAAACAACATATGTTTCAGAAATGTATCAGAAATGTATCAAGTGTAAGAAATTATGTAAATTAAACATTGTTGTTATAATTAAAAACTGCTTCCAGTGCATCAAAGGAAGCTCCATTCGCTCAATCTGTTCTGGCTGCTTTAGCCTTTGAGATTAGTCATCATCAGATTATCTTATAAACCTGTCAATTATTGTAATCTAACAGGAACACAACTAGGCCTACACACCATAGCCCAATGAACATTGCATTATACGCAGTTCAACATTTTATAGAGAATTTCCATTTCCTGGTTAGGCCTAATCAGTTAATTGACACTTTCGGTTTTACTTTCAGATCTAATGGCGCAGTTCTTCACATCCAAATGTCATAGCATCAGAAATTAAGGGACCTCCGACTAGGCTACCTTTACTGCTAATCCTGCAACCTAGGCTATGTATACCGTTTGAGAATTAGGCCTACATCACCCCCACATAATTATGATTCCAGTTTAATGACTGTACGGCTTGATGTACACTTTCGTTTTCGACAGATTTGGCAACAGCAATCACGTTTTTAGCGACATACGGCCTATACTATGGCATCTGAAGATATGCAAAGATTTGCTGCTCAGAAGTCATCAACCGAGGAAATATTGTGCGTTGATTACTCGCTGTATCAAATTATTAGTAGGCCTACGCGTATCATATTTAATAATAATAAAAGCAATCCTTACGCTTGACGAATTTATACCATAGACACCTTACATTTACGATGTCTATGAGTTATTTATACACACGCATGGAAATTCGTGCAGAGTACCTTCCTGTCCTAATATAAAGGTGTCGCTATTTCAGTGTTCAAATACACAATAATAATTATTGTTGACATTAATATCTCATATCAATTCTCGATTAATCATGACTTCAGGCTGGCAGAACGCAGCCTGCTAATATCTGACATTTGATATCTGATAATTCAGACTTATTTTACTTAATAAGATGTTTTACTCTGCGGAAGCAATTTTTTTCTGAAAAAACCATATTTCGTAGATTTTTCTTCAAATATAGAAAACGCATTTTTGCAAAGTATTCGATACGCCTATCAGGGGTTATTTTAACGTGCAGCTGGACACAAAGTGTGTAGTTGGAAAACGAATTTGTGCAGTTGAAAATCAGGTTTTGTGCAGTTACTTTCTTACACACAAAAGTAGAGGTATTTTGGTAAGATGGCACCTTAAAATGGTACCATTGCAATGTGGGAATTCAAAACGTTTATGATGAGGCTCTGAAAAATTACGGGTATTTTATTAAAATGACACCTTAAAATGCTACCAAAGCCATGTGGAAATTCAAAAAGTTTCTGATGAGGCTCTGGAAAAGTAGAGGTATTTTGTTAAGATGATACCTTAAAATGCTACCATTGCAATGTGGAAATTCAAAACATTTCTGATGAGGCTCTGAAAAAGTAGAGGTATTTTGGGTATACAATTACTATCGGGGGTCGCAAAATACATACCTATTTTAACATCGCCGATGTCGCTGACGGCCACACAAAGACTATATATCCCAAGAGGTAGCATTTGTTGTGACGGTGAGATACTATATATTCAAAGAGGGTAGTGTCTAAGTAAGTAAGGAAGTACGCGTATTTACTATCGGGCTTATCTATACATGCAATAGGCCGTGTATATACGGGCATATAATTATATAAAGGCAATAGGCCATGTATAGACTCTTAATTTACTAGCGGAGGGCCGCGGATGTATGCTATATACGGGCTGATATAAGCAGGCGGTAGGACGTGCATTCAACCTTAGTTTACTAACGGAGGGCGTGTATTAATTTACTAATGGGGTGCTGTGTATATATGCTATATAAACGGCTGTTATATACAGGCGATAGGCCGTGTATTTAACCTTAATTTACTATAGGGGAGGGGGGTGCTGTGTATATATGCCATTAAAGGCCGTGTATTTCATAGGGAGGTGCTGCGTATATATGCCATATACGGCCGTGTATTTCATCTTAATTAACTATAGGGGGTGCTGTGTATATAGGTTATATACGGCCGTGTATTTAACCTTAATTTATTATAGGGGTGCTGTGTATCAATGCTATATATACGGCCGTGTATTTCACCTTAATTTACTATAGGGGGTGCTGTGTATATAGGTTATATACGGCCGTGTATTTAACCTTAATTTATTATAGGGGTGCTGTGTATCAATGCTATGTATACGGCCGTGTATTTCACCTTAATTTACTATAGGGGGTGCTGTATATATAGGCTATATACGGCCGTGTATTTCACCTTAATATACTATAGGGGGTGCTGTGTATCAATGCTATATACGGCCATGTATTTTTCCTTAATTTACTATAGGGGTGCTGTGTATATATGCCATATACGGCCGTGTATTTCATCTTAATTAACTATAGGGGGTGCTGTGTATATAGGCTATATACGGCCGTGTATTTCACCTTAATATACTATAGGGGGTGCTGTGTATCAATGCTATATACGGCCATGTATTTTTCCTTAATTTACTATAGGGGTGCTGTGTATCAATGCTATATACGGCCATGTATTTTTCCTTAATTCACTATAGGGGGTGCTGTGTATATAGGCTATATATAGTATATACGGCCGTGTATTTAACCTTAATATACTATAGGGGGTGCTGTGTATCAATGCTATATACGGCCGTGTATTTAACCTTAATTTACTATAGGGGGTATTGTGTAACCACCCTAGCTATCACTGTCCAGGTTTTCGTAGCTGTGTCAACTTTGCCTATTTAATGCCATATAGGCCTACGGGTGAAGACCTATGGTCACTGTCCACGTTTTCGTAGCTGTGTCAACTTGGCATAGTGAGCTATACATGGTGAAACCTAGCTATAAGTATAACTGTCCAAGTTTTCGTAGCGGTGTCAACTTTGCCTAGTTAATGCCATATAGGCCTATGGGCGAAGACCTGTGGTCAGTGTCCGTGTTTTCGTAGCTGTGTCAACTTGGCATAGTGAGCTATCCAGACTTGGCATGGTGAGACCTAGGCCTAGCTATTGTGAAAACTTCAAACTTCGTAATGGTAATCGCCAAATAGCCTACGAAACTTGTTAGTGTCATCCAATCATTCATATAGAAAGGAAGTGCTTATTTGTTTCATTTCGAACTGAAATGTAGACTTGTGAATGTCATAGGCCTATCGGTATATACTTTTAAACTTGTTAGCGTCGTTACCGGTACCGTTCAAGATAGTAAACATTTAACCTTAACGAATGGCTATGGCCGATAAGGTTTGCCTATATAAAATGGAACACGCAGATAATTGTTTCATTGAAGATCCTGCGTGGTCGAGTGGGTTGTAGCCCGCTCGCCGCGCTGGCGGCGCGGGTTCAACTCCCGGTCGGATCTTTACAGCGGGTGGCTCGGTCGCAATATAAACGTGGAGTGTGAGGTTGTTCTCTGCCTCCGACACTAATCATCTTCGATATGAAACAGTGTCGTTAAGCCCTGAACATTTCAATTGTTTCATTTCCTGTTCTGGACGCATTGCAAGTTGCACGCAATTATGAATCTTTTTGAGATCAACGAAATCTGCAAGGATCCACTCAACGTTATCGAGTACTTGCAAGGCCAGGGTGTATTGCACAAGGAGGTGCTGTGCATTCCATGCCAGCATCCATGCCGGCTGAATAAAGACCCTGCGAAGTTGGCAGGCTACATCTGGAGGTGTTCCAAATGCCGGAAGAAGGAGTCCGTACTGAAGGGAAGTTTCTTGGAGGGCTCCAAGATCGCTCCCAAGAAGTTCCTGTACGTGCTTTTCTACTGGGCCTCCAAGACGCCACTCAACACAACCATTCACCACCTGGACCTGTCCTCACGAACCGGCGTCCAGTACTTCAATTACATACGGGACATTTGTTCCTGGAGGTTGTTGAACAGCCCGGTTGCACTCGGTGGACCTGGGCTTGAGGTTCAAATCGACGAATCTCTGCTGGTGAAGGCCAAATATCACAGAGGCAGAAATCTTGGAAGGCAGCAGTGGGTGTTTGGCGCCTATGACGTAACCAAGAAAATAGGTTACATCAAATTCGTGCATAAGAGAGATGCTGCAACTCTGTTGCCCATTATCCAGACAGTTGTCGTTCCCGGATCCATAATCGTGTCTGATGAATGGAGAGCCTATCGAGGCATCGCCAATTTGGTATCCGGACGTTTCATCCTCGGACGATTCATCCCCGGACGGTTCATCCCGGACGATTCATCCAGTGGACGTTTCATCCCCGGACGGTTCATCCCCGGACGGTTCATCCAGTGGACGTTTCATCCAGCGGACGTTTCATCCCAGGACGTTTCATCCAGGGGACGTTTCATCCCAGGCCATTTCATCCCCGGACGTTTCATCCCAATGGACGTTTCATCCCAGGACGTTTCATCCAAGGGCGTTTCATCCCAATGGACGGAAATTTTAGCAATTTAATCCTATAATTTTTTTTACTGTAATTGATATAAAAAGGCACAAATACTTGCAATAAAATAGCTTTCATATAAGAGCACATAAGCCTATATAACAGAATGAATCGTCAGTAATTAAATATCATAAAAGAACACACAAGCCAAAGGTACTAAAGAACACATAATCCTATAAAATATCAATCTAATTATAATAGATCTAAAAAGTCAAAAAATACTTTGAATAAAATAGATATCACATAAGAACACATAAGCCTATATAACATGCAATTAAATCATAAAAGAACACACAAGCCCGTAGAACCTGCGATTAAGTAGATATAAATAGTTTCATATATTTTGAATAAAAAATTAATAGAGATCATATTAGAAAACATAAGCCTATAAAACATGCAATAAAATCTAGATAATTTAAAAAAACTAGGAGTAAAATAGATATCATGTAAAAACGGGCTAGTGCTTTCTAGGGGGGATAAGCCCGGGATAAAATACCATTTTCATGGTAAAAATTTATCGGGACCTACTTTAGGTTCGACTAATGTATCATATTATTCTCTCTATTTATTGTCCGGGGATGAACCGTCCGGGGATGAACCGTCCGGGGATGAACCGTCCACTGGATGAACCGTCCTGGGATGAACAGTCCACTGGATGAACCGTCCACTGGATGAACCGTCCGGGGATGAACCGTCCGGGGATGAAACGTCCACTGGATGAATCGTCCGGGATGAATCGTCCGGGGATGAATCGTCCTGGGATGAAACGTCCTAGAACCGCCAATTTGCCTGGGAACTACACGCACCAGACGGTCAATCACAGTCAGAATTTTGTGGATCCGGTGACCGGAGCGCATACAAACCACGTGGAAGGCTATTGGAAACGTATGAAGGCTGTGTTCAAGCGTATGAACGGAACTACGAAGGAGATGGCTCCGAGCTACCTCGACGAGTTTATGTGGAGGGAACGCTTCGGCAGTACCTTCCACCTTGCCTTCATAAACATCCTCCGCCACATCGCCGAACGCTACCCCTGCTAGACAGCCACCTAAAACGGTCCTTTTCAGGGCCACCTAAACACATATGGAGGAATACGAGACCTGATACAGGCATCCCAAAATCAATCAAGCCATCCATCCATCCATACATCAAATCAACCAATCCAATCAATCCATGCAATCACTCCATTACTCATTTCATCCATCCATTCAATCAATCTATCTTTTTTTCTTCCTTTCTTTCATTATCATTTCCTTGTTTCATTTTCTGGCAGTGTCTAACCTCTTTGCCTACCATGCTCAATGCTCATACAATCAATCTTCTTGCTGTCTGCTCTACTGACTGTCTGCCTATCTTTCTCTCCCTTCCTTGTGGTTATTTGATTTGGTCTGTTTCTTCTGTCTGCCGTGTATAACGCACCTTCCTCTGTGTGACTGTCTGTCTGTCTGTCTCTCTGTCTGTCTGTCTGTCTGTCTGTTTCTCTTTCTTACGCGTTAGGCCCAGCACTACACATATTATGTCTATATGCGGTTGTAGGACAAAACCCCCTCTGGACAAAAACCCCCCCCGGCCTGGTAGAATATATTGCACATAAGTTGTCGTACTATAAAACGGAGGTCCTAAGTACGCAAGTTGGATTGATGAAAATAATTCTCGCTAAATAGAAGCCGGATTGATACAAATAAAGTTTACTTAAATGGAAGCTGGATTGACAGGTGTTTACCCGTATGACACTAATTAGTTGACACAGCACAGGGAACTGGATAATTAGCCTAAGTTTAAGCAAATTGTAGGCCTACCTGCACTTTGCGCAGCAAAGGGGGGGGAATTGTCCGGGGGTTAATGTCCTAGGCTAAATCAGGGGGGTTTTTGTCCGGGGGGGTTTTGTTCAGGGGGGTTTTTGTCCGGTCACCTCTATATGCATAACTTTTTTGCATGAATAGATACATATGCATGTAAAAATATGTATACACACACAATTGTGTACATAATTTTTATGTACATAAGTAAATATAAAGCTGTGTGTATACAAATAAACAGCCACATGTATATTAGAACTTATGGAAATATGTCAATGACTGGGCTATATTTCATACTTATGCATAAATGTACGTATATGACTACACAATATATGTATATAACACATGTGTTTGCATAATATGCGCACACATTCAAGTATATATTTCGTATTTTTATATATTAAAATTAGAAATTAAAAAGAAAGATAATAGGAAAAAAGGAAAATGGCGGAAAAGAAAATTAATATTAAATTGAAAATGAAAAATTAAAATTAAAAATTAAAAAATTTTAAATAAATGATTTTTTTGGAAAATTTATTTTAAAAACCAAAATGAAATTTTTTTGAAAAAAAGTAAAATTAATTTTTTGAAACAAAATTTTTAAAAAAAGTAAAATTTATTTTTTTTAAAAATAAAAATTAAATGAAAAATGAGTTTTTTTTGAAAAAAAAAATGAAAAATGAAATGAAAAATGAAATTTTTTTGAAAAAAAATTAAAAATAAAATTATAAATGAAATTTTTTTGGAAAAAAAAATTAAAATTAAAAATTAATTTAAAAAAATTAAAATTGAAATGAAAAATGAAATTTTTTTTGAAAAAAAATTAAAATGGAAAAAAAAAAAATTAAAAGCAAAAATGAAAAATTAAAATTAAAAATGGAACAAATTGAAACCAATTAGACACTGCCAGAAAAAAGAAAGAAGAAAACAGAAGGAAAAGGAAGGATGAAAAAATAAGAAAATGGGGGAAAGGAATGAAGAAAATGAAAAAACGAGAAAAACCAAAATGTTACGTCACACAGCCTGTATAGGCCTATGCTATGGGCCTATGCTTAATATGACTATAATGGATGGCGATATAAGTATATAATTGGAGGCAAACAGATTAATGGAATCATACAGCCTGGCTAAACCAGGTTTGCATCTTGGGTAACGTATATATTCCCTCCATATGAATGATTGGATGACACTAACAAGTTTCGTAGGCTATTTGGCGATTACCATTACGAAGTTTGAAGTTTTCACAATAGCTAGGCCTAGGTCTCACCATGCCAAGTCTGGATAGCTCACTATGCCAAGTTGACACAGCTACGAAAACACGGACAGTGACCATAGGTCTTCACCCGTAGGCCGTAGGCCTATATGGCATTATATAGGCAAAGTTTACACAACTACGAAAATCTGAACAGTGATAGCTAGGGTGGTTATTGTCCAGGCGATTTTCACCGGATGGTGTTTGTCCAGGGGGAAATGTCCGTTGCCCCAAACAGTAAAATAAAAAATATTTCTGTATAACATACATCCACTGCACCCGCTATAGTAAATTTAGCTTAAATACACGTCCTATAGTATACCGCCTTGAAAAAATCAGCCGTATATATCATATTATATACACAGCACCCCCTATAATAAATTAAGGTGAAATACACGGCCGTATATATCATATATACACAGCACCCCCTATAATAAATTAAGGAAAAATACATGGCCGTGTATAGCATTGATACACAGCACCCCTTATAGTAAATTAAGGGAAAATACATGGCCGTGTATAGCATTGATACACAGCACCCCTTATAGTAAATTAAGGGAAAATACAGGGCCGTGTATAGCATTGATACACAGCACCCCCTATAGTAAATTAAAGAAAAATACATGGCCGTATATAGCATTGATACACAGCACCACCTATAGTATATTAAGGTTAAATACACGGCCGTATATAGCTTATATACACAGCACCCCTGAAGTAAATTAACGGAAAATACAGGGCCGTGTATAGCATTGATACACAGCACCCCTATAGTAATTTAAGGAAAAATACATGGCCGTATATAGCATTGATACACAGCACCCCCTATAGTATATTAAGGTTAAATACACGGCCGTATATACTATATATAGCCTATATACACAGCACCCCCTATAGTGAATTAAGGAAAAATACATGGCCGTATATAGCATTGATACACAGCACCCCTATAGTAAATTAAGGAAAAATACATGGCCGTATATAGCATTGATACACAGCACCCCCTATAGTATATTAAGGTGAAATACACGGCCGTATATAGCATTGATACACAGCACCCTCTATAGTATATTAAGGTTAAATACACGGCCGTATATAGCATTGATACACAGCACCCCCTATAGTATATTAAGGTTAAATACACGGCCGTATATAGCCTATATACACAGCACCCCCTATAGTTAATTAAGATGAAATACACGGCCGTATATGGCATATATACACAGCACCCCTATAGTAAATTAAGGAAAAATACATGGCCGTATATAGCATTGATACACAGCACCCCTATAGTATATTAAGGTGAAATACACGGCCGTATATAGCCTATATATACAGCACCCCCTATAGTAAATTAAGGTGAAATACACGGCCGTATACATAGCATTGATACACAGCACCCCTATAATAAATTAAGGTTAAATACACGGCCGTATATAACCTATATACACAGCACCCCCTATAGTAAATTAAGGTGAAATACACGGCCGTATATATAGCATTGATACACAGCACCCCTATAATAAATTAAGGTTAAATACACGGCCGTATATAACCTATATACACAGCACCCCCTATAGTTAATTAAGATGAAATACACGGCCGTATATGGCATATATACGCAGCACCTCCCTATGAAATACACGGCCTTTAATGGCATATATACACAGCACCCCCTCCCCTATAGTAAATTAAGGTTAAATACACGGCCTATCGCCTGTATATAACAGCCGTTTATATAGCATATATACACAGCACCCCATTAGTAAATTAATACACGCCCTCCGTTAGTAAATTAAGGTTGAATGCACGTCCTACCGCCTGCTTATATCAGCCCGTATATAGCATACATCCGCGGCCCTCCGCTAGTAAATTAAGAGTCTATACATGGCCTATTGCCTTTATATAATTATATGCCCGTATATACACGGCCTATCGCCTGTATAGATAAGCCCGATAGTAAATACGCGTACTTCCTTACTTACTTAGACACAACCCTCTTTGAATATATAGTATCTCACCGTCACAACAAATGCTACCTCTTGGGATATATAGTCTTTGTGTGGCCGTCAGCGACATCGGCGATGTTAAAATAGGTATGTATTTTGCGACCCCCGATAGTAAATGTATACCGTATTTTGTTAAGATGACACCTTAAAATGCTACCATTGCAATGTGGAAATTAAAAATGTTTCTGACGAGGCTCTGGAAAAGTACAGGTATTTTGTTAAGATGACACCTTAAAATGGTACCATTGCAATGTGGAAATAAAAAAAAATTCTGATGAGGCTCTGGAAAAGTACAGGTGTTTTGTTAAGATGACACCTTAAAATGGTACCATTGCAACGTGGAAATTCAGAAAAATTTCTGATGAGGCTCTGGAAAAGTATAGGTATTTTGTTAAGAGGACAACTTAAAATGGTACCATTGCAATTTGGAAATTCAAAATATTTCTGATGAGGATCTGAAAAAGTAGAGGTATTTTGTTAAAATGACACCTTAAAATGCTACCATTGCAATGTGGAAATTCAGAACAATTTCTGATGAGGCTCTGGAAAAGTACAGGTTTTTTGTTAAGATGACAACTTAATATGGTACCATTGCAATGTGGAAATTCAAAAAATTTCTGATGGGGAGGGGGCACATCCCCCTCCCCATACCCTTCCCCTACCCGACTCGGCGCTACGCGCCTCACGAGTCATTCTGACACTCAATTGTCTCCCCCTAGAAACTTGATTTTTCCCCAGCGGGGGGCGGGGGGGCTAGATTAAACACTGCTCTTTGGAGAAGTAGGTTTATAAACTTAGCCAGTTACATTATCATAATAATGATAATAATATTAGTAATAATAAAATAATAATAAATTACTACTAATAATAATAAATAATATTAATAATAATGATAAGAAGAAGAATTAGGCCTAATAAATAATGACCAATCTACCGATGTAGGATGCTATTGTGATAATTATGTGCAGTTGAGAAATTTCCTTAAAATAACCCCTGACGCCTATAATTATGGCCTAAACAAGTATAGACCAACAACCTTTTATATATATATATATATATATATATAATTATCTTAGGTGAAGGGATATGCGGCATATGCCACCAAAAAGAAAATATAACGTGAGAATCAAAAGACAGAACAAAAGGCTCAAATTTAGCAGAACCTACATGCCATCAGTGATGCGTCAAGAACGGCCTTCTAACTTAGCTTAGATAATGTAGTACAGGCTGCGTATAGCCTATAATAATTTGACAATAAAGAATTATATTGTTTATTACGATCTGGACAATTGTGAAGTTATGTCATTGCAGACTTTACAAGCATCAAAGCTTGCAAGATTATGCTTGTAAATTGAAACGTTTTAGAAGATTGAATGCACGCTATTGTCCCAAGTGACTGACACGCCTTCATTACTGTATAGTATGCGTGACAGTAGCTACACCTGTGTATATATACAACATGGCTATTAGACAATCTCCCCAGTTCACCCACATATCAGTATTAGTAGTAAAGAGAATGTTACTACACTACTGCACAGTGTCCAGGTTACAATTGCACCGATATCCTGACTAAAATAGGTGCATTCAAATAATCTCAGAGGCTTGTCATGTGGTCTTTGCCGCTCGATTCTGATGATGATGTCAATTGCGGATTGTCAACATTCATCTCAAATTCATCTTCTAGTTCTTGAAGTGTCTTAGAGTCTTTGACGACGAAGCAGACTCGCTGCAGATGATGAGCAGATGTTAACAACTGAAGCGCTTCAACGGAGCCATGAGCAAACGAACCGATGCCACAATAGTCTAGAACAAAATAACGGACAAAAAGCATCACCATCCGTACATGTGGACCTTAAATAGCATAGCATCTATTCAAATGGTCAGCAAAGGGTGATCTCGGCCAAAAACATTTTTAGCTAGTAGCCGTTTATTGATGAAGCATCAACCAAAAACAAAATAAAAGCAATCAGTACAAACTTCATTTGAAAAATTATAAGCATCAGGATAATGCGACTGCTTAACGTCTGAAAGCCTCATAACTATTTTAAACCTAACATAATAGAAAGTGAAAGCCTCATAATGGTTTTGACATTTACCTGAACCACCGAGATGTGGAAAACTGATGGATTTTATCTGCAGATTTTCAGCGTAGTGAAGGCAGCGGAAGATGGCATCTTTCATGATTTTTGTCTCAGCATCAGGTGATGTAGAGGCAGAGGCCTTCTTCTGTTCCAGAACGACATGCATAATGTACTTGGCTTTCGTTTTTTGCTGTGTGTCGCCTGTCATTGTGTGCACCACTTCACCAACTGGTATATTGTTATGATGCTCGTTCATGATCTTACGACATTCAGTTTTATACTTCTGGCCACTATCAAACTCAATCGCTGCCTTAGAATCTCCAAAGCCATGCATTTTGCTATCTATGGCGTGAACAATAGCTTCTGTAGCGGGAGCTTTTGTCTTGCATTCATACAGACTCACTTGCAGGGAACAGTTCTTAGCTGCTGGGCCTGCTGGCGCTTGAGATGATTCACATCGATTTAGTTTTCCATGCTCCATCGAAAAATAAATAATCGAAGCCATTTTCTTTGTTTTCTTTTTAGAAGTTTTTACCTTCCATGTGCGTTCTGCATCTTTCGATGTCTTCAGCTCTTCATTAGCGTGATCCTCAATTAGTTTCTTAATTTTGTCAACTTCTTTCTTCTTTCCAATCAGTTTATATATCCTGTTATCTTCATCAAAGACAAATGATAAGGACAACAATTTGTCCTCATCTGATGACAGTACACTATGCAGGACAGATCCATCAATGCCATCTGGCACTCTGACCACCTCAAAGTGGAAACGACTCAGGTAAGAATTGTATTTAGAAGTAATAGCCTCTCCACCTTTTTTCTTCGACTTCAACGCAAAAGCCACTCTGAGCTTACCTCCGTCAACATCAAATGCACGAAATGGTGGAAGTTGTTTCTTCACCTCGTCCTCAAAATGTCTCATCAGATAATTATGACGATCTCTATCAACTTCAATGCTTACTTCATCACCACTCTCGTCGAGTGTCCTCGTTTCCTCCACTAAGACTATCTCATCTTCCGCTCTCCCCTCAGCAAGGCCACTCTGCCCATCAGCTTCCGTTGAAGTGTCGCCTCCTCCTGTTGGAGATTTTAGCTTTCGAACCCTTTTTGGCTTCGGTAACGATTCTTGCACAGCTTCCTGTGACGATTGACCCTCTGTTGAATGGCTGTGTCCATTGATGACGTCACCTTGTAGATTTTTATGTGACGTCGATAATGCTGCGCTGACGTCATTTCCACCTACGTCATCACGCACTTTCAGAGTTGAAACCTGACGTTCAGAGTTTTCTGTGTTTTGCATTGAATTCGCTTTGGGTTGTCGTTGCGGTCCAGCTGCGAACATCTCCAGCTTCCTGGTGAGTTCCTTTCGGATTTGCTTGATGTATTCGTAGCTGCCTGTCAATCGGTAAGTCCCACCCACTTCTTTAACTGCATAAGGAGTAGATGAATTGCTTTCAAGAAACTCGCGACAGTCGACCTGATGTTGGCGAAATGCCTCTATCACGTGTTCGGAAATTGTCACCGTCATCTCCGATACAATCTAGAAGGAAAAGTGACGATTGTTTTTATTATCTGATGACTTTTATGTAACAAATTGCATAACAAAGACAAGCCTTTACAATATGAAGTCAATAGAACAAATTGATAACCTAGCATCAACATGTCCAATTTTGTTCATGAACAAAATCAGTGACATAATAATAGTGTTTTTGAAACAAAGAAATGTCATCGCAAAAATGTCCATATAGCAGAAAGCCTAAGGCGTAGAAAAAAAATTGTTGTGTTTCCGGTAACCCGACCGACCCATTTTTACGGCCGCGACTCAAATATTTTTTTAAAAAATTTTTATTAAAAAAAAAAAATTTAAATATTTTTTAAAAAAATGAAATTTTTTTAAATTAAAAAAAAACCATTTGTATTGATATAACATAAGAGACGTCAACAAAATGAAATTAATAGGACTGTTTCTAGAGCAGTTTTAGGTGCAGACAGTCGGGAAATAGGCAGTTTATACTTGCTTAGAACACGTACTTTGTTTCAGCGTGCAAAAAAGACTAGTGGGATATACTTTTTCGGATAGTCACCGCATAAAAATATTTTACCAAAATAAAAATATTTTCCGACCTACCTACCCAATTTTTTTTAGCTCTGTTACCGGAAACACAACATTTTTTTTAGGCCTAATGGCACCATGACCAATGTCATAGGCCTAATATTCAAACAATAATTTTATTATAACATGAAACTTCATTGGAAAACCACGATTCCCTTTTACATGTTTGAGTTAACTATAATAATATTCCATTATGTGATACATAGTGCTGCAGAGTATTGCAATGTGGGGTCTCTTTCGAAAAACCAATGTCAGTCCGGAGAAAAAATGGAAAGAAAATATAGACCAAACGATCATGTAAAACCCCTGTTTCATAAAGTGGGATATAGGTGCTACCAATGCTCACCATGTTCCGTGATTGACTTAATTACACGCGTGTTCCTGGGACCTGGATGCATATTGCATTAACTGGTTTCACTTTCCTATTCCCGAAATCAGCTTGACTCCGCCAAGTAAAGTAGGCATGATTAATTCTGACAACAGTTCTAGCCACCATCGGGGCGATGAGGCAGGCTGTATGTCTGGGGCAAACAAAAGTCTGCTAATTATATGCCATAGTTTATCCACTGTTCACTGCCTTTATTGTTTTTGTGTGTATTGAGGAAATAAACTGATTTGATTTTGATTTGATCCTGTAGCTTTCGCCAAACATTACCGTGTAGAGTGTATGCGTGGCAAGCCAGCATACTTAGTATCGTTCTATAGTTGTATGCATTATGCGATTGTTTGATAGAATGCTCGAACGCCACCTAATAAAGATACTGACCACATTTGCGTCGTCCATGGCTAATTCGCAGATTTGCATGCGGTAGAAATTCTGTTAGCCGTTTTTAACTGTTCGGTACATAACTTATTTATCGTTCACCATTTAGGCAAAACAGAAAACATCTGACCCTTTTCTGCGGGAAATTCCCAAATCACTAGCGACATCAACGACCTAATAGCACATGACTAGACCCAACTCAAAGATTGTACATTATTGCGAGGGGCACCATACCACAGAGGAACAGAGAGCAATGGAGGAGGATGACGTCGTCGACTCTGATCCCCGATCCGCAGCAATGAGGATGGGCACGACGACGACGACGACGACCATACCACGCAAGGAACCCGATTTGATGTGGCGATAAAAAAATTAAGAAAATTATAGGGCGATGAAGAACGTGTTTTACAGAGATATTGCAAAAAAATTCATCTTAAAAGCAGTTTTTTACTCAAACAGTCTTAACAAAGATATTAGAGTTACCACTGCATTAAATGTCTAATGATAATTTTGAATAATATATCAGTAAATTAGTTAGGAAAGTACATTTAAAAGAACATGGTAACTTTGGGGCTCAATCACTGCAGAATACCATTTTTTATTATCTCAAAAAGTAGGGCACTGCACGCGGATTGCACCCAGGGCCCGAAATGCAGGAAATTCATAGCAAATTAAATTTAAACGGTTTTATATACAGGTGACAAATTCCTAAGTAGGAGACGGAGCTCTGGAGGAATTTCACTCCAGAGATATAAATCTGCGCTACAGAACCACGGTATAAAATAAAATTTCGATCAGACCGGAAGTGGACTTGTCAGAAAATTCTCAGTTGTCGGTTTTCTATTTCTATTCTATTTAGTTTGGATCGTTTTAATTTCATTTTTACAGAAATTTTGAAGAGTTCATAAATAAGTCAAGATAGTGTAAAGCCTGGTAGTCAATCAGCATTCATCTAAATAACAAGTACAATTCCTGTTATTTGTGTATTATTTTGCAATTAGAAATATTACGAATTTACGATCCGTTTATTACGTTGTTTATATTGAAAAAGTGCTCGGTTCTTTTACTTAATCTAGCCCAGGGTCAATCATTGATATAAGTCGATGTCAGTGACTTCACTTTCTTAGCATCGACGGTAAACGTGTAGTATAGCATCGTAAATTATTTTCACGCTTATAATGGCACAAAAAGAGTCTTAAAAAATTTATGCCAACGTGCTATTGCCGAACTGATGTATTATCATACTTAGAATCTTTTAAAAAGAAGGAAATCGATTGAAAAATTGTAATATTTGGTCACAACAAACCGCCAATCGAAGTTGTTATTCATTTATGACCCTTTCCGGAAGTTGCGTGCGCCGAGTGTGCAATAAAACAGCACGCAAAAATTAATAAGTAAGTAAGTAAGTAAAAGTCCAGCTTTTTCAATTGCATCAGTTGTTTAATGAATCCAACTTCTCTTTCAATAATAATTATTTATCATCAATCCAGCTCCAATTTCAGCTAGAATACTTTTATTAACCCAGCTTCTATTTCTCGCCAGTTATTTTCGTCAACCCAGCATCTATTTCAGATGTAAAAATATCATCATCCAGCTTCCATTACTGACGCGTTTTTTCATTAATCCGGCTTCTACTTCAGATCTAGAAATACCTTCATCTAGCTTCCATTTATCATTTTGAACTTCGGACCGAAGTTTTGACGTACACGTCGATGGTTTGGGCGCCGCGGCGCGTACCCCAACTTCCGGTCATATGTTGTGGTTCATTGGCGATTCGAATGGCGATTTCGTATGGTAATGTTACATTTCTAAAGCTCATTTTATGTCAATATTCTTGTTCCTAACCAATTTTAAGTATGCGGTTCGATGAGTTGGTCAAATATACGCTGTTAGGTATAATTTGCTGCGCTTTTTGAATCATTTTAAGCGTGCAAATAATTTACGATGCTATACTACACGTTTACCGCATCGACATATGAAAGCGGGTGACCAGTCCTCTCCCTCGCAGTCTCATCTTCCCACCTACAGTGTATGACCTATGGGTAATCCCGAAGACTGCATGCCCGTTTACAAAACAATATGGTTGCCCACGACTTGGCTAAAATAGAGCGTTGTGGCCTGGAGGATCCATTACATGAGATGGCTTTGGGCCAATGTCTGCTACGATCTTCACAGTACTCAGGATAGCAGCAGCCCCTAACGAAACGAAATGAGTCTAGTAGATAGCTAGCATAGCTAAAAGTTCTCTTCATGGCTTTATGACGTTCCTGTCTGTTAATTACATAGATTGTTGCATTTGATATTCTACTTAGAGAGTGAAGCGATCGGTGAAGCTGCAATTGTGAGAAGATGAAACCAGACCAAGAGAAGGTGCGTGATCTGCTCATGGACACGGTCGGTCTGCTCTGCAAGAACGGACTCATCTTCAAGAAGCAGCTCAAGATCGAAGGTCTTCTCGGGATCACGGTCGACAGCTCAGACGTCTTCATCGTACACATCGACGAGGTCTTTCCCGGCTCAGCCGTGCCTAAAATAAACAGTGCGTCAGCTGCAAACGACGACCATGCCGCTCCTGTAAGGATGGTGCCTGCGCCAGTTGCCGAGTACAACCAGGTGCTGACGCCGTCTAGAACTCACACTGTGCCTCTCCGATCGGTTGCAAAGTCTGGCCGCAAGCGCATGAGTTCGGGAAAGACGCTGCCAGTGAAGCGCGAGAGGGCGGAGTGGAGAGAAAACGAAGTCGGAACCGAAGCGGTAGCCACAAGTGCCTGGAACGAAGAGCTGGACATCGGACTGAGCGGAAGCATGGAACACTGCGGCGGTCCAAGTGGTGACGTCGGTGGTGCCTCCTACCTCAAGTCCGAGGCTGGTTGTCAGTCGGGTAAGGTATGCGGCGACGACGACGACGACGAACTGCTGTGGATGAATGCGATCAACGACTCGAATAACAGCCACATGGATTTCGTATCAAATTCAGCTCAACACTTTGACGGTACGATCGTCTTGGATTCTTTCGACGACGTAACGCCTAACGATGAGACGTCGTTCGTTGCCAACGCTAGCGAACTATCCGATGGTCTGAACGGCAGTGCGCCTCAGAAAAAGCGCGGCGGTGCAGAGACGAAGGCGGACGGGAGCGCCAGCCGAAGCCAGCGCCGCTCGTCGGGCCGAAGGAGGTCTGCGAGAGGCGAAGCGGCCTTGCCTTTCACGGACACTGGCTCGTCGATTCTCGTAGCGGATAACGACGAAACTAATTGGGACGCAGAGGTCAAGGGTCAGTATTGTACGGCAACAGAAATCGATTGGGACAATGAGAATGGAAATGAGGATGATCCGACCGACGATCAGCAGCAGGTTAAGTAGAGTCCTTGTCATCTAATTAGCGAGTGCTTCTTTTTCCATGCACAGATATCTATAAACTAAGTGTTATTTCTGTTTAAAAATTTGTTGAACATTGTTTCAGTTCATAGAGCTTTAAATAATTAAGCGTGTTTTCAGTTCGCAGAGCTTTAAATAGGAATTGATGACCATGCTAATCGCCAAACTGATGCTGAATTCACTTCCACTAAATCTTCGGATGACATGCATGATTGCATTATTGCACTGAATGTGAACTCTGATTATTATTAGTATGAAATAAATTTTAACATGCGCAAGGTCACATCGAAATGTGAATCTGAGGTTCGGATAATGAGCTGCCAGGAGAAGATGCCAAACTTAGAAATCCATGTGCTTGAAAGTGATAAAGAAATATGGTGAGTTTTGAGTCGCTTTTTGAAGGAAGGAAGTGAAATTGAGCTACAAAGCGAGAGCAGAAGTTGATTCCGTTTCCTGGGTACATAAGAATGGAATGCATGCGAGTCCAAAACTTATCTGTATCGTGGTTCAGCTGAGAGACTTGTACCCGATGATTGCAGACAACAACGAGGAATGTATTAAGGAGTTGGTAGTGAGAGAAGGTAGGGAGGTGTGTTCTATCTGAGGGATTTGTAGGTTAAATAGGCCAATTAAAAGTTTGTCCTGAACTGAACAGGAAGCCAGTGCAACTTATGGAATAGGATTGACGAACTTGTTTGCTGTAGGACAACCCAACCTGAGCTAAGTAGTTTTATGCATTGTAGCCTGAAGAGACCCACAATTTTGAAGTGAATTAGCATGATCAATGTGTGAGGAGACAAGAGATGAGGCATTGGTTTGTGATATATTCATAGTCAGGGCGGCCAACCTGATGTGACATATTGTTCTGATGTCATAGATACAAGATTTGCAAATGCCTGATCTGTGGTCGGAATGTGAGCTTTGTGTCCAAGTGTTTTCAGAGTATCAGTGCGTGCAAGGTCTTTGCTGGAAAGTGAATGGAAAGAATGCAGATGATAACATGATGCGAACAAAATTGCCTGAGACTTGTCTCGGTTTATGGCCAAGCATGCAAAGCTGATTTGGTCATCAATAAATGCTCGTCATTGTCTCGTTCCTCTTTAAATAATGCTTTGAGCTTTCCCTTTCCATTCATACGTGTTTTTGTCATTTGATTTTTGACGCATTACCTGAATTGATTTTGACACAATTTATGAATCAATTTTACGTGTTCATTTTTTTTATCAATTTCTTTACGAATGCAGGGCAAATGCTGGTGTAAATTACAGCTTGATTTTTAAAAGATTATTTATTTTGAAGTGAGTAACAATAAATGATCTTTTCTTGGATAATTTCTGGAAGTAAATTGGGGGGAACCACATTTGTTGAAACGTAAGAAAGCCAAATTGCGCACTGCACAGAAATTGTTGACGAATCTAAACTGAATTTCGACACTGTTTGTTGCAGTGGTCCAATTTGGAAGGCAATGATCGTGGGGCGGGACGAAGGTCAGCTCAGAGCAGCGAGGAACGAGAGAAGTCATTCGTTTGTCAATATGATCAATGCGACAAGGCCTTCTTTCGTAAGGACCACCTCATTCGGCACCAGCGCATTAAGCACGGCAAGCCGTATGGTGTCGATACCCAGGTCGTCTACTATTGCCATTTTGCCGACTGCGGCCGAATGTTCTATAAAAATGCGTCCTTACATCGGCACATGAACGATGCGCACGGATATGGTAAGCACCGATTGTCACACAGACGGCTCACTAAAACACAATTTCTTTCAGGTCTGTCTGTCTGTCCGTGAAATTTGGGTATATGCCGTTTGAGAATTATTTGTGCATTCGTGGAGATTTGCTTGATCTTAATCATTTGAATCTTTTGGTGTCAGTGTATACTGGACATTTTGAAATTTGTCTTAAATTGCAGTCATATATTTTCTTTTTATTCTTTGGTAAGAGCTTTATGGTGATAAAGGA
The DNA here is from genome assembly GCA_945859605.1 of Lumbricus rubellus. NCBI lineage: Eukaryota > Metazoa > Annelida > Clitellata > Crassiclitellata > Lumbricidae > Lumbricus > Lumbricus rubellus. Next base: position 17,042,523 of record OX243816.1, on the reverse strand, counting down.
TTTGGTTTAGTTGGCTGTTTTGTTTTAAGGTTTCCTTTTGTTTGTGAAATAAGTGTATTTAAATTGTGCATTTAAATTAGCTTAGTTCATGTAAATTTACTTTCAAATATTGTTTAGTATAACTCTTATGACTTAACATATCTTACATTTTTATACAAAATGTGGCTGATATATTCAGACAAATAAATGGCTTCCTATTTCGATTCTAATGTGATGAAATAGAAAATGGAAAGTTCTAACACACTCTGAAAAGACTTTCAAATTGCGTTTAGTTTTACATTTAAATTATTTCTGAACTTTATAACAAGCATGACTGATTGAAATTCAATTTTAAATTCGAAGCCATGACAAGTTCTTGAAAGTTTTTTTAAACTTTAGAATAGTTGCAGTAAGCTTAATTTGACAGAATTAGTGTTGGCAATATCTTGTTCTTCCATTTCTGTTTGTTTATTGAAGCAATTGAATTGATCCTAAAGTTGTAACATTTCAAGTGACCTTAGGTACCAATGTTTTTGACCAAATAAACTTGATACTGATTAAATAATTTTAAGTTACTAATTCACACCTCAGAGATTGCTAAAAGGTGTTAAACAAATTTCTGCCCAAACAAAATAATGTCCGATGGTTGCTTTGATTTAATTCACTGCACATTGAAAGTTTGCATTTAACTTCTGACAGAATTTTGGCAGTTTTTTTTAAATTTGGTATTTTCATGGATGTTGTTTCAAATCAATTGTAAATTCAATGATTCATTCATCATTTCGACTAGTTATTGAGTGAAATGTCTTTAATTCCATCATCTGTAAGTATATATAACCTACTCACTGTACTCAGTGAATTATTATTGTATGATCTTTACTTGTGACATTTTTGGCTGCTGTTTCTGTTCTTAAAATGCACTGAAGATTTATTGCAGTCCAAATATTTGCTGTGAGTGGTTTAAAATGGATCAAGTGCGGTAGAACTTTGAGTTGAGGGACATAGATGAAACGCACTGCATTCTGAAATTCCCATTTCTTATCTATGAATTTAATTTCTATTTCAGTTCGGCAGGAATGAAGCGAGCACAGGAGGTTCTGGCCACACACGCAGGAGGCAACGATACAACAATCACGGAGAAGAAGAAAATGTTGAGTCTGCACCGAACTGTAGGAATTATTCACAAGTAGATCTATTATCTTATCCGCTACAGCCCAGGTCCTCGGCTTCCCAAACAGCAGCAGCAGTGCGGCCTTTTATCTGCCAGTACGAGGGCTGTGGTCGAGCGTTTATTCAGAAGAAGCATATGACTTGGCACCAGAGAGAGAAGCACGGACGACCTTTCGGCATCGAACGCGAGTTCTCGTTTCCGTGTCAGTTTCGCGGCTGTCAGCGAGTCTTCTACAAGATCGGTTACCTGCGAAACCACATGGAGAGCGAGCACGGCTACGATCGGACGTTGACACCGCAGTTTGCTCAGGTGTAATCAGGCCATCTGGTGGTCATACTTTTTGGTTTTTCTGTTTTTTTTACACGTCATATGGTAATTTGTTTTATAGAGTTCGGTTTCTGTTGCTGTGAAAGCTTTATAGCTCGAAAACGTTTTGTTCAGTCTACCAGTAAATTGGACTTGAGTAAGGGGCCATCCATATATTGCGTACGCCTACAGGAGAACACCCTTCTTCTGTAGGCTACCGTACATTTTGCTGACCCCCTAAAAGACACGTGCAAATAAGCTTCTCAACCCCTTCCTCTTTACAAAGGCTATTTAGCTAAATTCATCTATGAAACAATGTATTTTAATGTAGGCTGCTATTTATTTTTGTTATGCATCATATTTGCTAGCTAAAATTTGTGAACTGTTATGGTTTACTGTTTAGATCTGAACAGAATATAATTTTAAAGTAGTCAAAGACCATTTAATACAGAGTTTTAAATAGGCTAATGTGGACGTCATAATTTTACATTTATTTTGCATACGCACATTTTGACAAGCCCCTCCCACATTTACGCTAAAGCCTAAATCTCGTGACCCCCCATCCCGCGTACGTAATATATGGACGGCCCTAAGAGAAAATAAATGTGCAATAAGGCTGGGTGCTGACATCTTCGGAGTGCATGACGGGTCTTTCCTATGTAGATCATTTGTGTTTTAATCATTGGCTGTCCCTACTTTTCTCATGCTCTTGGTTCACTCACCAGCTTTCTATACTCGTGTGTCCAATTACTGGCTTTATTAAATAACCTACTAGCTTTCCATTGGTTTGATCCTAGTACAGGTGAAATTAATGATTTCTTAGCTTACCGCAGACATATTCTGGTGTTGTTGAATAAATCAAAGTCTTACGCCTTGATTTGGGGATGTTCTTCTGTTGAAATTCTGTGGTCTCTGACTGTTGGGGTTTTCACCTGACCTGCAAAATCCACTTGTGCATTGGAAAACAGTCAGGGTGTTTCATTGTTGAGTTGTAAGGCTAAGTTGTTGTGGGGCATTTGTAATGAAGGCTGAATTATAGATGGTGTTTTATATATTTAAGTCATTTGTTGAATAGGAAACTGATCTTTAGACATCATAATGATGCTTTGGGTACAAAACTCTTTCTCTGCCTCCTCCTCCTCCTTATCAACTGTGATTCTGGTAGATAATCGTCACATACATGTGCAGATTTACAAGTGAATATATATATCTGTCTCTCGTGTGCTGAATATATCTATGAGAATATCCATCTTATGTAAAGATGCCGTGTAGACACGATCACATATTTTATCCTATTTTAAGGTCAGCCTGTATCTTTTCATTCCTCTTCTTTCAGTTGTAGTAGGTACCGTTAATTTTCCATAATCTTTTAGCGCCAGAGAAATGGTTTTAATTTATTCGAAAGAGTTGCTCTGCACGACGAGGTTTTTGTTCTTACGTTGTTTTGTTGTCCGTGAATGCTGTTCCACTTCAGTTGCTTTGTTGCTTTGTTGTAAGTTATTGGAGTAATTGGTTTTTAAAAATAATTTTATGAAGAATTGTACAGGTGATTTTTCTGTTGACTGTTCTAATTAATTATTTGTGTTTTTGCAGAGACTTAAGGCATTAACTTAGTTGTGATCGTTCCTTTTAGTTTCTCATAAGAATTATTGTAAGTGATGTTCTTCTCAATTGATTTGCATGCAGACTTGAAGCTGTGAGTCTGGCTGATGGGGGGTGGGTGTTGGTGGTGCTCTAGTGCTACGTGTTGGCTTTATAATTGGCGAAACTAGTGAACTGATTACATTAGTGATATAAACAAGGATAAGGTAGTCCATTTATTTGTCAATAGAAAATTTTGTGGATTTTCAACAGTGTCAGCAAATTTCTAGTGATTTGATTAAACACTCTTCTTGTTCAAATAATATTCTCTTTAAGCATTGCCTAATGCCTATTCTAGTTTAATAGCTAAACTCACAGAGTTTGTTATTATTTTGTTATTTATTTAATTAAGATTAATAAAATTATTGCAATGATTCGGTGTCGTGTATTATAAAGGTCTTAATATCTGGTTGTCTCTAGAAGATGCAATTGATAAATTATGCAGCCCGATCGGATTGCCTCATTAAGGAAATTCATCATCTGATATATCTAAAGTCCAGAGTCCAATGCATGATGGTCGTCATGACAACAGTCGTTGCCATGGTATTGGGTTATGTAGCCTGCTGCATTGACTAGTTAATGAAGGTTGTCCCAAAGACGTTTGTGTGTTGGGATGGACAGCTGCTGATTCATACCATGGCACTACTACAGTAGGGCCTTCTTTTTCCGACTGGTGTCTATTATGGTTTTCGCATGCTTTGGCTGGGATGATGATGGTAGGCTACGATAGGCACAGATAATTATATTCTGGTGTTGGTGAATTGATCTGCTTTAGGCATTGTGAGAATTGTGGAAAAATAACTGGGGGCGGGGGGTTGGACTATAATCCACTTGGAATTAGGGTGTGTGATAAACCTTGCCTTAGGGCTTGATTTAGGGATGTTCTTCTGTTGGAATTCTATGATCTCTGACTGTTGCGGTTTTCACCTGTCCTGCAAAATCTACTGATGCATTGGAAAGCTGTCAGGGTGTTTCATTGTTGAGTTGTAAGACTAGCAGAATATGCTGTCTTCGATGGACATGATGCCAGGCCTCTTCTGCAATGTCCACTTATTTGTAAGCAGCAATTGGTTAATTGTGGTCCGAATGCAGAATAATATGTGGCTTCGTAGCACGATTGATATGCCTTTTTTTGTTTCAAGGAGACTGAATTATTGTCAGCTGCAGTCTTTTCATTGCCTCGAACTTCATCCACAAATCTTTTGGTCGTTTCTATCACGACCTTCTATCACGACCTGTGATGTAGTTTCAATGAACTTTATTCTGCTCCTATCTTCATATAATCCGTTATCATTTCTGCATGCCCATTTCAGTTAGCTGCATTGGCTAGAGCATGGGATGCACTTCATGTGTTGGGAAACATGCATGCGGTTCGCCTCCCAAAGGTAGCTTTTTCAGAGATTTGTATCTTTGGCTATATAGCAGCACGGTCCTTACTCTGGGACCTTAAATGGCGTTTGGCGCCCCATCAAACTGGCATAAATGGTGAACGAATTTACTCCTGATCACTTCGTTGACACGTGAACAGGGTCGAGGCCATATTATCGTGGTTGTTAAGTAAAACCGTGTCCGTGTGCCTTTCTGCATCATTCCCCGTGTCACTGCGTTTGCTCAGAGCTATGTTTACGTTGAAGTGTGGGGCTTGTTGTTTAGGATGATGGTTGGCGTTGTTAAAGGCGCAAACTGTTTGCTGATGTTTCTATGGTCGGTTTAACGATCATAATGCGGCAGGTCAACGAATTTAATTACAACGCCTCTAAGTATCACTTAGGCTCACTTGAATTCGCTAATTGATGCTGCGACCGCAGATAATAGTAGTTGCCTACCCAGTACCCACCCAAACTCTTTTGCAAGTCTTTGGCGCTTAATTGTGCAAATAGCTTTTTTATCGACAGGCGGATGAATACGTGATTCGGATAGGCCTATTAAAGATCAGGTTTTTCTAGATTCGTCGAGAGTAGTTTGGCTACTCCTCGTCTGTTAGCCTATCATTTGAAACCCAACTGAGACAGAACCTTCCTCAGTTATCCACCACGTTCATCCTCGTTTAGGCATAGGCCAGGCTTACTCTGTCCAATTTTCTCTGGTCTCTACACGCTTATTGGAGTTCATTTACGTTAGGCCTGTTGTCACAGTATTGTGTGATCAGTATAGGGTTTATAATAGGCCCATGGGCGCCCGCAGGCTTTTTTAAGGGGCGGTGGATCGAGACAGTCATGGCATGATGGCCAAAATATAGGTCTACTATAGGCTGATTAGCCTAGTGACTGACTATCCATTTGTCTGTCTGTCTGTCTGTCTGTCTGTCTGTCTGTCTGTCTGTCTGTCTGTCTGTCTGTCTGTCTGTCTGTCTGTCTGTCTGTCTGTCTGTCTGTCTGTCTGTCTGTCTGTCTGTCTGTCTGTCTGTCTGTCTGTCTGTCTGTCTGTCTGTCTGTCTGTCTGTCTGTCTGTCTGTCTGTCTGTCTGTCTGTCTGTCTGTCTGTCTGTGCATGTGCATGTGCGCATGCACACGCTTAAGGTCTGTTGTGCTATATTAAAATCGACCGAGGTCACGCTGACCTTAAACCGATTTGTCTGCCTGCCTGCCTGCCTGCCTGTCTGTCTGCCTGCCTGTCTGTCTGTCTGTCTGTGCATGTGCTCATGCACACGCTTAAGGTCTGTTGTACTATATTAAAGTCGACCAAGGTCACGCTGACCTTAAACCGATTGGTCGGCGTAAACAGGGTTACCAGGTCGTCGCGAAAAGCGCGAATTGGGCTCCTTTTGAAAGCGCTATCGACTGAAAATTTCGTCCTCGCGACTTCGCGCTTTTTGGGCTACTTTTAATTGTCTCGCGGTCGCCACGGCAACATTGCGGCCATTCTAATAAGCTCCTAGAAATTTGCCGCCAATTATTGGTGGCAAATTTCATCTTTCACGCACGAGGTACACGGGCACTTGGCCTATTTTGGAAAAGTACGGTATAGGCCTTAGGCCTAGATCGTATATGATATTGCTCTAACTGACGTTATGTGAAAGTGGATGGAATAGGCCTACGTGAAATTATACTACAAGAACTGCGAACGACTCCCAGATTGTGAAGGTACTCAAGGTAGGTTCGATAATTCCCAATACAATAGGCCTAAACCCTATATTAACACATGTACGATTCATTTATAGTTTGTAAATTTAGCCGTAACTAGAAATTGCGGTGAAATTCATCAATGCAAATTTTTTTAATGTGTAGCAGACTCCCGGAGAGACTCATGCCCACATTAAATCATTAGTGGCGTATTTTTTACAACATGAAGGCTGTAGAGTGATCCTCCGACGAGGATAAAGCGTTTTGTAAGGCATATTGAAAAACTCGATAATCTCGCGATTTTCGCGACTTTTTGTCGTGATCTCGCGACAAAGTTTTTCCGAAATCTGGCAACCCTGGTGTAAACTATGGGCTTTTGGCCTACTATCGTCATGGATGAGCGTTGGCCAACCAGTTAACTGCGTGGTCACATGGAATGTATGGGGCCACCTTATTTAAATAGCCTACCATGTATACGACCCAGGCAGATGTGAATTACTTAGCGGACGGATTATACTTGTTAAGCAGTACAATCGAGAAGAACATTAAATTTGTGAGCTGCTAAAGAACGGTCGAGAAGTTTTTTCGCTGAATCGGAATCGTTTCATCAACTGTTGTAAGTATACATGTCGAGAAGATTAATTGGATGGAGATAAAGCAGTTGATAATTTATAAGCTGGTGTAGGGTGAGAATTGCCTAGGGTTTGGGCCCTTTGGGGTTTCAACCCCCATTCTTTCTTAGAGCGTCATAGTAAAGTCTGTTTTCACACCCAAATTCCAAGGGGATCGTGTAGTCCAACCCCCAGTTATTTTTTCCACAATTCTCACACTATAAGCGGTTAAATGGCACCAGTCCAAGACAGTTAAGTGTAATTGCTGTCGGTTTCTCTGACTGTTATATTGCATGAACACGCGTGTCTCCAGATATTGTCAGAAGAGATGTTGATATAAATTAATTGATCCTATTGCGCCCATAACATACGCCCCTACAATTAATAGCTAGGGCACGGTGGTGTAGTGGTGTGCGGTTCGGCCCCGTTCGGGTGGTCATGGAGCCAGGGCTAATTAAAGTGGTTTGGAAAGTTGCCGGGTCTGAGTAAAATGGCCGACAGCTGAGTCGAGACACCCTGTGACCCGAAAAGTTTTCTGAATACCTTTTAAAAAGCCATTCGCCCAAAATTTTCGGAAAACTTGACCAATTTGACTAAAGATTCGGTGTGGCCGAGTCTATGATGCATTCATAAGCCTAAATGTTAAGCATGCGACCCAGCTATAGACCCGGCCTGCAGGCCACGAAAATCAATGCGGGTCAGGCAGGTCGCAGACCCGGACAGACCCAGCTCACTCTCAGCCCTGCTTGGAGCCGGAGGTTCGAATCCACCTCAAGCCGCCGCGTAGCTGCGTAGAGACCTTGAGCAAGCCCTTCACACGCAATTGCTCGTTTGCTTCTACTTATGTGAAACTCTAATGCAGTGTCCGCGCTGTTGGCGGGACTCGGCCCTCGGGAGCGCCTCTGAGTATAGAGAGCTTGAAACTAGGGGCGCTATAGCAATTGCGAGAGATGAAAAAGGCATAGATATAGGTGGGCATAAGCCTGTATAGGTATGAAGCGATATAAAGACTTTACCCAGTATTTTCTTAGCCTCTGCATATGAGGACGTAGGCCTACGTGGTTAGCCCGCGATCTCCCTCGCCGTCTCACCTTCTACAATACAATACAATACAATACAATACAATACAATACAACTAAAATTTCATTTATCGCTCTTCTTACAAAGCTTAGAAGTGCACACACGCGCCTCGACTTGCTCAAGGTCGCTAAACACATGCTATTAGGTCCTAGGATGAGGATCGAAACCGTAGACTACTTTCCGTATTACAGCCTATAGTAGGCTACAGGCCGACCGGCGACCGCTATATAACCAGTCGGCCACTATCGACAGTGGGTGGGTCCGTAGCTCAGTTGAGAGAGCGCTGGTCGATAAACTGAGAGTCATCCACGCGACCCGGGTGCATATAGGCATTCCGTACCCGATTTGGTAGCATTGCAGGCCATAACGCTTTTTCATTGGCCGGTTCCAGATTATGAATATTCATAGCCAATGACGTGGTTCGTGCCTTCTCGTGCGCTGTTGTTGCTGCTGTTGTTGGCATACGGGGGAAAATGGTCGATTGCGGTGCGCTTAAAGTTATAAGGAGTTTCCATTCGATAGTGAATTAATCGAAAGTGTGAAGGTAGAGCAAAACTAAAATGCAAATTTGCGCGTTGTTACGTGCGTGTCAGCGAATATGTCATCGACCCACTCATCGCTTCAATAATACGCTGTGCTCAAAAGCAGCTAGGCCTATGTGGTGCATCAGGCGTCTGCTTTGTTGAATCAACCGCCTCCTGCGATACCAAAAATCTAACTTGCGCTACAGAAGTCATTACATTAGATTTTACTAGACTTGAGTAGCTTAAATTCGCGCCAGTTGAAATTAGTGTTCCACACATTCCCAATTGTAACTTTAAAAGCACTATGTCTATAATACAGTTTTCGTGAACTGTCTCATCTTCCATGCCTACTGTTCGACAACCAGCAATATCTCCTGCTTAAAGTACAGTAGTTCATGTCAATCTCAGTTCTAGTGAAAATCATCCTAAATTTAAACCTATGTGTAGTCTATGCGCAATTGCATATAGGCCTAAATACGTTTTATTAAGATGTGTGACGGTTATCTTCATTCAAATTGTTCAAATTTGATTATTTTGAATCATGAATCAGAACCCTTTGCATCCACGTTCACAGACCTTCTAATTCCACGTTCTGACTTCCTGAGAGGAATAGATTTGTAGAAACACTTCTGTAGGCCTACAGTTAAAAACTAGCAAAAAGGTCATTGAAAGTAATTTACCATGGAGGATGGGAAAGGCAAGAAGGGTTTGTGGCGTTATGCAGTTCTAAAAATTCCTTAAAACAGCCCTGTAAGAGTGAACGTTACTGCTGAATTTTGAATAGCCTAAGCAGGCCTACCAATAAAAGCATTAAGATGAATGCAAGTAGCCTTATGGCTTTACATAATTGAAATGCATTTGCTAAAAACATCAGTGTTACTCTGTTATCATTGCTCATCAATAAATAATATTATCCTTCTTCAGCAATACGGTTGACAGACCGCAACCTATAGTCTAATAATCTAATCACAACTTGTGACGATTCAGACAAAGCAAGTCCCAACAGTTACAGCTTGACCTACCTGCCAGTTGCTTATATTTTAAATACAATTATTAAACTAAATTCGGGTGTTTAAATTTTTGGGTGAGGCAGTATTATAATAATTTTCGTCTATTCAACAATTTGGTTGAAAGACCGCAATGGGTTACAGTTGAAACAGTTTGCAGGAACTCAGATTACAGAATACATAAATCTTAACTATAATAGCTGAACAGACAGCCTGCAATAGGCTACATGGAGCTAAAAACAGTTTAATTACAAAGCATATCAGCACAATAATAAATCACGCAACGCAGCTTTATCCCATTATATGCAAAACTGTTTGGTGTAGGCTATCTATTTATTAAAGCACTTTTTAAATCTTGGCAGGTAACTGCCATATAGGCCTACTAGGCCTAATAATGGACGCAAAGGCTGCGAGTTATTAAACATAATAGCCTAAGATTATTGATATTGCCATCGCAAAGTCTGTAAACAAAACGCGCCTAATGATGTCACTGGCTATGATTATTCATAATATGGGATCGGCCAATGAAAAGGCGCTTAAGGCTGACAATGCTACGAAATCGGGTACGGAATGCCTATATGCGACCCGGGTTCAAGCCTCGCACAGGCAAAAAATTATTTCAAAGATCCTGCGTGGCCGAGTGGGTTGTAGCCCGCTCGCCACGCCGGCGGCTCGGGTTCGATTCCCGGTCAGAGATTAATTTCTCGGATCTTTACTGCGGGTCGCAATATAAACGTGGAGTGTGAGGTTGTACTCTACCTCCGACACTAATCATCTTCGATATGAAACTGTCGTTAAGCCCGAAGTACTACTACAGTGTACGGTCGGTATAGCCTACTGATCATGGCCGAGTTCGATAGGGGGAGGGGCGTATAGGTGGAGAGCGTCTCGGGACAAATTTCTGCTCCGGCGGGGGTTCCTCGACCTCGCGCTTGACGTTATAACCACTAGACTACCGTGCGCCCCACAATCCCTTTGAGAAACCCGATTTAAATCCAGCGAGCATTGGTTAAAGTGGTTTGGATGAACAGCGGGAACGCTGAACAAGAGTCTAATACTAGCGCATGTGTTACGCAATACGCATGCATGGTGAGCAGTGGGAACGCAAGCCAAGAATATCGAGAGCAGTGGGAACGCCGTTCCCACCCACTTTAAACCCTGCCGGAGTCACCTAGCTAGAGCACCTAAGATAAGTAGACATACAACTACGGATCATCGATCAGCATCAGTGGCTATAATACACCCGTAGGCGGCAGGCCTATATGCTATAATTATATATGCTAGGCCTATGTATACGGCTGTGGACAACTTCTAGTTCCGAAACTTGGGCCTAATAGACCTATTATAGGAAAGATTTTCACATCAATATATTTTTCACTGCCTATAATGTAGGCTGACACAACGCCCTAATTTTACGGCAATTTATATTAGAGAATTGCAGGCTCATTATATCGGCTATAACATGACTTTTAGGTCTAAGTGTGTAATTTTGATGTTTAGCAGAAAATGCCGCAGAAGAAGGGAGGCGATAAGAAGGCCGACGCAACGACTGAGAAGACTGCAGGAGCAGCGGCTCCGATCAAAGACGGTGCAAAAGCCGCAGGAGCTGGAGGAGCAGGAGCCGGAGGGAAAAAGGAGCAGGCAGCACCAAAAAAGAAATAAGCGATCGAAGAAGACAATGTCCGCCGTTAATTGTCTGTTACGAACAACTGGCTCTGCAATGAGTCAATTACAATGCGAAAGCTGACTTTGACGATAGCTAGAGTTGCTATATAAGCGAACTCTGTCAGATACTTTACAGTCTGTGTAGAGGTGTCTGGCTGAAGCAGAGACTGGAACTCGTTCGTCTGAATTAATTAGACATTTAAGTTGCATAAATTTTTTTATTAGCTTACACAGAAGTTAATGTTTCAACCGGAACAGTTGTGCAATGTGTCTTGTTTGCTTCGTAAATGCGTTTAAATAAAATAAAATTTTCTTGAATGAAACGCCTGCAAGACGCACTGCGCTTTACATTTACAAGTTATGCAGTAATCTTAATTAAACTTAACTACCAACTGAGCAGACAGCTTTGCAATTACAAAGTTGAATTCAGAACAAATTAGACAAGCCATTGTAGGCTACGTTTCGGAAGGTAGGCCTAGTTTATGGAGCTGATGTGTGGGGTGGTAAGAGAACCCAAATATCTGGGAGTCCGCGGCTTGTAGGCCTATTGTAAGAAAGCAATTATTTTCTTTATTAGGACACTTACGCACAATGAGACACAAAACATAATACACTGAAGTAATAATTGGAAATAAAACTCAAATCACAAGTCGAATGAAATGACTAATTACCATTGTGTAACTTAATAGGCTATTGAAATTAGATTAGAAGTTTAATCTAGGCCTATCATTTTGGCATTCTAAATTATTTGCCCAATGTTATGCCCGTTATTGTTTTCATCAATCCAATTTCTATTTAAATAACTGTTTAAAATTAGATTTTTTTGACCAGGCTCGTGCACTTAACTAATTAAAACATACTGGAGAATCTGGATAGGCCTAACCATGTTTTTATATTATAAACCATGCTTTATCATGCTCATAGAGCCATCCTTGATTCCTTGCTCCATTTATCTGGCACCTAGGTGGGTCATCTCTTGTTGATTCATTCAATAAAATAAATAATAAGCTCGATAGTAATAATAATAAAGATTTATACAGTGCCATACACAGCCTTGGCAATAGAAAGGACGCACACATGAGCTTAAAAAAATCCACAAAGTGAAATGAAAGTTTAATAGATGAGCCTTCACTTGATTTGAATGTCCATAAATTTCATGGATCCGAGCGTGATCGTAACCTCCAAACTTCTAAAGCTCTACTCGAAAGTCAAGCATAGGGAACCAGCTTATTCACGATAGGCCTTCGATCTTCCCTGCCCAGAAATCTTCCGCAAACTACTTAATTGTTGTAAGACACTTTATACTATCCCCTGTTGTTTTATCATTTTACTCTGCCTAACTCCCTCTCACTTTCCAGTCACGGCAATGTAGAAAGACACATGCCAATAAATGTTTGGCCAAGAAATTGGAACTCTGCCTGCATGACACGTTTAAAAACATTTAATAGAATGCGGTGGGTCTATCTGTACAGTGTCACATGAAAATATATAGGCTCTAGCTGATGAGCATGCTGGCAGGAAATTGGAAACAAGACAGTTTACAATATGACCCTGTAGAGCAGTGGTTCCCAACCTTTTGTGACTTTGGGGCCACTTTTTCTAAGTTGGAGGACAAGAGGGTCACTTTTCAGGGCTTTTTTAACGTGCAGTTGTACACAAAATGTGCAGTTCTAAATGGATTTGTGCAGCTGTAGAAGCAATTCTGAACAGTTAAAACTAGTTTAAAACAGGTCGTTGTCGTCCGATCGGAAGTAATTTACCATGGATGATGGGAAAGTAAAGAAGGGGTTGTGCAGTTCTAAATATACCTTAAAAACAGCCCTGCCACTTTTTCTTAGTTGAAGGACATTAGGGGGCCACAAGGCTAAAATTAAATTATCTAAAGGCATACAAAATTGTTATAACTGAATCAAAATAGAATGTTTGATGCTATTTATAGACGTCAAAATAAAATAATTTATAATAGAAAATAATTATGTGTTCTCTCCTGTCCAAATTGTCAATTTTGTCATATACTTTTGTTAATTCTTTGAGGGACGAGGGACATTTTTTTAGGCCTGGCGGGTCACTTTTGGTCCACGGGTTGGGAACCACTGCTGTAGAGGAAGGCCCTCTAAACATAACTATTATCATTATCAACCTTCCAACCGAGATTCTCAGGAAAACACATTACATTGGAGATGAAAGAAAGCACTTCAAGCATCTGAAATCTGGTTTTGATTGAAGTAAAAATATCGATGGGATAATAACAGATATAATTTAACAGTGAAGATTTTTTAGCAATGCAGTAAATGTTTAGCCAACATAAATCAGTGGCATAAAGTAAAGAAAAAACAAGGCCAGCTTTCAGTTGCCTGTCACTAGATAGCAGCAGAACAGGGCAAGCAAACGAAAATATGTCAATGATTTATCAAGTGATCTAGAACCCAATGGAGGTGGGGTGGAGGAAGGGGAGACACAGCGCAATGTGAAGCATAATCAATGCCAGCCAAAAGAAATGGGTTGGCAGCTTACATGCGGCTCATTGCAGCTGGCTTAACAAGATAAAAAAAGAAAGCATGTAATGAGTTTCTGAATAATGTGTTAACCAGGGTAGCCAAATTGTCCAAGCAGTGACTTAATGTGCTGACTCGTAGAAGCACATTGGCATCCGATATATTGAATAAACACAAGGGACCTTCAGACTTCAATGCAGCACCAAACATCTCCGGTTGATCAACTTCAGCCACAAGATCATTTGAATATTGAGCACATACATATAGCACATAGCAAGTATTCTTAGTCGCACATAGATCAAGCACTTCGCCTTCCTGCCAACATTTTAGCAGTAGATATATTACGCTAACGAAACTCAATACTCAATACCACCTTGACATCAAGTAATTTAAACGAACAGTTCGAAATTTTTTTGTGCCACATCAGAAGTTAAAAGCGACAATTTTAATACACATAAAACACGAAACAGAGTATTAATAACTTGTAAAAGAAAGGTCATACTAGTTGCATGATCTGCTTGTCAGTGCAATGGGTCCACATGAAATCAAATCAACTGTTACTCTTCATGATCACGGAGGTAATCTGACTATATCCGATCAGCTAAACTCAACAGCCAATCCAGCAAAACGAAATAAAAAGCACAAACCAAGTTACATTTAATTGACAACTGATTTAACCTGAGATAAATGCTGTTAACCTATCAAACTAGAAACCATGACTCTAATCTAAAACCAATAATCTTCAAGTTATCCGATATCTAGAATCATCCACAAAGCAATTCAAATGAAGCCAGTCTGTAACATTACAGGTTGTCTGGCTAAAACAAAAGTTCCGAACAATTGCAAAAATTTTTAACAAATATGCATCTAATAAAAGAATCCATGCAGCCATAGCACTGCAACGACCAAAAACGTCTGCAACTATTCACGACTTTACGAATGTGCTGCCTGAGCCAAAGTCTGCGAAAATAAAGAAAATCAATCCAACTACTTTGTTGCCTTCGGTTGGCAATCGAGTCAACGAGTTCAAAGAGCAAACTGTCCAAAACCGATGCCCTGAACTCAAAATAAAAACCGACAGCGGACGAAATAAAGAACCGATAGCGGCGCCATCAATCCATTCGCATGCGCCAACAGAATATCAGAGAAAGAAAAGACGGTCCGAGAGAAGTTGACTAGGTTCTTTGCGGATGTTCTGTCCAACCAAATAGGCCAGCTTGTGAGCGTACTGCAAAGAGAAACAAACAGCTCTGCTATAGATACTGACACTGGTTTAAAAAACAATGATGCATACACAACTAATGTCATTGTGCCTACAATTCTGAACCATTAAGCAGGCATTTTAGTTTCATGGTAATTGCAGACTGGGCTAACAGGCACTAGAATATTACAGGAAAAATCTAGGAAAACCGAGCACAACTGTACAAGAATAGCATTCTGAAAATAATTCCTAGATCAGTTCTAATTCAAGTTCTGCATAGATATCAGTTCTAATTCCAGTTCTGACTATCAGTTCCAATTCCAGCTCTGAATAAGTATTTGTTCTAATTTAACTCCCAAATAACAGAGCAAATATATATGAGACAGCTGCAATAGCATGTTCCAGCTTGTAAAGTAGCCTGAACTTGAAATTAATTCTTAAGTTAAAAAAGACTTATAAATTCTAAAGAATTGGAACAATTGGGAAATAAAGCAACAAGAAAAAAATCAGTCATTTAAACAACGCATCACAGGCATAATTTCCAATCTGATAGTAATTCCCATTTCTATTCATATTTCCATTCTCTAATAGCACATTTCCGTTCACGCTCCATTCTCGTTCTCAAGATAATTCCTAATTTTCGGTCTCACTCTCGCTAACGGATATTGATAATTTTACTTCTTTCTGCACTCAATAATCTTACTGCAATTAGCATCAAACACTACCATAGGTTTCTAGACTAAAAACCAAGGAACAATACATATAAGGGATAAGAAAAACTAATGACAAGACGGACCTGGCATGGGGCTGGAACACGCACAGTTCCTGGCCAGTTGTAGTACAAATGTGTCATCTTGTACGACAGACTTTGTAACCTATCGACATCCCAGTTCGAAGTGTCGTGCACAACGATGTAGTGAGTTGGTGATACAGTTCCCTGTCGAACGTGCTGGCTGACGAGGAAGAAGTCAAACCTAGAACAGACAAAAGGCAACACAGAACTTTTCATACACAATTTGGAATGGACTGATTTCTCTCAACTGTATGTTTGAGTATATTATGTAAACTCCTGGATGGTAGCTATAATTTGATCAATTAAAATATGCCTGCTGAAAAAACCCAAAACATACATGGCACATGCTTTTGTTGATATAATGTGGCAAGCGCAGTTATGTTGAGCTGATGACAAGAGCTTGGTTTAGGTGGAATGACATGCTACTAGGCAGCAACTCTGCAATCCGTTTTATTTGCTGGTAAATGAGAGCCAATACATCATCTTAAGTATTGATAAATTGCCAAATTTCAGCACCCATAGAAGGAACTAGAATGACTACAAGAACGCTCAACGACATAAATGAATTAACGTAAGCACATATATTTAAGGAGTAAATCAGCTGCATTTTCCAGCAAATACAACAACAACAAAATTCCAGCACATACCAATCCTTTCGAGTGACTGTGTGATCGAGAATCGAGCCAGGAGGAGGATTATCCATTACAGAATTTGGTCCGGTACCCTATTTAAAAAAGCAAATGATTTATCATTCATAATAAAAAAGCGTACGAAGAAAAGTCCCAATTATGCCAATCGACTTATGTATTTATCATAGCTGCAGTCATGCATATGTACAGCACTTCTTTTTAAAAGAGAAACTCCTCACATGAACTCACGACCTAGACAGCCATGATCTAAAAGAATGACACGCTGGACGTAAACTACTATTCACAATCGTCACACATCAATATAATTCAAATTCAAATATTAAAATTGTTTAGTAATTAAATCATTATTTTTTTGCTAGCTAATAGTTGAACAATCAACATGCCATTTGGCTGATTTCGTTTCAGACTAGGAAAATTTTCAGAATCAGTACATGAACTGAAACGTGCAATGCACCAGCACACATATATATAACATGTGGGGCGCGGTGGTCTAGTGGTGGCGTCGTTGCCTTGGAGCCGGAAGGTCCGAGGTTCGAATCCACCACGCCGCGTAAGGACCTTGGGCAAGTCCTTCACTCACAATTGCTCAGCGCTTCGGCGTGAAACTCCGATGCAGTGTCCGCTCTGCATCGGGAGCACCTCTGAGTAGAGAGAGCTTGAAGGGGCGCTATAACAAGTGCACATACAAATACAAACAAAATATATATATAATATATATATAATTATATATAACATATATATATAATATATAAATATACACTAGTACATAGTTAAAAGGCATGCTTAAGAATAGCACACATCTTGAATGATCAAATGATCAAACCTTTCGAGACAATATCCGAGTATTAATCCTCTTCTGCACAACGATAACGGCCAGGTTTGGTTCGTACTCCGCTCCGAAGTGTTTGAAACATTCCATCAGCTGCACAACTTCAAAGTTGGCAACGGTTGTCAGCTGACCGTCTCCAACTCCGTCCCGGTACATGATAATCCTTTCCGGGAGTTGGTGATTGATCTCGTGAAACTTCCTCAGCGATGCAGTGAAGCAGACCTGCAGTCCGTGAACAAGCTCTTCTCCGGGACTCTGGTTACAGGTGCGCGAATACCATCGTGTGCACGTAGCGTTGACGCTGCTGACGAAACCTGCCACTGAATTCTTTCTCTGTCCAGCGTCGTGGTAAGTGTCTACTCCACAGACCATTAGTCCTTTCTAGAGAAATGACCAGCAGAATCAAAATCAAGATAATAAGTTAATCATTCATTCATACATTAAATCTATATAGCGCCACTTCAATAAGTCTATTCAGAGGCAAGTTGAAGTTATGTAAACTATTAAAATAACCGATCCTTAGGAGTTGCTTCTGTCATTAACCCTTTCCCGCCGGACCGGGTCACCCGTGACCCGATTAACAGGCTAGATATCAAAACAATTCCGGCTGGAAAGGGTTAAAAAGTTACTTTGAAATAGTGCTATATTTTTGCTCACCAAGCACACATCTCTTGGAATAGCAAAGACTGCCCAAGGATTATTAATGAAAGTTATTTTAACGATGTCATAGCTTCAGGTTTACTTTTATTTACACTAAAACAAAAAATCGAGCTCTTGGTAAAACCAAAATATCGACAGACGGGTCAAACAGTTAGAACAGGCAAGGCTGTGAAATAAAGTATGGACCAGAGCTTGACAACCGCCAGAAGAAAAGTTGTGATCATCAAAACAGTCTTTACCTTCGGAGGAATGTATGTACTGATTAGCCTTTAGAAGCAAAAGAGTCATGTATCAGAGGCACATATCCCGACCAACACAATGAAACCATGATCGAACAAAACGGTTGTCAAGCACTTGTGGAAGAGAGGCAAAGAAAGGCTGAGGAGCTCATGTTGCAGGTTGTTAGGGAAATAATTCCAGGAGGACATGCCAACAATTATAGTAAAAACTCTTCTGGGCCAGTAAAGTTCAGGCAGGTGGAACAACCAAGTTGTCTTGCATGGCAGAACGAAGGAATCGGCAACTATGTACCAGAGATACTGAGAAACATAGATGCTTGGAGCAGGGTCTGCTGAGACAATTATGCATGAGCATCAAGATCTTACATTCTTCAAAGGCTGGCAAAAGCATCACATGACAGCCGACATTGATGCTGGCATTGCATTCATTTTCATTTTTAAAAAATGTACAAATTGTGAAAGTGAGTGGTCTCAACAATGTTTTTTCTAAGAAACAGTTTCTAGTTGGTCATCATCATGCTTTCATTTGATTAGCCCTTTGGAATAAATTGACACACTGTATGATCCATTGACATCAATAAACCTCCAAATTCAAATTTAGTCCGGCAATCCCAGATTTATATTTCCTCCCAGCAAAACAAGTCACAATAACCGTCACCAATCGAATGTCATATGTAGAAACTGAATTTTTACCGTTGGAATTTTGACTGCCCACAACTCTCCTCCGAGTTTACAGTTGATCTGCAGCGCAATTTTCTGAGTAACGCTGCGCAGCTTCTGCTGCTGACTGATTGTTTTTGAGTTGATGACCTGTGATGGGACGGGACATTCAACGCAGCACAGCTTCTTAATCGCATTGTATCGATCATCTCTGCTTGTAGGAAAGATCGTGACAACCATTTGCGTCTGTGATCGAAACAAGTCACATTGAGCACCAAATGAAAACAAGAACAGAATTAAAGTGCCATATATTTATTTTCAGTGCAGAGAAAACAACGACAAGCCCAAACTTCATAACAATATATTAACGTTGAAAGACATAAGGCAATCAAATTCCTAGAAATCACATCCACTTTGATTGCAACGATCAAGAAGTTTATTACGTGTCATCTAAGACTGAACTAGCTAGAACATAAGAATGGAGTTGAAGAGCAGGAGTTTAGGAATAGGTGAGCATCACCAGCAAGGATGTTATTCACCACTTTCATCCCATTGGTGACAGACTGAATGGTTATATTTTCATTTTCATAAGGCCTCTATCTAATAGCAAAAGAACAAGTTCCTGTGTTGCAATAATTTCAGATTAATAATGTTACATCGAAAATGTTCAAAGGCATTCTCTAAATGGTGCAAGTTCATATTTTCCTATACTTGCATAGTATGTTCTGTTACAAAACGTTCAACAGTTCTGGGCCACATAATACACAGCAGAACGCACACATGTATGTGATTGCGAGATGCAAATATAGAGACTACGTTTCCAGTGTGCGCACAAATGCCAACGCATAAACAATCTCACCTGATCAGTCATTTTCTGTCGTATTTCGCGCAGATACGTTTCCGTTCTGTCGTTCTGCAACTGATAGACGGTCGGCTTCTCAACGCGAATGCCCATGTCACGAGCGCATTGTATGTACATGTTGATGAACTCAACTGACTTGCTCGCATCACGTGACGTCGTGACAAGCATCCAGTTCAACAAATCCACCTGATATCAAAAGCAAAACATATTCACGTGTGAAAAGTCATTCACTGAGTACTTTTAGTAGCAATTTTCCATCAAATTTACCTACAAGATAATAACCAAAAATGGGTGAACTTAACATTTCTCCTACATAACGTGAACGATGCTTCAGATACGCTCGTAAACCTTTTCACAAACACTCATGTAGAGAAGATATGTATGATTACATGTGTGCATTTTTGCATCTATGTATGTGTACTGTGTATGTATGTATGTATGTATGTATGTATGTATGTATGTATGTTTGTTTTGTATGTGTACTTGTTATAGAGCCCCTTCAAGCTATGTATGTATGTATGTATGTGGGCAACTGGGCATGCATGTATTCAATAAGACACTTGATCTAATGCCTTTTAGATACTTTATAACTGTAGCAGTGCCATGCATATTGTGTTGTATTTAATCGTTTATGCCTAAATGATCTAATCCAGAGTTTGATGACAGTCTAAAAACGCGTGCAGAAGAAGAACAAAATGCAATTGTGCAAGAAAATACAATCCATCGGATCTATCCTTTCATCATCGCCTGGAAATAGATCACAGACCTGTAGTGAAACTGTACTTGTACCAATCGCGACGCTGGTATTTTGAAACCATTAGATCACAAGATAAACGCATATAACTGGACTGAAGTTTCACTAAGTTAGCAAGTTATTGCTTCGTAATGTAATGCTAAATGTGACAGAGGAACCTTTTTCCACCTCCAGCAAAAACCACCTATAGCTTACGCCCTAGACCGCATCCTTTTGTTCTACCAGTTAAAGATGTTAGAAACTTTATTCCGAGGGTTCTCTTTGTCGCCCATTAATGACACTGTTATCCTCACATTACTTTTGTTGTTTATTTCTAAAATGCATTGACATGTAATTGGGTGATTTGTCTCAATTACACGAAGATTATATAGAGACACACAGAACTTCTAAAGTTGAGTTGGATGCTGTTGAAACGACGTTTCACTTACAGCCGTTATGACCGGATCGCGTGTCGCCGCTCGACTCCAATCTGCTTCCAAACCTGCGTCTACTGAACGGTTCTTCCCCAGTAGAATCTTCTCTTGCGCAAGTTGTCTGCCTTCCAACTACAAAACAGCAGCAGAAATAACCTCTTGTCAGAACCACACCTGAAATATATGTGACCCACCATGGCAAAAGCAGGCTGCTGTTGTTAGAAATCAAAATTTACTTTAGTATTCTCCCTCAAGATTCTCCTCTGTGAGAACTTTCATATGACTTATCATTTATTTATTTACTAGCTGTACCTGGCCACGCGTTGCTGTGGCTGAAAAGAGCGTTCAACCATCCATCCCTACCTAAACTCCCCCCCTCCCCTCCCCTCCACGCTCCTAACTGGAGTTGTGTGCTCTTAAAGCTTAGCAGTCAGAGAAACAACATTTGGAGAAAAACACATTCACAAGCTGTTGGATGCGATATATTTATATATATACAATATATATATATCTCTATAGTAGTTTGCTATGTTTGTTCGTTTCGAGTCTTCTTTGTACACAACGCCTTGGGCACAGAGGCACTCTACTTTGCATTATCACTTTTAATCAACACAATATTAAAACTGTACTGCCACTTCATTGTCATTTTGTTCTCTACACAAAAGTAAAATAGTTAAGATATACTCAAAAAGTTGCCCGAGCCAGAGAGTGGATGTTGGTTGCATAACTAAGGATGTTAGTTCCATAATTTACATTATAAATGTCTCTTATTACTGTGGCACCAGACAATGCTTCCATTTCTTTGGTATAAAAGCATTAAAATAAATGTGACAAGACATAGCTGCTTCTCCACTCCATTCTTCTGCTAGTTGGTAAATCACGTAAAGAAATCCAAAGTAGAAATGACAATATTTACTCACTTCCATTATGTCATTGTCCAGTTCCAAACCCCACTTGCTCAACTCTGCTTTTGCTTCAGGCACAGAGTTGACGCTCCTGCAGAAACTCCTCAAAGAAACACGCCTCTGAGCGGGAGTTATTCGTGTGTGAGTTGCCAAATCCTGCACAGAAAATTAATGATCAAGTGGTTAATTCTCATGCATTGAGACATCTACATATTTATACATCTACATATTTATACGTGTCTTGATGGCCGTCGGTTAAGATGTTAGGTGTGCAACCGTTCTCGATTTATGTTATTTTTTCGGGTCGTTTTTGGTACTGCTGAATGAAAATCTGTTAGAATCCTCGGATTTTATACAAAGAAATGGTTGATCGCGAGTGAAGTTTCGTTTTAAATCTCAATAAGTCAAATTAAATGACAAAATAGTGTGCAGTACATTCCCGCCTCGATTATGCATGGCCGTTGTTGTCGCTTATTATCGCTCAACTAACAGCCTCTTCACTACGTTGTATTTCCATCTCAACCTCGGACTTTTACCGGTTTAAAAGGCCTGGAAAACGAGTACAATGGCAAAAAAAGGTGCGAAGGTTGACGATTTGCTTGAACAACTTAAGGATGACCGAGTTTCGGAGTTTCTCCTCGCACGACTGACAGCGAGCCTCACGCCTGTCATTGAAGGTATTTTTAATCGTTTAGTCGATGCCTACTCGACAAGACTAGACCAACTCGTCGAGAGTCACTGTCATGACCTAATCGCAAGGCATTGTGAATCTCAGGACCGTAAAACGAGAGCTCTAGAAGAGGAAAATGATGCCTTGAAATCTCGTTTGGATCTGGCCGAAGCGGATTCTAAAATGAATAATCTGGTCATCCATGGACTCGAGGAGGCGGTCATGCAGTCTGGAGAGGGAGACGCCGGATTCAGTCCGTCAGCCCGCCATGTGAATCTTGAAGCTACCACCGCGGTTATTTCCATGTGCAATAGTCGCCTCGGTTTGTCTCTTTCCGAAGCTGACATATCGTCTGCATTCAGAATTTCGCGTAGAGGCAAAGACAACCATCGACCTATCATCGTCAAATTCATCAGCCAACGGACACGGGACCAAGTCTACATGGCACGTCTGTCGTTAAGGAGGTCACGATGGGACAGAGACGAATCAAAAATATTCATCAACGAGCATCTCACCCAGCTCAATGCTCTAATTTATGCAGGTGCCAGAAAATTGGTCAAGGAAAAGAGAGCCACCTCAACCTGGACCTCAGGAGGAAGGGTTCACATAAGGCTTTCCGCAGCACCTGGTGCAAAGGCTTTGAAACTGCCCTCACTGAAGAGTCTGGAGGAATGCCTTGCCTCTGAGTCCACACCTAGCGCTGCCTCTCGGTAAAATCTCTACAACGTGCTTTGTTGGTGAACTGCAACCCTGACCCTCTTTGACCAATTCGTCAACGTCGCTCCTCTACCAGCAAGCTACAGACTTCAACTTATCAAACAATGGAGTTTATCCTTTTTTCGTCCTTCTCCGGATGCCTGGTTGATGCCTCCCGGGACTCTGATCTTTTGGAACTTGGACTGCGCTAAGTGTTAAGTGCAATTTTCTTCTTCTGTTCTCTTCCTTGTTTATAATTATTTACTTTAACAACACTCCTCCGTGTGTTAATGTAGCATATTTTCATTCAGTATTGTTTATAATTTTACTTGAGTTATACTATATGCATTCTATAGCACTGACTTTATTCTACTTTTGGATATTTGAACCCGTTTCTTGTTTTCTTTATTTGCAATTTGGCATTGAGAGACGGTTGTGCACCATCATGGGCTCTCACGTTCTTGTTTATGAATAGTGATGACCCGATTTTATGTGGTCTGTGCACTAATGTAATTAAGGAAACAATTGATGTAATTACCTGCTCATTGTGCCACGCTGTGTTCCACTTTGGCTGCTGTTTTCAAAGCACTTTTTTACACTGTGACTCAGTTAATTGGATATGCATACATTGTAACAGGGAAGTATTCCCTTTTGTCGAGGATGATGAAGAATTTAAACTGAATGACACTATTAAGACAGATGACACTATTGCCGTAGAATTGAATGGTCTGAATCTTGAACTTACTGCCGTAGAATTGAATGGTCTGAATCTTGAACTTGATGTGTTTCCTGATGAGTCGGGTAATCGTATCTTGCTCAACAATGCTGACACTGACCCAGACTTAAACTATTTCACAAATGTGGCTTGGAGCAGTCCCTACTCCACATTCCCCCGTTGGGAGGCTAAGTTCGAGTCTATTGAAGCTAACTTTTCGGTCATGCACATTAATTGCCGCAGCATGGTACATAAGCTAGATGAAATTCGCGAGGTTCTCAGTCAACTGCCTGTCTCTATTCTGGCCCTGTCGGAGACCTGGTTGGAGTCGGAATTTGAGGATACTATTAATGTGCCCAACTACAAATTTATACATAAGTCTAGAGGGGGGAATCTAGGAGGAGGAGGGGTGGGCTTTTTTGTTAGGGATACCATTAAATTCCAATTGTACGAAGAAAAAAGTGAACATAAAACTTATGAGGGTCTTTTCATCAAAACTTATTTACCTAGCACAACATGTTTAGTAGGAGTTTTGTATAGGCCCCCAGGACAAAACTTGGTCGAATTCAATGCTGAAATAGAGGTCTTATTCTCCAGTATTGTCAAGGGAACCAAAGATATTATCCTACTAGGAGATTTTAACATTGACCTATTAAAAATCAATGAACATAAAGAAACTAATATATTTTATAATAACCTGACTTCCCATCAGCTTATCCCAGCCATCACGAAACCCACTCGTATCACACCAACCTCATCAACTTTGATTGATAACATATTCACTAATGCCTGGTCTAGTCTGATTGATTCAACCATTTTCATAGCTGACTTGTCTGATCACCTGCCAGTATTCGCACACTTTGCATTTGGTAATTACAAGAGAAGCTTCCCGAATTATTATGACCATCGCATAATTAATGAGGAAAGATCAGAACAATTTAAATCCCTACTTGCTGATAGTAATTGGGATAATGTCTCGACTGCATGCAATAATGGAGATGCTGACGGGGCATATGAAGTGTTTATTGAAAAATATAAAAACGGTTATGATCAGGCCTTCCCGATTGTGTCTAAAAAAAATAACGCGAAGGGGTCTAGATTTAAGCAACCCTGGATGACTGCTGGGCTCCTCAAGTCTAGTAAGAAGAAAGCTTCATTGTACTTAAAATATATAAAAAATCCAAATGCTTATAATAAAAATAAATTTACTGTATATAGGAATAAATTTAAGGCTATTAGAGTCAAAGCAGAAAAAAATTACTATGCATCTGAATTCTGCAAATATAAAGACGACCTAAGGAGGACTTGGAAACTCATTCGCTCCATAATGCAATTGGAAAATAAGGAGACACAAATTGAATCGTTAAAAATTAACGGAGAAAATGTTAAAGATCCAGAAAAAATGGCCAATAGCTTCAATAACTACTTCACCAACATAGCCCATTCTTTGGCAAAGAAAATACCAGATTCACCTCTCCCTTACCATAGTTACTTACAGGCCCCTCGGCAGAACTCTATGGGTTTCCTAATGGTATCCCCGGAGGAAATTATGGATATTGGCCGTGATATACGTTTAACGCATAGCAAAGGTGTTGACGATATAGACCCCTGTATTGCGGCCCCCAATCTCTCCTTGGTTGCCAGACCTTTAGCGGAGATAATAAATTGTTCATTTAGTAGTGGGATTGTTCCACAAGGCATAAAAATAACTAAAGTGGTCCCAATACTAAAAAAGGGCGATAAGGACAATGTAATCAATTACAGACCCATTTCCGTTCTTCCTTACTTCTCCAAGTTCTATGAAAAACTTATGTATAATCGACTCTATGGCTATGTTAAAAACTCTAACATCATTTATCCATCTCAGCATGGATTTCAACCTGGTCATTCCCCCTATATGGCCTTATTAAATATGCAGGACATGATTTCAAAGGCTATTGAAAATAATGAATACTCAGTGGGAATCTTCTTTGATCTAGCTAAAGCGTTTGATACGGTAGACCATAATATTTTGCTTAAAAAATTAGACAACTATGGAATTAGGGGGACTCAGCTCAGATGGTTTGCCAGCTATTTTGAGAGCCGTACACAAAGAGTTCTCTGTAATGGTGTCCTTTCTGAGCTAGGGTTGATCAAATATGGAGTTCCTCAAGGCTCCAACCTCGGACCACTCCTTTTCCTGCTTTATATTAATGACTTGGCCAATGTCTCTCCAACAATGTTTTTTATTCTATTTGCCGATGACACCAACGTTTTTTACTCCAATGGTTCATGGCAGACGTTGTTTCAAACTGTGAACGTTGAACTATCTAGCATAGCTGTTTGGTTCCATGCAAATAAACTCACCCTTAATTTAGATAAAACCAACTTTATTTTATTTAAATCCCACCGGAAAATAAAGCCAAATGACAATCTCTGTTTGCTTATTGATGATATTTCCATCAATCAAGTTGAATCTACAAAATTCTTAGGTGTGCATATAGATCAACATTTGACCTGGAAAGTTCATATTAATCAAATTGCAACTAAAATTGCTAAAAATATTGGTATTATTTCCCGCGTTGCTTATATCTTGCCAAAGACAATTAGAATGAATTTGTATTATACCCTTGTCTACCCCTACCTCACATATTGCAACCTTGTTTGGGCATCGACATACGAATCCAGGCTTCATAAACTTGTAATCTTACAGAAGAGGGCTGTTCGTATAATTGCGGGTATTCGTAAACGGGAACACACTGGCCCTTCCTTTAATGAACTTCATCTCCTGAAAATTGACCAGATAAAGGATCTCCAAATTAGCGAGTTCTTTTTTCGACTCGAACACGGTCTCCTTCCTTCGGTATTCCAAGGTTACCTCCCTCACGCCTCTGACATCCATTCGCATTTCACTAGGAATTCATCTGCTTTTCGCCCTGTCAAAGCTCAATCTAATACTAGGCGGTTTACTATTAAATCTTATGGCACTAAAGTATGGAACACAATACCAATTGACATTCGTCAATCGAGTAGTCTGCAGGTATTTAAAAAGAAACTTCGTGTTCTTCTACTCTCCTCCACTAATGCTACTTGAAGTGCACATGACCATGTGTAGTTAAGATTTTAGTTAAGTACTTAGTTAAGTTTGTTTCTCTATATGCTCTTGACAAAATAAGCTTTTCTGCAATCTGTCATCACCTAATTTGTTTTAGTCTCTTTCTTTTAAGCTATCTTGATTAATTTTTCTTGGGACTTTTTTACTTGGGTGACCCTTCCCAGCGGGATGTCCATCCCTTTTGGGCCCCCCTTTGTAGCCAATGCATGCATGTTTTGTACTTTTATTGTTTTCTTGTTTTCTGGTTGCAATAAAGTGAATTGTATTGTATATCTGTTAGCAAACTTTCACATAGAACTAGTCAGCTCTTTAGCCCTTTAGAGGCCGAGGGTAAAGGATTTCCCATACCGTTCACTTCTGGAGAAATTATGTCGTAACTAGTTAACTACATCCTAGAAAAACGGCTTTCTGGTGATATCGTGTGTGCACACAAAAATGTCGTATGTACAGAATCAATCAAGCTTTCGTCCAGCCCGGTCTCAGTAATCGCAAGAATATCAATAGAAAGTTGATATCTAAAGCAGATCTGTGAGGCCTAAAAAAAATGTTGTGTTTCCGGTAACTGAGCTAAAAAAAGTTGGGTAGGTAGGTCGGAATTTTTTTTTATTTTGGTAAAATATTTTTATGCAGTGACTATCCGAAAAAGTATATACACTGTGTCCCAATAAATCGGGCACCCTTTTTATAATGTGTATAAAACTGGTAAATATTTATCGATTTTCAAAATTTCAAAACTGTTTTTATCCTGAGGTAATTATATACAAATTGGTAATTTATGAACGGCCCTCACTAAAAAATTACGTCATAATGACGTCGTTAATTTACATATCGAAACCAAATGTCAACAAAAATCGTTAGAGAATGTACTTAACATTTGAATTCTCTGATGCAAATGACATAATTGTGACGTCAATATTCATGTCAAAAACTTCATATTTGAAACAGTCTAAGATAATTATCTCAGGACAAAAACAGTTTTGAAATTTTGAAAATCGATTAAGATTTACCTGTTTTATTCGCATTATAAAAAGGGTGCCCGATTTATTGGGACACAGTGTATACCCCACTTGTCTTTTTTGCACAAAGGTACACGCTGCAACAAATACGTGTTCTAAGCAAGTATAAACTGCCTATTTCCCGACTGTCTGCACCTAAACCTGCTCTAGAAAACAGTCCTACTAATTTCATTTTGTTGACGTCTTTTTTGTTATGTCAATACAAATGTTAAAAAAATATTTTTAAATTTTTTTACAATTTTTTTTATAAAAAATTATTTTTTTAATAAATTTTTTTTACAAAATTATTTGAGTCGTGGCAATAAAAGTGGGTCGGTCGGGTTACCGGAAACACAACATTTTTTTAGGCCTGATGGCTGAGGTTTTGGAGATGATGCTTCTGCAGTTGATATGAACAAAGGGGTAAGAAATTCATTGGAAGCAGAAACTGCCATTAGATCAGAAGGAATGCTATACTTAGAAATCTCAGGTTGGTTAATGAAATAGTTATCATCAGGGTCCAGATCATAACTAAGAGTCAAGGAGCAATTTTCTTGAAGTTCCATAAACACTTCAAGTCCTGGGCCTTTATTCAGGACACTAATAGAATTGTAAACAATAGGCAATCCCTGGTGCACTGGAAAAATCATCATCTTTAATTATATGATTAAATGGAAAAAGGATTATTAGGCAAATGGGACAAAACCACGTGGGAGAGTTGATTGAGCACCTTGATGTGAGAGAAAGGCAAGATAAACAATAATCTTGTTTGCAAAGAGTACAAGTGGCTGTCCTATTCTGGGCAATTAAAAGATGTGCGCACACACACACGACACTCAACATTGATCAAATCAGATGAAAATGAAAATGACAGCTTAAGTAGCGACATTAAAACACACCATTCCCAGATGACTCGGCGACGACACGTAAAATTTTTAAAAAATCAGAAAATAGAAAAAATGAGAATTAAATGGCATACAACATGCCATAACCTGGTAGATGAATAGCAAGGCATCAAATATGGATAGCAAAAGAATGATGAAAATAGGATGTCACAAAAAGCACAATGCGCAGCAACTTAGGAATCCAGCAGAAAATGCAAAAATAGATGATAAAAATGAAAGCAAGGGCCAAGACACAGTACTTAGTGGTGGCCAATTACTATATAATAATTATATAATCAATGAATAGTGATCTTGAAGATTAACAGAAAAATGTAAATTTGATCATGTGTCATCCATTTACATATTAATGGGTCATCATTGACCCACAAATAAGAATAGTTTTTTTATGCACGTATAATATTTGATCGTGTGGTTCATAAGACAACAAGATCCCAACCAGGGAAATAAAATTTAAGCTTTTTGTCTGTAAGTGTACAGTAACAATGAGGAGTGGAGCATAGACAATAAGCTAAGCTTACAGGAGTTCCTCATAATTATTACATCCTAAATCCCATCAGCATATGTATAAAAAAGTATTAGCCACAAATGTTAACCCTTTAATACCGGAGGGTATAGGATTTTCCATACATTTTACTACCTTCTCGGCATTAAAAGGTTAAAGTCAACAGAAACACGTGCATGCATTGCATCGCTACCTATATAAGAGGAATCCTAGTACCTTCCGAACCTGCAGAGTTGTAAACGCCAGGCAAATTCCTCGTGTACTAGGAGAGATCCCCATCGTTAATTAGGATGTTTGCCAGAAAATATAATAAAACCTGAGCACTCACTGACTATACCTATTGATTGAGATCATTACTGATTTTCATTAAAAGGTCATAAACTACCTAACTAGTTCGATGTTTATGGAGAGGTTATGAGTAGTTCAATAAAGAATTCCATAGCTAGGCCAAATCCAAGTAAAACAGATATTTTTATTGATAGAAGGAATATAAGCAGGAAATAGGAAATGATGGGAAATGAAGCCAATAACACTGACCAGGATTTGCAATAAATCTTAAACAGATAACTTGGACGGCAAAATTGTAATGACCCATTTGAATAGTATCATGAAATTTATTATATAGAGCAGTAACACATTGGGACATTCAACATCATAAAACACAAACTTATAAATTGTAAGTAGGTGTAGCGAATTATCACTCTTATCTAATAAACTAATTAATCTACTTGCTAACTATTAATTTAAGTAAGAGTAAAGCCAGACAATTTAATCCCTGAAGTTATAGATATATCTTATTTGTCTGTGGCGCTATAAGTATATAATACACTAAGAACAGAGGAACTTAGAGGTTTAACCCTTTACCTCATTCATTTTCCCCAAATGTTAAGTCCATGTTTTCAGCGGATATTCTCGGGGCAAACGGGTAAAGGGTTAACAGTCAAACACGACTACCATGGTAGATACGGGCATAATATTTAAATATTGCTGATGGATAAACGAATCCAATGAAAAGGCAGCGAATTAAAAATAACGACGTAACGGAATCTGAAAAACGGGAGGAAAAGAATTGAATTCTGAGCCCGAAGTTGGCGGTGAATGGACGCACAGATGTGGTGATCGCCATTTAAAAGCTGATACCAGTGGCTAGAACGATCGGAACCTATCATTTCCGTTGTAAAACGAAATGGATCGTCGGCTACGAAAGACATGTTTGTAGTGTCGTGAGAACGAGCTCTATAGTCACTACTCAACTGTCCAGTTTTGATTGATTTCCAAGACTTAGTTAGCATCTCAACGCAGAAACATGCCTAAAATTTACAACAGAACTGCTTACTTACTATACAGAATTCATTATAAGATTTCACTTCATTTCTATTCAACTATAATTTGATTAAATTACCTTCATCACTCTGAAGTCCTTTCTCATATCATCTGTTAGGCCCGTCATAAACGACAGTTCTGGAACAAGGCAGATGACTTCCAGCGCTTTCTAAAATATCAAAGTAAAATTGTAAGCAACAAGTAAAACATACAAGAAAACAAGTATACAGATTACGATTTACAAAGTAAAATAGCAAGTAACAAGTAAAACATACAAGAAAACAAGTATACAAATTACCATTGAAAACTACCTGAGGAAACCCTCACTAAGTTGGTAAATGAACATGAAAAAGACTCATGTGGTTATTATACATAAAAAGGTCTGAAATAGCTTTGTGTATGAATTAGATAGATCGTGTGCAATTTAATTGGCTGGTCCCATACTGTGGAATGACCTTCCTGCTATAACTCGTGCAAAGATCTTATCTGGGGGCACTACTGTTTCTGCCCATTGTCTCAAGACTTTCTTTTTCGAGAGCACCAGAGCACTGTGGATCCCTTAACAGAATAGAACAGAATACCATCTAGAAAGGTTGATGTGTAATCGCAGGTCACATGGCCAATTTAGCATGTAGAAACTTATTTTAAATCAGACGTATCATAAAGTCCAGATCAATAACTCCTACGTGATCATACTTACTTTACCCTTTGGCGCTTCCCTTAATTCCCTTTTCTTTGGAATATGAATGAGAAGTGGCTGCTGGTGATCTTGAATTACTTTGTTGTAGGCAGTTCTAAAATAGAAAATTTCGATTCAGTAAAAGGCAAAACTGCAAGGTTACAACTTAAACAATAATCTACATTCATTTTCTCCCCATATTGCTATCATTGTTAAATTCTTAAAACAACTCACAAAAGTCATGTATTTGTTTTTGCATGATTGCTGAACATTTTTTAATTCTACATTCATTCAACCCTATTGCCAGCATCTCAAAAGTTTCTATAATATAATCACTTCTACTCAAAGAACATATATTACTAGCGTACCCAGCAATGCGTTGCTGTGGCTGAAAAGAGCGTTCCCCTCTCCCCTCCCCTCCATCTTCGTCCCGCTTCATCCCCTCCTTTCCTCCCTCACACCGTCCCTACCCGATAGCGACAGCAAAAAGGCCCCAATGGAATGTGTTGAAATGCGCTACATAAACGGAACACACCGCTTTCGTTTTTATTATGCAACTCGCTTATGACGTCACGGCACAAATAGTCGACGAATTTGATCAAATGTTGTTGTTAAAGATTGCGTTTTTTGTTTAAAAAAACATTCAAAGAACACGCACGTATACGAATGGAACGTTTTGGTGAGATTTTGAAAAGAATCGGTCCGTTACTTTGGAAGATCCTATCATTTTCAATTTGGTGCATACGCCGTTACATTTTTATTTATATAGATTACTTGCTTATCTTCAGCAGCTTGTAACCATAAAACTTAGAACTTTAAGCAATAAACAGCTCAAGATCCACTTTATGGTTTAAATTTTAAAAAGAACCTATTTAGATCTGCTAGATAGTATTTCAGTGCCACTTGTTAGATGCTACAGTTACCATGTAAAGTTGTATACAAACATATATCATGCATAAATGCATTTAATACAAGACTGACCTGTAATAGTCAACAAACGTAACGTTTTCTCCAGTCGTAGACGCAAAAGTCGACAATGGGTTTTTGTCCCAAGCAATGTCGTCAATTCGGTAAGTTTTATTGTTGTAACGTGTCAGCACCATACATCCTATGAGCTGCTTGTTAATATCATCCTGATATCCCTTCGGATTGTTTCGGATGATACCACTTCTGCAACAAGTAAACAGATGCACAACAGCCATAAATGTCTGCCAAAAATTATCTTGGCATCATAAAAATGAACAACCGCTCAACTTGTTTTACTTTTTCAAAATATTAACTAAACAACCATAGGTGTAACCAGTATGAAGAAAGGGAGACAGCTGATACCTCTTGCTTTCTATATACTAAAACTTCTAATATCTATAGATGTCATCTAACTTCTGTTGCAAATAGAAACGATATCTCACATAACATCCAAAATACAAACGATAGCTCACATGACATCCAAAATACAAACGATAGCTCACATGACATCCAAAATACAAACGATAGCTCACATGACATCCAAATTACAAACGATAGCTCACATGACATCCAAAATACAAACGATAGCTCACATGACATCCAAAATACAAACGATAGCTCACATGACATCCAAAATACAAACGATAGCTCACATGACATCCAAAATACAAACGATAGCTCACATGGCATCCAAAACTGTTTCAATCCTGAGTACTCGATGAGATACATCCGTGAGCAGCATCACACCACCTTCATACTCATCAACTGCGGTGACGTAGCCTGGCCAGACCTCCAGCCTAAAAAACAAAGAAGCACAAAAACTCAATCAGAAATCTAATGCTGAAATATCCTTCAACAAACAACACAGGTACAATAAGAGCTGACTTAATAATAATAATAATAATAATAATAATAATCTTTTCTTTAATGAAACGCCTGCAAGACGCACTGCGCTTTACATTTACAAGTTATGCAGTAATCTTAATTAAACTTAACTACCAACTGAGCAGACAGCTTTGAAATTACATGGCGCTAATAGCAGCCTACAAATCAAATTCGCCAAACGGGGGCTCGAACCTGCTACCTCTCGCACTCTTGGCCTGCGTGTTAACCATTACTCTACCGGGCCCCCCAACTTAACTAATTAGGTCGTTGCAAATCCAATTACAAGGAACTGTAAGATCAGCTTTCAACATTACTTCAGTACGCTTATAGCAAAGCAAGAGCGAGACCAAGAATGTCCAACTAAAACTAACACAAAATTTGCATAAAGACGGAACGTTAACATTTCTACAGGTAGCTTCATTCTAATGCTTTATAGTCATGGAAAACTTTAAAACATACTTGTGCTGAGGTACAGGCACTGCTCCCGATGGCAAGAAGTAATTTCGACCGACTTGACACATCTTAAGAAGGGACTGGATTCTAAAAATAGATAGAAGAGACATTTGTAACACAGTCATGACTAAAGTTCCAAGGACTTCAATAAAAAAAATCGCTGAGCTGTAATGCAACAAATTAACAGCAATAAATATTAATCTCTTTTTTTCGCATTCGCTGTAGCGCCCCTTCAAGCTCTCTACTCAGAGGCGCTCATTAAACTAGTTCTTTCAACTGTTTGTTGCGTTATGTTTCTGCTTTTAATCGTAAAAAAACCAGTGGGACTTACTAAAACGGATGTCATTTTTTTATGTTTGAAATTGTTTTGCGACATTTGACTGTTATATATAAATATGAATTACTTTCAAGCCTCTAAACCCAAGTTACAAATTCTTACTCACAGCAAAATAATTAGCAAAACCTTGGAGGTCACTTTTTGGGCCCACCCTGTATAACCAAACCTAACTGTGCATGCTCTAACTTTCTGATCTTGTTATCAAAATTTTGGTCTGCATTTAACCTCTTGCTCAAATAGTTCACTCTAAACCAGTGGTTCCCAACCCGTGGCCCCAGGCCTCAAAATATGTCCCTCGTCCCTAAAAAATTCACAAAAATATATGACAAAATTGACAATTTGGACAGGATATAGCAAATAATTATTTTCCATAACAAATTATTTTATTTTGACGTCTATAAATAACAGCAAAAATTATATTTTGATTCAATTATAACAAATTTA
This sequence comes from Lumbricus rubellus, assembly GCA_945859605.1. Lineage (NCBI taxonomy): Eukaryota > Metazoa > Annelida > Clitellata > Crassiclitellata > Lumbricidae > Lumbricus > Lumbricus rubellus. The sequence goes on along the minus strand of OX243816.1, from coordinate 17,008,353 downwards.
TATACATTTAGTTAATTAGATTTTAGCCTCGTGGCCCCCTAATGTCCTTCAACTACGAGAAAGTGGCCCTCGTGTCCTTCAACTTAGGAAAAGTGGCCCTACAGCCAAAAAAGGTTGGGAACCACTGCAGTCTAAACAATCAAATCTCCACTTTCTTTCAATTCCTTCTAATATCACTTAGATTGTTGCATCACTCTTTAGACTAACTTTAAACATATACATACCTATTAAAGCATAAAAACTGCTGCAAGACAAAACCTCAGAAACAAACCTTCGAAAGATAACATTATACAGCTGACGGCATGCAGCAAATGGCAACACCTTCACAAGCGTAACCCTGATTGTTATTTCTTGACCATCGCTTTGTCTAACTGATTTCAGCACAGTTTCCTGTGAAAACAGAACACAAATAACACACTGGAGCTGTAGAGCATCATCCAAAAACTAATACAGCATGGTCGTTGTAACATTCACGCATGCATGCAAATTGCACACGCTACACACATTGGATGAACCTGCAGATTGAGTAAAAGTCAGATCAGAAACAAAATGTCATTGCGCAGTCCCCTTGCAGTGACAACTAAAAGTCCTTTTACTCATTGGTGACAATCAATCAATTAGAATTTATATAGCACTTCTTCAAGGTACCTACTCAAAGGCGCTCCCGGCCGAGATCAAGCGAAAAAACCAGTCTTCAACAGTCTGTGAAATTGAGAACAGCTTGGGAGGTGCCGCATAGTCAAGGAAAGCCTATTCCAGGTTGTTAGACTAACCAAAGAGAACGAACGCCTCTGCATTGTTGAAGAGCGAGTGAAAGGAACCGTTAACTCACCATGGACAGCAGAGCGCAGTGACAATGCGTATTAGAGGTCCATGTAATGAGCAAAATTTTAAAAAAATTATATTTTAGTTTCAATCATGTAGACTAATCATATCAACAAAAAGGGGAAATCAGCCTAAAACCACGGTAAGAGCGCTCTTAAACTCAAAGAAAATTCATATTCCTGGAACTTTTTCGTGTATCACTAACTGATGCCTGGCGAGTGAAAGGAACCGTTAACTCACCATGGACAGCAGAGCGCAGTGGTACACGTACCACAGTTCGAAACCCCTGTGCCACACTATTATACAACTGTTACCGATTAAAAAACCAGATGTGGTGGCTGGTGGTTCCTTCTTACCTGCTCACGCAACTGGATGGGTAAAAAGAGAATCGCTCCATCAAACGCCTTCGTTTCTCCAATCACACTCCTATGCTCATTCATCATCTTGAATCGCATTCCACGACTGTCAACAGCCGGTCGAAAATTTACAGCGTACTGATAGACTCCCGCGTTCACACATCTCAGCGCAATGTAGTTAGTACTGAATGAAACGCTACAACGAAAAACAAATACAGTTTGAACGTTACTGGACAGAGAAAAATAAACATTTGTCAGTAATAAAAATCTTAAAGATTCCCCTGCAAAAGTAAGTGAAATATATAGAAGTTCGACATTTACAAACACAAAGAAGCATGCACCACTAACACTTTGAGCAAAACTCTCAACATAGTTCATTTAAGCAAGTCAGTTCAACAGCATATATCAAATAAAACTGAACCAGTAAAAGACACAGAACATTAAAAAAGACCATCACAACATTCCTAAAGATAGCATTCCACATAAATAATCATGGCCTTACTTGGATACTTTAGTCATTACAATTCCATAGGCAGAGCAAGCATCTATAGATAAAGTTATCAACAGAGTGGTAACAATAAACGGAAATTTGTATGAAAGACGAACAAATTTTGGCACACGACAAACCGACTTACGGTTTCCCCATGGTACCCTTTCTGACAACCGGTGCTCGGTCTTCTTCAAGGCGATCTAGAATTCTCTGAAGTTTTGACGGTTCCTCTGCTGCACCTGATGAATCGGGATGCGCCTCTTCAACCATCTCGACCTTTGATATGCCAGAAACAGATTCAGGAGGGCTGGAAAAGAAAGAATAAAAATAAACAACTAAATTATTAAACGCAACAATAAACAGCATGGAAAATACCTTACAAGATGGCAACACACTACATGTTTCTTTGATTTCATGGTACCTGAAGCGGGACCACACCTTGAATACATAAATCAGCAACATTGACGAAGCAGCATAACATATAGCATAATCACAGAATTGGAACAGAAGCATGGAAATGGCCACAGAACTACTAACAACTAATAAAACTGAAACCTGAGCGAATAAGATTATACGGTCTAGAAAATTGATCAAGCTAGATCAGTCAGTAGAGTTGCCGTCTAATTAGTAAGTAAGAGTGGTCAAAATGGAAGGTGTGCTTACAGTGCTGCCGCCATTTCTCTCATAGATCTCAGTCCAGACTGCGAGGACGGTGAGGTAGCTGTTTCGAGGCCAGATGTGACGACCTTCTGGCTCAACAAAGCTGCACGACCCAAACCCTTGGAAGGACCAGCAAGAGCTGAATCTAGGAAAATCAAACAGAAAACGTGAAATGTCTTCTCAACAGCATCTATTCTATTAACCCTTTAATGCCGAGATGGTAGTAAATGGTATGGGAAATCCTATACCCTCTGGCATTAAAGGGTTAAAGCTAATCTGAACAAATAAAACCAAAGTGGAAAACAAACAACAATTGTAGCCACAACAAAAATGATGCTGATAGCAGCAGCACTTTACGTCAACAGGTGTTTTCATAAACAGCAGCATATTTTATTCAAGCAAATCTTTATTGATGTTAAGGAAATGGCTCACTAGTCACCAATGTAGATATTCTGTTGTTAAAATTGATTGTTCATCTATTAGTACTCAATATTAGCATACTCAGTATCACAATTTAGAAATTGAAGCAAGAAGTTTTGATAGCATGATGTGTAGAAAATACACATGGAAATAAGTACTTCCTTACATGGTCCCTGATTTCCCCAAAATAATGCTTTTTTGTCAGTTATGTGTCATGCCAGGGGTCCATTTGAAGCCAGCCAAGCTGTTAAATTATTTTGATAAAAGCTCTGAGCAGCTTCCTTAAGACACTGAACCTCTAGTATCTCTACCTTCTACGAAATGAAACTCATTACATTCAACAATAAAATCTCAAAGTTAATTTAAATCACTCATCATATACAGCACCGAACTCTCCAAACACTCAATTAAATCATGAAATGAACTGGATATATGGTAATCGATGCTCGCAGCACAATGAAATAAATACACCAGTATTCATTTTAATAAAGAAGTCACAGCCATATCATGAACATCTTTTGGTGTTGATACTGATATAATTGTCCTCTTCTCTTGGGATGCAAATGTCATCTCCATAACTTCAAAATCTAAACAATTTCTAAGGCTTAACCCTTTAATGTTGGAGGGTATAGGACTATAGGATTTCCCATACCATTTACTACCATCTCGGCATTAAAGGGTTAAGAAACATTTAAGTCTAAAACAGCTTTAATCTAATCAATGACCACAATAAAATATCAATCAATAGTATAATGAATGCAAGGTAAATGAGTTCACCTGAGAGAGAAGATCGAGCCGCGTCTGGTTGAGACACTGCTCCTACCACCGGTTGCTGAGCCTGAAGCTGCTGTGGTTGTTGGGAAAGCATCTGCTGTATTAAGGCACCTCTCCCCGTCGGCCGAGGCAAGCTCACCTGTAAAACATCTGTCTGCATTATACAATCAGCGTTCACAATTACACAGCTAACAAGCCTGCCTGATTGTATCATACGTATGTTATCGTAGCGAGCACACAAACCGAGGCATCAAGTGCACAAGAAAACTTTGCATAAATTACAGCATTTACAGTGTTACAGTGCATGGGCAAGGTGTTTTAGTTGGCTTCTGGATGAACTCACTTGGACAAAGTCTTGTACTTCTCTGTACAGACAATGTATCTATTGTATGAAGGTTTCATTATCTGTGTCATCTGTTACCATGCTTGTATTTCATGATAGGTTTGAACAGAGTCACTGCACAACTTGTCCACAAACATTCATTCATTTACCCATTCATTCACATCGAATAAAGACTTTACATATAAATGAAATCCTTATGATGTACTGACAGTCAGAACACTATGTGTGATAGTGTGTTTGGGAGTTTAATTACAATATTTTACAACAGCTTAAAGTAAAAATGTATCGGCAGGGAACAAGAAAGTAAATGTGCCAAATGGCAACTTTGATCATAGGGTTCAAAGGGTCAAGCAATACCCGGAGTATGATGCACTGGCACCTTCATGCTCAGAGTAGTGACATATACAGACTCATGAGAGCAGTTATGGACTTGCATAACATTCCTCTGCTCCCATGGAATGGAATCGACATCCGCTCTCGTTTCATAGCTTAAATTCAATCCCTACCTTCAAAAAACGGCTCAAAACTTTCTATTTCTTCTTGGCTTTAAGCACTTCGATATCTAACTCCATCTTCCTCTGGCGGCTGACTATCCGTGCCTCAGATCCACATTTCAGTGTGACCTTGCACACGTACGAAATTTATTTAATAATAATAATAATAATAGTAACCATTACCAGTCCAATACTCTCATGTTTAATATTCTGACAAAAAAAGTGTGCAGTTATGAAGAGCCAGTGGACCTCAAACCATCTTTCTGCTTTAGTGGGACTCTAGAACTCTTGGGGTTAACACCTCAACCTGCACATAAACTATTAGCTTGATGTTCTACTTAAGGCCAAGCAACAGCCGTTTAATTATCAGACATCGAAGACTAAAAATTGTCAAAGACCTGGAGAAGCGTGAGATGAGTTCTGATAAGAGATATCAAATGGCTCGCATGATGTTTTACACTGAAATTAAGCAACATTGAATAGCGACAAGTTACGCAAAGAAAGTCTACTAACTGGAGGCACAGTTGGTAAATCTGTTGCACTTGCTGACTGCAGCACAGCAGCAGGAGGCTGGTGCGATGGAATAGGAGATTGTGAAGAATCGCCGGCACCTGCAGTGGAATGTAACACGCCAGGTTGTGGAGGAGCGGCTGCCTGAGATGGTCCTTCTCGGGGTTGATCTCCACTGTCGCCAGGTCGTCTAACTGGATTGCTGAGGAGCTGGAGCAGCGCCGCTCCTCTCCCTCCTCTCCCATAACCATTACCCGTCGCCATTCGCTTCCCACACAAGTTCAGACACTTCCTGCAAAAAAACACAAACTACACAATAAGAATGCATCTGTTTGTGTATTGGCAAGGTAACCTGTTAACGGTTATGATGTTCAACGTCGAGGGTGGGTTAGTCAGGGCTGTTGTTCGTGTTATTTAGACTATTCCTTACGTTTTATTATTGTAGACTGCGAATTTAGTACGATGGCCGCATCTGTCGCCACAGAAGTAAACATTTCGGTTTGTGTGGCAGAATCTTCCGCCGCAGAATCACCACGATTAATTATTTGGATGCTAAGTAGATAATCTTCTTCTTACTGTTTGAGCTACAAAACTTCTTACAACCACATTCATTCATTCATTCATTGTTCCCGAGTTCCACACTATTTCAACACTAATCTGAATTAGTAAATTTAAGGGTTATTGTGACTGACGTCTCGGTAAATCGTAAACAGTATGGCCGCCAACGAATGCAATAAAATTAGAGTGCCGCCTATGGACGATATCGCAACATGCATCCCAACATGCAAAGCGTGAGGGTCGGTTAGGGCTCAGGTTAGACGTCGTGAGGGTCGGTTAGGGTTAGTTTTTAGGATTAGTGCAGCCATTCTGATGAAATTGAAGCGTGCTTTAATTTTTGCGGAAATATTGGGCCGTATGTCGGGGCGCTCTGTTATGCACGCATCTACGGCGGCCATACTGTTTACGATTTACCGAGACGTCAGTCACAATAACCAATTTAAGTAAACTATTGAGGTAGGCAACGCGAACCAGATTGTCCCACGCTGCAGAATAGGTTTTTAGACTGTATATGCGACTTTTAATCAGCATTGTTGGAATTTCAGCAAGGAGCACAGATGAACTTCCATTGCAAGGTAAGTTAAAATTGTGCCTTTTTACAAACTTCCAGTATTCAGAATTGAACCCAACCTGCTCCAAGAAACAACTTTGCCACGTGCTAATAAATCTCAAACTTTCATTATTTGTCAAATATTATATGAACCGCAAATCTGAGGCATAACTTCTCACCAAGGACCAACGATCTCAGAATTTTGGATACTCTTTACTTAATGCCTATGACTCTTCCAGGGTGGCCCTCTTTTGAACAGGAAGCAATCATGTGTTGTTCACATGAGAAACGCTTTCAGTTAATTATATTTAGGATGAAATTCGATAAATAACTATATTTTATGAGTAAAACATTGCATGTGGATAATAAAGCTTATTCAAGATCGGACATAAAAGTTTAAGTTGGGCGACATCTGTGAGCAGGCATTGAACCGGATATAAACTTTCACGTGTTTCTAAATATAGATGATAATCTTCTTCAAACAAAGATAACTGAAAAACAGCAGGTAGCTTTTGAGGTCGCAGAAGTGTCGTCATCGTGTGCAAAGTTAAGCAAGTACGTAGTTTCATATTATCAGTGACGCATAATATCCCTATTTTTAGTAATATAGTGAGTAACTTCATATACCACTCCATATTATTAATGTATGAAACTTTCATAACTCATCATCAAGAACCGAGGGACCAGTGCCCGTAGGTGCCCGCTGCCATCCTCATTATTCCTCGCCATTTTTGTCGTTCCATCGCCGCATGTGTCAGGTCTTGTATTGGCGCTCCGCACCAGTCGGTTATGTTGTCCAGCCATTCCTTGTGTGGTCTACCTCTTCTGTTGGTACCCTCCATTCTTCCGAACATCACCCTCTTTATTTTTCTGTCCTCATTCATTCTACATATGTGACCAAATAGCTCTCCGGCTTCCTGGTTACTAATAGCTGCATAACTACTAATGTAAATAACGCTTCACATTGTCAAAGTAAAACCACCAAGGTGCTAAAATTGCATTGCTTTCTCTCCATGACCGTTCTCATTTTAAAGCTGAATAATTATTAGTGATCATCCCTCTAGACCTGTCAGCTGCCTTTTAAGTTGGTACATGCTGATTGATGATGCCTAAATCCTGGCCTTATTTAAATAAATAGCAGCCAGGCTATTGCACACTTGACCTGAAATAGCAGTGATAGCTCTGACCACTGATAACTATATTCTAGCTTTTGTGAGCATCAAGAAGTTTAGATTTACATTACATTACTTCTACATGCCAGACACACTTATAAGTTAAAGCGGATGTTGTCACTTAATGTACAGTTAGTGCTTGTAGGTCTAGGCAAGTGAAGGTCAAATTAGTGTTACTTGGAGAATCAAGCAGACGGCAAATGTGTGTGCAAAAGGTAGGCAAGCAGAACAATAACACAATTAGATTGAAAAGGTACTTGAAGTACTTCCATAGGAAACTAGCTGCCCACAAAGCACCCGTAATCCTAAATGGGATACATAGGGTGTTTATACTTTGGCCTCACGGAATGTTTATGGCAAGGTAATCTTCCTACTCTCTGTGCATGGGCACCGCACATAGGGGCAATTGCCCCCCCCCCCCCGGAGAAAATTTACTCGTATATCTTTAGTGTTTGGTTTGTAACAAATTTATGTGCACTAAAGCACTATTATAATATATTATGATCGAACAATAAACAAGCGAAACTCATATATTATTTACATTTAGAGACCTCTATAAAAAATGCCCGTGCTCTTGATTTCTGCTTTGCATTTTCAACATCTTGCCAAACAATTAAGCGGGACCATTGTTCTGCCCCACCTGCACAAATAATTATGTGGGCATATGACATAGTCATTGCTGCTCTTCGTTCAGCAGCTAATGGCCTCCTTGTTGTTCATCGCATGCGTGGTGCTACTGCCCAATCCAGAAGCTTTGCCTATGTTGACCCATCTTGCTGGAACCGTCTTCCGCACAAGCTGTGAGCGGCGCTATATAAATGTTCAATCACAATTACAAAATTACAATAGTGCCATGAATAAGCCGATTCCCTATGACATGGCTTTTGCGGGTGCTGTGAAATTACAGACTTATATTACATCATTATTAACAGAAATCCAAAAGTTGGTCTTCTAGCTTTTATCGCATCAGTGTTATATCAATTGTCAGATGATGAGAAATACAGACAAAAATTGCCATCTCATATCGGCATAAGTTGTGCTTGGCATTGGGTATTTAACATTTGAGAGGGCAATCTGTCTGGACTAGGTAGCTGCAACCTGTCTTTTGTAATCACCATCCATCAATCAATCTAAGACAGTTTTTGTAACTGTAATGTTCATTCAAGACTATTTACATGACAGCGCAAAGAGCTGTGAAACTCAAATGCATATACAACAATAATAATAATGATGATAATAATAATAACGAGGTGTTCACAACAACAAAATTTAATATTAAAATTTAATTGTTGCCTATTTAAGAATTAACAATTTATTATCGATTGTAATTAAATGCATAGACCATACGTTACTGTGGAAGACATTGATTGAGATGGGAATACCGCTACATCTGGTAAAACTACTAAAAGGTCTTTATGTGGATCAAGAGGCGGTGATAAGAACTGAATATGGAGATACGAGTAAATTTAAAATAAAGAAAGGAGTGAGGCAGGGGTGCATTTTGTCCCCTTTCCTGTTCAATCTGTATGCCGAGAGAATTATGAGGAGAGCTGGATTGGAGGAGGCAACAGAGGGGGTAAGGATAGCGGGGAAAATACTGAATAATCTGAGGTACGCCGATGATACGACATTATTGGCGGGTAAGAGGGACGACCTAGTCGAGTTAATAAGAAGAGTCAGGAAGGAAAGCGAAAAGGCGGGACTATACTTCAATGTAAAGAAAACAAAGGTTATGACAACTGCAACATGGGAAAACTTTGAGGTGGATGGAGAAACGATAGAGGTAGTATCGAGCTTCACATTCCTGGGATCTATGATAGAGAAGGAGGGAAGAAGTGATATGGAAATAAGGAGGAGGGTAACAATGGGGAAAACGGCAATGAACGGTCTGGAAAAGATTTGGAAGGATAAATACGTGAGCAGGGAAACAAAGAAAAGACTGGTAAAAGCACTGATCTTCCCAGTGGTCCTATATGGATGCGAGACATGGACAAAGACACGGGATATGGAAAAGAAAATCAATGCATGTGAGATGTGGATTTGGAGAAAGATGCTAAGGATTTCATGGACGGAGAAGAGAACTAACGAATCGGTGCGCGTGGAGCTCGGAATAGAGAGGGAGGAGACACTGCAGCAAACAGCAACTTGGAGGAAACTGAGCTACTTCGGCCATGTGATGAGATCTAATGGTTTGGAAAAGGAGCTGATGACGGCATGCGGTGAGGGAAGGAGAAGATGTGGAAGGCCAAGGAAGAAATGGTTGGATGAGGTACAGGAAAAGTCTGGCATGAGACTGGAGGAGCTAAGAGAGGCGACTAGGGAGAGGATCAACTGGAGAGGATACATCAGGGATATCGCCAGAGCTGCAGAAGCTGACGGCACCAGGTGACCAGGTGAATTAAATGTATTCCCCAAAATGTAATGTCAAAATAAAAATTAATATTATTCAGTGTTCATCTTAATCTTAAAATAATATCAATTTTATTGCCAGTTAGTAGTCATTTAGCAGTTATTTGTTTATAGTAGTGGTCTAGTTTATGTTTTTCGGTCAATTATCTTCTCCCAATCAATTATATAAACAAACCAGCATGTTAATACTGCTAGGTCCTAATGAGTAACGTGTTTGTTAATAGTGTTGGGCTCAATAATCACAAGGGCTATAAATACCGGGGTACCTTATGCAATATAACAGGGGTCTACTATTAATCACTGAAAATAAATTTAATCTTTAAAATTAAATAACAATTAATCAGTTAATTAATCGTTAACTTCCCAATAATAATAATAATAATAATATAAATGCAATAAATCTGAAATGCTTTGCTATTAGATGAATTTTAACAGTGGTAGCAATATATATGCCAAATGTACAAATATGCACCTGTACAGTGTACAAACGCAGCACATGTCCTGTAAACCTCTCGAGTCTTGCTGTAGAAATTGTAACAGGCTCTTAGTGTTCATACAGCATGGTCATTGGCAGAACGATCGCAATATAGTGCATATGTAATGTAGCATTCCAATTGTACTTTATCTTGGTGTAGATGCACCGTTTAATAGCAATACTCTACAACATATGGAATATTAATCTAAAATGTACAGCAGCGTCAATTAACACACAAAAACAACCAATTTGTCTTCGTTCAGAATTTCACCGTTCAGACTACACTCAAGATGATTACGCACAGGAAAACTGCAGCAGCACCCAATGACAAGTCTCAAGCCATATTGCAAACAGAATTAATACCAGTTCACTGAGTACAATCCAAAGACATGTCGACAGACCATGTGCAATTTGTGCATACATTCAAGATCGCATGAGAACCACTTTATTTTCCGAAAAGCAACTGGCGGCTGTAACTAGATTCACAGTCGCTGGACAAGACTGCCGTATTATTATCAGACAGAAACGTGAAGTAAAATAATTAATGCCAAAATACCAGATATTAAGACAATTTTATATGCAGAGCTCTGCATCAACGCGTAACAATTGTAATTATCAAGGATTATTATTTATAACACTGGGTCCAATTCTTACTTTTATATTTATAAATAAAAGACAACTATAAGTAGTGAAGTGGTGTCATGCTGTTTAATTTCTGAAACAAATTCAGCAACTTATGCCGGTTGTCACAATCAGGAGTACCAAGTAATAATCGACAATGTTTCAAGAAAGTTCCTACTGAAAGTCTGTATATATATATATATATATACGCAGGGCATTTCATCATCATCCTTCTTGTGACATGGCAATCCTACCATCAGACTATTATTACAACAACTAATGGTTCCATCCATTTAGTTGATTGATCAGAAATGCAATGTCGTATTATAGCCCTGGCAAGTAAGAGTAATACATATTCACAAGAATTTACTCAATCGATTAATTATGAATAGTCATGTATCTCACAGAGAAACATCCGCTTGCTATTTTAAACAATATTAATGGCAACTTGTAATAGAGATTTTAAATCACATGCCGACAATCAATCAATCAATCGACAATCAATCAACCAACAATCAATCGATCAACCGACAATCAATCAATCAACCGACAATCAATCAATCAACCGACAATCAATCAATCAACCGACAATCAATCAACTGACCATCGCAGCAACATCATGTTGATACATGACAAGACAAGACCTCAATCTACACACGCTGACCATCATCGACCTATGATAACAAATTACGAATCTCTTTGTGAATATGACAAAGAAAGTCAACATAAGATGAGCTGCCACCGCTGCCTCGGTCTTCCATAAGATACATCTGAAATACTGGCTCCAGCCGGTCTCGTTGTCTAATAATGATCAGCTGAAAGCAAAAGTAAACAGTCTGTTAATAACTTAATGGAGGTACAGTGCAAAATTACAATGCCTGCTGTGCTGTTAGTAACTGGACAAACTTAGGTAGACAGCTTCTTAAGACCTCAAGGAATTGCAGAGTCTTCTAATGGAGTGTCATCTATCTACTATCACTGGTGTCGTTTGCAAGGCCCTTGCAATGAGACAAGGTTAATGCTTTGACATATTGAAATATATTATTTTAAAGGGTCGCAAAGGTTTGTCAGTCACTCATTAAATTGAGTAAAGCGGGGAGGAGACCCGACCGACGACTCCAATTGGAGCGTAGACTCGGAACCGACCTGGGCTGGCGAATCAAAGTCCACCGTGCCCACCTTCTCGTGGTGCGACCTGTTAGTAACCTTTCCGTATGGAAGGGTGAACGAACGGGCACGGATGGCAAACAGGGGGAAGGCAATGGCAAACCACCCCTTATCTTCTGCCAAGAAAATAGTCATGGTGTATCTAAAGAGTGAATCAACGATAGTCACCAAAGGTGAGACCCTCAGGCCTGAGGGTGACTTAATGGCTACTGGGGATGAGCACAGTGACGAGTCGGAAGATTCAGGTTCTAATGAAGCCACAGGACCAAAGCCGAAAGGACGTCCAGCGGCGGATATGGCCAGAAAACAAAGACTTGACATGAGCTGTAAAAAAGCTATGAAAGTCGGATCATGGAACGTCAGAAGCATGCAGAGTGGGAAGATGGACATCATCCAAAAAGAGATGGGAAGGATGGATATAGCGATACTGGGATTATGTGAGACAAGATGGAAGGGAAAGGACATTTTAGTTGGAACGGTTTTAAGATAGTAATGTCTGGGCAGGATGAGAGGAGAAGAAACGGAGTAGCAATCATGTGCGATAGAACGAGCGCTGATGCGATAATGGGTTATAATACAGTGAGTGACAGAGTACTGAGTGTAAGATTTCGGGGTGGAAAGATCAACACAACAATCATACAAGTATATGCTCCTACAGCGATGGCGACGGAGGAGGAGCAGGAAGCTTTCTACTTGGACCTGCAAGGAACAATTGACACAACACCGAGAGGAGATATAATGGTGATTATGGGTGACTTTAACGCGAAAGTTGGTGAGGACAGAAATGGAAAGGAAGAAGTAGTGGGTAAGTACGGACTGGGTGTACGGAATGAGGCGGGGGAAAGAATGGTGGAGTTCTGTTATTCCAATGAGCTAAGAATAATGAATACATGGTTCGAACAACCGAAAAGAAGACTTTATACATGGACGACGCCGGATGGAAAACATCGAAATCAGATCGACTACGTGGTGGTGAACAAAAGATGGAAGAGCACGATAAAAGACGTAAGAACAAGACCGGGGGCGGATTGCGGAACAGACCACGAGCTATTAGTGGCTACATTGCAGCTAAAGTTGAAGAAGATGAAGAGAGATAAAAGACTGACCAGTTTTGATTGCAAAGGCATAACACCAGAATACAGAGTAGAGATAAAGAATAGGTTTGAGATCTTAGAGAGAGACAATACAATGGAAGAGCAGGATACCAACACGTTATGGACAAAGATGAAAACTGCGATCCAGGAGACTGCGGAGAAACATGTACCAAAGAAAACGTCAAGGAAAACTACCTCATGGCTATCCAAAGAGACCATTGAGGTGGCAATAGAAAGGAGAGAAGCAAAGAAGGAAGGGAACAGAGATAGGGTAAAAACGTTGAATAGGACCTTCCAAAGGAAGGCAAGGGAGGATAAAGAAAACCATCTCAAGGAAATGTGCAGGGAGCTGGAGGAAGAAGGAAAGAAAGGAAGAACTAAAGAACTGTTCGCAAAGATGAAGGAAATAACGAAGACAGCAGGCCCTAGAATGGGTTCACTCAAGACGAAGGATGGGAAGATAATAGGAGATGAGGAGGAGATAAAGGAAAGATGGAGAGAGTATACGGAAGAGCTGTACATGGAAGATGAATGTGTCGAGAAGGAAAACGTCAAAATAGAGGAAGTTGAAAACGAACCAGAGATATTGGAGGTAGAGGTGGAGTGGGCGATAAAACAACTCAAGGACAACAAAGCGCCAGGACATGATGGAATACCTATAGAACTGGTAAAAGCGGGAGATGAAGCAGTGGTGAGGACTATTACAAAACTATGCAATCAAATCTGGAGAACTGCGGAGTGGCCGGAGGACTGGAAAAGGTCCGTGTTCATACCAATATTCAAGAAAGGAGACGCGAGAGAGTGTGAAAATTATCGAACGATAGCGATGATATCGCACACGAGCAAAATACTCCTCAAAATAATACACAAAAGAATGGAGAAGACAATCGAAAGGGAATTACCAGCCAACCAAGCGGGATTCAGGAAGGCGCGAGGAACGCGCGATCACATCGCCAATATAAGGTGGATTATGGAGAGACAGAGGGAATACGGTCAACAGGTGCATATGTGTTTTATAGACTACAGCAAAGCGTTTGATTGCATAGACCATACGTTACTGTGGAAGACATTGATTGAGATGGGAATACCGCTACATCTGGTAAAACTACTAAAAGGCCTCTATGTGGATCAAGAGGCGGTGATAAGAACTGAATATGGAGATACGAGTAAATTTAAAATAAGGAAAGGAGTGAGGCAGGGGTGCATTTTGTCCCCTTTCCTGTTCAATCTGTATGCCGAGAGAATTATGAGGAGAGCTGGATTGGAGGAGGCAACAGAGGGGGTAAGGATAGCGGGGAAAATACTGAATAATCTGAGGTACGCCGATGATACGACATTATTGGCGGGTAAGAGGGACGACCTAGTCGAGTTAATAAGAAGAGTCAGGAAGGAAAGCGAAAAGGCGGGACTATACTTCAATGTAAAGAAAACAAAGGTTATGACAACTGCAACATGGGAAAACTTTGAGGTGGATGGAGAAACGATAGAGGTAGTATCGAGCTTCACATTCCTGGGATCTATGATAGAGAAGGAGGGAAGAAGTGATATGGAAATAAGGAGGAGGGTAACAATGGGGAAAACGGCAATGAACGGTCTGGAAAAGATTTGGAAGGATAAATACGTGAGCAGGGAAACAAAGAAAAGACTGGTAAAAGCACTGATCTTCCCAGTGGTCCTATATGGATGCGAGACATGGACAAAGACACGGGATATGGAAAAGAAAATCAATGCATGTGAGATGTGTATTTGGAGAAAGATGCTAAGGATTTCATGGACGGAGAAGAGAACTAACGAATCGGTGCGCGTGGAGCTCGGAATAGAGAGGGAGGAGACACTGCAGCAAACAGCAACTTGGAGGAAACTGAGCTACTTCGGCCATGTGATGAGATCTAATGGTTTGGAAAAGGAGCTGATGACGGCATGCGGTGAGGGAAGGAGAAGATGTGGAAGGCCAAGGAAGAAATGGTTGGATGAGGTACAGGAAAAGTCTGGCATGAGACTGGAGGAGCTAAGAGAGGCGACTAGGGAGAGGATCAACTGGAGAGGATACATCAGGGATATCGCCAGAGCTGCAGAAGCTGACGGCACCAGGTGACTATTTTAAATAAATTTTAATACTATTAGTGTTACAGCCTTACAGTTAGATCACATACAACGCAGTAGGCTACGTGCAAATACATGTGCTTTGGGCATGCCAGTGATGACTTTCCAGTTATTCGAGCTTTAATTGTTCATAGAGATTAGAGAAATATGATGTTTTTAACAACTTTAATGATACGGTACTTAGCACTCAAGACTGCCACTGCAGATATCTAAAGATGCAATATTAAAACATGTACACAGCAGCTTTTGGAGCCTATTCTATTTGTCCTTGGTAGCTGGTCCTAAAACCTGGAATAGCCTCCCTGCTACACTGTGCTTAGTGCCCAAAAATGACTCCACTCTGTTCCCTGAAAGAAAATTGTCCTATTTGTGGTTGGGCCGGGAGAGCTTCTGAGTAGTCTACCTTGAAACGCTATGCAAAATTTTCTAAATAAATTCAGAAGACATCAGCATCACAATATCCCTGTTTCAGACTTTCAGTTCAGCATTATATAGACATTCACTTTTCTTAGTAACAAGTTGTGAAATTGATGACCAACAAAGTCTAAATGGTTTAAAGGTCATGTTGTCTAACCTTCATGTGTCGGTGTCTCTCTTCTCGAACTCTCTTAATTATGCCTCTTACGCGAAGTGACAGTGGACTGTCAAGGTCTTGAAGTCTTGTCTGAAAGAAAAAGAAGAGCAAGTACATGTTATGTTATTAATGTCATCAAAATTACTGAACATTTAAGAACCGGCTAATCTCGTCACAACTTTCGCAAAGCGCATGGTTTGCAAGAACAATTCTTGCAGTACACAATCACTACTCGTCGGCCAGTTGCACACCATGATTTCGAGATTCAACTGATTCATACAGAAAGAAAAGTGAAAACAATGCTGTAACCTTCTGCCTGTTCTATATTCCTGACTGCATGTAAGATCAAGACACTACCAGAACAATTCTAAGACCTATCAAAGTACAGTCAGATGAAACTGAAACCCAACTGTACCTTATCAATGTCTATCTGAGCAGCTGACGACACTCCAAACACATTGCGCACCCAGTCAGGGTTGATGCCAAGACCAATCCACATGAACATCATCAGTCCATTCTCTGAAACAAGAATGCAACATGAAAGAGTGAGACAGATAAGAGTGAAGGCAGCAACATTGGATGGTAACAGAAACAAGACAGTAAGGACTTCTTTGACTTGATGTCCCAATCAAATCCTTACAATGTTAGGTCATCTTCAAATTAACAGCTCTAAGGAATTACCACTTAAACTAGCACACAGAAATTCACGATAAAAAGTTATGTCCCTAGGACCTGGAATAATCTTTCTGTCGCTATTCAGATTTCTCCTTTCATTTTGATATTCAAAACAAAACTCCATGGCTATTTAACCCATTCGATACCTATGACGCCGGATATATCCGGCGGAGGAAATAAATCGTATTCCCTCAACGCCGGATATATCCGGCGGTGCTGCGCTGTCTGTTTAATAACCTCGGTATACGGTATAACGTTGCTTTTTATATCTCAAATTATGCCTAATGTTGTCTACGATCAATAATTCCCAAAATTTGGTTATGAATCGGGGTTCCCCCCTGATTTGTGCTAAGAAATAGATCAGACAAACGTGGTTTATACGATGTCTGCTTTGACTCAGGTCACTCAGTGTATAAAGTGCAATCGTACTGTGAAGCGTTGACGAATAATGGCTTCCAATCATGGGCGGAAACCTAAGGGGGACAGAGAGGACGCCCCCCACCCCAATTGAGGTGTTGGGAGGACGGCCCATGCATTTGTCCCCCCCAATCGTTGAGCGTTAGGACTAAAAAAATCAACAACTTTTTCGGCGGAGAAAATAGGAAATTTTCTTGACTTTTCGGCCAGATGACTAAAAAAAAGTCGTCAGAAATTTTTGTCGGCAAAAGAGACAGACAGTTTTTTAGCTTCAATGAAAATTGTAGACAGATTGCAGAACGCTGACGAATTAGACGATTTAGACGACAGCGGCGATGATATTGACGAGGATGACGATTCTGAAGAGTTAGAGTAACTGTTGTCGGCGAATGAAGTTTCATTATTTTGATATGAGAAGTTCTCATTGAGTAGGCGCTATGTAAATAGAAAATACCTTTAGGACTGTAACAGTTGCTGTCTAAACGAGTTTAGCCATCTGCATTGTGGACACGTAATGCAAACTTGAACTATTGCCATATAACATCGTATGGACCGTATGGTTCTATTATTTTGAGTTGAATAGTTGTCTTTGAAGAGGCGCTATATAAATGAAAAATACGAATAACTTTTGTTTTTACATAACCTTTATGATCACCAGTAAAAATGCAGCATACGAACAGCTCATTATAATCACTACCGTCGAAAAAGATAAAAGTCGAATTTTCATATATTTCTCCGGTCACAGGAATTTTTACCTCCGGTAGCGAAAGGGTTAATGGCTCTGGATCCATGAATCCCACTATACTTCCTTTGAAATCTACTTCCCTATGTGTTTTAATGCAAGTGTGCATATTGTGCTCGCAGCAGACATCTATTGTGTTTAATGTCTAAGGTTTAGTTAACTAGTCGAGCTGCTCAAGTTTTACAAATTATTTTTGCATAACAGGTTGCTATTTTCGAGCACACGGTGCCAGCCCTTTCAGTAGGATGATGGTCTTTCTCAATATAACAATACATCACTTACATAGAGTGAGGCTTTGTCGACCAATACATATAGTTTATTTTTATATGTTATGTTCGTAAGATGTTCAAAGCAATAAAATTCTTGGCTATATTTATGGAAGTAAATAAATGATAAAATATACTCTATAAACCAGACATGCTTTTCTAACAAAATATTCAAAAAAATCAAGAATTATTGATTATCACTAACAACAATCCACTAAAGCATTTTGAATCCTACTGCTGAGATGACTATTGATAAAAATAAGTGTGGGATCCCAGTATTAAACAACCATGGTGTTGTGATCACTGTGTTGTATTTGATGAATGCAGAATTTCGCTAAAAATGAGTTCATATGATCAATGAAATATGTAAAATTCTTACCCAGCAAATAGACGCCATTGTCTCGCAATCTCTCGTATGAACATCGAATTGGTGAAGGCAAGGACTGAGAGTTCAGATCCAGCTCATGCTACAAAATCAGAAATTTTACATGGAATAATAATTATTATTAAATTCTGTAGTTCACATATTTCTTTATAATTCTTAATTTTAGTGTGTAAAAGTAAGATGATATCAGCCTAGATACTGAGAAAAGCATTGCATATATACAAATTATGCACTAAAAAAGATGCAAATGATTATTAAATAAAGTTGCCTCAGTGAAAACTGATCAGTGGTATTTTAAAAAGACACTGGCATGCACAAGTCACAGATACTAACTTTCGCTTAACACACAGTGACTTTAAATTTGAGAGCAACAGTTTGAATTGTAGAATAACCAATGCAATTCCCTTTCTCAGCAATAAGTAAAAGCAATTTGAAGTTGAAGAAAATTGTAAAGCACAGCCTCAAAGGGAACAAATAGAGATACTTCTTCAAGCAATTGGCAAAATGATTACTAATACTCAAGATAGCGCTGCTACTATGGAACTAGCTAAAGACATATTTTACAAACCAGAGGAAAAAGCCGTGGGTAGAAGTAGGCATTTGTGTCACAGACACTCATAGCATTCACAAGATGCATGACATAACTTCTGTCATCTGTCGTGATATCAACTGAAAATTAAGAAAATTACAGATTCATTAAACATCAACAGAATGAAAGCAAACTATATTAAAGTAATGACACCACTCAACTGAAATGATTAACTCTGTGCTCGAAGTGGCATTGTCTCCTTAGGACACATTTATTTGAATAATTCTTGGATTAAATATCTACTACACATAAGTCCAGATACAGGTACAACCTGGTACATGCATTGCAGAGTTGATAATGCAAGACTATAAAACGCTTGACTTTCGAACAACACTATTTTATAAAGACTTTGTTTGACATTCTCATTTCATTTACCTATTGTAAAATGTTGCAATATAATTACACACTGCAACTTGCAACAATGCTTAACAATTTATTGCAGAAATAACCTTAGCATCTCAGCAATCCCTTCCCTTAACAGCAATCATCAAAATCTCAGGCAATGGAATTTTTCTACAACTGTGCCTTCTATCTTGAGCTGTATCCTTAATTAATGGTTCATGTGACATTAATTATTATGTTCTATCATTTATTTATTTATTTCAGAAATTTATATAGTGCCTCTTCAAGGTAGGCTACTCAGAAGCGCTCCCGGCCCAACCACGGCTAAATAAAAGTTTTTAGGTTCTTAAGGAACAATTTAAATCATGTGCAATGCTGACAAAATGTGGTGTTCAAAATAGAAATTTTTAGGCTAATAAACTGGTCACAAATTCATGGTAAAAATCTGAATTAAAAAATCTGCATCAATACAATAAAACTGATCGGTGCTGAGGGTATAAACAAGCCCCCATCAACTAAATCTCATAGTAACCAATGACCATTTTGAAGCTGGTAGATTCCATTCAGCAGTACCATACCTGCTTGCAAAATCCCACTCTTGATGACTGAATTCACATAGACTGGCAGAAGTTTCATGCCCTCAGGCAATATCAGCTGCCCAGCAGACGAAGGACTCGCACAGTTCTTGCGGTAGCATGCCAATATCTGCGCACATTGATTCATCAGGTTGTCTCTGACTTGCTTTGACGTTGTATTCAAACACTCTCGTATTGCTGAAAAACAATCAATGACATCAAAAAAGAGAACTACAACTTAGACCATAATTCCTGGAAAGTTTTTACAATGCAGAATAACTTAACACAACATAATACAAAATTTTCTATAAACCAATAGTGACAAATATGTGCTGAGCTGTGCTCCTAACACCTATGGCTGTTCGTGAGGTGCCCTTGTAGCCGTATGACTGCAGTGCATTATGGTACCATATACTGGTTATCTCGAAGGATGAAATAACAAATGTTCATACGTGTATAAATTGTCGTTAATATTATATTATTATTTTTATTATTATTATTATTATAGCAATTAAGGCTAGTAAGGCCAATGCTTCCCATGAAAATTCTTTGGACATTCACTTCAAAAAATTAACTTGAGAAAATTGTCTTCCGTTGAGTGTATAATCTTTTACCATACAAGTTGTGTTTTTTACAAGCACTTCCAGGCCTAACATCTTGCCACAAGTAGGGGTTTGCACATGATCTTTAAAAACTCTGTACTAACCCAACATAAAAGACATTACCAAAAAGGTCCAGATCATCAACTCAGAAATCAATGCCAACGATATCTTCTTAAACACAACTATACCATAATTTATT
Organism: Lumbricus rubellus; assembly: GCA_945859605.1. NCBI lineage: Eukaryota > Metazoa > Annelida > Clitellata > Crassiclitellata > Lumbricidae > Lumbricus > Lumbricus rubellus. The sequence goes on along the minus strand of OX243816.1, from coordinate 16,987,966 downwards.
TATTATGTCCAGCAACATAATATGTTGACACAAACCTATGGCTTTCAACTACACACCAACCTTGTTTGGCCATATAATTGACGACCATGTCCAGTTCACAGCTCTTGAACAAGTCAGCAATCTGTGTGCAGCAGTTGAATGCTGCATTGAGTACACGCAACTTCCTCTTGCCACTGATGCTCGTATACAGGACAGCCGCTTGAATGTACGCTCCCTCGGCTTCCGACAATTTGTCATCGTGTTTGATTTCCACCGAAATAGCTTTGTCACAGTCAACGTTCGCCATTTCTATGTCTGTCGTATTGGACATGTAAAAATTTCCGAAAAAGTCCACCGCTCGAATTCCTAGTCATCAAAACAAAACAAGACAATTTTTATGCTTCAAACAGACAACAAAATGCTTCTACCAATTTCAAACAAGTCTGTGAATAGGTTTACCCATTGCCATTTGGACAGTGGCTTGCATGTGCTATCACCAACTTTGATGGGTGTCAAATTTTGCCATAGAATGACTCTGCAAAAATGCACCATTGCACCTACTACAAAGCTAGAGCCCAGTACAGACCTCCTGGAACTCTAAAATGGTGACTGTCACCTCCGGAACCATCAGAATGGAACTCCCGCTGGCTGGTTCTTTGTAGTACGCACGAGAGTTTGCAAGTGGCAACTTGTCCATTTAGCTTAGCAGCACTTGTCTATTTAAACAACATATTTTAATGCTTTCATTTTTTTACAAATGCATCACTTACATACAGAGCCGCAGCGAAGTCAGAAGCAATTACTACAGTTTAGTTTCATGATGAGAAACACACACCTGTGCTCGTTCGTAATCTAATGACAGCATCGAATGCAACAGGTCTCGACACGTTCGTCCTCAGATCGGACATCAGAAGATCACCATCCAGATCGGCCTGTTCATCGAAAACAGACAGCATGAACATCAGTCACATCAACAATGGTAATACCATGATGCTGATAATGCAATGTACAAACGGCACTTTCACTGGATCTTCTTCTTCAGGTTCTCTGCCCCTAGGCAGGTTCAAAATGTTGCCACTCCATCCTCCGTTGTGCCTTCTCCTTGAGTTTTTGGTATGCATCCTCCATCATCCAGTCTAGCATCATCTGACTCTATCACTGGATAGAACCAGGTATACGCTAAAGTTCAATTAGTGCTAGAAAAATCACCTAAAGTTTAACCAACACCTCATTCTGAATTTAAAATAAAATTCAAATATAAACAAGTGACAATAGCCATTAGTGACAGTCACTAGTACTTGCCTGAAAATAGGCATATTTGTAGACAGTACCACCAGTCAACCGTGGTACTTCAGCAACAGTAGCAACATCCACGTAACCATTCGGAAATAGGAAGAGGTCGACAGCACACCCAGCGGCCACACAGTCTTGACCCAGCTTGGTGTAGAAATTCGTCTGTGGAGCCAAGAGGCCCTAAAAATAACCACCCGCAACAATAAGCCACCTGAATTTCTTATATAAAACAAAACATGAATAAAAACAGCATTTAACTTGCTACTGCCATACAACCATTTTCCCAAGTTGACCTTAGGTCAGGGAATTTCTTTTATGCTGAATTTGCCACCATTCCACATCCATTTAATTGTTTCATAGATACAAGCAGTAAAAGTTAGTGGTAGCGTGCTGTTAACTGTGACTCTGTGATCAATAATTTTATGTGCAGAGCAGTCTATATGCATTGACTTCAGCCAGCTGTACAACAGAGTGCATCAACATCTGCACCTATATAAGTGCAACAGAATGGCACCAGAATCCGCTGAGAAGTAAACAACACTACCGTTGCCGATGCACCACCCCTGTACGATGCAAGAAAGACTTTTTGGATTAATACTTTGCCAGTTAAAAGGCTTACAACATCCGAGTCACATTCACTGCACTACAGTTCATTCACGACTAGCTCTGCTAACACACGTTCGACTAATTACATCAGCCCAAGCATTTTTAGCATTTCATCAGTATATCTGAAATAATCATTTCTAAGAATCTTATATTAAAATCAAGGTGAATATAAAGCTATGCTGGTAAATGGCTAGCAAAACAGTTCTTTCAGCCAGACTTGACTTGTCATTCTTAACACCAAATGTAATTGAAAAGAATTCAACTGATTACAGAAAATATTAATCACACTTCAAATGTTACTAACCTTCTCCTTGTCAGTGCCAAGAAGTTTTCTATCATCTCTGTCTTTAAGTTTTCCTGGAGCCTCAGCTTTGGGAAGAGATGAATGGAAAATTATAAGCTTGCCAGAACGTTCAGACGATTTCAGTGCATCCAATCCAGCCTGAATAACTGGCCCCAAAACGACTTCGGTTTCTTGGCTTTCAGTGAACATTTGAGAGATCTGTATCAACAGACTACAAACAAACAAGATATAATATTCAAACTTTTGAATAAAATACGTCTGCTCGTCAATTTATTATCAATCCACAAAATCGCACACAACTTCGGAATGAAGAGATCATACATTAATAGCAGACTACTGACAGGAAGGTAGAACTTACCAATATACTTTATTCCCTTGAATTACAGTATGCTTGAGACTCATACTAAAACTTAGAATTCCATGCAAAAGGAATAGACAGATGGCAGCAATACTTTAACAATAATATTTTAACAATGTTATAAATTAGCAACGTTAGAATACCTGTCGATAATAGCTTCCGACTCTGATGGCTTAACGAGGAAGCCTTCAAGCAACGGTACAAACACATCCTGTACATCTGACACAACCATCATCTGTGGCTGCGCTAACGAACCCTGCAAAGAAAATAAGATAGTCAAGTCTCGGGTTACATGCTGCACAACAAAACTCAAATTATCTAAAAACATGATTGTTCGTTTGAAAGGGTAGTTTAGTACAATAAAAGCATGCAACAGTATAGTATACTTTTAGTACAATAATAGCATGCAACAGTATAGTAGACTATGGGTCAGCAGGAAAACTTTGATGCATGTGCCAAAAATACTCAAAAATCTGAAAAAAAATTAGTAGACAGGAACTGAAGTTGCTTGATAACACTGTGATTATCAAAACCAACAAATGTGTCCCGACATATGAAAAGGTACCATAAGTCGGCGTACGGTTTCACGAGAAATCGCGCATAATGACGTCGGGGGAATATATTATCAAATTTGAGCTCTTGGTATTTTTAGCAGCAGGCAAGCCTAAGGTATGATGTCATCGCTAAATATAGCACATTCACCACTTATTTTCTGGTTTAACTGGTCACTAAAACACCCACCATTGGTCAGATAAAACGTACCATAACTCGGCAGTTAAGGATTTCTGTGCGAATTGTCTAGACAAAATGTGTCGTGTTTTAAAAACAAATTTCCCGAAAATGTCCAGTTCTCGTGTTAAGCCATGTTTTATCTTATAAGTCGGTCATTTATCATCCAATTTTTATCTGGTTTTCAGCAAAATGTTCAGCTCACTTAGCTGGTTTGTGAAGGCATAATAACTCCAAACCCGACTTCTGGTACCTTTTCATATGTCGGGACACAAATGCATTCTTACAAATATCGTCTGAAATAATAATTGACTTACCTTGATGTTATAGAAATGCAGCTCTTTGCCATATGTCACAAAACCAACACGGATTTCTGATTCTTCGTCACCTGACTCCCTGGAAATAAATATTCTCCATTTAATTCATTTCCTGTTAATTGGAATCATACATGTAGCTCTTATACAAATAACACCACATGTGTTAAAACATTCCATTCGAGAAATTTCTTGCGAGAAATGTCACAAAACGTTGTTTCTCATTGTCTTTCAACACGTGGCAACCGACTAACTGCTGCACTTCAGATTCACATTTCTATTTGACTTATTTGCTTGTAAAAAAATGCTGGCGACTATAGTATAAGCAGTAGCACTAAGCAGTAGTAATAAAAATAATTGCAACATCGTGTAAAAGGTTGCGGCAATGTGTGAAGCTACTACACAGGCCAGTACTAGAAACAATGCACAATGCCAAGTATTTGCTACATTTACCAAATAATATTACAAAATGCCATACTACTGCTGCTGCCACTGCTACTAGCAATAATAATAATAATAATAATAATGATCAACATACTTAGGTAAATGCTGCAAGATGTCTTCTTTCAGTCTCGTACACAGAAGATTGACTAGGCCACTTCGCACACTCATGTATGAGACATCGATCATGAAGATGTAAGCAGGTGGATTTGGCAACTTGTTATCCTGGAAAAAAACAGTAACAACTAGTTTAAAAAAAACATGATTTATACCTTTTTAAACAACAATGAAGCCAGAAGGCCCATAGACAGGACAGGTGTTAAATACTGCAATACCATGCAAGGGAAAATTGCAAAAATATACAAGAATCACTACCATGTGCTGGGAGTAAACTAAAGCAATGTCTTGCACTTGTAAGACAATTATTTAATAACTGGAAATCAAATGATTCAAACCTTGCAGTAGTCGGCTGTAGCGATGAATTCGTATGCTCCAAGACACAATTCCGGACGATCGTAACAATCAACTCTTCGTCCAGTATGGTCAAGGTGCGCGAAGTACTCTGGCGGCACTATTGACAAAAAAATATCATGAATTGTGGGAAAACATAGAAATGAAAAACATACATCCTTCTGTCCCAATAATCGGTCATCACTAAAAAAAATTCCTAAACACATTATATATATATATATATATATATATATGCAAGAAATTTTTCAAAAGCAACCAGCAATTTTAACTAGACTTAAATTTTATTTCTTGTATGTGGAAATTTGCACAGCATTTTCTCGAATCTCCAAAAAGGTGCACATGCTGGCAGGGAAAAAGTGCAGTCGTTGTTTCACGCGCAAGCTCATCCATCAATGCACCAACCTTCCTCCAGTAACTATTAGTAACCACTCTTCATAAAGTGTTTAAGTATTACAAACCTTGTTCCAAGCAACAACCTAGAGTCTGCCATGGAAATTGAATAAGTTCCAAAGGCACCAGAATTTCAAAGACAGGTATCCATGGCGGTAGCTAACAATAATAGTGTACAAGAGATTGAAAAGAGTGAGATTAAAGTGCTCAGCCGTACTGACCTTCTGTATTGCAGCTACAGAAACTGCATTGGAACTTGCGACCACCATCGGTAAACAACATGTATGGACACATGTAAGCCTTGCACCTGTTGCAGCGAACAGGACCCATCTGACCAAGGTCCACTGTAGGCGGTGGAGTCTGAAACGGACAAAAAAGCATCAAAATGGTTAATCCTCAATATCACTTCACACACATTCACATATACTCTTTTATTATCAGTAACACTTTACAGCAATGAAATAGATATTAAGACAATTTCAACAGACAAAAAACCTATTACGCAAAGCAATCACACAGAATTGGCAGGTCAAAACTCAGCCAAAGGAAATAACAGGTTGAATGACAGAGGTGTTTACATTTAACCGTGAGCGGTATGGCCAGATATGTTTGTCAATAATTCTTCATGCGACAAGTGCTCAGATATGACACTGGTCATTATATATTTTCAAGACTCAATCAATCAAGCAACACCAACAGCTACATCCATTTACCATCAACTGTTGGCAGGCACTTTATGGGTGCTGTGTGAATAAAGCAAGCATAGGTATATAAGGAAAATATCAAGGCCTTGAAATGCAATGTCAACTCACTAAAGAGAGACATTTGTCAGGCAGAGTCAGTCACTGTCTGAACACATGTGCTTCCCAGTAGGCTCTCTAATCTCTTTGACATGAGGACACTAAGGAATTACAGATTCCCTGATGTTAAGACCAAGCATGTCTTAGAGGAGCTCTTTGAGAGACTCCGTAAAAATATTTAAGATCCCAGATCAGATGTAAAACCAGAAACATTCCAATTTCATCCATAAAACAGCCGCTACCTCTTTTGGATGGAGTCGTGCAAACGGAACGAGTGTCACAACGAACGGCAGATGACTCTGCTTCAGCAACTCGCCAGTACAAGGTATGTTGTACATAGTAGAACGAAGGAATCTTGGACTACAGGTACCTGAAGATATAAGAGAACTCTAAGTTTTATTAGATTTACAGAAGGGCAGTACTTAATATCTGCAAAAACCATTGTCAAATATGCTGATCATGCATCTACAAGTGCCTAACAGTTCCAAAGTGACACACCACAGCTATACGTCAGGTTCCTCAAGTTAAGCAACCTTGTTGTACGAGCTTTGTCTTTATTGCAGTCCACAGTGTTTCATCCTTGGTCAACATTTTCTAATATCTGCACACAGCCCGTATCACCTACTTCATCACAGATCTAAGAGCCAGGGTCAAGTAAATGCTGATTAAACACCAGCTGTGTTTATCAAACCATCTCACATGTACTTCAATGCGTATATAGTGCAGAAAATATATTTTGTCAAACAAAAGACAGATCAGCAAAAAATTAATAAGAGTTGACAATACTGGATTTTCCAGACTGGAAATCATACCATGTTGTCAAGTGCAACCTTAGCATCCTTCTCTTCTTGAAAAGGATTAAACACAGCAGACAAGCATAAATTCCTATTCAGGTTCGATTCGGTCAAATATGGCCATTAATGGGGCTTGGAACCTAAGGTGTTTTGTCTATTGAAATGCACCTTTCTGTGCATGCCAAACCCCCAGTTTTACAGCTTAAATTCATCTGTGTTTGCTCCAAGTTGTTACAAATCAGCAAAATTCCAGTACTTGTGGGTTAGACTATGTGAAAAAACACCACAATGGTTTCCATGCATAGTCTCTGCATCTCTACACAAAAGCATATGACAATTTGTCAAAAAAAAGCTTCAGTGAAAAATAAGCATTTCTGAGCTGTGCACGCTACAGGTAACTGCACAAAATTTCAAATGCTGTAGTATAGTATTACAAACCTTGATCTTCTGCAATGTAACTCGTTGTCACCAATGGAGGAACAAGTCCTTTCTGCCCAGTTTGGAAAAGTCCACCACGATTACGCTTGTCATCTTCTATTACTTGGATCTGTGAAAAAATTTAAATTCTTTTGAAAACATTTCAAATATTTTAAACACCAATCAAACTGACCCCTAAAATTGTCTTACATATATCTATAAACGAACATTTAAATTAGCCATTATGGAGAGACACTGAAGGGGCAAAGGTTGAAATTCGAGAATCTTGACACAGGAGTCTGATAGTGAGCATGGCATATTAAGTAAACTATCAGTCAGAAATTGATACATTAGTGATGACCGCATCATCGTCGCATGCCTAGCAACAGCGAGTCGCACCCGGTTACAAAACAAACAACAGTATTTACAATCATTACTACAACTAATTGTGCAAATTTGCATTTCATGTTGAGGCTAAATTGCTTTCTAGATAAAAGTTACTCTTGTAAAAATAATATTTAGAAACATCAAAATAGACATTAAACAAACAGGCAACTTGAATTACAAGAGGCAGCTAGTCAGGAATAGAAATTATTATTTGTGTTTATAAGAATACAGACTGCAGGTAGACCTCACACAAAACAAGTGCTCAACAGTAAACCAAACGATGATTGATCAGTAACTAAGTGTCATCATAAGACGGCGCTGCTTTATTCGGGTTGGCGCAATTTGTCTCCTACCGCGTACTTTACATTCTCCAGCTTTGAACTTATTGCAAACATGGCAAACAATGTTTAACCCGTTCCCGCCGGATCGGGTCACCCGCGACCCGATTAACAGGATAGGTATCAAAACAATTCCAGCGGGAAAGAGTTAATCTTTTTATCGTCAGAGTAATTCGACTATTCATTCAACACCTTCCACTAAACATAAATTCAGAATAGGTTGTAAACTGACTAAAAGAAACGAAATTAGCAAATCTGCGTTCGCTTACTGGGCTCGGCATTTGGTCAGGATCGAGACGTCTCGGTTGTTGTGGCTGAGTGGGCATACTTCCACCCGATGATGATGGTGGCTGGTTTTTCCCTCCATAGGCCGCACTCTGATTACCAGGTGTATATGAACCTTGGTTCTGACCAGGAGTCGCAGACGGAGGCATATGGCCACCACCACCACCATACGATGCAGGATTTGCAAAGGCAGGGTCATGTGGTGACCCAATATTCATCTGCATGGCTGTAGGTGGGGGATGAGATGATGTACTTTGAGCAGGAACTTGGCCAGACCCCATAAATGGAGGACCTGCATGAGAAGAACCAGGACCAGGAGGACCAGTCAGAGGAGGATGGCCACCAGCATAGGCAGATGGTGCCACTGGCGGATTGCCACTGTTGTATGGTGGCTGTGAATATGCAGGATTGTTAAATTCGGCTGCATTTCCACTCGATGAAGCAGGATTCATCAACGGACGTGGAAATCCTGGCTGCGAAACTGGTGCAGCAGACCCCATAGGAGGAGGAGGACCGTAACGATGACCAACAGTAGGCTGCTGCTGCTGCTGCCCAGGCATGGGTGGTCTCATCTGAGGAGGAGGAGGCATCCCATGTGATACCGCAGGTTGTTGTCTTTGATGCTGAGGAGTTGTTCCAACCTACAAATTATACGTCATCATCATGATCATCACTACAGGCAAAAGACTAAAGCTCGCATTTAATGGAATTCTGAACAAATCCTGTAACTTCCATGGTTAACTTCCAAGTGCTATCGGCTGATAGCAAGAATACACAAATTATTAAATGATAAATAAAATTACTTAAAAAACCAACCAAAATCAACCCTTCAATTCAAAAAGTTTGAAACTGAAGAGTTCTAAAATGGACACCTGTTTGTGTCATCCGCACTTTGTGGTATCTCATAACACTTTAAAGCAATGAAAGTGAACTAAAAGTGAGAGGGCAACCAATGCAGCAAAGACTTGTTTATCGCTGGTCGTTGAACAAAGAAGAGCACAAATTCATCAGTGTAAAGTCACTCTTCTGTCACTGTTTTTCAAACTTAGACATAAAGTTCAGAGGTTCATTTTGTCTGTCAAAACAATTGTTATTCACACTCATACCAGATCATTCACACGTCTTCTGCAATATTATCATTAAATTTATTATTATTATTATATCAACTGGGTTCATGTGCACATTTGTGGAGAAACACAAAAGCAGATATCTCATGTCAACGTCGGTTGAAATGTCATGAAAGTCCAAGGCAAGCAATAATGACTATTGACAATCAGAGGCACAGCTAAACTCATCGCATTTCCATCAACAACTCTTCTGTCGCTTTGCATTTAAACATTTTCAACAGAGGAGATCAGCTATTACAGGATGGTCCCTGATCAAAGTGATCTGTTTGTAAACACCAATGGAAATGAAAAAAATCATGATCATTCACCAGTTGTTGTAATCCAGATGTCAATAATAAATATAAATGATGATTTTAAAATATAATTTTATTTCAATTGACACTAGCCTGCATAAGCGGATCTGAAATTGACATCGTCTCCATCTGACCAGCCAGCTGCTGATAACAAATGAAAATTAATCACAAAGATGGCAAGATGAGTTAGGCAAGGCGAGAGGTTCCCACTCATTACACTCAAATTTCAACAGTAATCATCAGAGGGTTGGTTGAAGGACGTTTCAATAAAACTACACTAATAACCAAATCCATTCAATCTTATATTACATGCAATCACTACTTCTGTTGTCAATTGAGCAGCTTACTAATTATCTTTGCATAAATTGCTAATTTATCCACAGAATTACTAGCATGTTGCCTAAGCATACCATTAGGCATCATAACGAAAAAAATTTTAAACATTATAATAAACTTGCTTTTCTCAAATTCTACTTCTTCACTAGTGGCCCAGAACACTGGGAGCGCCCCTGAATGATTCACCTCACTGGAGATGCCTACAAAAATTTTAATATAATACATCACTATATAATATACCTTTCATGTAAAAAATTAATATATTTACACCAGAAAGCCAAATTTCACAAAAGTTTAAAAATTTTCTACCCTTCTTACAAGAAGAGGAATGAAATATATTTTAACAATTTTACTGGTTGTAATTTTAAAAAACACTGTGGTTCTCATCAAAATATATAAATATGCTCATACAGCACAGTTTGTATTCAGCCTAAGTCATGCTCACCTGGTTTGGGTGAGGAAATCTGTTTTGCCCTTGCATAAACTGCTGTTGACTGTGCAAATCAGCGCCTGGAGGTGGCTGACCCCAACCTGAACCAGGACCCCTACAATAAAAGAACCATATTAAAATCAAGTGTTTTACCTTTATCATAAATCAAAATCTTGAGATATTTGTCAAATATTTAATAACAAAACATCTTAAACTTTGAAGATTTATAACTAGTTTGGAACATGCTACTCATGCATGATTACAGAGGATTCTTAAATTACAGGTCTGCATACATATGTCAGTCTACCACAATGATGAGCAAAAGGAAGAATTTTGAAACAGCCTCTGTTTGGCACGGTCCAATCTGAGGTGTTAACAGTTCGTGGTGTACCTCAGCAGGTTGGTGCAAATCAAAAAATGTACATCAACTGCAACCACTGAGAGTTTGATGCGGTGTTCCTATAGTACTAGAATCTTGTTCATTCAATCAGTACTTAGGAACCTATGAGTCAATTTAAAGATAAGCCTTGAAAACCATAAAACATTGCAGGAACAAAAATATAAGGAAACTTGTTAATTATATGCAAATATCTGGAAGGGAAATATTCCTTCAATAGGATTTCATACACTAAAAGAAAAGAAAGAGCTCAGATGGCAATTGAGAGTCGGTCAATTCAATGAAAGAATCCTGCATGTAGGAAGAAGATCATAATAGTATAATAAAACAGAGAGATCCAATCTTAAGCCGTAAAAGAATTACCTTCATGAGGCCAAAGAAAATAAAGGCGTGTTTCTGGTAGTAGAGGTTAAGAAAACTGGTTAGGAAGGAAAATATATTTGGGGCAAAATAGTTCTACTGTATACTGAACCTAGAAACAGCCAGCCTCCTTCTTATCAACTGCCCATTAGGTCTCCTAAAATTCTCTGAGCATCCACCCTACTTAGCAACCACCTTTTAGTAACCAGTAACTTCTTGTTAGTAACTCCCTGTAATCTATTTATCTTAAAAGTACTCTCAGCTTCTTTACATTGCTGCTTCATCCATTTGTTTTTGTCAAGGTGCAGTTGCTGATTTCTCTAGCGAGCCTGTTGCCAAAGATGGCAGTTGCTAAGAAGATTGATTACACAGGAGATTGGTTGCAAAGGAGACTGGTTTCCAAGAAGAATGGTCATTTAAGGAGATTGGATGCTAAGCACGATCATTACTAAGGAGGCTGGTTGATAAAAGAAGACAGTTGCTAGGGAGACTTGCTGCTACAGATGCTGGTTTCCAAGAACTGCTGCTAAGGAAATTGGTAGCATAGGATGCCGGATTCTAAGGAGACTGGTTGATAAGAAAGGTGGTTGCCAAGGAGACTTGTTGCTGAGGCAGTTACTATGCAGGAACCTTTCACGTGAGTCCTTCGTTAACAATTGCTTAGCACCATTGATGTTTGTCATGTGGTCTGCACTTAGGACAAATAATTTGACAAATACAGCTGTAATGCTGTATTGCATTGTAAGAACTATGGTTTAATATTTAGACTACTCGTAGAGATTACATACTCATCAACAGTTGACAGACTCATAATTTCATAAATGTATGAATATTACAGTGATTTCTATCAAGATGGAGTCTACTAAATGCTGATGGAAAATAATACTGTCGTGCATCTAACTATTAATGACCAATCTCATTTAACGAACGGAAAAAAACATGCACTATTACAATACACTATTAATTCATATACCTCATCGCTTGGCCTGGATCTTGTTTCGGAGGTCCACTCTGATCCAGTCGCATTCCATTGTGGACTGTTGATGGTGGCCCAAAGTTTCCTACATTGACAGAACAGACGTTATATATTCAATTTACATGCTAATACAAATATCCTTTTCGAAAAACCATATGTCATCATTCTTGACTATTATAGCATATAACACTTCGAAGGTTGACTACAAGCATAATGAAAGCAAACTAACAAATTATCATTAAACTGAGCTACAGCAAGGTTTTGGTGTGGCATTTACTCCTCACTTTCTTGACATTTAGATTGCTTTTAACCCTAGCGCATCCTAAACTGTATATGGGAAACTAATATAGCTCATAAATCATTAAATGGTTAGGCGTAAAAAAAAGTGTTGTGTTTCCGGTAACGCGACCGACCCATTTTTAGGGCCGCGACCCAAATATTTTTTAAAAAAATTTTATTAAAAAAAAAATTTTTTCAAATTTTTTTTTTTTAATTTAAAAAATTTAATTTTTTTTCCAAAATTTTTTTAAAAACATTTGTATTGACATAACATAAGAGACGTCAACAAAATGAAATTAATAGGACTGTTTCTAGAGCAGTTTTAGGTGCAGACAGTCGGGAAATAGGCAGTTTATACTTGCTTAGAACACGTTACAGCTTTGTTTCAGCGTGCAAAAAAGACTAGTGGGGTATACTTTTTCGGATAGTCACTGCATAAAAATATTTTACAAAATAAAAATATTTTCCGACCTACCTACCCAATTTTTTTTAGCTCTGTTACCGGAAACACAACATATTTTTTTTTGGCCTTAATACAACTAGTGACCCAATACTTAGTTCATGGAATGTGCAAATGCCCTTTCACCATCCTAATCAAATGTTACAGTTCCTGTTTGGCAGCTTCTGGGTCTATGCTGTATCATGAGTTTGTTAGAAAGCTGCTCAGCAAGAACCTGTGTGAAATGGACAGCTGATGCTAACCTACAGATGTTAGACTGTTAAAACTGAAGCAAATCCACGACCACCCTGTCACGAAGCGTTTTGACTTTAATCAAGTCACTCCATTGAATTATGGTTTTTGATGCCATATCACTCTAAAAGACCACTAACTGTTATCATGGACATCGTAATAATAGCATCACAAAAATTATTCTACTAGATTATGCTTTAGATCTCTACATTGTCAAAATAGGCAAAGCTGTGGATGCCGCATGTAGAGCAGATTCCATTTATAGCAGAGGTTTAAACATCATTCATGAAGGACAACATCAGAAACACAGATTTGGAGACAAAATGACCAAATACATTAAAATACATTAAAGTGTAGGATCAAGGCAAGTAAAAGAATGATTTTGCACGAGTGATTTAAGTAAAGGAAACATGGTCAAAACAGCAGCCTGCCACCTAGCAGGTCAAAGTGCCTAGCACAATATCCTTAGCTAGCAAGGGGTGAAAACTTGATCATTACACTCCATGTTGATAAAAATGAAAAGAGCTTAGTCTTACCTCCATGTCCAGGTAATCTTTGTGAAGGTGGAGGTAATCCATTTAAGGCACTCGGGTTTGGTCCCATTGGTGGGGCCTGTGGTCGGTAATGACCTGGTTGCATTCCTGGAGTACCATACGGAAACATATCTTGAGAAGCAATGTTAGGGTCATATCCTCCTTGTGGCTGACCGTTCATAAATTGTGTATTCATAATGCAAGCATCACCCACTCCCAACCTCAGAAATTAGCAGCAGTGGCTATAAGAAATAAAAAACACACAATCCTGGACCTCCTTTTCGTTTGCACAAATAGCAGTCAATGAAATGGCATTCTTTAAAATTATTTTATAGATTACTCAACTAACGTTAACTCAACACAATGATACATTCAATTTAAAACAACATTTGACAAACCATAGATCTATACGATAGATGTTAAGTCACATCAATTCCAAACAGCTGTCGTTTACTGCTTTGTTGAACCATGATCTTATGACGTATCTTAGGCATATGTGCTGCTTCACTTAAATCAATGATACGATAAATTTTCAAATTACATTAAAATGCGCATTTTTTTACATGGGGCGTAAAAAAAAAAGTGTTGTGTTTCCGGTAACGCGACCGACCCATTTTTACGGCCGCGACCCAAATATTTTTGTAAAAAAATTTAAATTTTTTTTAAAAAAATCTTTTTTTAACATTTGTATTGACATAACATAAGAGACGTCAACAAAATGAAATTAATAGGACTGTTTCTAGAGCTGTTTTAGGTGCAGACAGTCGGGAAATAGGCAGTTTATACTTGCTTAGAACACGTACTTTGTTTCAGCGTGCAAAAAAGACTAGTGGGGTATACTTTTTCGGATAGTCACTGCATAAAAATATTTTACAAAATAAAAATATTTTCCGACCTACCTACCCAATTTTTTTTAGCTCTGTTACCGGAAACACAGCATTTTTTTTTTTAGGCCTGACTTAAAGTTTGCAGCACGTTCAAGAATACATAAGCAGCACTGTGTTCATGTTTGAAGTGTCTTAAAGCATATGTATCATCACTTCAAAGATATACAATATTCAATTAGCATAATTATTTTCACAGAAACTTGCAAATAGGAAATTTTCATTCAATGGTTTGGAATAAAAGCTATGATAAACCACATTGACATGTCCATGTTACAAACAAAAGCATCGATAAACAAGCTGGTCAGTAACTGACAAAAATGGAGATCATCCACTCAAACACGTAATTCCCGACATCAGTCACATCAGGAATTGATTATCTTACAATCCTATTTTCTCAAAACATTACCATGTGGGTTGTGGAATATGCAGTTTCCACAAACTATGTCAGCCCTGTCTTGAAACAGAGACGTGGTACGCTACGTATATCAGGCCATGTTTACAAAGCAGCTGAAGTCTAGCATACGTTAAGCACGGCCTCTGCCGGTTAGCTAATTTCTTTAAATGACAAACTGAAATTAATACAGAGTAGATGGCAAACTGCAGAACAGTAAATAAATGAATTAAGCAAAACTAAGTGTTCATATCCAACATTTCAGTATTTATTGATAGAGTATTATTCAATTACTGCACAAGTGTGAAAATATGTGGCAGCGTTCGCGAGATTCCAAATCTAATTTAATCGTATCTGTACAAAAACAATGTCCGTTAAAAGATAATACATACGAATTCGTAAGAGATTTTAAATCAAGAAATTCGCAGACTATTATATTTAGCTAAACAAACTTCAACTACTTTGTCGACTAATAGTTGTATACACACTCCGATTCAGCCACGTAACCGAATGCCCGGATGCACGCATGCGCATTCCTGCCACGTAATTCAACGCTGGTTCACTCACTCCTCGCTAACTAAAGACAAATTTGAAGCAAAATAATTAATAATGTGCTCAAAATCTGTAATATTATGTTCATTCTACGATGTACAATTAATAACGTGTCTTATTGCTTAGGCAAATTGTGGAAACATAGGCGTAAAATAGAAATCAATGCATTCTTTTGTAGGGACTTGCTGACCTCAATTCTACTTTTTCTATGCGTTGAGCGGGCTAATCTTTTACCATCGCTGACCGCTTGAATGGGTTTACGCCATTTAAGATCCGCGGGTACACATCTTTTAAAAAACTGCTCGCACTCTACAGTGCCAGTCCTAAGACTGGAGAAGGAGGAAGGCGACATTAATGATCCTTGTTGTCACACAGCATCGTTAATTAAACTGAAACTGGAAAATATCTTGGCCAGCACTATATAAAGCCGAGCAAATTTCATGCAATATAATATTATTATATATCAGAATTTTCTCATATTTTGAGTCCAGAGTAGGCAAGGCTCAAGCAACTGAAATACCGTACCTTTAACTTATTTTTGCAGACTTTTAAAACCACGAAGTCTTAGACATACGTAAATCAAGGGCATATGACAATTTTTTTTATTAGTTTCAAAAAAAAATAACACAGACATGCGTTTCTTACCCAGACAGCGATCCTCATTGCTGCTCTTGTTTTCACCACAAATTATCATCATTATTAAAACGCATTTACATACTTACTATCATTTTCTCTACTGGCTTTAGATACCGCATTTATAGCACAAACGCGTGTCGGTTTCCGATGTTGTTGTATGCAAGGGCCGTACCGTGAAGCTACGAATAGAGCGATTACGATGGACTACGTAAACGACTGTTTGGTGATTTTTTGCGGTCTGTTTTTTGCATTTGCTGGGTTCACTGCATCGACATCAAGTGCCAAAAATTACATGAAACGGGAACATTCGCTTGCCAAGCCATATACCGGTATATGTCCAATGCAACGTTTGCTAATTAGCTTAAGGCCTCAGTGGGGAAATAACATGTAATGTCCGCTGTAACTTTGTCACTTGCAGTGGGATTCGTGTCTTTCAAGCTAATTGTCTTATTAAGATTTTGTAGTAAAAGATGTATTTGCCGTCTACCAGATTTTCACAAGAATAACCCAAGAAACTAAAAAATAATACTTGAGAAGTTTTCAAAACGTTTAATGTTTTGCATTAGTTTTGCATTAGTTGAACAATTTATAATCTTGAGCAGCAACAATATGAGCGTCATCAACTGTATTTGCAAGTACTCTAGATGCCATGCAAGAAGCCTAGCATGAAGAAGGCAAGCAAGTGGCTTTTTAGATGCAGGACAAACAACTTGCAATATGAACAGTTACCGAAGTCACATTTGAAATTTATAACAGCAATGCAGTCGATTCTACCTAAGCCGAGTCAGTTCAAGTTTATCAAAGCCGAGTTGAGTCAAGAATTGTCCAAGTTACTAAATATCGAGTCTATGTCCATCAGCATCAAAATAAACGGAAACATGCTATTCAGTGGCATGTAAACTAGCAGCACTGTTTATGTGTAGAGAATTATTAATGTGATTTATTCAAATTTACACTAAAAAACTGATTAGGTTTTGTTTGATAACTTAGTACTATGAAAAAGTATAAAAAAAGTTCAGAGCTAAACACAAGTTCAGCACAAGTTCAAGTTGGTAGGAACAACAGCATCCTGTATTGACCGCTAAGTATAGTCATGTCAGTATGCAGTTGCTTGCGCTGCCCAGCTATCGTGACTCGGATGCCAAGTCAGCGAATCAAATTCAAGTCCAGAGGCTTTAAATTCAAGTCCAGAGATTTCAGGTCTGAGCCATGACCGTCCAAGTCCGCAGAAAATGATTCCTGAGTCAGATTCGAGCTCTAGGCTGAACTCGAAGATGTCAAGATCGTGGCTGGCACACTACCAACCATTGAACTCTGATTTCTGCTAAGGCTCCAGGCATTTCATGTCAAGCCACAGTGCAGTATATTTCCAGCAACTATTTTTTTAGTGACTCTGTGACTGTGGCCACCAGAACGGCAGGAATAACAAAGTTCTCTTTCTCACAGAGATATTTCTTTCCGATTATCACGGTTGAGTGACTTGACTTGAATGCAGGTGCAAACCGTACTCTTCTGTGGAATTCTGACCTTGCCCTCTCCGCTGCCAACCCAAGAACAAAGTATTAATTTTTTGCCGAGAAGTTTTACTGTACAGGATAGCTATTATGAGTGTAAATAGGTGTCTCCTATATTAAGTGTGCATTGTTAATTGTGCATTGTTAATTAGATTAGACATTACCGTACACAGATAATAATAAACTTTAGATTTAAGAAAAGCCGTTCTACGACTGTTGTTTTCGCTTGTGATATTTTCAGACGATCGATGGGATTTCATTGGTAGTACGATTATCACAAATGCTTACGTTCGTCTGACGCCCGATCAGCGAAGTGCGTCTGGAGCAATTTGGAATAATGTGGTAAGGCAACAGTTAAATGCCAAGGTCTCATAAATTTAGCTTGTTTCATTTTCCTATTGCTGGTCATTTTGATGGGTAGGACAGATTGAGATCAGAGCTGGTAGTTGGCCATTGTGGCATGATCAAGGGCAGGGTGAGAATTATGTGTCTACCTAAAGCATCGCTCTAGTATTTTGGTAAAGGACTTGGCATTCATGATAAATCCAGGGGGAAGTGATCTCCGACGATGGCAAAAAGCAATTCTGCAGATCAGTTAGCTAAGCCTGAGAGGTCTCCACAGAGGACACTGTTTTGCAGATCAGCCCAGAAGGCAGCACAATCCAGATTGTCTCAAAGCATAGATATTAAGATCGGAAAGTTCAACCCAGAGGAGGCTACATGGTCTGAGAAGGTAGGAGGTTCAACAACCAGATTCAAGATCCTGCATAATGATGACATCTAACCAACACCATAGAGCATGTGTAAACATGTCACCCAATGTGTTTCAAGGGTTCTCTGAATGTGAAGTGACTGCCATTGTCAGCGTTGCCAACTGTTGTGTCATAAGTTGCATTCAGAGGAACTTGCTGGCATTCTGAGTGAACTTTAACATAAATCAGGCTTGTGAGAAATACCGTCTCTAGGGCTATTCGCAGGTTACCATTACGGAAAAAGTTGTGAATTTGTACTTGCCTCTTCTGGATTGAAGTATGTATCAATCTCAATTGTCAGTTCAATATGAGAATGTTAGCATTTCTTTTGTTTAGCCCTGTCAGCTTCTGGACTGGGAACTCCATGTCCATTTCAAGGTTCATGGATCAGGGACTGAGCTCTTTGGAGACGGCTTTGCTGTTTGGTATACAAAGAACCGAGTGGACCCAGGTATGCATGTTATTGGTTAACAGTGCATAGCAATATCTGAGCCTGTAAAAGCTTGCTTGTAAATTATTGTGCCATTGATATGGTTAGTTTTACACTGTCTCTTTGTGGTTAATATTATAAATTATATATGCAAGTTGCAAGTGCAATATCGGTGCATTAAAACCATGCATATGCAATCAGCCACGATCACAGCATACAAAGTGCCATAAGGAAAAATCTTTTGATTAAAAATGTGGCTTAACTTCAGTAAAAGCTGGTAGTTAAGCATGCTTCTGCTTCACTTCCAATGTACGTGCTACTACTAAATATAAGAAAGTTTTGCAAGCTATGCATTGCATGTGTACCTTTGGGACTTATGAGCAAACATTTCGTACTGCCAGAAAAAGGTTGACGACAGACCAATGAGCAGACAGCAGTTAACTTTTTCATAACTCTAGTATGAAGGATTTAAATCTGCACAGCAAAGAGGTGTTTGTGCTGGTGTATGATTTTCTAAGGCATTTTACTGTACTGCATCATTTGTTTATTTCATCTTGCAGGACAAGTATTTGGAAGCAAAGATTACTTTGTTGGCTTGGCAATTTTTCTGGACACCTATGCTAACCAAAATGGTCCTCACAATGTAAGTTAGTGTTTGACAGTTTTGGGTTGATATAAAGCTTACCTAACACAGTTCACTTTTATAAACTGATATGCATGTTTGTTTGATTACTCAGACTGCTTTATAGCATCAGCTATGCTACATTTGTGAGTGCTATGCTGGCTTAAATATGTCTACACATCAAGGCACTCATGTAGCTCCCTTCATATACTTTGAAAGCATGCTGAACATATGACTACCTATTAAGCTACATAAATGTAGTTTAGAGCAATTTGAAAATGTTTGATGGAAAGTCAAATGCACCAGTACATAAGGAAGTAATTAAGAGGAAAGTCTACTCATAATAAATCTTTAACAAATAAGTCTTATTAAAGGTTGTTTTAAGATGAAAATTAGCAAATAAAGTCCGGAATTTTATTCCGTTCAGTAAAATGCACGGTTTTCAAATTTCCTAAATGATCATGTGACAACAAAATCACCCTGAGATGAGGATTGTAGTCCTCGTCTGGATTGCAGAGGATGAACCTGGTGTAACAAGTGAGGACACATAAGAGGGAGATGAATGCATTTGCATGAACATGGTACATTAGAAGACAGATTTTGAAGTTAGGTATGTATGAGGTCCCCCATGCTAGGGCCACCTGTTCTCTTTCACGCATGCTAAATTTACAAAAGATCAGGAAACTGATCGGATGTTTATAACATCATGCTTTGACAGTTTTCAGAAGCTCTGTAAAAAATTTGTGGTGCAGTCAGAAGCTACTTGTTGGTGTAAAATAATATATGCACATTTATTGTGTTTTGATTTATGACTGTTTATTCCATTGCATCTTTAATTCAAATCTTCAGGTGTAAAAAATATCTAGTCATGGAATCACACTTTGTGAGCAAGGTAAGAGGCCACTTGGTTTGAAAATTTGAATTTCAATTGTTGCTTTTGTTCTTAGCATGGCCATCCATACATATCTGCGATGGTGAACAATGGTTCTCAGCATTACGATCACGATCGAGACGGTACTCACACTGAACTCGATGGCTGTGAATCACACTTCAGAAAAAGTCAGCACGAGACTTACATCGCTATCAGATATGAGAACAACAAGCTTACAGTAAGCGACTGTTGTCTGTTAATTAATTAAGTGTAGTTTAAATAAATCAAAACATTTTGTCTGTTGTCATCAGATGTCATGATATTAAGCATCATTATCATAATTAGCATTGTACTGTAAACCGTGACTAAGACTTTATATTGCCAAATTTCTAAGCTATGCGCTGAGCAAACATCGCAGAACAAAAAATGAGAAAGACAGAGAATTCAATTTAAGAGAATTTCTTAAAACCTTCAATTACTAGGAAGCCAATTCAGAAAAAGTCGAGAAAGAGTACAGTACTACAGATTGATGGACAAACATTGAGCAGCTGGACAAAGAAAGAGATTGAATAACTTTGCCATTTTTAGTCACTGGAAGAAATAGCCATCACATTCTACTTAATAGACTCGTACTTAATGGACCCCTACTTAATGGACCCCTACTTTGACCGAAGTCTTGAAGATGCCTAATGTCATTTTGTGAGGTTGAATTTAATTTTATCAGCCTTCCATTGCAATCTTGTGGATAGAATGCGTATAAATGCATATTGTTCAATATCACACTTTAATCTGCAGTTCGTATTATTGTCCTGGTGGTATTGACGATGTGATTGATTTCGTCCTTAGCAGTACATCTGTTCCAAAAATCACATTTACCGATACTGATGGAGATCCTGCCTTAGAAACAATAGGTCTCGTTTTTGATGCACACAAATTTCCAGTATGCTGGTTGGTAATGTTGCTGAGATTATTATTTGTAATTTGAATGAATCGGTTGCAGTGCAGTGTCTAATGCACTGTTATGAATCAGCAACAGGTGGTCGATCAATATCACATTGTGCAGTCAGTTCAGTAAACATAAGAAGTCATCTGACTGACTGGCTAATATTTATTGATTGGTTGAGAGCCTGCTGTCATGTTGGCTATGAACACATTTTCTAGATTTCTGGTCACACCCTGACTGCTTTGAAATAACCACAAATAATTTTAAATATTAAGTTCTTTGCTGCCATAACTGTATTATGTTGGTGCAGGAAATAAGTTGAGTTGAAATTCCCTGGCAAAACAATTAAACCCTATATAACACATTTGTACATGGCTGTGTACATTGTTGTGCGACACAAGAAAGAAGGTGTCTTTTACTTCATGAGAAAAGCATCCCTGGTTAGTGTTTTGGCCACTACCCCGGTATCTGTAACAAGTGCACATACAAACAATACATCCAAACAAATCTGATTGGGTGGGTATAGACAATGATGGCAACCTCATTGTCAAACGTTGCCTCAGTTGTGCGACGAAAACCTGTCTGCTAGATGTTCTGCAATGCATTTGATGAGGGTACCAGCTGCAGCTTCTGTCTTAACCCTTTACCCATTCATTTTTCCCGTTAAGCCCGTGTTTTCAGCGGATATTCTCGGGGTAAACGGGTAATGGGTTAATGTCAGAGCTACCCTAGAATGCCTGGCATTCTGTCTAAGTTACCAGCAGTTTAAATCCTCCAGTGAGTAAGAGTACATCAAGTCATGCCACTTCTCATAGGCCTAAGATGGAAATATTCAGTTGGTATAATTCAGCCATTAATTAGTTATCATTTCTTGTCTGTTTGCAGGAAGAATCAGACATTAATAGCATCATGTCCCTAATGATCCTCATCTGTTCACTGAGTTTGCAACTTCGCTTGCATGGATTTCACAGGGTTCTGGCGTTTGGGTCCCATTGCTTCTTCTGTGGGTCATGATTATTTATTGCCAAAGCATGGGACCAGATCTGTTGAAGCTCTTACCAAAAATCTTTGGGCCTTGTCATGTATAATTTTACATGTTTAAGTTGGCAGTTTGTCTGTTGAAAGTCATAGAAAGTATGTCCAAATGCCAATGAAGGTCACAGAGCATTGAGTCTTGCTCAGAGTAATGTTAAAACACATTATTTGATCCTGGACTGATTGCACGAGAATTAGAGAACAGATGTGGAATGATTAATTTACTCGCCTATGTGACAGATGACTTGTGACTACCACATACTACATTTTTATGTAAGCAGGGCATGGGTAATTCAGCAATTAATGTGTGAGAGTTTAGTTGAATATTTGAAGGTATCTAATAAATAAAAAATACTAGTTATTATTATGTATGTTTACACTTTTGTGGTTATTTATTTTTTTATTTTGAAGGTTTCCACTGATATAGATGGTAAGAACACTTGGAAGCCATGTTTCAGTGTTGATAAAGTTCGCCTTCCAACGGGTTATTACTTTGGTGCCTCTGCCGCAACTGGCGACCTTTCTGGTGAGTCAACTGTGAACTTTTCTCTGTGTGACCCCTCCAGATATCTTCTGCTTAGAACTCCTATTTGTATCTTACTATAAAGCATAATGATTCAACCATTGCGCTGAGTTTGAATTCAATTAGCACTTAACTCTTGTTTTGCCTGTGTTTTGGCCTCTAAAATTGAGTAAGTAGCAGATTAGTAACAGTTTTTGTTCAGCTATCCTTTCCAGGTACAGAGTTGTAATCCTTGTATAGGAGGTACTTCATGAGGTACTTCATGGTTCAGCACTAAGAAACTCAGCCACTGGTTGCACTCTGCCAGTGCCAGTCCCAAACCTGGATAAATGAGGAGGGCAACTCTAATCATCTGTGATATGGCAGTGTCGTTAAACATGTAACAAGCATCAGCACTAAGCTCAGCTAACTGCTATCCATTTCTCTGACCATCTACCATATATCGACTTGAGCAAAATGTGTTCAAGTGGCTAAGTGTTTGCAAGATGTGTTCTTAATTTATTATGTTATAATTTATGACCAGTTCACGTAACACATTTGCTCATATATCCTGTTGTACATCATTTGTGCATCCTTAATCCAATGACCATAGTTTATGTGACAACATCTACACAGAATATCCCCTCTGTGTGACAGGCTTTCAACCATTTGAAGAACTGTTCCTTGTCTCTATTTCATTTTAGATAATCATGATATAATATCGATGAAACTGTATGACATTGGAGTTGAAAGACAGGTGAGTTTGCATTAACATATATTAACGTTGCATATTTTCTTGCTGTTGCATACTGATTGATGTGAGCAGCAGGTATACCAGTAGGTATGGATCTGGTTTTTATGTTTAGCAACTTCTCGATGGCATTGAAACATGGCTGTCTAAATTATGTATAAGCTCCCAAATTACACAAAGCCAGTCAAACGTGTGCTTCAAGGCTAGGGTACCTAGTTAGGGAAATGTGTGCTTCAAGGCTAGGGTACCTAGTTAGGGAAATGTGTCCTTCAAGGCTAGAGTACCTAGTTAGGAAAACGTGTGCTTCAAGGCTAGGGTACCTAGTTAGGGAAATGTATCCTTCAAGACTAGGGTACCTAGTTAGGAAAACATGTGCTTCAAGGCTTAGGGTACCTGTGACTCAGATGTTGCTTCAAGGTAAAGGTACCTACTTGAGAGCACTATTTTTGACCAACACTGCAGGCAGGTGGATGTTGGCCTTTTATAGGCATTTCAAACAACCCTGGGCAAATACTTATTGAATTTGTTAAATGCCATTAACAGTGGTGTGCCTGCCAAAAATGTCTCTTCTGAGAACTGGTTCTGGGTAAACACCACTTTTGTAAACTTATGAAAATTGCACCTTTTGTTGCATACTTTTTGTGAGTGTTTCCCCCAGTCCATAAATATCTTAAGCATTGTGATGTGATTAAATTAAATATCTTAAAAGCATGGCGATGTGATTAAATTTGCAGAATTTTAATAGGACTTCGTCTACTAGGTTAGGCCTAAAAAAATGTTGTGTTTCCGGTAACAGAGCTAAAAAAAATTGGGTAGGTAGGTCGGAAAATATTTTTATTTTGTAAAATATTTTTATGCAGTGACTATCCGAAAAAGTATACCCCACTAGTCTTTTTTGCACGCTGAAACAAAGTACGTGTTCTAAGCAAGTATAAACTGCCTATTTCCCGACTGTCTGCACCTAAAACTGCTCTAGAAACAGTCCTATTAATTTAATTTTGTTGACGTCTCTTATGTTATGTCAATACAAATGTTAAAAAAATATTTTTTGAAAAAAAATTAAATTTTTTTGGGAAAAACTTTTTGGGGAAAAAAATATTTTTTTTAATAAAAAAGTTTTACAAAAATATTTGGGTCGCGGCCGTAAAAATGGGTCGGTCGGGTTACCGGAAACACAACATTTTTTTTACGCCTTATGCATGTTTAGTCCACATATTTGCCAATATTGTCTTCTGTATATTGATGAACAAGCACAGTTAGGTGAGCAGAAGCTGCTATACATGTTTCCATTTAGATTAAAAATTGAAATTGTGTACACACATTACATTTATGCACAAGATTTTGCATATCTATTATGCGGCAGACTGCAACGATTGCTAACCAGAACAATTAAAAACTCCAATACAAATCAGTTCAATATTGTATATGGCTATTTATAAAGCGCTTCTTGCAGCAAGAGCTTTTCAGAAGCGCTCCCATATATTTTGTTTATTCTCCAAATGACCAAACTTGTCACAGACACATCTTGTTATACAGAGAACTATTGATGTGTATCAGAGGTGACCCATTTGGCCTGGCGCCAAGTGGTGTCTGAGTTCAAACAGAATAACTTGTTCTTTGTATTATATATGTAAATGATGCTTGTATAGCCTGAATACAGCCACCACTGCCTCGGACACAGACATCTAGAGATCTTTTAATGAATTTCTATCTGCAGGTTATTGTTAGATCACATCTTAAATCTGCACATTCTGCAGTCAAATACTGGTAAATAACTGTTATGACCTATATAGGTACCTTACGCCTACACCCTGAATATGTGAATGTGAATGAATAGAGTAATGGTAACACTCTGACATGAAGAGTAGAAGATCAGCATGGCTTGGGTTCACTTCCCACTACCCTCCCAAAGGTCAACTCAGCCTTTCATTCGTCAAATGGTGGTAGTAAATTGAGTGATAGGACGTGATGAGAGACAAACAGTCACTAAATTCAACTCCTGTATAACTTGTGATCATCTGTTCTTACTTTGAATTGTAATCATACTGTGTTTATGTCAGTTTAGATAATAATTAAAGATATACTTATTATTCTAGTACATGTACATACAAGTATAAGCATACATACAAACATGGGCGTCCGCAGGAATTTTTCTAGGGGGGCGCAAACTTTTAAATAATTGTCACAGGGTCTAAATTTAATGGGTGGCAGTTTGAATTTCCATATTACCACGAGAGAATCCTGTAGCCTACCTACACGTTATGCGCCCAAAGAAAGATATAGGCCTATAGGTTCAACTTGTAGAACGAATCGATAATCACATTGAAAATCCCGTTGTAGCAATCACAACCAAATAATCTAAATTTATGTGCAACTATGCGAAAAATCCAGAGGGGCGCACTTGCGCCCTCTTGCGCCCCGCTGCGGACGCCCATGCATACATACATACATATGTTTGCCATGCAATATCTGTTAAGAATTAGGAATAAATTATCTGTATGTAAAACTTTGCAGGCCCAAGAGGAGGTCGACCACAGTAAGATAGAACCATCTGCAGACTTCTTTGCTCCTCCCAGAGGTATCAATTTTATACCAATATGTTTTCAAACTTGCATTTTGAATGTGACTAACTGCCTGTGCACCGCTGTTAATATTCCTTAGTAGCCTTTGTTTCTAAAAATTGCACCTTATGTTGCATACTTTTTTTGAGTGTTTCCCTGAGTCAAGAAATATCTTAAGCATAAGCACTATATCAATTTCACAAATAGCAGATGCCATACTAGAGCTCTGTAAATTTGCACAGATGCATGCATACAAGTGATTTTCATGTAGCTAGAGTAAGTTTCCACTGGCCATCTTGTACTGACATTTATAGACCAACCAACAAATTTCCCTCCATGATTAATATTGGTTAAAATTTGACATGTATGTCAACGTGTCAAAACCCTGGTCTGGATGGGAAGATGACAGATCAGTGGATCATGGATGACATGACAGCAAATATAATGAAGATGGTCACTGTACAAAAGATGTAAAAAGTAGGATTGCTTTAGCATCAGCAATGTTTAAAAGATGGATGTATTATTATTATTTTATCTAAAATTATTGTAATAAAATCTAAGAATGCTGATTAGACTATGTGCATAATGTCATGCTTTTTTGTTTAACAGATCACATTGATGATCCTCAAGGCTCCTACATGTTATCGCGATTGACTGGCTGGAAAGCAACTGTTATAATCGTTTTAGCCATCATTGGACTTGTTGTTTGTGGAATGGTTGCGTACATTATGTACAACAAGAGCCAGCAAAACTCAAAGAGGCTGTACTAAACTCACTTTCATGTGTAACTGGATTTCAGTTTAATTAATTCCAACTGCTTTTTGTTTTTATGTTTCGTGTTCTATGCAGAGTGCAGACTGTGGTAATATTTGGTCTTCACCTCTCTTTCATTGGCAGTTAATATTATAACTTGTTTTCACTGAGCTGAGAAAGTAGTGAACACCAAAAGACATTGTTGGAGATATTAGATTTAAAAGGAGATGCGTATTGCTCATCTAATAGCATTTTCTGAAAATTCTGTTCCCTTTAAATGGTTTCACATTGTGAATTGATTTATATATGAATTGTTTAACTGAACTCGAAGTTGGTTTCATTTTTACAGACTTGTTAGGCTACTACGAAACTTTCAAAATTATTATTTTATCCACATTTGATTTGGCTGCAATCCTGTAACTTTAAGTTATTATTTTAATGATATGAACAGTAAAGACATGAAATAACTGAGGTTCAGCCATTTTCCTCAATGCATTGTCTGCATTTGAGAAATCTTTGCATTGTCTTTAGCTGAAGTCAGCTTGCCTCTGACCATGTGGTGCACAGTGGTGTTGTGGTGGGTTCGATGCCATGGAGCCGGAAGGTTCCAGGTTTGAATCCACCTCAAGCCGCCGTGTAGGGACCTTGAGCAAGTCCTTCACTTGCAATTGCTTGTGCACTTTGGCGCGAAACTCCGACGTACTGTCCGTGCTGTAGTCGGGAGCGCTTCTGAGGATGAGCTTGAACAGGCGCTTTAGTACATACAATAAATAAATAATTATTTAAAGTCTCCTGCGTACATATATTATTATTACGCATTAATCTGAAAAAATCGCACACCCTATTGGCCTACTCTAATTTGCTTTATGGCAGGAGTTCAAATTTCTTGGGGTAGATAAAATGGACATATTAAACTACATGTACAAGCGTTTGGCCTATGCATAGATCATGCAGAGGCGGATTTACTATAGAAAAATGAAGCTATGGCCAAGAGATGTCAATTCCCAAACGTGGCAAAACTTTAAAAAATTAAACATTTAATTTAAAACTGTGAGCAAGTCGACATAAATAAA
The DNA here is from genome assembly GCA_945859605.1 of Lumbricus rubellus. Lineage (NCBI taxonomy): Eukaryota > Metazoa > Annelida > Clitellata > Crassiclitellata > Lumbricidae > Lumbricus > Lumbricus rubellus. The sequence continues at coordinate 16,960,365 of OX243816.1, read as the reverse complement.
CACAATTACAATTTATTTGTTAAAGTTAGACTTTTGGCAAATACATGTATTACGGATCAACGGATGGCAATTGCAAAAAGTTGACCTAAGATCAGCAAATGCTAAAGTTAGCCTTTGACATCGTGTGGAACTGAAGCTGCCTTTTAAAATCAAACCATACAACTGTACATGTTATGAATACAAACTGTCCTGGTTGAATTTGGTCAAAGTAAGGTTAAACAGAAGTAACTGCACTGGCGATCGATTTCATGAAGACTTCTGCCTATGCTTATGATATTTCGTGTGACATGACATTAGCCTAAGTTTCAGAGTTCACAGTGAAAGCTACGAATTAAACGTAGCGAACATCGTAAAGAGCATCATACTACTGATAACGTAGTCTCTGCTTGTCAGTCTTTCACTCGCATTGCAATTATTCACATCACACATGCACTCAGTGCCACTGAAATCACTGATATAGTAGATGCCACTGCTTTCGACAGATTTCACAAATAGCTGGACCGTTGCTGGCGCATCGTTGGTTTCATTTGGAAAGACACGACATTCTTGTGATTCAGCCGTGTATGAACAACCTCGAATGACGAAATCTACTCTGCCAACTTCTTTACTGACTGCAAACAAGAAAATAAAAATACCTAGCTTGAGATATCTGTAACACTGACAAAAGACTAGCATAATAATTAGTTCTAAGAACAACTTATAATTATCACATTTCTACCTTGGGTAAATACAACTAATAATATAGGCCTATAATAATGATCGACCTAATAATAATATAACTGATTACTGCAACTTCCTCTTGGTTGGCCGACCCCAAAAGTTTGTATCTCCCCTCTCAAGTTTGTTCTGAATGCAGCTGTCAGACTAATTGTCTGACTTGCTCGTCCCACATCTCCGTTTTCATGTTAACCACCTTAACTGGTCTGAAATTCAGCATAAGGTTCTTGCTGTGATTTACCGGTCCTTCTCTGGCTTAGGCCGAAAAATCTTCGTGATCTCATTCGCCTGCCGGCTTCAGCCTCTTGATTGGCATGATCTTGTCCAAAGAGCAAGGACTACTAGATGTTCTTGGGTCAAGCTCCTCGCTACCTCTGTGATCTTATTAGGCGGCCTAGGCGTAAAAAAAAAAGTGTTGTGTTTCCGGTAACCCGACCGACCCATTTTTACGGCCGCGACCCAAATATTTTTGTAAAAAATTTTTATAAATTTTTTTTTTCCCCAAAAAAATTTTTTTCCCCAAAAAAATTAAATTTAAAAAAAAAAAAAATTTCTTTGGCATTTGTATTAACATAACATAAGAGACGTCAACAAAATGAAATTAATAGGACTGTTTCTAGAGCAGTTTTAGGTGCAGACAGTCGGGAAATAGGCAGTTTATACTTGCTTAGAACACGTACTTTGTTTCAGCGTGCAAAAAAAGACTAGTGGGGTATACTTTTTCGGATAGTCACTGCATAAAAATATTTTACAAAATAAAAATATTTTCCGACCTACCTACCCAATTTTTTTTAGCTCTGTTACCGGAAACACAACACTTTTTTTTTTAGGCCCTATCTGCGCTACCACTGGACGTCCTCTCCGCTCTTTAGACCGTCATGACCTTCTTGCACCATGGTCTCTGACTGCTGCAGCCCAGCATCGTGCCTTTGCTTCTGTTAGTCCTTTGCTTTGGAATGGCCTCCCTACTATAATTTGTACTCCGATCTTATCTGGAAGCACTACTGCTCGGTCTGTTCCTGTGCGATGTGTGCGTTTCCTTAAAACTTTTCTTTTCCAAGCGGATCTTCACACTTGGAGTTAGTACAGTATAGTATAATTAATTTTTAAATAATTATAGTACTATGACCAAAACTCAAACTTCTGCCTTCATTGATCTGTATGTCTACACTGGAGTCAGCCAACTATCTACATCAACACATGCGATCTTCGCTATTAACTGATAAGGCCTTAAAAAAGAGTTGTGTTTCCGGTAACCCGACCGACCCTCTTTTATTGCCGCGACTCAAATAATTTTGTAAAAAAATTTATTAAACAAATTTTTTCCGAGAATTTTTTTTGAAAAAATTTAAATTTAAATATTTTTTTTTTTAACATTTGTATTGACATAACAGAAAAGATGTCGACAAAATGAAATTAATAGGACTGTTTCTAGAGCAGTTTTAGGTGCAGACAGTCGGGAAATAGGCAGTTTATACTTGCTTGGAACACGTACTTTGTTGCAGCGTGTACCTTTGTGCAAAAAAGACTAGTGGGGTATACTTTTTCGGATAGTCGCTGCATAAAAATATTTTACCAAAATAAAAATATTTTCTGACCTACCTACCCAATTTTTTTTAGCTCTGTTACCGGAAACACAACATTTTTTTAGGCCTAATCCAAGTGCATCTATCCAGTACCCACTGTCTCATAAACCACTTTCTTTTCTCTAGGTCTTTAACACTGACAGCAAGCACCTCAGTGCTCCTCCGTTGAGTGATTTGGTCTCTAAAACATCCTCGAGTTCATCTAAAGAGGCACATAATGTGCATCTGCGATTACAACAACATCTTAGACAACCTGATTGTTAGAGGTTTACTAAATGCCTCAAATGTTATACAAAATATATGCGTGTATGAGTAGGCCTACATTTAGATATGTGCATTCTCTCGCTAACATGCGTACACGTGTGGGTGCATTCATGCGTACGTGTCGTTCACCTTTTTAAGTCAACCGAGTATATAATGTGGACACTTGCCTTCTTCATGCAATCTGAATTGTCCAGTTATCTTTAAACACTCGGCGTCTGGCGCTTGAAAGCAATCTACACTAAAATGGCCCATTTTAGGTTTTTGAGTACAGTCCTGTGTAAAAAACATAACCAGTCTTGTAACTGCACAATAAAAGTCATTCTGCAATACATGTCTCAGCCCACATCCGACTCCCGGGCCCGGATGAGGACATAGGCGGAAACCTGGGCGGAGACTTGGGGACGAACGAGTGGCCGAAGGAAAGACGCGAGGGATTTTTTACAGACGAAAATTTTTAACGAGTCCGAAAGTAAAAAAATTTCTATTTTCGCCGCCAAAAAAGTTGATGACTTTTTTTTAGTCATCCGGCCAAAAGTCCGAAAGTCAAAAAAATTTCTATTTTCGCCGCCAAAAAAGTTGATGACCTTTTTTTTGAGTCTTAACGCTCAACTTTGGGGGGGACCAATGCATGGGCCGTCCCCCCCAACACCTTCTTTGGGTGGGACCCTTCCCTCCTGTCCCCCCTAGGTTTCCGCCCATGGATGAGGACTATAAATATCACAAAAATTAGCCAATACAGACGACGGAGATAGCATTTATTGTTCTGAGTCTGCCAGCAGTATAATACAGTACTTAGCTACCTTTGCGAGTGTTGATTCTTCCCAGCACAAGTCTTTGTCATATTGTAAACAAGTTGTTGTATTGTGAGCAAGTTGTTGTATATTGCGAACAAGTCTTCGTTGTATTGTGAACAAGTTTCCTCGTATTGTGAACAAGTTGTCGTTGTATTGTTAACAAGCTTCCTCGTATTGTGAACAAGTCTTTGTCGTATTGTGAACAAGTTTCCTCGTATTGTGAACAAGTCTTCTTCGTATTGTAAACAAGTCTTCGTATTATTGTAAACAAGTCTTCGTATTATTGTGAATAATTCTTCATAAGGCTAATGACTAATTAATGTGCAAGTAACTAAAATTTACTTAGGTATAATAAATATACAAACCGCATTGTTGTAGTCTTGCAATGAGGTAACCACCGATTTAGGTGATGAATCAAATTTATAGTACTGACATATTTGACATCTGAGGCACGAGACTAAGTAACAAATAACACAACAGTCGGTTAAATTATGCATTCATAACAGTTTAACACCATTGTGTATTTTCACTCCATGGAAATGTGAAGTAACAAAACATGATGATGACAGTGGTGAGGATTAATGATGATTATGATAACATAATTAGGCTTAATAAGGAAAACAATAAAAGAATCGAATTAAGGAGCTTTTATGCCTAACCTAATTTTACCTTCTCGACTGACCTGACACTACTATCCCTTGTGTAAAGTAGTGGCAGGTATTACTACTACTGCTGCAGCTGCTGCTGTGGCTGCTGCTACTGCTACTACTACTGCTTGCGATGGGGCCAATGAAAACTCTTCAACCATTTAATCAGTTCTGGATCCTTTTCAAGTGTAATGCTTTCTCTTAATTCCTCAAAGTGTTATCTCATCTCTAATTCCACAGTCTATCCAAAGCAGCGATAGTTTTGTTAATATCTACTGTGTCAAGTGCAGGCCTACTTGTAAAGCGGAAATTTTTCGATGTGTTTATATACAAAGGCAATAGTGTTGCAGACAGGTTGTAACCCTGCACTCCTGAAGTGCCATTCAAAACACATGGGACTTCCGTCGTGTAGAGCAAACATGCGGAAGAAGAACTTGATAGTTAATGCGTTTAAATCAACACTTACCTGCTCTGATGAAAGTCAAAAACAGAACGCCAGAGTGAGTAAGGGTTAAGCCAGTTCTATCCATGGATCTCTCTCTCCGGTCTAACTACAGATAAATTACCAAGAATGACATTTAAATTACCGGTACAAGGATTAGCTCTGTATAATTTTAAGACTGATTACATTTGGCTAACTGATAACGTTACATGCAGATTGTCCTATAGCTCAGGTGCAGGGGGAAGGCTGTCTCTTAGATGATCATGATGACGACGACGACAATGATGATTAGAACTTATAAGTTATTTTTCTGTTCTTTGTTTTTTTTGGGTATTTTTTGCCCTTTCTGTCACCCTAGGATGAGATGAATAAGGTGGTTTACTATTGTCTTCCTCACAGATAATTGTGGGCAAGCAATGTGTCTAGCTTCGGTACCCAGTGGCTTGAGGTAGATTCGACATTACAACCCTCCCATTACAAGGCACTGCACATACCGCTACACCATCGCGTTTGTGAAGAAGACAACAGGAAACAGTTTATAATCATAAAAACTATTCAGAATTTCATATCGCTCTCAAAACACCATCAATCGACAGCTCCTACCATAATAGGCATATAAATGTCATCTGCAGCTACAGGACAGTGAATTGACAGGCTGCAGTTCATGAGGATAAAGACAACAAACAGATATAGACTATGCCCAAGTGGCCTCAGTTTTGTGTTACTTAGGCATGCTTGCTGGCTGCCCTCAAGTAGTGTTATTTTTTAAATAAAGGTAGTGTTTAATACAGACATCCCTAGGTGGAAAGTTCCCCCACTCAGAAATGATATTCCCCAGAAAATTTGACAAAATGATAGTAGCTTTTAGCTGCTGCTGTTTACATTATTGTATTACATGAACTGTGTATACCTACTACATGATTATCATGTTATATTCACTATCATTGACTGAAGATATAATACTATGCATATTACAATGAGTAGGCCCTATACTATAAATTATACTGCTGATATTGTACAAATACTTTTTGTAAAACTTAATGGCTTGTCCCCAGTGCTTTCTTTCAAATTTAAAAATCTTTTGTTCCTTGAAACACAAAATCATTCATGCGAGAAGGTAGGCCTACAATATTATATCAAAACCGTAAATATAGAGGGGTTGAGAGCAAAATTATAGTATCCGGTCCCGGATACTATGATAATGCCGGTTTGCCTAAACGTCTTACTCTTCCCTTAAATTAAATACATTCATCAATCTTCGCGAAACGACTTTGTTTGCCCTATAGGGCCCCAAATTAGGTACCCAAAAGGCCCCAAATTTGGCACCCAACTGGGGGCAGTGAGCACAACCAAACCATCCCCTAATTGGGCTTGCCAAACTGGCCCCTATAGGTCCCCTAAAACTTTGCTGTCTGGGAATTTTACTACTAAAATGTCTAACCTCTTATATTTCTGTATTCGTTAGCAAATAGACCTGTCTCTTACATTATTATGATTTCACCCGACGAACTCTTATATTATTTTACGATTTCAACGACATTACCTACATTCAACGTAATCTATAATACGTCATGAATTTTGCGTTAGATTCAGAGATGCCGCAGCTGGGATTTTTCCACTAGATCTGGGATTTTAGACTTTGTCTGAGTTTCTGGTTATTTTTGGCAACATTCTGTTTATTAATTATTTTGACCACAGTGACTGGCTTTCACAACGCATGTAAGCTTATTGTGTACAAACTGTACACTATATGCATGACTATAAGCACTATATACATTGCACTTATAGTGAAATTCCTAAAAAAATTGCGCTATAAATTTTGTTCCACCTATAGGCCCTATATATAGGCCAAAGACTTTCGTGACTTGAAGATCCTGCGTGGTCGAGTGGGTTGTAGCCCGCTCGCCGCGCTGGCGGCCCAGGTTCAATTCCCGGGCGGGGATCTTTACAGCGGGTGGCTCGGTCGCAATATAAAAGTGGAGTGTGAGGTTGTTCTCTGCCTCCGACACTAATCATCTTCGATATGAAACAGTGTCGTTAAGCCCTGAACATTTCGTGACTTGAAGAACATTTTGCTAGTAACATTATATTCTCCTACACACAGTTGCATCAACTCAATGTTGCAGAATGGAATTGCAGTTGACTCATAGGCCTAGAGTAGGCTATAATAGAGTATAGACTAATTATAATGTAGCGGGATATGGCAGGGCTTTCTATACCCTATAGATTGATTCTAGAATCTAGACTCATATAGGCCTAAAGGGTCATAATATTATTATAGGCAGGGTTCTTCCATTTAGACTGGACAGTTTATCGCCATGGTAACCAACCACGCTCGTCAATCAGAGGCTCTTTGAAGCCTGTTTTGTCGTTGCGGCGTTTTCTTTAAAGGCTATCACCTTTCATGTTTGTGATTTCCCTTATCCCCTCTGGTCCCCTATAAAAGAGACTACACTGGCATCCTGCAGGCAGAGATCCTGCGTGGTCGAGTGGGTTGTAGCCCGCTCGCCGCGCCGGCGACCCGGGTTCGATTCCCGGACAGAGATTAATTTCTCGGATCTACTGCGGGTGACTCGGTTGCAATATAAACGTGGAGTGTGAGGTTGTACTCTGCCTCCGACACTAATCATCATAGATATGCAACAGTGTCGTTAAGCCCGAATACAACAACATCCTGCAGGCTATGCCTATAATGTAAGCCTAAGTAGGCAATGCATGCAGTCATTGAGCAAACATTGTAAATAGCCTACATGGCGTGTATGTTGAACGGTTGAACCTGTTGTTCTTTGAACTTGGATTACTTTGCGACGCACTTGAAGCCGCATCAATATGGACGTGGAAACTTAGATAATGAATGATCAATCGCTATAGGTCAGACTGGTCTGGTCTGTTACAGCCTAGATGTGCAGTTGGCGCCCGGCTGATAAGTAGCCTGTATTGGCTTTGCGACACATTTCCGATGACCCGGCCAGAGTCGCAAAACCAACTGATATTGGCCAGGCTTGTGAAGGCAGACGGTATTGCATATATATATATATATATATATATATATATATATATATATATATATATATATATATTATATATATATATAATGATAAACTGCTGAAAGGCTTGCTCAGCATGCAGAACTGCCTTTGTCATTTGAGCATTGCTCGAACGTAGGCCGAAGGACAGTAGCGGTAGCCTACAAGTGAGTGCGCTGCAGGTATATGGGCCGATCATCAACTGCGTCAGTTTGGAGATTGAAGAACGAAGAAGAGAAGTCAAAAGGCTGAATAATAATTATGGCGGATGTTCAACCAGCAGCAGCAGCATCGACGGTGGATGGAGATGGAAGGAATGTCCTCATCGCAGTCGACAGGAGTCAACAGGCGGAACAAGCCTTCGACTGTAAGATATATCATGAAAAATATAATGTTCAGTGCTTATAATGAGGTAGATTCTGTGGTGGCAACTGATGTCTAGATTAAACATTGTCTGAGACTCTGAGTAGACCTATTCTGTGATTTTTCAGGGTACATCAGAACAGTACATCGTCCTGAAAACCACATCATTCTGATCCACATTCCTGAGGGACCAACCATCGAAATGTCAAGTAAGTGGCTGCTCTTAGACCCACTGTTCTTACCTTAGACCTTACCAACAGACCCGTGCAGATCTGCACATCGGGCAATGCAGTCTCTCCATTCACACTGTTCTATTGTCTAGAAAAACTTTCTCCAATGTGCATACTGTAGATCTCTCGTAAAAAGTTGATATATCAAAAGTAACATCCTCGTAGAGCTACAGCATCAGTCACATTTAGAAAGCAAGTGAAACAGCTAGAAAGTCTTGAAAAGTCCTTCCTGCAGAATGATATTTTAGCCTCACACTGACATAAGTTGACGAGCCACTGGGATGTGAAACATCTTTGCCTGAAGGTTACTGGCAGCATTGCTGTTAAAGCAGATGAAGTCTTATTATTGTAGACGACAATGATTTCCATTAGCGTAGTATGTTGATCTAATCAAAAGTTACATTCATCACTTATCATAATACCTATAGGTAGTTAAACTAATGGTTCGTGCCAAGCCATGGACTGAAATTTGAAAGTCCGAAAAATTTATCTGGATGCATGGAATTGGATCTGAGAATTGTTGAACAGCTCTTGATCATAGAGATCTATGTTGATACTTGAAAGGTTTAGTGATGACAGTTGAAGAGTATAAATAGTTTTGTAATTGAACAACAGTTTACTAGATTAACTTTAGTCCTATATAAGCCCTACTCGTCTATAGATGCCTATCCTTGTAATTATGTCACAGGCCAATATGATTTATGATGCTAGTCCAGATGCCAAAGGAGATTGGCAAGAGCATGGGCAAGAGTAAAACATTGTCTTCAAAAACCACTCTTACCAAGCTCAAACACTTGAATTGTGGGACTAGTAGGCTGAACTGGACCACAGATCATACTTGATTCTCAAGTGAAATCAGTGTGGAAATACAGTCCCTATTATTATTGTTGATGAAATATAGGACATTGCAATTGCAAAGCATGTTCAATATGACTACAGAAATGGAGAAATTAATGAAATGTGACACATGATGGATTAGCAATCGGAGTAATCATAATTTTTCACCTTCTAAAACACCACTGGAAGCTGGAATATCTAAGAGATTTGCAGTTTTCTGCGAAACTGCAAAGATTCAAAGAAGCCTGCCAGTCTGGGCTAACTCATGAGACTATTGTGGAACTGCATCAATTGTCAAACGTTACCTATCTGGCTCTAGCAGACTTATCTACTGTACCATCTTGGTTTTTAAAATTTAATTCTTCTTGGTCACCTTCAGTCTTATGCCATCGAGTCTATATATAAGCCTACATGTCTTGGGGGGGGGGTGCATCTTCAATCCAATTTTTCATTAGTACAGGGTATTGCCAAGTATACATAGGCCTGTAGGACAATGTAGGTTAAGTATGTTGCAAATTTAATTCAGTTTAGTTTCTAGCTTGAATTAAACTTTTACGCGTCTTATTGAAACTTTTCCAGAAGGAATTCGGTTGTCCGATGGGGAATTCAAGAAACTGATGGAAGCAGAAAAGAATGAAACTGCTGAACTGACACAAAAATACCAGAAGAAACTAGACTCTCTCAAAGTAAGTTCGATCATATTTTAATTAACTGTACCTTAAAGGCCAGTTACCATCAAGCACACCATCACCCAAATGTCTGAAACAATGCAGTGAATGCGCAGTAAACAAGATAAAAATTCTAAGGCTGCACGGTTGGAGACCAAAACAACAGAATCCAAGAGCAAGACTAATCCTCAAGACCATCATCCAAGCGCCTGAGGCTGTTAAACAATGGCTAAACGTGGGTATGCCATTGGAAGAAATTCACCATTCTTTTGACAAGGAAGTTCAGGCCAGGATGGTAGAAGGCAGTTGAGCAAAAATGTGTAGAAGTTTGGAAGTTTTATAGGTGGGTTGGGAATACTGCAGATAATACGTTACTACAAAAACTTGTACTGTAGCTGAAAATGTAGGGCAGCCAGATTTGGAAGATTAAATTGTTAACATCGACGATGTACCGTATATAAAAATCCGGATCAAATTCAGAGACCAGATTATGGACTGGGCTGGGTAATAAGATTGCAATTTTAACTCATTTTGAGTCATCTACCTTTTCACTTCTTGATTAATTAATTAATTAATTGAAATTAATTTGTACAGGTGAAGGCCACCTATAAAACCGTCTACGGAAAGCCTGGAGAAGCAATCGTTGATGCCGCAAAGCACGAGAACGCAACCGTCGTCATCATGGGCACCAGAGGGATAGGAACGCTCAGACGCACCGTCATGGGCAGTGTGTCTGACTACGTCGTTCACCATGCACACATACCAGTCATCGTATGCAGAGGCAGCTAATCGCCAATGGTGAATGAAGAACGAGACCTAGAGCCATCATCGTCTGCAATCGGCCAAAAGAATTGAAGCGCTCATTGCGTGTATTGGATTTGTCATGTCAAATGCTTTATAGGTACAAGTAATTGTACGTTTCTTTTAAATAATTATCGAAGCTTAGTAGGCTGCAAGGTAGCATGACTCTGTTTTTTCAACAAGTTAATTTTTTTATTTAAATAACTCAAAAACTGAATTATAGTATTTAATTTTATTAACTGCAATTAATGAATTACAACATCTATAATTCATATTCAGTTGTATTGCTGGTAGATTCGTTTTGGAAAAAGAAGCCAAGACCCTTAATTAGCTTCAACAGATATGATGAGTAGTTCTAATCTTACTGAATTACTGGCTTTGCTTACCCTTTAATCTGAAAAAAGCAATGCTCGTTTTGGACAACATTATTTAGCCTACAGGTGTTATACGCTCAAGGGCGGGTGATAATATTTATGTACAAAGTTTATGTTATATGCCTTTTTAAATACTATTTTACAGAACTTTATTAATTAAAGACTAAACAACAAATGCCAAGAGTACTACGGATCAAAACAACTTTAATTGAACCACCTCCATTCTTTTTTATCCATCATAATTAGGAATGTCAAGTTCTGTGCCAAATATCATCACCACAGAAAACAGCACAGATGTGTCAAGCACGTAGACATGTCTTATCATGCAACAGTTTTGGTCACTTAACAACATACTCAGCTTAAGATACCAGAGTTTCTGCCAACATCAAATACAAGCATCTCCAAAAAACAAATACTGTACATGTACAAAAGATACTCGATTATTTATTTAGACTCCTTTTTGAGCTTTCTTGTCGTTTGCATTCAGTAGCATACACTTGCAAGTAATTAACAGTCCGATGCAGTAACCGATTTGATTGCCCCAAACACAGCTAACAGGCCACACCTGCAGACAAAACATTTAAGATACAACTATTTAATTAATAAATACCAGTAAATCAGACAGAAACAAAACGGCAATCTAATTTTACACAATTTATTATTAAGAACAGTAAGTGACAAGGTTACATGTAGGTAATACAGAAATTCACCCAAACTCGTCACATGAGCTCTCAAAAGTAATAAAAAGTTTGAAGAAGTCTACTGCTACTGCCTTAGTCAATGGACAGCATAAAAGGAAACAATGCATTATTTATTATGAAATGCGCAAATGTTTGCATGTAATTAGTCAACGTTCACTTCATGGAGCCTGTAAAGTGTAAATCCATGATTACTTTTCACGATCATCAGCCATAGAAACAGGACAAATAAGCACCAGGAATGGATACTGATGGCTGTCAGAAGATGTTCTACACAAATTCTGCATTAGACTAAGACTGAAACCTTTAATACACTTGTAATGCACATTCATATTGAGGCCATGAACTAATGCCATACTCAATTTACCTACTATCGTCACCCAGAAGTGTGAGAAGAAAAAATTAAATGTAGTTGTAATTGGTTGTTCAAGTCTGCTAGGCAACAGCAACAGAAAAAAACGTGAAACCTACAGCGATGCTGGATTAATAGATTGCTCTTTTCTTCATACAACTTCTTTATTGGTAGATCTACAGCTTGACAAGCTACAACGTCTTGCCAAATAATATTGACAGACAAACCATATTGCAGCCCCAGTATCGGCCTTGTCATTAAACTAAAACACTATAGACAGAGATAACAAAATCATCATTCATGCCAATTAGTTGCAATGCGTTTTACCTGCCACCACCTGTCCCAGTCAAGAGGAATGACGAATGCACCCAACCAAGCGCCAACGATAGATGACACACTAGTCATCAGTACATACTTTTCTGACCCATCCTGCAAACTAATAAGAACACAAAAAACTTCCTCCTAGCAGATTTTTTCTGAGCAATCATCTTATAATCAGTTAAAATATTTAAACTTGTGACAAAATGCCAAATAGGTTTGTGAAGAAAACAACTGACAGCTGAAAATTGTCATAGATGGCACAATTGAAATTACATGAAAAATAGGAAAATCAAGCACCATTATAATTAACTGTTTGCAGGTTGAAATGGAAAATGGTAACTGCAATATGAAAATTCATAGTCTAAATAATAAAAACATCATTTATGAAAATGCATAGATAACAAAACGTAATTTCTATGAACACTAGAAGCATTCTAATTAGAGTGTTCAAGTAGTACAGTAATTGAAAACATTAGGCCATTTAGCCAAAGACGCAGACTTACCCTTTGCTTATCCAGCTTTCAACAGTTGGTCCAACCATTAACAAACATGGAAACGCAGAAGTGAGTGCGAGAAGAAGAGCGAAGTAAAACGTCTCATTAGAAGATCTAAAATAAACAAACAACACATTTAAGCATAAATGTTGTTCAGCAAAAATAATCCAAGAATACTAATACCATAATTATGATTAAAATACTACTAAAATCATTATTTCTAAAGTGCAAATTAAAAATTACATCAGCACCGTAGTATGGTAAGGTTAACATTTTATATCATAGACATGTATTAGCATTGTCATAACGTCAGATAGCCTCTCATGCATTCTGTGTTGCTGACCTTGGTAATGGAGTCGACTACTTATGTAAAACCGTTGCTCAAACTCCATTTATTCTTATAAGAAATGCCTGCCGTGAGTTCCTATTGGCCTTCAAACATCTAACTTATCTCCTACATCAATGACTAACCATGTCTCTGATTAGCATTTGTGTGTGACTTTGCAAGCTTTCAAAATGGATGTACATAGTGTACTACTAACAATACTGTAGATCTTCACTTGTACAGTTAATAGAAAACTATTACTACATGTACAAGCGTTATTTAATGAATGATAATTTAAGTCCTTAAATGACATCTAAAACTGAATGAAGGGAAGTACTTACTCCACAACAGATGCACCAAACAGTATTAGGATGAGATGAAAGCCAAGGACAGAGACAAGCAGACTGAAGCCTCTCGATAACACCTGAGATACCTAAAAAGAATGAGCAACGCATTAAAAAATCATGAGGCTTCTCTTTTAACATAATTATGAGACACCTAAAAAGAAGACAACACATACCAAAATCCTGACTGGTGTGACACTCTATAGTTGATTACCAGGCACTTACCGGGTACCAGCATCTGCTCAGTGTTTCAAGCCCACATAGCACAGGCTTGCCTCATGATAACAAGAATCTGAATCTATTGGGTAATCTGAATTTGTTGGGTAATCTGAATTTGTTGGGTAATCTGTGCATCAACCTTCAATGGTAAGTCATTAGCGCATACCTGTCTCAGTCACCCAGTCAAATAGCTAACAGTGTTGCAGTATTGAGTCATTCAGGCCTAAAAAAAAAATGTTGTGTTTCCGGTAACAGAGCTAAAAAAAATTGGGTAGGTAGATCGGAAAATATTTTTATTTTGTAAAATATTTTTATGCAGTGACTATCCGAAAAAGTATACCCCACTAGTCTTTTTTGCACGCTGAAACAAAGTACGTGTTCTAAGCAAGTATAAACTGCCTATTTCCCGACTGTCTGCACCTAAAACTGCTCTAGAAACAGTCCTAATAATTTCATTTTGTTGACATCTCGTATGTTATGTCAATACATATGTTAAAAAAATATTTTTTTTGAAATTTTAATTTTTTTTTGAAATTTTTTTTTTTTGAAACAAATATTTTTTTAATAAAATTTTTTTACAAAAATATTTGGGTCACGGCCGTAAAAATGGGTCGGTCGGGTTACCGGAAACACAACAATTTTTTTTACGCCTTATCATGTGCTCTATTGAAAGAGTATATCAATCAGTCAACCGACTACTGCACCTCCATCTTTACTGGTCTCCCATGGTCTGCCAAAGCAGCTCAGCACAAACGCATGAACAAGGGAGACAGCAACTTTAAAAGTCAGAGAGTGGGCAATGACCCTGAGTTGCCGCAATTGGTAGTAGCAACTGCGGCACACCTGATCTACATAAGGTGCAAGGGTGAGTTCTGAGTCCGGGAGCATCCAGAGGTCACGCACCACCGAAGAAAAAGTCAAAGATGTATGTTTATTCCATCAGAACAATCTCGAATGTGGATACAGTCGTGGCCTTGAAACAATGGAGCTGAGACTGTTACATCATCATCATCATCATTGCTCTCCTCCATCCGGCCGCGCCGACGATGAGGCCTTTACATGGCGTCTTCACCCTGTTCTGTCCTTGATGATATCCATGGCATTCTTCATATCCATGTTCCTTTCGTTCAGATCTTCTCTTATGTTGTCCATCCAAGTTTTCCTCTGGCGCCCTCTGCTTCTCCCTCCCTCCAGGTTGCCGTGCAGGGCCGCATCTGGTAATGAGGCTATTACATAGCATCTCTTAAAATGGGTAGATGCTTGTTTTGAACTGCACCAGTTGTTCAAAACAAACATCAATCAGTTTCAAAAGACCCTATGCAACAGTTGGAACTGCCACACTGCCGCTGCTAAGGTGGACGATGGAAATCAAATTGCGATAGAAAATGAAATAATCACCATATAATTACGCTTTAACGAGTTTGTGTAGCCTTTAAACGTCCATGCTGTTAATACGTTTGCGAAAAATATGTAACAAGAAAGGGTTTTCAAAAAGTAGATAACATCGGTATCTGCCGCTCTTCTGCATCCGAATAGAAGCAACGCTATAACTGAGCATGCATTTAACCCGTTCGCTAATGCCAGATTTCGAGAGCCATGGGGCGATGACATTTCACTTAATGACTAAAAGTCGTTAGAGAAAGACTAAAACAATATCAGTACTGGCGATAATTAAAGAAGCAAGCGGGCAACGATAATACATCGCAAATGAAGGGCATGTGTTCATAGATATAATAGTGGCCAAGAGTACTCGCATAGACATGCCACATACCGAATCTTTTATATAGCGCTTAAATACGGTCCACTTTAAGGCGCTTCCAGTCCACGAAAATTTGTAACTCTATCTTTTGATATTTTGAAATTGTTTTAGAACCATTTTACGATAAACAATCTAATAGTTATTATGTATTCTGTTATCTGAGTTACTGTAAACTGTTTCAACTTCGCTGTAACCGGTTGCGGTCTGTCAACTGGATTGTTGAATAAACTTAATAAAGGAAAATTATTGTTATTACTATTTATGGTCTAGCTCTGTTTTAGTCAGAGGTCCAGACACTTATTTTTACACTTCAGACGTTGTGAAAATGCATCTGCTGACATGAGTCCCAGTTTGGATGCTTGCTGCTTGTTGCTGTTTAACGACGCTGCGTTGTGAAAAATATAATCAGTGTCGCCCTCATCCTTTCTCCAGGCGTGGGATTGTTAGAGAACGACCTATAAGCTTAGGTTTGCTTAAGCTTAGACTGATGATCATGAACGTAACGAGGCCTAAATTTCGGAGATTGCGCTATCGTCGTCGTCATCATATCCGTCGTAGTAGAACAGAGAACCAGCGTCGACTCGTCCACTTGTCGTCTTGCTACTTAGTTGGTTTTCTTAGCGTAGAATTGTTCAAATTGGGCGTACAAGCAAAAGAAAGACATATTTGGAATCAGGAAACAAAGCTGATCAAAACCTGATATAGCAACATCCTGGGAAAAAGAAAAAAATTATTTGATTTTTCCGGCTCAGAGGTCACCCAGCTCAACTCAATCAATTTTGAGGAAGGTTTCAACTCGACCACCTCCTGAATGGCCGAAAACTTGAACACAAGTTGCAAGTTGCATACTATGCATAGTAATTAGAATTTCAAAATATTATTGAAATATCTTAAATACTTTTCAAGATATCGTAACTTCCGTGACCCCCACCTTCCAAAGACATTGTGCAAAACATCATGATGTCCACCTTTAAAAATTTGATATCTCCAGAGCTGTTATTTAAATTTAGATTATTTTATTTTTATATGTGCAGTTTCTCTCATAGATTCCAAAACCATAATTATTATCATTGTGTGTCTATTCTTTTCAACTATATTAAATGTTAAAGGTGCATTCATATTCATTTATCTATAGAATTTCAATATTCAGTGATCAATAGGTCTATCTCCATAAATTATATGCTATACCAGGGAAAATGCAATGAAATTTTATTTGTATACTGTCTATTTGGCTGGCAATCAGTGTTTGATATAGATGTCTCTGGGGGGGGGAGTGTGCACCCCAGGAATGACATTTCTCCAGAAAAAGTGGACAAAATTTAAAAAAATTGTTTACATCATTGTATTAGGCCTACATGAAGTATTATAATATGGCATAATATCATAATATTTATGGCATAATATCATTAACTATTATGTGATTAAATTGCTATTTACTATTACAATATGATACTATCATATTGCAATGAGCATAACTTCCTGTATATATTTGTACAAATACTATTTATGTCTAACTAAAAAACAGAAAATTTGACAAAATGATAATAAATTTTATTTGCTGTTTACATCATTGTACCATATGAACTGTTATAATATACCATGATATTATTTACTATTATATGATTGTAATGTTATTATTTACTATTATAATATAATATTATATGATACAACATTGTTACAATGAGTATAACTTAGTGTTAGTATTTGTAAAATACTGTTTTTTGTACAACTGAATGGCTTCTCTCCAGTGCTATCTTTCAAATTACAAACTGTTCGAATTTCAAAATGTTTTATTCCTTAAACACCTAGTACCATTTGTTATGATTTCTTCAAAGTGTGTCCTGGTCAGCAATTCAGGACCATCTTGGGAAAGAGGGATAAACTGATTCCAGTGCTGAATAGTCAGCTTATAATATTATTATACTCATGTTTGCAGTTATTCATTGTAATAACCCAGCAATAGCAGAACTGAGCTGCTGAACTCAATACATAAGAGATTATTATTGTAATTATATATATATATATATATATATATATATATATATATATATTGAAATCATAAAAACTCGTTTGTGCCCAGATCACCCATTTAGAATTCGTGTTCATTGGTAGTCTATCAAACTTCTTAAATACTCCGTGAAATGCCTAAAAATGCAAAAAATATTTAAATATAATTAATTGTCATTTCTGCACACAGCATAATATATTTTTACATTGTTTCAGTGCATAAGATGAATATTCAGTTGTTAAGGTCTTCGGATCCATACTGAATTTTCCATCTCGTACTGGTGTGCGCTACCTATTCCATGCTTGTCCTAAACAAGGGTGCGTTGCAATGGAACACAGCATAATTTTTTTTTATTATATCATAATTTTTCTGTCAGGTCAGATGACAGTTTGGCCAGGATATGCTCATCATGTATTTTACGAGTATATCTTCTTCGTCCGACTGGTCAGTTGTGTATTACTTGTGGTCATGTATTCCCACAACATACAACGCTGGTTGACAGATAGTCCTTTGTATACTGTTCACTAGAGGAAAGACATGTTCAGAATCAGGAAACAAAGCTGATGATAACCTTATAAACTCACATCCTGAGAAATGAACAAATGACTAAGTGCTCAATTAATTGAATCCTGCAAACCTGTAATTTTGCTTACAATTACCCATCTACTATGGTGTAATTACGAAATGTTATGAATTGGTTGCCGAATAAAATGTTATGTTAATTACCCATCTTCAAATTATCTGTAGTGTCAGATTATGTTTTATTTATGTTTTGTAACATTTTCTTTATAAATTTTACATCAATAGTCATATATTCAACAAGTGCCATTTGAGTTAGATTAAAATCTAATTGAAGTCATTCAGGTTAATATTTTGGCAAATTTGTCAACACATCAACACAGCTGTGCATGGGGAGTATGTACAGCTATAAAGCATTCACACCTCCTGGTTATGCATCATTTCTTATGTGCATAATGTATCAATTCTTGGATACCTCTGGGAGTATTTCCCACAAAGGAGTCCAGCTGTTACACTATCCTTTGTCCACCCCATTGTACAGTTGAAGTTGTTCAGTTTAGGCAATCGTCCTAACAGTGGACTGCTTGAGGAGTGGTTCTTTTGCAATGTTGAACGAAAGCATCTGATGTAGGTGGTAATAATTCGAGTGTTCTTGATTTCTTGGTAAAGGTTGTTCGTGTGCTTTGTTAAGGTCAGTGCTATCACTAGTCATATCAGGCATGTTACTGACAATTGACAAACCATTGTAAAACTGATATTTATGACAATCATGCACTGCTTTATCGATGTCATATGTGACTTCACATAGATTCAGGAATACTTCAGCGACCAATGGACACGAATCCAGGCTTTGTAGGCTGCAACTTGTCATTACTGGCAAAACATGATACTGTGTCGCCTCATGTAAAACAGAAGAAGACTTTTTGCAGCAATTACCACTCATCAGGATTCACGACTAAGAA
The DNA here is from genome assembly GCA_945859605.1 of Lumbricus rubellus. Lineage (NCBI taxonomy): Eukaryota > Metazoa > Annelida > Clitellata > Crassiclitellata > Lumbricidae > Lumbricus > Lumbricus rubellus. The sequence goes on along the minus strand of OX243816.1, from coordinate 16,941,615 downwards.
AATTTGACAAATCATGAACTGCCATCAGCTCATGGCTTATTTGTTCCAATGATATGCCAAATTTTTTATCAAAAGTGCAACATATTCTTGCCCAGTTGATGCCAGGAGGTATACTGCATCTCAGACATGTAGGTGCAATGCCATCACCCTCATCCAAGTCACCAAGTGGTTCCAAGCAGTCCAGGTGGGTATCACTGCGGTGGGCAGAGGTCAAGGAGGACATGGAAGTTCATTTCCCTGAACAGCTCTATATGCACATCACCAGCGTCATCCTCGTTTGCTAATGTTTCGGATGTCATAGCATCCGGATGTAAGTAGCCAGCTCGTCTTAGACTGTCCATGAAGACCTCATGCTACACCGGATAAAACCCCACCTGATAAAAAAACACGACAACCCCCAAATTTTACCTAGGACATTATAACTCCACGGACAAAAAACCCATTCCCCTGTGCAAATAGCCTATGTCTGTATTTAATTGGTGGAACGCGTTTCGTCAATCCAGTTTCTATTTAAATAGCAACAATTGTTTTATCAAGCCAACTTCTATATAAGTTAGATAGCAATTATCTTTCATTAATCCAGCCCCAATTTTAGCAAGAATATTTGCATCAATCCAGCTCCAATTCAAGCAATAATATTTTCATCAATCCAGCTTCCATTTAAGTGAAAATTAATGGTAAAACTTCAGTTTAGGTGCGTAAATTATTTCGGTAACAGCCCGCTATTCCGAGGGTCCACTATTCCGAAGGTCCATTATTCCGAATGTCCGCTATATTTTATTCGTTGTCCTTGGTGGTTAGGGTGGGCTAGGGTTAAGTTGGGGCTAGGGTGGGTTAAGGTTCGGGTGGGTTAGGGCTAGGGTTAGGTTGGGGTTAAGAGTTGGGGTTAAGGTCGGGGTTCGGGCTGGGGATAGGGTGGGTTAACCGTTAAGGTTAGGCTGGGGTTAGGGTTGGAGTGGCTTGGGGTTGGGGTTAGGGGGGTTGGGGTTAGGGTGGGTTAGGGTTATGGTCCGTTAGCGTGGCTAGGGTGGGGTTAGGTCTGGGGTGGGTTACGGAAGAGTTAGGGATAGGTTTAGGGTAAGGTTTATGGCTAGGATTCGGAATAGTAGACCTTCGGAATAGTGGACCCTCGGAATAGTGGACCCAAAGTCCCAAACCATGATTTCAAACTGGATAGTTGTCTGAAATTATCTTTAACACTGTAACAAACATGTCCTCATCACGGAATCGGTTGCGGAAGACAAATTCATGGAGGTAAGAAGTGAATGAAGATTTTCATCCATCTAACTTCAATTTAATCGAAAACATTTTCATCAGAAGGTTACTGTCCTACACACACGAATTGGCTAGCTACCCGTGCGGGCCGTGCCGGGAAGAGTTGCACTGATGAGTTCGTATGTTGCACAGTTCGATAGTGTTACACTCACATAGGCCTATACTGTTAATAATATTCTGTATTGAAACAATCTGGTTGATGAAAGTAAGCACACAACAACAGCGCTAATTGAGTGATTTACTCTCAAAATGGTAATATCATTAATATATCATTAATACAATTATTGTAATGTAATTATTTAAAACAATTATTATTATTTACGACACGTGTATTGCGATATTGGAAAACAGATGGTAACCCATATCAACGAAGTGTACGTGAAATCACGCAAATGTGTATCATAGTCAGCCCAACTGTACACAACATAGCCCAAAAGAAGGCGCGGTCATCTTTTACAAAAGTGTCTAAATTTAAGTATTTGCAAATATATTTACAGGTAGTGCTATATCAGGATATTTTTTAAAAATTTCAACCTTTAAAAATAGAAAGTTTGTTGCTTGTACGTATAAGTTGAACAATCCGGTGGGTTTCTGTCTTTTATTGCCCGCACTAACTGGTCGTCGTTTCGTGCGAGGGAATAAATCGGATGAATGAATTGGGCGTCTGGGGTTGGCATGACAAAAATAGCGTCGAAATCCAAACATTCCGAAGACAAAATGGTTAGAGGTCAACTACTTCTTGTGGCTTTTTTCGCCCTGGCCTTAACAGTGGTTGCTGCTGACGATGGAGACAGCGATGACGAACATCACCACCACGATCATGACCATGATCATCACGATCACGCTGGTGACAAAGAAGTGCCACCAGAAGAAGCGGAAGAACTAGAATATAAGAAAGGGTCAATCTGTGGCTACTGCGATTACTGCAAGGTTCGTTTATAGTGTCCAGTTTATATTTTACGATCATTAGATACCGATCACAGCGCTTTCTATATTTCAAGTACAGGGCGGACGTTTTGCATGTTGTGTGCTTAATCGTAAAACGATAAACTGAAATGCGCCAACTTTTCAGTACTCATCATTGCTTCACAGACTTATATATACACCAAGAGGGTATTCTTTGTCGTAAATGTCGGTTAGGTCAGGTTACGTGTCGTGAGGGTCGGTTAGTGTTTGGTGCTATTGTCGTCATTAGAAACTGGTGGATTGATGGCGATAATTTCTGACAAAATAAAAGTTTGATTGATGAAAATAATATCAATGAGCCAGAAGTTGAATTTGAGGTAAAATCCCATTATAGCGTCGGTAATTATTTTCTTAGCGTTTTTCTAGCGGTTTCATTTTCAGCGGTGATTATTTCTTAGCGTACGCATTTCCGCTTTAATACGCGCATAAACATTCGATATATATATAATAAGCAATACTAACTTATAAAAAGTTGAAATGGCAGGGAGACCACGAGAATCAACGACAATTGTACCGGTCAAGGGGTAGACGGTCGCCGATGGGCTTGCGACGGATGCGGTTGCCGGAAGTCCGTGCGTTTCACCAGTGTCCATACACAGAACATCGAGAACACTTGGATGCTCACAAAGCGCAAATTGAAGCGACAATTCGGCACCAGCCGCGCTCTACTTCCGTCCTATTTACACGAATTCGTGTATCGCAATAGATTCCGGGGAGAAGACATAATTAACAACTTTATAGTCACCTTGGGTGACAATTATGCATAAACTGCACGTTGTGTATGTAATTCTGATGCGACGATTTAATTTGCCATGAAAACAATTACCGACGCTATAATGGGATTTTACCGAATTTGACAATTTCGGGAAATGGAGTGGCTCTTAAAATATAGTCCATGTTTCAATGCCACTTGTGCTGGCAAAGACGCCATATATTTCCTTCCTTCGATTGTAAAAGTATGCAGTGACGGGCTGGCGACGCTATGGTAGGTTGCGGAAGGTCTTTGACCTGACTATTTCGCGGTCATGACCTGCCTTGCAACCTGCCAATATCTTCTTACATTTGATTTCTTCGACTACTAAATCAGGAAAAGTCTGGCATGAGACTGGAAGAGCTAAGAGAGGCGACTAGGGAGAGGATCAACTGGAGAGGATACACCAGGGCTTTCGCCAGAGCTCCAGAAGCTGACGGCACCAGGTGACCAGGTGACGAAATCACTGCAATGACCTTGGGCGACCTGCCTAAATTTTAAGGCTGACGCCGCCACTGAAAGTATGTCGTAAAGTGTGTGTAACAACAGAAGCTATCTTTTCACTATGAATTCCCCAAAAATTTAAGCACTTGAACGGAGGTATTCCATCACTATAGTGGTTTTATCAACATGTATGCATTAGAACTCAAAGTTGTGCTACAACAAAATAATTAAGTTTTCCTGAAGCGTCATTTTGCAAGAAAATTATGCAGAGTATTCAAATAAAATGGTGTTCATTGATAGAGTGCAATATCTCTTTGTATCAGGGATTAGCGTGGAACAGAGTCTACCCAAATGTAAGAAGAGGGGTGCAGGGGTGTGTACTGTGTTGTGTGTATTTAAATATAAATTTACTATTTTGTATTAAGGCAGAATGACTTGATGCTGTTTCAGTTTTGCAAGTTATGTGATGCGGATTGTCCGTGTGAGAAAAGTCCAACAAAGCCAAACTGTCACATGTGCAAGGTATTCAAATTCCTCTTATGTCTGTAAATATATATATTAATTTGGCTTTTTCAGTTTAGTAAATTTATAGTATTGTTACATATTTTGAGATTTGGAACTACCAGCAGTTGTGTTGTAAGTTTATGTGTGTTTTGTCTTGTTACATTCCATAGGTTGTCTTGAAAGGCTAAAAGCTCTTTGTGTCTGTGTTAATGTTTATAATTTATTTCTTTAAACATACAGCATTGTTAAATTTTGGGTAGTTATCAAATTGACTGCTTTTGGTTGCATATGGCAGATTAACTATTTTAAAAATCTAGACCTGAATGAGTTGTATTCATTGATTTTTAAAATGTTTTTGAACAGTACTGCAAGTTCTGTTATCTATGCAAAGTCTGTGATACAGTCTGCCAGCCGGGTGAGTCTTTTATGTTTAAATCTAATATTTAAGTACTAACAGTTTGCAACTCACTGGTTTTTCTTAATGATTTCTATGGTGCTGGTGGCATAAACTACAAAAGTTAATATCTAAATGGCCAGATCTCTAGAGGAAAAGAGGAGCTATCTTGGGGCAGCCCTGGGTAATTGGGTATGATGTGCTAGTGTTAGTGTCGTCATTTCCTTAGCCTTGGGATATAAGGTTAGGGGGCCAATTCTCTCCATCACCATCTCAACTTCCCACTTACATGTATATTGTATGGTGAGTGTCTTATCATAGCTGAGTTGGATTAAAGTGCAGGCGGAGCAGATATATCTCAACACAAATTTATGCCCTGGTAGAGCCACAAAGAATTAATGTTAAAAATCGCACAGTTCAAGAGTGACAATATTTTTCAAATAACACATGTTGAGCAAGAAAGTATTGATTCATAACTTTTAAAAATAAATTTTGGTACTAGAGCTGTATAAATTTGCTGTTTTATGTACAAGTAGTAATTTAGCAGTTGTGTGTTGACCACGTCGTTAAACTGTGCATTATTATAATATGTGCTGTTTTTCTCTAATAAAGCTGGCTTAACTAACTAGAGTAATTAGTATACACAATGTTCTGTGTTATAATAAGTGTTATAATTATTTATTTAAACTAGGGCTGTAGATTTTACTGATTAATTAATTTGAAAGTTTTCATGCTTTACCTCACGTAGACCAAGATAATAGAATTTAATCGATTAATCGTGATTAATTTTTGGAGATTAATCAACTAAAATTATTTTAATCACTACCAGTCCTAATTTAAGCATTCTCATTTTTAAGATGGTGTCTAAAAGTTTCATTTTTTCAATTGTAGGTGGAATTATTGATCGCATTTCAGCATCAGTTTTTAAGTAAGTATAATTAGGAAACATCTGCGTTTTGCATAATTTGCGAGTGTTTTTCTGGTATGGATACATATGTAACTTGCACTGAAGGTACAGCTTGGAGCTTTCTGATCCAACTTTGTCACAGGTTATACTTAACTTTCTTACGTTTGGGTATGGGATAAAGTTGGAAGCATGAGCTGTCTTCTGACAACATTTGGGAATTACAGGCTAATCTTTTGGTTATATATAAATCTGTGCATGTGTGTATCAAGACACTTTTAAGTTAACAGATCTAAACAAATTTGAGTTTAGACAATTTCAAATTGTACATGGATAAAGTCAAGGACAACTGTATGTAGAAGCAGAAAGGACTAGACCAAGGTATAGAGTAATGTGACCAGATCCTGTCAATCTCACTCAGCATGTTCAGTGTGATCCAGGCAAAAGAGAGCTGTTGAATAGTACATGTGCTTAGAACTGCAAGATTCTAAACATATGAAGGGACAACATCTCTGACACTCCTTCCGGAATGAGCCAGTGGATCAGTCAAAGACACAATACAATTGTTTGTGCACATGTCAGGCAGTCAAAAGCTGATGAGATATTCACTACATCACGATTCCATGACTAGAAATAAAAAGTTCATCGCCCACAGACTAGGCTTGATTTCGAATGGAGACGCACTGGACTTTTGTGTTGTAAAGTGCATTGCATTTAGATAATACCGACAAGACGCTCCATACCAGATGTCTGCTTTGCCATGGCATACACCAGGGAGCTCAGTGGTCCACTCTAGAGTAAGCTGGATTGGCGATCTAAAAATGTCAGAGACTCTCAATCACATTCAGATCCAGTAAATGGGCAAGCCTGTCTAATATCCTGGTGTTGTTCTGGCACTTCAAATTGTTGACCATTTTGGTACACTCTAATCGTCTTTTTAGATGAATCCAAACTTTTTGCCTGACACTATTATTGTCTTCGAAACCTCTGAATTTAAACCTTCTTAAAATGAATCTAAACCTAATTTAGTAAAAATTAAATTTGAGCAGCTGTAACTTAACTGAAACAACAATGAACTAATTTTAACTCAAGCTTAAGATTCAAATACACGCACTTGTTTAATAAGTATACATTACTAAATCTGAATTGATAGAATGCATGGATAAATTGTAAGTACCAGAGTGTTCTTTTTGTCTACCCTTTGTCTACCCTTATGCTGAATGATTCATTCAATGTGTATTTCCTAAAACACATTAATCAACTTCACTATTGTTCCTGGATTTGCCATGTTAAGAGTGATAAGTTTTTTAGATTTACTTTGTTTCCACTCTGACTGTAAAAAAATTGTCTGTATAAATTGTAGTGCATTGCCAAGGTACAACAAGGATGAAATAGACAAAGATATCGATGGTGTCAAGACATGGATAGATAAGAAGAAAGATGAACTCTGAATTATGTTTCTATACTCATGCTGGGTTAAGTGTTAAAATGTTTTTGAGACACTGTTTGATTTTTTTTACTCTGTTAAAGTAAGTGTTTGTTAATGAAACCTGTAATTAAATAAATATCTGAATTGTTTTCCAGATCTTTGTGCTGAACAATTTTGTATTTTAAAACAAAATACATGTTACTTGTGTATAAATGACTGTCTACTAGTTCAACTAACTGGTTAGGGTTTTATCACAAAATATGTGATTATTGACAAAAGTTTTTTGTCTGGATATTAGATTTAAATAGATTGTGATCTTTTGTAAAATCAAATCTGCTACTGTGCATTAAAGTTTCTTTGTTACAACCTTCAATGACAGTCTTCACATTTTTGTGTGACCTCGGCCAAGAAAATGGACCACTTACTGAGACTTGTTAACATTTTCCATAATTATGCTGATATAAGAAAGTCATTTTTAAAATTTTATCAGGACGCTTGGTCCAAAATTTATTACCTTTGTAAATGAAAATATCAAAAATCATTTGAGGAAATTACAAATAAAAACCTCAATCTGTCTCTTGTCTTTACCTGATGCATTAATTGCATTTTTGGCCTTAAGGCATCAAGTGGTCTCTTTTCTTGGCTGATGTCACAATAATGTTTTAAAGAATAAGTGAAAGTTCCAACTAGTACAAATTACAAGAGGTTAACTATTTCAAGCCTTGGGCTAAAAAAATTTTTCTCTGTTTATAATGCTGGAAACAGTATTATATTGTAGTTGCCTCTAGAAGCCAGCTTTGTCCTAATTTATTTGTACTTTGTAACTACACATTTGATCCAGCTACACGCTTGATCTAATCACTCCATCTAACCACACACTCGATCTCACTTCCGCCTCCTCTGTCTTGTCTCTCAAACTATCACCCTATGTTCTCATTCTTGATCATTGAGCACTGACCATTACCTGATCATAGCCAACCTTGATATTAAACTTTTTCTTGACTCCATCCTTCCACTCACTCTGTCTCATCGGGTCTTGTTGACTGTCACGCCTTCATCAAAAATATTCTTCGCTCACAAGTTGGCAACCTGATTCTTTCTTAATCCATCCTCTTTTTATTCACTCTTGTCTTGCACCTTGTCTTTTTATCCTAATGTACAAATGCTTCAACAATTGCGCACCAGGCTACCTTGCGGACAACATCAAACCACTAACAGACAATCCGAGTAGGTCCCGGCTGCTCATCCAAGACCACCGACGTTTCCATTCTAGCGATGAAAACTTAAATGAGTGATCGCACCTTTCGGGTCGCAGGCCCATGCGCCTGGAACAGTCTTTCAGCAACTATCCAGGAAATAAAAACTGAATCAACTTTTAAAAAACAATTGAAGCTGCACTTTCTCTCAAGATCATGACATTTACTCTGACAGTTATGCGTGTAAAGCATCCTAGAAGTGGCTTGCTACTGATGATGCTTTATAAATTGTCACTCGCAATTGCTCATGTGCTTCGGCATGAAACTCTGATTCAGTGTTTGTGCTGTTGTCGGGAGCACTTCTCAGTAGATATCTTGAAGGGGCATTATAACAAGTGCACAATGCACATACATACTTCTGATACACATCTATCCTCGTCATAACCGCTTCTCCAAGCTCTTGTGCTCCTGCTTCATGTACATTTGTGTCCTCCCAACACCCCCTCCCCCCAGCACATCCGGCTCATGCTCAGCTTCAAGACTGCCTCAGGCATTGTTACCTTGATTGCCCACCCACACCTCGATTACTGCAACTCCCTTTTCCTCAAACTTGATTCTAACCACTCAGGCACCTGCACAATATCCAAAACTCAGTGAAGGCCAACAAATGAGGCCGTCTGAAATTGAAGATTACATTGCCCGACTAAATTTTTATGTTTTCCAATTTGACTATGTAGACTTTGGCTTCGACTGGCATAACAATTCTGGTGTTTTTCTGCTTTAACCCATTCTGTAGCTTCAGGCTAATTCTGTTGTATGACCTTTAGGCCTACCATAACATGCATGGATAGTGTTATGCTGACGGTTATAATACAAAGTGTTATTGACTTTGTTATCGAAGTTTGTCTCGGCCTCAGTCACTTTAACCACGGTTACACAGAATCTAGGGTAGCGGTGATTACTCTAAACGCCAGCGCAGGGTTGCGAGTACTATAGACTGTCGTGATGAGTAGATAATAATATTGACCTCTTGACTTCATTCGCTCGCAGGAAACTCATTGGAAATTTCTGCGCAGGCCTCGGATTCTCGCTAAATGCGTCATTTGTGCTGCTGACGGGTGTGACTTTCCCCGCCCATTGCACGCCTTGTGCACAAAAGTAGGCGGTGTCCGTGAACGTCAATTAATGCCCTTGTTTGGCTGATGAAGCCAAGGACAAGCCTAACGGTCCTTGGGCTCATGCGCATAAAAGTAGCCAAGGTTAATACATATTCATGAGGCTAATACATATTCATGACTATACTTATGACGTCTTTCGACGCATTGGGCATCAAAATGAGAGAAACGGGTTTTCAAGCAGCACGAAACACAAAGGCCTTTTGTTCCGGCTGTTTGGGAATTCGTGATCAGTCGGGTTTAGTAATTTCCGGCAGTATTTCGAGTTTATTTTGGGATTTTGATAACATGATGTTTGTATAAAGACCATTTTAGATAGACAGTTTAATCAGATACAAGACTGAGTTGAACTAGTGAACAGAGGAAGAGCGAGTTTAAAGTTACTAATTTGTCTGTCAACGCTGTGTGAAGCTGATAATCGAGCTGTCGAGTTTTGTTCGACTTTGTTCTGAAGAAAGGTTTTGACAGCAGTGCCTTTATCGCTTCTAGAGTTTCAAGCTCAGAACATCAACTGCCATGGGTCTTCTGTTTGCGAAGCTGTTACGTCTGTTTTCATCACAAGGTACTTTATTGGTGTTCAATACTAAATTAACAGAATTCTCGACAACAATTTTTTATGTCAGGCGTTAGAATCCTGAAAACCCGTATAGACAAATCTGCCAAACTCTTGAATGGTAGGCATTCGAAAATATCTTGAGGAATTTGTCTAATAATTTTGCTTTAACTTGATGAATAGATGACAGGAATCGATCGGCAGAAAGTGTTTGAGAGTGGGGTTAATACCAAGTATCCAATAATTACTGAATGAATCCTTGAAGTAGATAATTTTCTGTTTCACTTCTGACAAGCTTTTACAGATACTATGTATAAGTTTTTAGTTGTCTGTGTTGCTATATATCTAATGTTAGCTGTGTATCTTGATATTTTTCAGAACATAAAGTCATCATAGTTGGTCTTGACAATGCAGGAAAAACCACCATTCTGTACCAATTGTAAGTTTTTTCAGAGTGTATATTTTTGATAGTGTTATTTAATGATGTTAATATTCAGTAGTTAAAGTGGTTTGGATGAGCAGTGGGAACGCCGAATACGTGAACAGTGGGAACGCCCAAGAAGAGTTTCATTTGAATGCATGTGTTTCTAGTGTTCCATGCCAGTGAGCAGTGGGAACGCAAGCAAAGAATTTCGAGAGCAGTTGGAACGACGTTCCAACGCGTTCCCGCCCACTTTAACCCTGTTGATATTCACATTTGCTTCACTTAAGGATGTGAAGCCATGTGTATTTTCAATGGCAGCATGATGATTATATTGGGCCTAATTTTATATGAAGCATGTCTGTTTTAATTCCATATTGAATATTCATTTATATGAAATAGCTGGTCTTCATGTACTGACGGCCCTCTTAGCAGATCTTGGGTCATGTTTCTGTATGTCTAACTCTTCTATGCTGTGTCTCTTTATTTTTTTGGGTGTAACCTTGCGAATGTAAAGTTTTTGTCCATATTAAATAAGTCATGCGTTTGAGTGATTATTTAGCTGTGTTAAAAATTCCCAGGCTTTTAACTTACATTACACTTCAAAATAATTTACTTATCGGAACATCATTCTTTTCCAGTCTGATGAACGAGGCGGTCCATACATCTCCAACGATTGGAAGCAATGTTGAAGAAATTGTCTGCAGGAGTACACACTTCGTTATGTGGGACATCGGAGGCCAGGAGTCACTTCGAGCCTCTTGGAACTCGTACTTTTCCAGCACAGATGTACGTTAGCCACTGGTGCTATTTTTGGTTCATTATTATACAAATAAACTTGAATAAATTATTTAACTATGAAAAATAAGTTCTTTGCTTGCTTGGTGTCTGAACAGACTCACCAAGTATTTTGATAAGTACATTGTTCTTACTTAACAATTATATATATATAATATATAATAATTTGTTATGTTTTCAGTTTGTCATTCTTGTCATCGACAGTACAGACAGAGAAAGATTAAGTGTTGCAAAACAAGAACTCTATCAAATGCTGGCGCATCAGGTAAATTACCTTTTATTATCAGACATATGTGTAGTGTAAAAAGCATCTAACACAACAATTTTGTATACTAGATTCAATCTGTGTTAATTGAATTTATTTTATTTTACCAGTGTTTGATCAATTCCAGTTTTTATATTGTATTGAACTATTTATAAAGCACATCTCTCAGCAAGAACCTTTGAGGAGCGCACTCAGTGCAGCAAGCGACCTCTTGAGGATAAGTGCAGTTATTCAGTTAAGCAAAATAAAAGAAGAAAGCTAAGCCAGACAGAACTGATGCACAGGTATGTGCACTTGATATGTGCACCTGTGTTGTGCATGCAAAGCCATATATCGCATGGATTTACTAAGTATGTGTTTCATCTTTGTGTTGCTTCTTTAATGGCAGGACTTGAAGAAGGCTGCGGTCTTGGTGTTCGCTAACAAGCAAGATGTTCATGGAGCCATGTCGTCTGCGCAAATCATGCAGCACCTGAACCTTACGTCGTTAAAAGACCATCGCTGGCACATTCAGAACTGCTGTGCTCTCACAAGAGAGGGGTAAGTAGTCGTGCCAAAGTGGTTTTGAGATTTAATGTATTGTTTAAAAGAAATATGATGTGGGTTGGTGTACCATTAATCAGTTATAAAGCTTTTGGCTTTGAGAAATGCTGTGAGAGTGGGTTTCATGTTTACTCATTTTCCATCTCTGTTGACTATTATAATGACACATTACTAAATTCTTGTGATGATACTTCAATTTGTTTATGCCATAAAGCTTTGATTCTTGAAGGAATATTGCTTCCTTTGATGCAGAGATTGAAAGAGTGGAAAGCAAGACAATTAGTAGCATTTTAATTCAAACACTTATCTGCCTTATGAAAGACTGTACATTGTGTACAACACATCCAGTGGTTAAAGTAATTTAGATGAGCATTGGGAACTCCAAAGAAGAGCTTCATTATAGCACATATACATTTCAAGGGTTCCATTGAATCGTAAGTGGTGGGAATGCAAGCAAAGACTTTTGAGAGCAGTGGCAATGGCATTTCCACACATCCCCCACCTACTTTAAACACTGAATACAACTGTATTTTGTATTTCCCTCCATCCAAATTGCAGACGTACACACACGGCCATATGACAGAATGTTGATGGCACTGAGCAGATGTGCCTGTAAAACTTTATCGAAGATCCGTAACAACTATTGCCTGGATGAAGACTTGAACATATACTCTTTTTGTAACAGGCCAAGCTCCCTATCCATTTGGTCACTTTGAACTTATTGCCTTCAATAAAAAAAATAATTGTGTTTTTGGAAATCTATTCTGTCTCTTTTGTGCTTTTAAGCTCGTAATGCCAGGATTGTTTCAACTATTAACGAGCTGCTTGTGTTTTGTTTTAGTTTAAATCAGGGTCTTCAGTGGATGTGCAACCAGCTGCAGAGGTAACAGACGACAGACCTAGTCATTCCAGATTTCCTGTCCAAAAGTCTTTGACATATTCGCCAGTATTTCTCGGACTGGTAGCCTTTCTGCGTTTGTTGATACAGTGGTCCAACTTGATCGTTGGATTGGTTGCCATTGGTTACGAGATTCTTAGGTAAAAGCAAAAATCAACCAGACTGTTGTGATGCCTTGTGCAAATGGTCACCAAGGCAAATGTTTTATATATTTATATCTGTGTTGTTGTTGTTGTTGATATGTCAGCCTTGTTGCAGAACTTTGTCTGTTGCAGTGCATTGGTTATAGACTAATAGTTTATGCGTTTCCATTTTCTTGGCTTCATCCCGTTAGTCCATTGCTTCCAGGGGCAGCCTTGAAGTGGTGGCAAAGCAATAGTTTGTTACCGATGATGATTCTCTCTACACCGTTCGTTAACATGTCTGTTTTAAAAGGTTTCAAAATTGCTTTCCATTCGTAATTAACTACCTAAAAACAATTCTGTATGGAGCTATTCATGAGAAATGTTATGGTATGGATGGTACTTTTCAGTAGCACCAAAGACTTGACTGTTTCAAAAATCATAGGGCAATTTGTATTCCCAACTATTATACGTAATGTTTTGTTAACTGTTTCCTAATCTCAGGGAGGACAGGCTTACGCTGTTGTGGAATCGCAATACTGTAAAGAAAACTTGTTTGCTAATTCGTTGTAAATGTAATGCAGCTTTGCCCACCTGCTAACATTTTGTGTAGACTTACCAGTGTCATTGGTGCAAATTGTATTGTTTGCACACTTCTATTAATCTTGTTTTTAACATGAATTTCCTGGTGGTGTTGTACAGTAAGTTTGACGTTATTTCTTCAGCGTTAGAGGGCATCTTAGTTACTTGTATATTGTTATCATCATCATGCGCTGGCGTCAGGCATTTGACCTGACTCGTGCGAATAAATGGTCTTTTGATCATTTCATTTTATGCTCAATCATGTATGATCTGGTTAATGGCCAAGACAATTACTTTATATAATAGATGTTAATGGTATAAAAGCCAGTTTTCAATCTTTGTGGTCAGTAAAGTTTGTGTGTTTTATTGCTGTATAGTAAACTGCATTATATATATATTTTTATTTTATGTTTTGTTTCTTGTAACAATTATGTTGTGCATATGCGGTTTAAGGTACTATAAGCAACCGTGACAGGTTTTTTTGTAGGGTTAGAAAGATAAATTATCTCATTCTCTCTGACCCAAAGTAACTGTCTAGTCACAATTAATGTATTGGCTCCACTATAGTGTGACCTGCAGCCAAACACTAATGTGACTACTGACTCTTTCTAATATTCTGACAGGAATGTCTGATTTTGGTTGCAAATTTTGTACCAGTTTTGTGCGTTTTGAATGTGCTCTTTAAGATGCTGTTGAAGTGCATAATGTAAATGTTCAGTTAAAGTATATTTGTGTTATAAATAATATAATTATATACATTTCATTGTAAGAAAGTTCACACATTTTTTATTAGGGACAGTAGCATTAAATCCTACTCATGTAGTTGAACTTGACTGTTTTATGATTTTTTTAAAATTACGAGTAATGCTTTTGAATTGCTCTGGATGGTCCGGCTAAATTACCAAATTCCTGGCTGTAGAACCTTCACTAAGGACCCTCATCGTTAGAGCTGTAGAATGTGAGAATAGTTGTGCAATTATGTTCCTTTGGTGTTCGTTTTACAGAACCTTATTTTTGTGAGTGTTGGTGGATACTCAAGTATTAAAATTAGTCAAATGTTTTACTTTGTATTGAGTGAAGCTGTAGCTTGTTATTGTTTTATTTGTAATGATGCACGTGTTTGAGTGTTTCTAAGTATGTTACTGCTTCTAATTATTGTTTTTCTTAAAATCTGAGTTTATTATATTTTATCTCTTATTTGCGTGTCATTTAGGTGCATATTGATATTCATTAGTACTGAACTTGAACTGCAGCAACTATAATATATGATATTTGTCATAATAAATATCTAATGAATGTAGCTTTATTTAGTAATATACAAACCAATGTTACTCTAAAATTATCAACTTTGGTTTATAAGTATAAACAAAATGGACAGATAGGAATTGTATAATGTATGACAACAAAGCTTCTAACAAGAAAAACACGTGTTTTGAGTCGTTACTAGATGGATGAATGATTTTATTTGTGAATAGGTGTATTTTAAAGAGATCCATGCTGTTGAGAAGTATTTCAATGTGTAATTCCCAAATATCAAGTTTTGGGGCCCAGCCGGGCTAGGTAGTTATATATATATATATATATATATGTAAAAGCACTACTGAATCTGTGAGCGGTGCTATATAAATGTTCAATTACAATAAAAAGTTTATGATTTATGCCCGGATTTCTCTCATCAACCCTGGCGGGTCTGAAAGGCTTGCTCAAAGAGATTTGAGGACAAAACTTTGATCACGAGTCCCGCTTAATATTGGAAGCCTAATTATCTTAGCTGCAATAATATGGCACCAAGAAACCATGCATAGTCATTCTAAAGATATCCCTTGGTTGCACTGTAGATTAAGATTTCATTGTACATCTTCATTTGTTATCAGTCATGATAATACACCGCAAACAATTTGGCCCCTACATTGCAAACAATCAATCGGAAGGTCAGTAAGATGAGGTTTATAGTACAGTCGCTGATTGTTACAATGGTTAGCTGATTAATTGCTACTTGGTTTGTTATAAATCAAGACTTTACAAAGGAGTCATGCATGGGTATAGAAATTCTTGTCATCCTTTGATGGTAACTTGTAAGACATATTAATCTAATTAAAATAGTTCGGCTTCCGACACAAAATGCATTTGACTTGCCCAACGTGTGCACATCGTAGCCTATTCGTAGGCCTACATTAGGCTTATTTTTTAGATGTTAGGTCGTCAAGTTACCTTCTCTGGCTGTTTCATGACCTTTCTGGATCTTGACATTTAACCTATTTTTTACCATCCCTGCCTGTCTTATGTTTTGACTAAGCAGCGCCTGTGAAATTGTGAATAAGCTGGTTCCTGTGATAAATTTCGCTTTTGGGTCCTGTAGAAAATCGGGTGGACTTTCAGAATGCTGTCTACACTGGCATGATTGGTGTCTGCCTCTAGACCTAATAATTATTAGCAAACTCCAGTCTTCTCAATGCTGCTCTTCGGCTTATATGGGACATCCCAAAATGTGTCCTTAACGCAGCATGGCTATATGCTTGGGATTCTCTTAGCTGGTTCTCTTTTCTACAGCGAGAACAGTTAAAACCCTTTCTCTTATGCTTCGTTGGTCTGACCCTTCCTATCTGATGCCCTTTGCACCTTGGTTACCTGTGATAGCCTCTGATTCTCATTACTTCGCTGTGTTGTCCCGCGCATGCACTCTGGTAGCCTACGGCCTACTCTAGCTGCTCTGCCCGCGTTGATCCATCATCTTGCAACTATCTTCCACAGCCTCTTCGCACAGGCCCGGTCTTAGGGCAAGGCGAGCGAGGCAACCGCCTTGGGCCCCGCGCTTCCAGAGGCCCCGCGCTGCTGTCTATAATTTTTTCTTTGTCGATATTGACAATGGTTAGATCGTATAGGCCTACCAACTATTCTTGCAGTCAATTTGCCACGCGAATGTGAAATGGTGATTTTGAAATAACGAAACTTCGCTAAACTTAAGGCGAGTCACAGCTAGCTTAGTTTTTAGCGCTAGCCTGCATGTAAAGTTCTCTCCAGAAAACACTAATTAGGGCCTAACTCATTTTGCTTCAAATTTGCAAATGGACATCCGCATACATTTTTGTTGGAGAGGGCAAACACAAAGATAGTGGTGACAATTTTAACGACAGCTTTGAAAATGCAAAACAGAAAATTTAAAAGATGGATATTTTCAGAGAGGTGCATAAATGTAGCCTAAATTTATCCGTTTCACTTTGTGAATAATTAGCATCATTAGTGCTTTGGCGCCAAAAATTTGTCAAAAGCCAAAACGCAGATCTAACATGCATCATTTTAAAATCAAATATAGGCTAGGCCACATCAATGTGGTTTGTTTTAAAAAATAGTGCTCTTAGGTCAAAAGAAATTTGGGGAAAAGCGTTAGCCTAAGTGTCTCATCTTAGGTGACTCTCCACCCACCAGTGCCTCATTGACAGGAAATCAACTGCGCAAATTTAAGCTTGAGGACCAGATGCTGCCTTGGGCCCCGCAAACCCTAGGGCCGGGCCTGTCTTCGCATCGAGTCTTTAGCCCTCTCACCTTTCAACTTTTCAAGTTCCGGAGACATTATAGGCTTAAGACTTTGTTCGCCGACGCAAGTGCTGACGCGTGTCGAGAGCATATAGGTCAGTGGTTCCCAACCTTTTTTGACTGTCGGGCCACTTTTTCTAATTTGGAGGACACGAGGGCCACTTTTTCTTAGTTAAAGGACGTTAGGGCATTTAGGGGGCCACAATGCTAAAATTTAATTAATTAAAAGCGTATAAAAATTGTTATAATTAATTCAAAGTAGAATGTTTGATGTTTATAGACTTCAAAATAAAATAATTTGTAATAGAAAATGATTATATTATGTTCTATCCTGTCCAAAATGTCAATTTTTCATATATTTTTTCTAATTCTTTGAGAGATGAGTGCCATTGTTGAGGCTTGGCGGGCCATTTTGTGAGGCCTCGCGGGCCACTTTTGGCCCGCGGGCCACGGGTTGGGAACCGCTGATATAGGTCTATAATGAGGTCGTTGGTCGAGAGCAACGACCTGCTGATTCTAATAGGCACTAGCTAGATGGTAGGTTGCACTTGCAAATTTCTATTTAAAAGTTCTAGAATTGTCTTGAAGCACGGCAAATATGAAGCATTAAGTTTTTTCGAGTAGCCTACGTTTAGCGGTTATACGATGCAGGCCAAGTGGAAGAGCCTATGCTTATCAACATTTTTTTTTATTGAAGTAGGCCTACGGCCTACTATGGTTATTACGATAATAGACTGTATGGTCAAGTTTTCACATGAAAATTCCAAAAATGACCTATTCTGCAGATGAAAATATATTTAAATCTAAAAGGGTTTTTCAGAAAAGTTATGTTGTTATGTCTACGTTTGTTTTTCTGGGTTGTTTAGACACAGAACAGAATGCAATGCTTTATCTATTCAGACTATTCTCTGTGTAGGGCAGAATTTTCTTTTGTTGGGCTAGAACGTTTGGGCTACTTCCTGACTCGTTGGGATTGACGTTTAGCCGACGTTTGACGATTTACATATTATTTTGCAAAGTTTCGTTTTAAGTTCGTGCGTGTAGCATTTGAGCATCTGGCATGAAATAAATACACTTTGAATTAATAGTACTCGAAGAAATTTATTCAGGTATTTGTGGATATACACATTTGAATGTTTCATAGTAATTTTCCATTCCCCTGTGATTCCTATGTGAGTTCAGATAGCCTACTACGCTATGCTACCGCGCACCATAAGACCAAGGTCGTGGATCCGCTCACGCCCGTCACGTGAACCGTCTGGAAGAGGCGAAGACCGCAGGGGGGGGAGAAGGTAGTTGATGTTAGCAGTTGATGGTCAAGCTATTAGGCTAGGTTGGCCAACAACTGCTAAACAACCAACGCAAAAATCTTAAGAATCTAATGACGACACTAACCCTAACACTAACCCTAACCGACCCTCACGACGCAAAAATCTTAAGAATCTAATGACGACACTAACCCTAACCGACCCTCACGACGCGAAACCTTATACCCTATACGCGAACGACACCTAGGTCTTCTATGTTATAACCATGCTTAAATTTAACGATAAAGAGCGCATAATTACCTGTGCAAAATGTTCCTCCATACGTAGGGTCATTTGTAAGACATTTTAAACGTTTTACATTGCAATTCGTCTAAAATCGTGAGACCCTGCGACACGCAGCACGTGCTGTTGACAGTAGGGTTTACAAAGGATGGGCATAAATTGTACTCGACAACCTCCTCCCCTACGGTATTCGACTCTTCCACATTGTTTTCCGCTAACCTGATTGGCCGACGGGTGTTAGCCCGAATGGTAGCCTGCAATGCACCGTCCGTAGCCAGTGCGACCAATAATGTTACGGGCGTGAATGTAGCACATGGTTTCCGCTAACGCTCGGGGCGTGAGCGGATCCACTACGTAAGACCAATCGGTAATCCCGAAGATTGCGTGCCTGTACATGCCCAAGAAATCGCTAAAATAGAGCGCTGCACAAAGAACAAACAAAGAACAAAAGAAGAACAAACAACGGCGATCATGTACTATCAGGGGACGAAAAATACACAGTGTCTTTTGCTATCAATCCACCAGAGTTTCTAATGGCTAAACTTATTCTCGTTTGTCAGATTATTATTGACTTTTTATATAGCGCACCTTCAAAGCAATCTACTCAGAAGTGATCCCAGTTCAACAACGGCTAGATAAAACAATTTTTAAGTGAAAAAATAAACAGTGGTGTGACCTCTAGGCACTAGGCGGAATGCAACAGGGAGCCCATTCCAGGTTCTAGGGCCAGCCACTGAGAAAGAGCGCCGCTGCATTATAGCGGTTCGAGAACGGGGGTCAAAAGTTCAGCTTGATCAGCCGATCGGATAATCAATCCTTTCTGTTTTGCAATGCCAGTTGAGGAAAAAAATTGAATGTTTACAGACTTTATTTTTATATATGTAAATAAATTTTGTATATGGTTAGAGAATTTAATTGAAATACATTTGAAATATACATTTTCGCGAACAAGTAAAAAAATTATGTGTTTTCAAGTCCTGACCGTTTCACGGACTGGTGACCAGAGATCTGTGAACCAGCACTGGTTCATGGACCATCACTTTAAGAACCACTGAACTAGAGCAATAGCCATTTTCGCTTGTATCTAGCTTGATGAATGATCTTAGGCACTACAGTTCTGCACTGAAATGTTGCTGCTGTTATTGTTGAGAAATATATTGTGCGTCAAGATTACATGTCAGTCTAATAAGGTTAATAATTTGTTTGTTTTGTTTTAAGACTGATGGGTGTTGAGAAGCGATCAAGGTCACGGTCTCCGGTGGCTGTGAAGCACCGAGAAGAGAGAGAAGAAAGGAAACACCGATCCAGATCTCGCAGCAAAGACAGAAAACGACCCGATGGGTGATTTTAAAACTTTCTACCATTATTTGAGTGAATTTTAACACCTTTAATATGTATCACTTTCCAAATGTCTCAACGAGTTTTTGGTGCCACTACTTAACAGTAATCCAGCATTCACTGTACAGTGAAACATTTGTAGAAAATTGAACGGGAGATTTGTTTGAATGCTTGCATGCAGGACCATGCGGGCCAGAAAGTGTTTGTCATGGTGCTGTTCCTTTGCGTAGCACCTTTACAATGAATGTGCGCTAAAGCGTGTGGAAACCTAATACGTCTCGTTGTTAAAGGTTCAAAACCATGAGTATGAAGATGAGGCATTCATGATTTTAATTAGGTCGCTCTTATAGTAGAGGAATTTTAGCAGAAAAATCATCAATCGACTCAATAAATTTTCAGAAAGTAGAGACTTGGCACAGTTGTTAAGTACATCCCACTGATGAAAATGCCAAAAGTCCCCATAAATCCGAGCTGTGCTCGAGCCGCCATCTTGGAAAATGGCGGCCAAAGTTCGGTTTTTTGACAATAACTCCCGAACCGTCAGAGCTACTAAGAAATATAAAACGACAAAAATGACCCTCATTTAAGGGCAATCAAGTTTGGTATATAACATTTGTTTCTAGGATTAAAAATAAAAATGTTACATATGATAAAGTAGTCATCAGTATGTATATCAATGCGACATACAAAGTTTTATGGCGGGAAGAACATATGGAAATACTGTGCAGCGAATGATGATTGAAGATCAACCTAATCCTAGCCGTAACATTTTTATTTTTGATTCCAGAAATAAATGTTGTATACCAAACTTCTTTGTCTTTTAATGAGGATCATTTTTACTCTTTTATATTTCTTTCTAGCTCTGACGGTTCGGGAGTTATTGTCAAAAAACCGAATTTAGGCCGCCATTTTCCAAGATGGCGGCTCGAGCACAGCTCGGATTTATGGGGACTTTTGGTATTTTCATCAGTGGGATGTACTTAACAACTGTGCCAAGTCTCTACTTTCTGAAAATTTATTGAGTCGATTTTCCTAAAATTCTTCTACTATTATCTGGATATGTTGATTTGTCTGCAGGGCTTTTTTAACGTGCAGTTGTACACAAAATGTGCAGTTCTAGATGGATTTGTGAAGTTGTTAACTAGCAAAAAAGGTCATTGTCCTCCGATTGGAAGTAATTTACCATAGAGGATGGGAAAGGAAAGAATGGATTGTGCAGTTCTAAAAATCCCTTAAAAGCAGCCCTGTTTGTTTGTACATGATATGTTTTTGTGTTTCTTGTATGAAGCCAAAAACCACGCGATCGTCGAACAAGTCGAGAGAGAGATCGGGATCGAAGAAAGAGAAGTCGAAGTCGAGATCGACAGGGCAAACGTCGCAGGTCTAAGTCACCAAACAAGAGAAACAGTGACAGGTGAGTTGCTAATATTTATTAATTTATGCATTTAATCCTATATAAACTGGCAATATACTTAAGTAATGCGTACTCAAGTAAGTAAGTGAGTATAATTAGTTGAACTGGTTGCAAAAGTGCCACACTCTGGTGTTGTAGCATTGTAGGACAAATGTATGCAAAATCAATAGGAGTAAAGTGTTCTTCCTGTAAGGCTGGACTGTCGATGGGTAGACATCCCACTAAATGATATATTAGAACCTGTTTTTATCCCGCTGATGAGCAAACTCCACCATGCTGAGCTTGTGTAGAGCATTTGCACCGCAGTTATGGCTTAACTATAAGACAAGTTTTATTAAGTGCTTTGCAGTTATGATTTTATCACCGTTCTGCTTGCATGTTTAAAAACGGTTATACGCTAAGCATATTTCAATTGCAGACATGGTTAAGGTCTATGTTATCTTTTCTCTTTCGCTTTATACTCTTACTGACTTTGTGGTATTCGTTTCCAGTGTTCATGGTTTATCAACTGTTCCAGCAGTGCACCAGGCTTTCAACCGTGTTTACTATCACAGTGCTACTTCATCCTGCCAATAATGCTGCTAGAACTATATAGAAATATGTAAATGCTTGTTGAATAAATTGTTAAACGTGTGAATGGAAGTGTTCTGGTTGTTTTAGGACGAAGGATGAAGAGGAACTGAAGGCCGAAGAGAATAAGAAGCGTGTTCCACTCTCTCTGGAGGAACTTGTTGCTAAGAAGAAGGCTGACGATGAGGCACAGAGCAAGGTCGGCCATTTGTGGATCATTATCATCTAGTAGTGCAGTGCTAATGAGTTTTTTTATAGTACATTGACTGCAGATTGTCCATGGGAAGATGAGACTGGCCACCCGCTCTCATGCGCTGAGGCTAAGAAAATGCAGCTGATTATGCTTCATACCTATGTCTACATCTCAGACTAGCTCAAGGGACTGCTTGCTCTTCTTACGAGATTCCATGAATTTGATTTATGGTCTCACTTGAATGGCTAATTCAGTGCCAGCACTGCTATTGTAATTGTTTAAATTATGGTTGATCTTTGATCTTGTCGTGAGATTTTTGTTTTACTTCCATTGTGACTTTGTGAATGGTCAATCCTGTTACAAGTGTAGTTAATCCTATTTTTATTCTTTATACATAACTGAAAGTTTGATTTCTGTTTTAGCATTTTCTTTTTCATGGTTGATTATTATTGTCTGGGATATATATGTTCTTTAGCCAAAGTTCTTGACGAAAGAGGAGCGAGCTGTCGAGGCACTGAAGCGCCGAGAGGAACAGGTGGCTGTCATAAAGAAACTTCAAGAAGATGAACGAAAGAAGCAACAGGATTTCATTAAGGCAGCCAAAGAATCTGTTGGTCAGTTAAACTGCTATGACGATCGTAGGCTAAAGTCTGCCATAAGTCACATGAATTGAAAACTTCACATTAGTAAATACATTACAAGTGTATTTGATATTGCCCGCCTTCTAAAGTTCAGAATGCACATGGCCGTATGATAGAACCTTGATGTTGCGGAGCAATTGTGAGTGAAGACTTGCTCGAGGTCCCCACACAGGCCGAGCACTCTAACCAATTGGCCATCATGCCACACCTTAATTAAAAATTACATAAGCTATGGTACATTGATACTACGTGATACGAATGAAAGTCAACTTTGACGCATTGCCCATTTACTTACTGAATAAAGTTGGATAATCTAAAGTCGATGAAGTTAAGTAGAAAATGATTACTGTCTATGGTGCCTGTGACTTATAGCTGTGACTAAAATACACATGGGCACATCTTGCAGCACGTTTCATTACATATATTCCCATAATATTCAATGTGGTCAAAATCCCAAATTTAGTTCATGTACTATTAAGAATAACTGTATTGTTGCTCAGCCCCATTGTAAGAGTTTCTGTGTACGAACTGCAAAAGACTGCTTTGTGACATGGCTTAACACATTCAGCGCCCGGGATGTATATATACGTCCCAAATCCAGTCATTTAACATGGCGTGTAGGCGCTGAATGTGTTAAAGTTGAATAGCTAGATGATTAAATTCTTAATTTGTGTAGAGGATAACTACGAAAGGGAACGTCGTGAACGTTGGGAGAGGAGGGAAAGGGAAAGGTTGGCAGAACAGGAGGAGCAAAACAAAGACAAGATTCCAGAAACCAAAGACAAAGAAAAAGAAGTAGAAGCTGTGAAGGTAAATCCTCATTTTATTAACATTCCTATCATTAAAATCATTATTTGTATTATATAGTGTTATGTTTCCCTAAAGTTAGCATTTTCATTCATAACATTGTTAGTGTTATCTCTTATGTTTACTCATGGTTCCTAATTGGTTTTGAATAGTTTTATTTGTTGCTGCAAAGCTTGTTTGATTCCTGTTTTGCGCTAAATAGTATGTAGTTCCGTGCTTAGTAGTTTGTTTTTTGAATAGAAATCATGGTTATTATATTTGTGAAGCAGGATTTTCTGTTATGTTTGTATAGCGTTGACTGGCAGCAAAAAGGCAATTTAGCGTTATGTGACAGGTGTCAGTTGATTAAACACCAACCACGAACAAAGAACAAAAGATATAAAAGACTTGAGGGACTTGTAGAACACAGCCGGATGGACCACAAGTAGAGAGCGAAGCGTAACCGGAAGGTCGTTCCAGACAGTAGACCCCACGACCGAGAAAGCACGGCGCTCTATAATCTATAATCCCAGAAACTGTTAGGATGAAAGCAATCAAGAGTTGACTGAGTTGTGTTTTTCGCCTCATTCATTCATTTCAGACATTTATATAGCGCTTCTTCAAGAGTATCTACTCAGCGGTGCTCCCGACCCAACCACGGCTGCATAGCGGTCTTGTCATGTGTTGTGTTGGTGCGTGTAGGAACGGTATCTTGGAATTGTGAAGAGGAAGAAGCGGATCCGTCGTCTTAACGACCGTAAGTTTGTGTTTGAGTGGGACGCTGGCGAGGACACCAGCACCGACTACAATCCAATCTACAAGGACAAGCACCAGGTCCAGTTCTACGGACGAGGCCACATTGCAGGAATTGACATCAAGGTCAGTCTGTTGTCATGGTGGCGTAAAAGTAAATCTGTAATATGTAGCATAATATAACGATTTTTATTTGAGTGTTTTTAGATTGAGCTGTTCTTGAATGCTTCTCGAACATGTTGTAAGTGCAATTAGTGCATACTCTGTACATCAACTTTCTTTGATGTATTTATTATCAGATTTCAGTTGTGTTTGTTTGTTTGTTTGTGCGTGTGTGTGTTTCGACAATTACTGTGTTTCCACGTTGGCATCATTGATTACACTAGAACCTTTTAGTTCTGGCTTTGCGAGTTTCGACTGCTGCTGACCGAAAGTTTCAGAACAAAGCTTCTTAAAGCTGTTATGATCAGAGATGCAGTTTAACAGCTGTGGTTACAATGCCCTGCTAAAACTGTTCACTATGTATTGCAGCAACAAAAAAAGGAGCAGTCAAAATACTATACTGACCTGATGGAAAAGAGACGAACAGCGGCAGAAAAGGACCAAGAAAAGTATGTAACTTACTTCGTATTTGTGTGCTTTCTTTCTTGTTTTGCACTTGTAGTATTTATACATATATTTATTAAGGACTAAAGTGGAAAAATTGCTTGATGTATGAAAACATTGTGTGATTTATTACAAGTGTGCTTCAGATGAGAAGGTTTTATGATGGTGGTGCAAACATTTGGGTCTAAGTCCATTACATACTTACTTCAATGCTTTACAGAGAATGCAGTTATTGGTTTTTTGGGCTATTTTAATATATAACAGCAAATGCTTAAGTACTATTTAAAGGGTTGCGTAAATTAACAGAAGAATGTTGGAGATGATGTTCCAAAATGAATTTAGCGATCTACTTTAAATTTGTTTAGGGTTCGTCTTAAGAAGATGGCGAATCGCGAGGCAAAGCTGAAATGGGACGAGAGACATTGGTCGGAGAAGAAGCTGACGGAGATGGCCGAGCGTGACTGGCGTATCTTCAAGGAGGACTACAACATCCAGACGAAGGGAGGCAAAATCTCGAATCCAATTCGCAAGTGGGAAGAGGCTGGCCTATCCGAAGAGCTGCTTGGCATCATTGAGAAACTCGGATACAAGGTAGAAAATGTCATGTGAGGATATTAGATAGACGGTTGGTTTACTGGACTGGCTGCCAAATCTTTTAGGAGCGATCGGAATGAATAGACGATCAGACTAGTACAAGATCAAAATGACTATCTTAGCATTGACCTGTTGCTGACTTATTTTTCGAACCTATTAACCTTGTATGACTTTTCCAGTGGATGACAGAGCTTGACTACATGATTTCACTTGAAGTGACTAATGATATTCTTATCTTGTTTGATTAAATGAGCATTGATATCTAGTTAACTACGTTTGTTGGACATACATGTGCAGTTGCTGGGATCTGTGAAGGTATCAAAAACTTCTAGTGTATTTTTTTTATTAGAGCTTCGTTTTATATTATATGGTAAATGAGGTGTGGTTAAATGTTATTATAGTAATAAATAATATTTTTTTCTTTAATGAAGCACCTGCAAGACGCACTGTGCTTTACATATACAAGTTATGCAGTAATCTTATTTAAACTTAACTACTAACTGAACAGGCAGCTTTGCAAAATACACGGCGCTAGTAGCAACCTACAAAGCATATCTGCCCAATGGGGACTCGAACTCACGACCTCTCGCACTCTACGCCAGCGTGTTATCCATTGCGGGCCTCCCCCATTATGCTGATGTTCTTAAGTGCACAGTCTTCAGCATAGATTTTATTATGATTTGCAAGTTAATTTGGACATGTATAGTCTTAATGTGTGAATTTCATTGTGCCAACAGGAACCAACACCCATTCAGAGGCAGGCCATTCCAATTGGTCTACAGAATCGCGATATCATTGGTGTGGCTGAAACTGGCAGTGGAAAGACAGCCGCATTTCTCATTCCCCTCCTGGTCTGGATTCAGACTCTGCCTAAACTGGTCAGGTAATAAAAAATCAACTTTTGTAGCTCTGTCTTTCTTATGTGAATTTTACACTGACGACGATGATTTCTGTGCGTGTATAGAGTGTTCTGATGCATTCATTTATGGGGTTACTTCCTCTAGATCAGGGGTGTCAAAGAGCTGGCCCGCGGGCCATTTCTGGCCCGCCGACGATTTTTTTCTGGCCCGCGGAGCCTTTCCTAAAGATTACAAAATTAGGCTATCTAAAATGTTGTCCAAATTTAATAAAAAGCACAAAGTGGACATTGAATCAAGATCTTTTCGCAATATTTGGACTTTCTGGGAATTGGCCGACCAAACCCGGAGCTCCCTCTGAGATAATACCAAATTTTGCTCAAACTTTGACACCCTGGCCCGCCACTTGTTAGAAGATGTTCACACTGGCCCGCCACTAGAAAAGGTTTGACACCCCTGCTCTAGATTATTCATTATTAATACGGTGCTTCTTATTTTGCTGTGCAAAAGGTGGTGCAGGCTGCTGTAGACATGATGATATGGTTACAGATTTAAATAGATGCTCATCTTATAACTTTTGTCGGTTCAAGCCTCCACTGTAATAGCAGATCCAGAAGTAGAGGGAAGGCTTTTACCCTTGTCCAGTTGTTGTTTGGTAGGACTATGACCTTTGCCATTTGAAGTCATGCGATCTTTATAGGTTCAAAGACTATTTCTGTGTTTCATAAACGTGTATGAATTTTAGCAATTCATTTACCTTTTCAACTGGTTTACCTAGATTTCCATGACTTTACTTCATTTCTTACTCTCTTCACTGTCTCTTTTCCTTTTACTGTTCAGTTTAAAATTTTGTTTTTCCCACTTTCACACATTTTTTACCTTTCTTTTATTTAATGCTATGAACTTTCTAATTTTTTTGCCAGTATTAGTATAGCTAATTTTACTGAACATTTTCCTTGGGCAATTCTTCGTAAACTGGTTTGAGGCTAACCCATGGGTACATTGCCTGAAGTCCAATGGTAGGCATTCCCTCTGAATGTGCCTTTGAGCTTAGGCATATATGTTGCAGTTCATACCAACTTGCTTTGATAAAACTGGGAAAATTGGCCATATGCTGGATTTAAATATAATAATAATAATAACAATGACGATTTCAATGGCACCGTAGCACAGCGCCTCACATACTAGAATACACTAAATATGTGTTGATGGTGCACCAGAAACTGGCCACCAGTGACATTTATAAATGTTTTAATACAATACAATAGTGACATTTTGCTTTGTTCTGATCTGTTGTGGCAGGACGGAGGATTCCGATCAAGGTCCATATGCTGTTATTCTTGCGCCAACGAGAGAACTCGCTCAGCAGATTGAAGAGGAAGCGATTAAGTTCGGCTCTCCACTTGGAGTTCGAACTGTCGCTGTGATTGGTGGCATTTCAAGAGAGGATCAGGGATTCAAGCTGCGACTTGGATGTGAAGTAAGTAGAATTATTGTTTGTAGGAAATTCTTATCGAGCTGGAAGTTGTTTCTTACCATTAATGAGTAAAAGGTGATGACCTTCAACAAACTTTGGCATATCAAACCGTCAACTGTTCAATGAATCTGTATGGCAAATTTGCCCATCCTGACTTGTCAAAGTAGGCACCCAAACCTGTCTTGTATGATCAATGCTCCTCGACGTCATTCACATTGACAACCCTTCTTTAACAAAATCGTGCATTGTAGAATCTCCTTATAAATTGTAATTGCAATTGAACATTTATATAGCGCTGCTCACAGATTCAGTAGCGCTCCTGACCCTAGTTAGCACTGCCCTAAACGAATAGTATGGTCTTCGGGCGTTTCCTAAACAGAGGGAGAGAGAGAGACTGAGAAGCTCAAGACGCAGCTTGTGCTGGCAGTCAAATATTGAAAGTTTTCAATTATTCCTTGCTAAAGCTCTTGCTTGTCAATTTGAAACTGACCTACAATTCTGGCAACCTAGTAATGTTGGGTGCCTGAGATTGGAGTGCTTCTAATTGTTGACCAGTGTAATAGACATTGTGTACCTGGCGCTTGTTTTCTTTTCAGATCGTTATTGCCACTCCTGGTCGTCTACTGGACGTTCTTGACAATAAATACCTAGTTCTACAGCAGTGTACTTATGTGGTACTTGATGAAGTAAGTAAAGTTACTTATGTGGTACTTGATGAAGTAAGTAAAGTTACTTATGTGGTACTTGATGAAGTAAGTAAAGTTACTTATGTGGTACTTGATGAAGTAAGTAAAGTTACTTATGTGGTACTTGATGAAGTAAGTAAAGTTATTATGTGGTACTTGATGAAGTAAGTAAAGTTACTTATGTGGTACTTGATGAAGTAAGTAAAGTTCAGTCAGGATTATGTAACGGATCTGTTAGTCCTCTTTTTCATTTAAATATAAATTTTATGCTGTTTGCAGGATCATGTATATTGCAATTGAGCAATATAGTGTTGCAAGTATTTTATTTGCATCAGCACAGGTGCTAAGCTTGCTTCATCGAATGAGAATGTCGGATAAATTATAAAGCACCACAAAGCGTCAATCAGTGGGGCGCTGAACAGTTGTGAGTGAAGGACTTGCTCTACACAGTAACCATCTCAAGAACCGCTTGAATCGTTCACAAACACCTGGGCTAATAGGCTAATGTCAATTCCCATGTTAAAAGTATTATGCTTCTTTGGGGGTGGGGGGTTTGGGCTTAGATTGTAGTTGTTAAAAACTTTTTTCGTTTTACTCTTCTAAGAAAAATCCCATTCATTTTTGTTTTTTGTGTCTTTTTTCATTTTTTATTTCTTGTGTGTGACTGTATTTATCTATTAATTTGCTGTCTGTAATTATTTTCCATATAGTAGAGGAATTTTAGCAGAAAAATCATCAATCGACTCAATAAATTTTCAGAAAGTAGAGACTTGGCACAGTTGTTAAGTACATCCCACTGATGAAAATGCCAAAAGTCCCCATAAATCCGAGCTGTGCTCGAGCCGCCATCTTGGAAAATGGCGGCCAAAGTTCGGTTTTTTGACAATAACTCCCGAACCGTCAGAGCTACTAAGAAATATAAAACGACAAAAATGACCCTCATTTAAGGGCAATCAAGTTTGGTATATAACATTTGTTTCTAGGATTAAAAATAAAAATGTTACATATGATAAAGTAGTCATCAGTATGTATATCAATGCGACATACAAAGTTTTATGGCGGGAAGAACATATGGAAATACTGTGCAGCGAATGATGATTGAAGATCAACCTAATCCTAGCCGTAACATTTTTATTTTTGATTCCAGAAATAAATGTTGTACACCAAACTTCTTTGTCTTTTAATGAGGATCATTTTTACTCTTTTATATTTCTTTCTAGCTCTGACGGTTCGGGAGTTATTGTCAAAAAACCGAATTTAGGCCGCCATTTTCCAAGATGGCGGTACGAGCACAGCTCGGATTTATGGGGACTTTTGGTATTTTCATCAGTGGGATGTACTTAACAACTGTGCCAAGTCTCTACTTTCTGAAAATTTATTGAGTCGATTTTCCTAAAATTCTTCTACTAATAACTTTATTCTCATCCGATATCTCTGGAAGCTGCCTTCATACTTTCAAGCATTCCACTAATTCAGGTCACTTTTTGACCGTTTTATTTAGTGTTTGTCTGCCATAAAATTTAGTTGAATGAATTCTAATAGTTGTTTGCTTAAATTATAGGCTGATAAAATGATCAACATGGGGTTTGAACCAGACGTCCAGTCTATTCTAAAGTACCTGCCTGTAAGTAATCAGAAGCCGGATTCTGAAGAGGCAGAGGATGTCGAAAAGCTGACGGCTAACTTCGCCTCAAAGTACAAGTATCGACAGGTAACCATATTTTGAGGCCTGTTCCTTTTGCTGTGCTAAGCATTATGTTTCGTGATCAACTATTATTCATTCATTTGTCTATTCATTTAATTATTTATTTGATTTATTTGCTTTGATATGCAATAGAAAATATCTTGTAATTAATTCATTAATTTTTATTGGCTCAACAAATCTATTTGGAAGGATATTAATGAACCTTGAGCATCCTATCCTATTTGATTAAGGCAGTCAGGATTGGCAGACATTTATTTCAGTTTTTGAATTGGCCCCATTCTTGTTTTCACTGTATGTTAGTTTATGAAGGAGACTTAGTCAAATTGCCATGTAGACTGCATAGAAGTTTAACCATGTTGAGCTAACTGTTTGCTGTAGCATTGGAGTCTGCAGTTTGCTGATGGTTAGGCATGTTTCTCACTGATAATTATGATGCATGACGGTCCGGTCAAAACCTTGAAAATTAGAGAGATGGTATTGTTTACAGAGAATGAAATTATTATTTATGATTATTTGTCGACGTTTAGCTTTTTTTTATTTTTGTCGGTAAGACTGTCATGTTTACGGCTACCATGCCACCGGCTGTTGAGCGACTGGCGAAGAGTTACCTTCGTCGTGCGGCCACTGTGTTTATCGGATCTGCTGGAAAACCGATTGAGAGGGTCGAACAGATCGTCTACATGGTGTCAGAACAGGAAAAGAGGTAAGTGCGAACGGATGATCTGATTATAGGAACAAAAACTGTTAGCGATGTCGTTAGACCTTGCTTGCATGAAATTCTTACAGTGTTCAGAATCTTTGATCAGGCAAAATCTTAGTTGATTAAATTGGTTAGATATTGGCCTTTAGTCTTGGGTTCAGATGCCATGTCATGTGAATTCGTGATTCATTGTTTAACATAATATATATTTCAATCAATCAATCACATAAATTTATATAGTGCCTCTTCAAGATCGCTACTCAGAGGCGCTCCCAACCCAGGCGTGGTCAAAAAACTTATTTGTGTTTATTATGTTGGCCTGTCCACATGGAATGGGCTCCCGCTTGCGCTATGCTCACTACCTCGGAATAATTTGCCTGCCTTCTACCAGTTGCTTAAGACCTATCTTTTTAGCCGTGGCTGGGCTGGGAGCGCCTCTGAGGAGAATTCTTGAAGGGGCGCTATATAAGTTTTCTGAATGAATGAATGAATGAATAAAACTGATATAGCACAACACGATTACAAGTAATTGTATGAGCGGTTGATTACAACTTGTTACTGGAGTTGAACTTAAGTTTTACATCCTGTAGGAATAGGTTATCATCCGCTGTTCAGCTGTTGCATTGTATACTCGTGCATATAAACATACATAAGATGTGTGTTTTGTATTTATCTGACTAAGCTAGGCACCGATAACATGCTGTTATTGGTGTCTGCTGTTCAGTCGAAAGAACCGTAGAACTGAACTTTTAAACATGTATGTGCCTTATGAGTTAGAGAGTACACTAAGTACCATCTGATTATCTTGTTTTAAGTGACAGTTGCTGCTGCTTGTTCCATCTCTGCCCGATCTGCCCAATGACTGGTCCATTTTCTTTTATGCCACCTTGAGTTGAGATGAGTGATGTGGTTTCCCATTGCCTTCCTCAAAGGCATTTGTTTTTGAGCGACTTTTTGTCCAGGGTCCCAGTGACTTGACTTTTTGATTACTGATACAGAACATAACTGCTATACCACCACTTCCCATCATGTGTTGCACGTCTATTTGAATTAAATCTCTGGAGAATACTGGTAATTGTTCAAAATGTTCTGCAGTGATTATAATATGAAAGAAATCCTATTTCTTCTACAGAAAGAAGCTGGTTGCCATACTGAACGAAGGTGTTGAACCTCCAGTTATCATCTTCGTCAACCAGAAGAAGGGAGCCGATGTCCTTGCGAAATCACTCGAAAAATTCGGAGTAAGTATTTTTTCGTAATGTATCTGATATTATAACATGTTCTTTTATGTTGCAGCTGTTAAAGCCCTCCTTAATACTGCTCACTAGTTCTAATCTAAATTTGGTATGTTAGTTTGTTTAGTTTAAGAAGACTGTAATATTTGGAGTAAGGTAAAGGAGGTACAACTGTAACATGTATTAGTAATTGCTGAGGATTTTAAAGGTTTGCTGACTGGTTCTATTGACTTGGAAAGGATGAATCTTGAGCGAGTAGGCTCAGATTTATTGGCATTCGTGGCTCTTAACCCTTTAATGCCGAGATGGTAGCAAATGGTATGGGAAATCCTATACCCTCTGGCATTAAAGGGTTAATGTGCCTCACATCAAAACAATTTTTAACTCTTGGGCATTCACAGTGGCTGATTTGCAGCTTTGGAATTCACTGCTCTGTTTTGTGCATTCTGTTAGTTCATTGATGTCAATTTAAAACTACACTTTAACCTCCTGTCTGTTTGCTTCTTTACACTACATTGCTTGAATTTTGCTTTTTTGTGTCTGATCGCAACTTTTATTGCAAATTCGGTTTTAGACACTAGAAGTCAGTATACTGTAAATTAGGAATTCTGGCATCGTTTTGCATTTGCCTAGCTAATCTGCGTGAGAAATTCTAACTAATCTTGAGCTGTATACGATGAATGATTGCCAGACCTACTAATAACTTCTTGTTGTCATTGCTACTACTTATGTTTTGTTATTGCTATGTCTTTCTACTGTTGTTGCTTAAATCTGAGCGTATAAACTTGCTTTGCAGTTCAATCCTACGACACTTCATGGAGGCAAAGGTCAGGAACAGAGAGAGTTTGCATTGGCCAGTCTCAAAAACGGTGAAAAGGACATTCTTGTGGCGACGGATGTTGCAGGTCGTGGTATCGACATCAAGGACGTGTCTCTCGTCATCAACTACGATATGGCAAAGTCAATCGAAGGTAGGACTTCTCGTATTTTTTGTTGTTGTGCAGTTTCGTGAATGGTTCATACTTGCTGCATGTGCAGGATAATTAAAGAAGTGGATGTTTGTGTGATGGATTGAGACGGATTGGGGATTGACTTGGGCATAATTTGCGGTTTTACACGTTCAAATCCCCAGAGATAAACAATTTCAACATTTTTAAAACTAATTCTGTGCTCTGAAACCATGTCTAATTTTTATGGCACTTGACTAGTAATGCACTTTGATGATTATTGCACCTCTGATTAGGTTGTTCTGTGAGAGGCGCTTTATAAATCCCAAAATGGATTAGTATAGTATTATTGATTGATTACTTGTTGATTATTAACTCAACATTGCTGATCAGTTGACAATTACATATAAATTGGTTGAGTCTTTTGCTGACATTGATTCTTTCAGACTACACTCATCGTATTGGACGAACGGGTCGCGCTGGTAAGCACGGTGTCGCCATTTCATTTGTCACGAAAGATGACTCGATGATCTTCTATGACCTGAAGCTCGCGCTCATGGAAAGCCCGATCTCGACCTGTCCACCGGAACTGGCCAATCATCCGGAGGCGCAGCACAAGCCGGGCACAATTGTCCAGAAGAAGCGCAAAGACGAAGTTCTCTTTAACTGAACATCTTGTTGCGAGATGCCACTGTGCATATTCAGTAACTGACTGTCTGTGGCGCGTGTTAATCAGCGCTTTTATTATTATTATTGTTACTGAATAATAATTATTAGATATTATTATTTTATTGACTATTATTATTAGATGTTAATTAATATTATTATTAGTTAGTATTACTTTTATTATTTAATGATATAAATTTTTGATTAAAATATGCTATTTTGTGTGATAGCCAATTGATGTGATGCTTGTCTTGCAAATTCGTAATGTGAAGGTCTGAGATGGCATCTACTTAGGGATTTGAACAAGTTCTTCAAACACAGTTGCTGAGCACCAGCAGTTGATTCTGTTTCATTTTTCATTGCACATACGTCATCATATCCTTTGACCATTTAATGCCGAAATGGTAGTAAATGGTATGGGAATCCTATACCCTCCGGTATTTAAGGGTTAAGCCCAACCTTCCATGTAGTGCAGGCAATAAAAGACAGAAAGCTCCCGGATTGTTCAACTTATATGTACAAGCAACAAACTTTCCATTTTTAAAGGTTGAGCAATTTAAAAAATAACTGGGTATACGAACACCTATAAATATATTTGCAAATACTTAAATTTGGCTAACTTTGTAAAAGACCACAACGCCGTCTTTTGGGCTACATTGTTCACAATTGGGCTAAACGTAGTACAAATTAGCGTGTTTTTCGCGAGCGTATCGTTGATACGGGTTACCGGCTGTTTTCTAGTTCCGCTTGCGCGTTATTTCTTAATAATAATAATAATTGTTGTAATATAATTATTTTGCAATTTTATTAATGATAATATTAATGATATTACCATTTGCGAGTAAATCGTTCTATTAGCGGTGATGTCTGCTTACTCTCGTCAATATTATAACACTGTATCGAAGTGTGCAATATACGAACTCCGCAATTCAACTCTCCCCTGCAGGCTGCACGGTAGTCCTATTCTTAGACAAGTTCTTCTAATTACGGCGTAATTGCAGTATCGGGGACCGCGAATGTCGTTAGAGTCAGTGTAGGCGTTGTGAGGGTATGTTAGGGTGGCATAGTTATAGTAAGCGGGTCCCTATGTTAATGAATGACTGCACTACCCTTTCCTAACCCTAACCGACCCTCACGATGCCTAACCTACCCTCACGATGCCTAACCGGACCCTTACTGACCCTCACGACCCCTAAACTCGAACCTAACCAATACATAGGAACCCGCTTACTCAGTGCTTAAAGTGTTAAAAAAGAAGTGCCTGGACGCTCCTTACCTTTCCCTGCTGTGCGGGCCAAATAAGTGGCAGGACGGTGTACAGATTTTAAAATAGGCTGTGACTAGCGGACCGCCAGGCGGCCGTCGAATTTCAAATACTAGCGGACCGCCAGTCACGTGTAACCTGTCACATGACTGGCGGCCGTCCAATACGGAATACTAGCAAGCCGCCAGGCTTTCTATTTACACCAATCCACAAGAGTTTCTAATGGCTAAACAAACCCTAAAACTAACCCTAACCGACCCTCACGACGCCTAACCTGAACCTAACCAACACTCACGAAAAAAATTGGTTGCTTACTCTGTTTCTAGTAATTTTCTAAGTCATTAAAACAAGAAAACTTTTGTCCGACATAAAACCAACTATCGGTAACTGCCATTGTAACAATATTCAAGAATCAAGACTCGTCATGTGACAGGTTACACGTGACTGGCGGTCCGCTAGTATTTGAAATTCGACGGCCGCCTGGCGGTCCGCTAGTCACTTCGTTTAAAATAAGTGCCTGGACGCCGTCCATGACTGTCCAGGCACACTTTAAGCCCTGCGCTTACTATAACTAACCCTGTTAGGGTCAGGTGTAGAGGTTGTGCACAAATGTCGGTTAGGATCATCAAGCTAGGCGTCGTGTGAGGGTCGGTTAGGGTTAGTATGTGTGTATGTATTTATATGCACTTGTTATAGCGCCCCTTCAAAGTGCTACTCAGAAGCGCTCCAGACTACAGCGCAGATGCTAAATCGGATTTCATGCCGAAGCGCTGAGCAATTGCGAGTGAAGTACTTGCCCAATTTACCTATGATAGATCTTGAAATATACGAGTTACCACCTGGACAGTTTGGAACTTTGGAACCACTTGGATGAGGGTGATGGCACTGGATTGTAGGACATTACCTCCCCCCACGCCCGACCAAAAAATTATTTCCCATGAACGACAGCTGTCAGGAACTGTGGACAGCACTTGTGTACTAAATTAATAATATATTCTTATGGATGTTTTTTACGAATAGTCTTAATGCCTAGCATACTAATATTATACATTTTTACATATTCTTATAGATTTTTTTTGTCCCTGGGGATAATGTCCATTTTCCATGGCATTGCACCTACATGTCTGTTTTCTGCAGTACACATACAAGAACCAGTGGGTTGTTGTTGTTGTTTAACTTAAAGTGGGTCTGAAAAGTCATGACTATCGATGTTGATGCAGAAGGTTTTTCATGTGCAAATATAATTAAAGATAACTTGATGCTACTAAAGTTGTTATGTGATGATATGATTGCAATTGAGGCTAATAAACCAGCCTGTTTAATTTGATCAGCCAATGCCATGTGAAGACAATGCGAAGTGTACAACCGGGTTAAATGCAGACTAAATTGCATTAGCTGAATGTACTTGGAAGAAGCCAGAGCCAACAATATTTTGCCACCAGTATGCAAACTTGCTCAACTTAGCCAACTATATGCAGATCAACTGTAGCAACCTAGTGTCCATGTATTTTTGGATAAGTAAACCTTAATGCTACTCGGCTTAAGAATCGTTTGCTATAAAACTTTCCAGATCTGCTTGCTCTTAGTCATGGTCAAAATGGTCGTTTAACTTTTCATAAAAATTTAGTTGTAGCATTCGGAATAAATAAACTATGATATCAATGTAATTGCCTGATTGAAGTTCATGATTTGTTAAATTTCCTTAGTTGTAAATTCTGATAAGTGGTTATTGCTGCAAGTCTTCTCCTGTTTTACATGAGGTGACACAGTATCAAGTTTGCCAGAAAAGGCAGTTGCAGCCTACAAAGCCTAGATTGGCATTGGTGGATGATGAGAAAGTGTCACTAAGCATCATTTAATGAGGACATTCTCTGAAAAAGTAACTTGTCCAGTCAGCATTTCTCTAGCAGAAGTATAGCATTTAGTTACTGGTGGACAAGCAATACTGCAAGTTGGACAGCTCTGAAATGCTCAAGGACATTTGGTGACCTGGCAGATACAGTGTTTACACATATTAAAGTACTTTCGATTGGCAACAAAATGGTTAATATTGCCTTCGACAAATACTGGACATTGCTTTTGAAAATTAGAACCATACAGAAAAGGTACAAGACCACTTAGTCACTGTATAGAGTCTGGAAGTGCTCCGTTGTCGGAAAATTGGTTGAACATTCTTGCTTTGCCTGACAACAAGGCTGATCTAGCTACATTCCTGTCTAATGTGTTCATTCAGCTCTCAACAGCCTCATATGACGAAATAGATGTTCTTGTAGCTTGCGGTTCCGTGGAAGGAGATTGGGTGCTGTCTACCGCTGGGTCTGATGTGTCTGCCTTGCATCTAACAGGGTTTAGGTGATGGCGGGAACATCAGCAAAATGTTCTTTAATCAGTGTGGCCTGCCATTGGTCCTGTTCCACAGTCATATATATTATTCTATTTGTCTATTTCAAATCATGCGAAGTTAATGCAACTCTGATAGCAGCAGGCTTGGCCACGGCCCTCCGCCTGATGCCATACACTACATAGGCCTACTGCACACTTAGGCTGTGTGCACCTACATTAAGAGCAACAAAGCCTGAATTAGCTTTGTCTATAATTATCAGACTTCAACATTGAAGCATTGGGTCTCTATATAGTTCAAGTCAAAGCAACATTGAGGCACAAATACTGTATGCATAACGCAAGCAATATTTGAACTGCCGTGATAGGCTACTAAACATTTCCTCTTAATGCAACGATTTCACTTCATTATGTTCAACGTTGCACATGGAATGTTGCTTTCTTGGAATTATTTGACCAAGGAACAATGTTCCACCTGAAATCATGTCTTCATCACATACATGACATCGTTTGTAGCCATTTTTATGCTTTTGTCCCTCCATTTTGGCTTATGGCCTTCTGGCAGTGTCACGTGTGTATCTTTAGTTTCATCATATTTTATATTCCAACATTTTTTCATTTATACTCTGGAATCATGTTTCCATTGCATACAGGACAGCTAAGTCTTATAGCCATGTCAAAAATCTGGCCACCTATTTGTCCACCAATTTGGTTTTCTTGCAATGCCGCATGTGTCTTTAGTTCCATCAAAGATATTAGAGTCTACGACTCTAATATCTTTGGTTCCATCATATTCCGTGCCCCCGAAAAAGTTATTTTAGACTCTGAAATAATGTTTCCATTGCAGGCATGACTTCACTTATGCCTATTTCAACATTCCGACCGCCATTTTGTCCACCATTTTGGTTTTCTGGCAGTGCCACATATGTGTCTTTATTTCTGTCGCATTACTTAACCCCGAAAATGTTATTAGGCCTATAGACTCTGAAATCATGTTTCCATTGCAGGCATGACTTCACTTATGCCTATTTCAACATTCCGACCGCCATTTTGTCCACCATTTTGGTTTTCTGGCAGTGCCACATATGTGTCTTTGATTCCATTGCATGCCTATAGCCCTAAAATCTCATTCATGAGGGTGAAATCGTGTTACTATCGCATACAGTCGCCATTTAAATTCAATTCAATTTTTTGTCCGCCATCTTGTTTTTCTTATGCACTCGCTAACAATTTAGCTTTCTAACCGCGATTTTCGTTTTCAGAAGGGTCAAATTAGTCTAGAAACGTATGTTAGCATATTGTTTTATGATTGGCTTCTAATAGTGTAATTTTCAGATTCCAGGCCTGGTCGAATTGGCGGCCATCTTTTTTCCCGCCAAAATTAGACCACTTACCGTGGTCCGATTTCGTGCAACTTTTAGTATGTTCTTCAACAGACCTAAGGCACCAGAAAATCATCATAAAACGTTTTCTTGCAATTTGTTGGGGTTCACCGAAGTTATTTCGTTGATTGACCCGACTATGAGCTGGAGTGACCTGTGAGCTGGAAAAAGTGGATTTATTTTTTCCATTTCTCAAGGTGTTCGTATATCAGGTTTTAATCAGTTTTGTTTCCTGATTCCAAATATGTATTTCTTTTGCTTGTACATACAATTTGAACAATTCTACACTAAGAAAACCAACTAATGGCACAGCACAGAATTTTTGATTGGCGGTTAATCCTTTTTTAGAATAGGTTGCCAAGCTATTTATCACATAAGCCCATTGACAGTTCTTGCGACTATAATTGCTAGCATTTGAAAACAATTTTTTTTATTGTAGTTTAATATTGTCAGATCAGGAGTGCCTGTAATGTGTTTCTGTTACGAGAGTCAATATCCAAATTTGGAATTAAAATTGCTCACCTGAATAGTTTGCTATGTTTCTCGTTTGGCTAATTTTCATCAACACCATGAAATATCTATAATCTAGACTTCATTTACCTATTCTGAAAAAAACTGAGACTATATAGGTGTGCTTTAAGTTTAATTATGAGTTTACTCACTGTGATTAACTCAGGAACATTGAGTACGCATATCTATTTTAATAACTCGGAGAAAAATTTGTCATATGCGCATATTTCTCGACTGTTCCACCCACAACAAGCTTGATTCTTGCTTGTCCAAGGTAACAGCTAAATCTCCTTGTTAGCTGCAACTTACAGCTGTTAAAAGTTAGCTTTTGCTGTAGGACCTGTTGTGACTTTATTGTCTGCCAGTAGCTAAAAGCTGATGTTGCAGCTCTTCCTGCAAAGCCATAAGTGCTCTCTACATGTATAATCTGACATTGTCAATTTTTAAACAAGCAGGGTACGGACGTAAACAATATGACCTTATCTAAACCCTGTTAGAGAATTTGCTATACAACCACCATTGCCATCATTGCTTTTTATGTTGGTATCACCACAGCATATCCTCAGGCCTGAGCATGTATGATTTGGACGGAAACTGACCCAACAACCTGGCTCTCCATAGTTTCCTAGTGTAGTTTGGTCTTGCATCACTTAGCTGGGAATAACTGGACAGTTTTCATGTAAGTGTGCAAAACTTTTCCAATTAAAACAGCAGACGATTAGACAAAACCTGGTTAAATAAGAATTGTCATGTCTACTAATAGCCAGGACCGAATTAAGGCATGTTCGACCAAATGAGGACCCACACTTTAGGGACCTCACACACGAGAAACAAATTTTAGAAAAAAGTTTGTGAGTTGTTTCGGACGGGGAAAATCGGTGTATTGTGAAGAAATTTCGACCAAAAGACTTTAAAAAAGTCAACAGATTTTTCGATTGAAGATCCCAAAAAATTTCAGACCAGGACCCCAACATTTTTTAATCTGGCCCTGCTTGTAGCTGTCTTTTTATATATTTTTCAGACACACACACACACATATATATATATATATACATATATATAATGCTATCTACAATAAAGCATTATTTATATAAAGGTCCGTTTGAAAATAGTCGAATATGTGTTATCGCTACAACGCTCTTACTTACTTTTTAAAGGGAACCAGATTATCAAATTCGGTGACGCTAGTCAATATACGTCGATGACGCTCGTTCCGTCTAAAAATAGTTTGGGGATTTTTTGTTAAAGGCACAGCCAGCGATATCTATTAATAGTTGTCATCCATTGGTATGGATGTCGATGGTCGCAAGTTGTTTTTGTTATTATTACGCTTCAGTGACAGATATGTTTGAAAGTTACTGTATTATGTCCGATTATTATTTATAAGTTTCGAGCTCATTAAGACTACAGATAGGGCTTTCCAGAATATTTTACGTTTACGTTTTTGTCGAGCCACAGGTAACTGCTCATTCAGACGTATTTTTTTACTACTCTGTGGGTGTCAAACTACAATGGGAACGCATCGTGTGTCGTGAATAATATTGTATATCGCAATGCCCAGGATGGAGTCCATATTGGACCATTATAATATGTGGAATAGATGCCGCAGAGATGCTCAAACCTTTTTGCAGATGCTTATACCAGAACAGTGACCGTGCTTTTGCGAAGTACTTACAAGTTCTCGCATGCCTAATTGACAGCTATGGAAGTAATTAGATCAGAGGTGTAAAAATACGATTTATGTAGCGCCGAAGATATCGTCATGTGTGTGTACGTGCGCAATTACTCGACTGTTCAAAGTACAGGGCGAAAGTGCTTGAATAGGCCTGTGCCAATTGGTTAGAGTGCTCATCTGGTAATGTATGGAGAACGAGTTCCAGCCTCCTCTGAGACTGCTAGTGCTACCGTGCAGGGACTTTAGAGCAAGACCTTCACTCACACTTGCTCAATGCCATTGTTTGATGGTTGGCTATGAATGCATAAAAATTAAATAAAAATACAAATGAACAACATAAGTAAAAGTAAATGTACTCAGCACAAGAATTACCAGAAAAAGTAAACCACCAAGGAATACTCTTAACACATTGACCGCCTACATGCCATGTTAAATGACTGGCTGAAGGACGAGTTAACTCGTCATTGGTGGTCAACGTGTTAAGTAAAGAATGAAAGTACAGTCTAATGCAAAGTCTTCACATCAATGGGTGATGAATAATCATTATTATTAATGTTGATATTGGTAAATATTATTATGATAATACATACATATTACATTCACAAAGTCAGTCTGTAATGTAATAATGCCTTTCAAGGTGCATAAAATTATAAGACTAAATATATATATAAAGCAAAGTTGAAGATGCATCGAGCTTGGCTTAAGTTGCCAAACTAACTTTTTAGTATAAATCGCTCAGTCAAGCTTAGGTCACTTAGGTAAGACTACCTTAAGTACTATTTTTCTATGGTACTTTGACCTTTTGCATGACTTTGTACAATGTAAATCCATGCCCCCAAATTCAGATATACTGACACTTAATAAGTGCTCTATATAAATAAACGTGTCAGAGTTGGCAGCACTACTTTGTGGCTCCAAATCTTATGACTATATACTCGGAAAGAAAAAAACTAGTTTTTAAGATCTCTCCAGTTTTCATATACGGTAGTAGAAATTATTTATTCTATTAGATATTGAAGTATAGTTCAGTGTTTCTAATCTCTATGAGAATGCTATAAAATTGATTTGCATTGAAGTTTTATGTTATTGTCTATCTAGTCCATGATGTACGGACAGTACGAATCACGCAATTATGTTTGGTGTGATGAGGAACTATTGGGCGAAGGAGCCGCTGGAAAGGTGTACAAGGCTATCCACAAGGTGCGAACTTTGATTGTTTATCTAGATACACAAAGTTATTGTGGCATTAAAACTGTTTTCATGATAATAATAATAAGATGATATGTAAAATGCCATTGCTTAACCAATGGTGAAGGAAAGGCCTTACATGTTCAGAAAGTTTGCTGATTACATCTACTCAGATTTACATTCCTTCATGCTCTGCACTTGTGTATAGCTGAGGATTAAAATTTATTTATTTATTTCTCGCATTTGCTATAGCGCCCATTTAAGCTCTCCACTCAGAGGCGGTCCCGACTACAGCATGAACACTGCATCGGAATATTTATGCCAAAGCACACAAGCAATTGCGAGTGAAGAACTTGCCCAAGTTCCCTCACGCGGCAGCTTGAGGTGGATTCAAACCTGGAAAACTCCGGCTTCAAGGCATTGAGCCCACCACTACACTACTGTGCGCCGTAGTATACATCGGTATAGACAAACCATTGACTCCATTTTTTATTTAATTTACACCATTTCATCTACGTTTTGAATAACCTCGCTGATGTTTTGACAGGAAACGGGAGATTTGTACGCGGTCAAGACTTTTATTCGACGGATTCCTCAGGACATTAGAATGCGTGAATTCGACATTCTCAGCCGACTCAGTCATCAGAATATCGTTTGTCTTCTGGCCATTGAAGAGGAGGTTAGTCAGAGTCATCGTGTGGAAGAAAGGTCATGGAAAGAATGATTTGATTGTTCTGCATTTTTAAAGAAAGTCATCTTAATGAAGCTCTAAATTCTGTTTTTAATTTTGTATTCATTTTCTAGTTTTGATTTGATTGATTTATAATAGGCTGACAGTTTCCTTATTGTTCCAAACTTATATGATTTGTTGATTTACTATTTAGTATTTAAGCTGACCTCCAGATCACTTTCCCTTAGGACTGTTTTGTGTTCTCGATGTCTTGAATAAACCGGGTTTGATGTTGAGCTATTCCCTGCATGGTAATGAGTGAACATGACAACTACAGTATGTGTGCTTGAAATGCTTTCTTTTGAGTGACCTCACCTGTCCTTCAAAGATAGGTTCTGCAACTAACCGGTTACTGACAAATGCCTATCTTGCACAGAGCTGATGGCTGAATGGTTATCTAGATGCCTTGTCTTCAACTACCTGTCCAGGGAGAGAGCTTAACCATGTGTGGCAAATACTTAATTCGGCTGTTGTCAACTTGTTATACCTCATTCTCAAGCGATGTGTATCAGGAGCTCTCAGCATGCGGTCCACTGTTTGTGCTGAATGGTACATGTTTTTTTTGTGAATACATAATTCTATTATAATGAATTGCTTGTCAACAGGTTGTAATTCAACACCTGATGTGACAGTTAAAATATGTGTGGTTGTGGTTTCACATGTGTAGCTATTATTAATTGTTATTTTTAAAATAAATTTCTTACGCGCTTAAGGCAACACCGAAATGTGAATCTGAGGCACTGAAATATATAGTTGTTGTATTTAATTATTTCAGAAATTTAGTGGCAACAAAGTCCTAGTGATGGAACTCTGTGCTGGAGGCAGTCTTCACGATGTTCTCCGGGATCCAAAGAATGTGTTTGGCCTTGAGGAAGCAGAATACCTTCGCGTTCAATGCCATGTTGGTATGTTGGTTAGGTTTTCAGATCATTTTCTTCACTTTGTCAGCATTTTCTGGGTTCGATTGACTGGATTTTTGAACTGAGTGTGCTATGGAGGTATGACAAATGGGACTCGTACAAGTTGCTTTGTATTTTTCCTCAATCCTGTTCAGTGCTAAAAGTGTAAAAAAAAGAAGTGCATGGACGCCCCTTACCTTTCCAAAAGAAGTGGCAGGACGTCCCTTACATTTTCAGGTGTGCTGGCAAAATAAGTGGCAGGACGGTATAGAGATTTGAAAATAAGTGCCAGGACGCCGTCCATGACCGTCCTGCCACACT